>OX352295.1:1942500-2587500 GCA_947086415.1 Pammene aurita | reverse complement strand
TATATGACGTTGCTTCGTGCCAAATTTCAAGTTTCTGAGTTCACGGGAAGTACCCCGTAGGTTTTGCGAGTGCCGAAAAACTCTAAAATTTGCAGCAAAAACGACTGTATCTTTTGATTGCGTTGGCTTTTAAGTTTGATTTGTTCACAGCTCCAAGGGACAATAGACCTGAGTAAATAAATTGAAAAAATATAAATTTCAGCTTGATACCTCTACGCGTTCCTGAGAAAAATGGTCTTGACAGACAGACAGACAGACAGACGGACAAGAAAGTGATCCTATAAGGGTTCCGTTTTTTCCTTTCGAGGTACGGAACCCTAAAAACGGATAAAGTTATCATATTAATGACTGCAACTGTCATTTTATCAGATTTATATCAACTTATCCGCTGATAAAATCTGCCATCATAGGCGTGCAGACTACATTCAAAGTTGCTACATCAAAAAAAAATGGATGTTGCTGACTTTGCTTCTATATGACTCAATTTTGCACGCAATCAAAAAAGGGTTTCTTTCGGACCTCGTTTAAAGGTTTCGCTAAAAAGTGACACACATACAGTAGCGGAAAAAAATCTATAATATTTGTGTTTTATTTAAGTACTAGCCTTTTCCTGCGGCTTCGCCCGCGTACTATAAGTACTCAAAAAGGATACGATACCCATGTTGATTTTCAGATTTTTAGGGGTTGAATTTTCAAAAAACCTGAAACACGTGTTTACTCATTTATCGTTAGGAATACTCCTGTGAAGTTTCGAATAAAATAGTCTATCAAATCTTGATTCGCCATACAAATTTTGGACCCCATTTTTACCCCCTTAGGGGGTGAATTTTGAAAATTCCTTTCTTAGTGCATCCCTAGACCTTATAAGGAACCTACGTGCCAAATTTTGAAATCTCTAGAACCAGCGGTTTGGGCTGTGCGTTGTTGAGAGTCAGTCAGTCAGTCAGTTTCTTCTTTTATATATTTAGATTTTTTTATGAGAACGACTAAGGCTGCCTAAACGTTATCTGCCTAAAAATGATCATATGAAAGTCCTTTAGATGGAGAGTAAAATCATATACCTACTACATTTGTATGACACCATATAAGAAACTCGTTTTGTACGAGTTTATTAAAAAGTGCATAAAATAACTAATACTCGAAATATAGGTAAAAGTGGTTTATTCTATAGCCATTTATAATTGCTTCTTGTATAGCTACTGTTAAGTTTTTATTTCCACGAGGTCTCCCCATGACGGAACTGATATTTCTTACAAATATTATTATGAATTAGCACGATATTCCGTTTTTCATCGAATTAGATACAACAAGTGACGGACACTAAATTCCAGAAAAATTAATTCAAATTGAATTTCGAAATATGTACCGGCCTGTTAGCGTGTAATTGGTTGAGAATAAATCAATACTCGTATAACCTTTTTTGATTAGTTATCAACAAATTCAGTTCTTGGTTTCATCTAATTTGAAATATTTTACAGAAAAATCGCAATATGATAGATTTTTTCCGCTACTGTATCTACCTAAATAGTCAGCAGTTTCATCCAATCCACAGCTTTTGGTTTGAAATTTCGTCATTAATTTTGGATACCTTTTTTTTGTAAAGACGCGGTTTAGTGCATTTAACTTATTCGTAGGTACGTACCAAAGTGTATCCTAGAGGTTGTCGTAAAGTCGGATACGTAATCATAATCATAATATGTTTACTTGCAGAAAAAGGGTTAGTTACATGTCTTATCTTTAGGTTAGTGATCTCTCTCTCTCTCTCTCTCTCCAATCGGTCCCTAATTGCTGAGGATCGTGACTCCGTTTGATGAGGTTTTGATGAGGTTAGTGATAGTCCTACCTTTTTCAGCTGGGTTTAACAGCATGCTAATATTCTTATACCTAATAACTGACAAAATGGAATTACAATATGAGATATATATACAGAGAGTATTATGTGATGTCAATAACAACAATAAAACATTCATCAATTAAAAATACCCTACAAGTTTGGCTAATATATTATAAGAAAAAAAATTAAAACAAAATTACATTGAATGTCATTCCGGTACAATAAATGTCAATTGGTAGAGAAGAATATGTACTAATTAGTAATTACACAAACATAAGATGTCAAATAGTCATTACAAATTGCTCCACTAGGGTAAGAAATTTATTCTTCGTGTTCCATGAAATGTTGGACACTGAAGAAGCAGTGATCCATGAGCCAGACTCTGAGTTTTCTATTAGTCTTTTCCTTTAAGTGCTCTTATTTCGGCTGGAAATTTGTTATACACTGCAATGCTCATATTAAAGGCATTCCTTTAATATATGTCAAATCTGTAACGCGGTTGATACAAAAGATTTCTATAGATTCGTATTAAAATACTCGGCAATACTACCACCGTCATAAATGTGTTTCAGACGGTAATCACTCGTGTCGGTCCAGTTTTTATCCATCCAAGGATTCACATTATTTTGACCATAACATCAATCATCATGGTCATTGTCGTCTGTATATTGATGCAGGACTGCTAAAATGAATAAAGTACAACAATTAACCAACGTTATCATGCGGCCCTAAAACACCACGCACGTACTTCGGTTTCGAAAGCTTTTTAATCTTTATGAAGCATAAGGGTGTCAGAAATAAATAAATAAAACACCTTTCGTGAAACAAATGAAACCAAAAGGTACAAACAGCAACACACTTAAGTTGTCCATAAGTGAACCTTATTGTTCTAAAAATATGGTGTACAAATGCCTCCTACCGTTGTCGTCACATTAGCAGTGGACCAACTGCTGCTTGAAGCGCTTGATGAAGCTCTATATACTAGTTTCTGGAAGTTCTCCACTCTTTTATTTATTTATTTATTTATTTATGAATATTCTACATAAAAGCTAACAGCTAACGCCAACACACTTGACAAATCAAATGATGAAAAAAAAAAAAAAGCAAATTTAAGCTTACAGTTGCCGGCCAACACACTCTGGCGAAGCTTTCTTCTTCGTGTAATATAAGAGTCGTATAGTTTTCCACTTGCATTTTTTTTTCGAGTCCCACCTGTACTTGCTTGCTGATATCCTGAGCAAAACCCAACGAGGCTTTCTTTGTTGAAGAGCTCAACAATTTCTGATGCAAGTCTGTGAAAATCTTTTGTTGAAATGTTTCCGGATGGCCTCTTGTCAAGCGTATGATGTATCACAAGTTGACTGAGTTTTCTTCTAGAACCTTCCTTTAGGAGACCTCCACCAATGTGTTCATCTTGCAATATGCTTTTCTAAAAATCAAATATGTCAGAACTTAATATCATTAATAAACATAAAAATATAATGCGTATCAACACGATTTCATTGTATCGGAAGGAAGAAAGATAAAAGCAGTTGAAATTGATCAAATTAAAATATTTTTTTCCATACAAATCAAATCAATGCGTAGTTTGACAATTTCTCCTGTCCGGTTATTTTGTATTGAATGATATACGTGATGAAATGATTTTTGCATGAAACTGAGTAATTGTTTTTAAGTAATAAGATGCATTACATTCTTTGTGTCTGTGCCCGTGTTTTCTTTTACTATTCTGTCCGATTCACGTTGAGCTGCAATGATAGCCTTTGCAAGCTCTAGCATTCTGGAATAGGACAAGTTTGGCTCTTGTAACAAACGTTGACGAACATGTGACAATACCGTAATCCCTGATAAGAGATTCCCTTAGGTCTTTAAATTCACAATCTTTACTTTGATTTTCTAAATCTGAGAGGAAATCATCGATGCTTTCGGATTCCATCTGCCTCCTTGTAAAAAAAAATACATATCTACTCATGGTCAGATTTTTCTGTGGCTCAAAGTAATTGTCAAATCTCTTTTTATCTCAACCAATTTGCATTTATCTAGATACAAATTAAATTAATTAAATATCTCCAAACCCATGTACTACACCCATGGAGTGTAGCATGATTGCTATTTTTCTTTTGTCTTCCGCTTTGTCAAGTCCCGATGCCAGCAAAGATATATCAAAGCGCTGCCACCATCTCTTCCATTCTTCGGCATTATTGTTGGTTGTGTCTGACGATAATGTTAACTTCGGTAACGACGTGCCAAGTCCATGAGGCTTTAAATCCGCGTGGTCAACTTTTCCTTGTGCGACTTGCTTTTTCTTGACTTCTGGGCCTTTTTCTTCATCACTCATCATGAAACTTCTGACACCATGTTATGATGGTGAAAGGAAATACCCATGTAGTTAACTTATATCACAGTAATGTACAACAGTCTGATACGCCGTCTTGATCGAGAAGGGATGGGAAAGTCCATCACAGATACAATACGACTTAGACACTAGTGATGTATGTATGTAAGTTAAATATCATAGTACCAACCTAACACTTTATTGTCTTTGATTAATAAAAAGTTGCAGAAGTACTCAAAGTTAATTTTCAGACAAATGTGTATTTGGAGCCACTTTAAATCATCTCCTGACGTACTCATACGGCATACGTCACCTAGATTCAAGACATATTATGCGATAGTGCTTGTATACAGATCAAGAGCCCGCTGGGATGTAAGTGACTAAGTGATCCGTTCCAAGTCCGCGTAGGAGTACCAAGGTTTAACAATCAGTCTTTCACTGTTTAACCTTATTATGGACCATATCACGAGGTTCAAACAGACGGTAATACCATTACTATTCGAATAAACGCTCTAAAAAATACATTTAACATGGCTTGATGAGTTGGAGCGTCACGGGCTACGAGTAAGCCGAACTAAGTCCGAGGCACGGAAGAAACAGGTTGCAACATATACATTATCAACGTTGATGTATAGAGTTAGCTACTAATAAGTACAGCCCTACTGTCGGAGAGTATACGGATGAAGGCTCCTGTTACTTTCCTTGCAGTGATGGCGGCCGCCGCATTGATGATACCCATGGAACACTGAGTTGTGAGCGCTCAGCGGAGTGATTAGAGATACGTTTAGGTTTTCTGAGAATGTTCCGCAAACTGACCCCACGTCTGTTTTAGATCCGTCAGTCAAGATTCTCAATACACGGGAGTTGAGACTTTCATGATTGTCGTCCTCGTGTATAGTCTTTCCTCCCGTTCTTGGCCTGTTACGGATTAGTGTTCTTATCAGTTTACTCTATTGTAGCAAAACCGCAATCGCACGCGCCACGACAAAAAAAAGGATTTGGGCTCATGTTAGCGTTTATAGAATATCTAAATACCATGTGGACCACGCAATAAGATTCAATATGAACTAATACAAAAAAGCTGTATATTCTTAACGGTTGCGCCCAGCGTAGGCGACTTAAACGCTCTCCATCCAGCATATCTTGACACCGAGATCCGAAACAAATATGCATAATAAGAGACCGCGCTTGCACTGGTATTCCGGGAGCCCGACTAGGCAGCGCTTAGGAGGCAATTGGAATTATTCCTCACGGACAGGTAAGTTCAGGGTCGGATTTTGATTGAAACATTTGGGTACGTGTACGATTTATGTATATTTAATTTTTAAAAAAACATTGGGTAAGTATATTACAATAATAATCAACGAATTTTAAAAACATTTTTTTTTAAATATTACTTTTAACATACAGCAAATTACTTACTAAGAATAAATACATTTAAATAAAAATAATATTAAGATGCTACATTAAAACGTAATAAAACATCAATGTTTTAGATAGTTACAGGTACATTTGAAACATGTATAGGGGTTAGTTATAATTATTTATACAAATAATCAACGAATTGTAAAAACATTTTTTTTCTTTATATTACACTTTTAACATACAGCAAATTACTTACCAAGAATAAAGAAATCAAATAAAAATAATATTAAAATGCTACATTAAAACCTAATAAATCTTCAACGTTTTAAATAGTTACAGGTACGTTTTAAACAAGTAGAGGTTTACAATATTTTGATCGTTCATGCACTATAGTTTAAGGTAGAAAATTACAATATATAACAACATTTAGTATAACATAATAACTAGATTTGTAACAAAATAACATAATGTTTTTGAATATCACATTATTAAGTAGTTTTAACAACGGAAAAATCCACTTTGATAGACTTAAAATTATTAATTTAGTAGAAAATAAACATGCACTCTATTTAGTACCGCCTCGCTAAATTTAGGATCTGTATTAATTATAACAGTGGGTTAACTTTCTAGGTAAAAATATGTAAGTGTAACATAAAAAAAATATATTTTATAATTCGTTAATTATTCGTATAACTAAATATAACTAACCGATTATTTCTGTAATTTGTTAACCTGATTACCTGATTACTTAAATATTTATATACTGATTTGAATGAAATTCAATGAATTGTAATGCAATGAAATGATTATTAAAACGGAATACCTACTATTATAGTTACAATTAAAATATTTGGGCCTGCCAGCTTTCCTGGCTTCTGCGTGTGGGGTTGGTGGCCTTGTGTCTAGAATTTTAAACTTTCATGGAGACAGGGTTGCTATTCCATTTGCGGGAGATGCACAGGCAAGGTGGGAGGCCAGATACCCTTCTGCGTCGCTGCCCGAGGGGCCACATATACAGCGTTTGTGGGATGATGTGGGGGCCAGGGCTGCTCTTTCTCAGCTTATGGAGGGGGCTACGGGGGTGGATTTGGCCAGGCTGAAGTCAGTATCAAGGGTCGAAGCGGGAGCGTAGTTGCAGGCTTTACCTGCTCCTCATTTTGGAACACTCCTGGACAACGACTCATTGCGGGTGGCGGTAGCTCTCCGCCTGGGCTGCGATGTTTGCTTACCTCATAAATGCATCTGCGGCGCCATGGTGGAGGCTAATGGCCACCACGCTTTAAGTTGTTGTCGTTGTTCGGGAAGATTTCCGCGCCACCACGCTCTCAATGACATTGTTCGGAGGGCTTTAATCTCCGCTAACATCCCCAGTGTTTTGGAGCCTCCGGGCCTCTGTCGCGCGGATAACAAGAGGCCAGACGGCTTAACGTTGGTGCCGTGGCAGCGGGGGAGGTGTTTACTTTGGGACGCCACGTGCGTCAGTACGTTCGCTGCCTCGCACCTCAGTCGAACGGTGCGAGTAGCTGGGGCCGCTGCAGATTTTGCCGCGGTGAAAAAGCGCGAAAAGTATTCGGCTTTGAGCGCTAATTACTTTTTTGTACCCCTTGCATTTGAGACTACTGGGTGCTGGGGGTCAGAGGCTATTGCCTTCATTAAGGAAGTGGGACGTCGAATCAGAGAGAGGGGGTCTGACGCCCGCGCGGGATCGTACCTGGTGCAGAGGCTGTCCGTCGCCATTCAGCGTGGTAACGCGGCTAGTATAATGGGTACCTTTGCGCCAGGGACGATTCGAGGCGGCTTATTTGACTAGGCTTAAGTTCATTGTTTGTTTACATGTATATTGTATATTTGACTGGAACAATGCTTGAATATAGTATAAATAGGATTAAAATATACAACTGTATAAGGACTTAGCTTGTAAGTTGTAGCTGGGAAAAACATAACGATGCAATTGGTATATTCTGTGATCTTTCTAAAGCGTTTGATTGTGTAGATCATACAACCCTCATTCTTAAATTAGAACATTATGGTTTGTCAGAAAATGCCTTGAATCTCATGTCTTCATATCTTAGCAACAGAACACAAACAGTTGTTGTAAATAAAACCCAGTCTAAAGGGACTTTAGTAAAATTAGGAGTGCCACAGGGTTCTATTTTGGGCCCATTCCTGGTTTTGGTTTATATAAATGATTTACCTTGTGTAGTACAAAACCTTTGTGATATCGTTCTGTTTGCCGATGATACATCTTTAATTTTCAAAGTTGACCGGCAATCTACCGATTTTACTGTAATCAATAACACACTAGCTGCTGTACTAAACTGGTTTACTACTAACAATTTGCTACTTAATGCTAAGAAAACCAAATGTATTAGATTTGTTTTGCCAAACGTTGCACCGGTGGACACTAAGATTCTCCTGAATGGTGAATGTTTAGAGATAGTAGATAAAGCAGTGTTCCTTGGTTCGACGTTGGACAAAAATCTACAATGGAGTCCTCATATAAGAAAACTCGCTCTTCGATTAAGCTCGGCCGCTCATGCCGTTAGGAGAATTAGACAATTAACGAATATTGACACAGCTCGCTTAGTTTATCACAGTTATTTTCATAGTGTAATGTCATATAGTATTCTGGTTTGGGGCAAAGCAGCTGACATACAGACTATATTTGTTTTACAAAAAAGAGCCATCCGCTTTCTGTATAACTTAAAGACAGGTGCATCAGTTAGAGACCTATTTAAAGAAATTAATATTTTAACTGTTGCTTCCTAATATATCTATGACAATATTATTTATGTTGTAAAGAATATACATACATTCAAAAACAATTCTGACATCCACAGCTATAACACTAGAAATAAAAACAAGCTTGCTATCAGAAGTAGTCGTATCCGCAAGGCATATAAGTCATTTTTTGGTCAAGGTATTCACATTCATAACAAGTTACCCGTCGATGCTTTAAATTTATCATTTCCCGCTCTTAAGAAATATTTGAAAAAAAGTTTAACGTCAAAGGGTTATTATTACAGGGTCGAGGACTATATGACGGACAAACATGCATGGCCCAAACCAGTAAGGTCCGACCGAGAACACTTTTTTTGTCTCGGCCGAGACCGAGACCGAGACAAAATGAAATTCTCGGCCGAGACCGAGACCGAGACCGAGAATTTGAGAAAAGAAAGAAAAAATACGTATTTTGCAAAAAAAAACTGTATTTTCATAAATACTGACTAAAAACATACAAAACTCTTCTCGGGCCCACTTGCGCTAACCAGGGTTAAAAAATTAAACAGCTAACTTAGGATTCATCACGCCATGTACGAAACTGAAAAGTAAATGCGAGGTTTACCATTTATTTTTTTAACTCTGGTTGGTGCAAGTGGGTCTGATAAAAGACGACGAAAAGACATTAATAATCAAAATTAAATAGTTCTATATTATAGCACAAAAACAATAACTTTTCAGCGTTGTGGCCAGTTAAATTGTGACGCCGCTCGTCGTACAATTGACCAGCCCTGCTAAAAAGCTGTTCGCTAGCCACACTTGTTGGTGGAGCCGACAAAAATTTTTTTGCTGCAGGGCGCAGGAGTTGGTAAGGCGATGAATGCCAGTATTCGTAGATATTTGCATTCCTATGCAGCCTTGGCTCTCTCAGATAATTGTCAAGTGACGATTCAAGTGAGTTGTCCGTCATTGGGTCGTCATCAGACTCGATGGAGTCGTGAGCTGCCCACAAACTTGTCTCATTGACGGATCTAACTGAAGTTGACGCTCCACCCTGACGCTCTCCAAGTCCTGCCGGTGTACCTAATTGTAAAACTTCAAAAATTTTAGTCTTGGCTCCGTTTACCTCGTTTTCGGTCAAATATTTTGTTTTGAATCGGGGATCCAACAATGTTGCACAAATTAAGGGGCTCGATGTTCGTATGAATGAAAAGCGATCATTGAGTGAGCACAACAACTTGCTTTTCATCTCAGCAGCAGCACAATTTTGAAGAGCATCACTTTCATTGTTTTCTATATCTGCTGACATTGCAGTATCTGCCGACGCTACAAACTGACTTTGCCCGCTAGTTGACGCAAGTTTTCCACTTAACATGGCTACTAAAGGTATCACCAAGGAGACACATGATGCATCTGACGACATGTCTAATGTGGCCTCATAAAAACATTCCAATACACTGACAGCATCTGGCATCGTCGTCCATTCTTCGTTATTAATTTCATTGATTGAGCCCCTTTCGACACGGTATAGATTAATCGCATTTTTTTGCTCAATCAACCGTGACAACATTAAGTACGTGCTGTTCCAACGTGTTTCCACGTCTTGGAATAGGGTGTGTTCTGGTAAATTTAAAGTTTTTTGGAAAGTATTTAAATACCTCCGTGCCTGCTCACTTCTATGAAAGTGTCCGACTACTTTACGACACTTTTTTAGTATTGTTATTATGTTTGGCACCGATAAAATTGCGTCATGAATCACCAGTTGTAGTGTATGAGACACACAGCCCAACGAATCGTACTCCGCAACCCTTGTAGCACGGGCCATGTTCCCAGCATTATCGCGAAGAGCAAGGTGGATTTTAGAGCCTATATTATAATCTTCGACTACTTCTTTCAGTTTCTCGGAGATATAGTCGCCCGTGTGGTCATTTTCTAAAACTGATGCACCCAAGATTACTTTTGGTCGTTGTTCATTGTGCACAAAATGGGCCGTAAAACTCAGAAGTGAACAAGTTTTAGTAGGATTTGACCAAATGTCTGTAGTAAAACTTATCCACTCGGCCTCACATAGCAAATTGACTACTTTAGTTTTAACTTTTTCAAAAGTTTCCGGCATTAGTTGGGTGCGAAAAAATTTTTCAGATTTCAATTTATATTTTTTTGGTCCTGCAGGGTCCGCAAAATTTAAGCGCTTAAATCCTTTTCCTGACACAGTGTTATAAGGCTGCATGTCAACTAATATATAATCCATGATAGCCTTATCTATGCGTTTTGTTATGTCATGGTCATGGGGCCATTGGGCTTTTGGCGGATTCGCCAGCAATTGCTGCATCGTAGGTTGAGTCTTCTTGTCTGTTTCAACTTCAAGAAGTACAGGGCCCGCTGATTTTAAATTATTTTGCTTTTCAGCTGCTTGGTTTTTCAGGTCATCTATTTGTATTAAAAAATGTTCGTTTTCTGTCAAATGATATTTCGATAAATGTAGTTTTAACCCTTTAATAGTTTGAAGCTTAGGTTGCAAACTTCCCAGAGACACTGTTTTCCTGCAGAGCTTGCATTCTGCCTTAGATGGTTGTGATTTTTTTTTTTCAAAATACTCCCAAATAGGGTTTATTACTTTAGGCATTGCAAATGCAAAATGTACCTGTAACAAGGTAGTAGGTATCTTTTGAAAAATAAAATTTTCATTTTAAATATCAAACATTAAACAAAAGGAAATCAAATCAAATCAACGAAGTAAAAAGTAAGTCAACTAAGTAATTTTCTGATGTTCTTGCCTTTTTAACAATTCATATCAAATAAAATAACAACAATTTCTAGATCCAAAGCAACACGAACTTTGTTGAACGAACACGAACCCACGAAAACAGTATTTAGTTTTCATATTTAAATTAATTTCCAAATAGTCTCCACCATTACTACTATTACTAATATCGCTACTGCCATTTGAATATGATTTTTAACTAGTAGGCATAAAGTTCAAATAAGTCATTTACTTTCATTCATTTAATATTAGTACCCAACCCACCTATCGTTAAATAAAAAGCTTTAAAAGTCGTCGCAAAATCTATCGTAATAACCTAAAACACAAAATAATGTTTAGTTTACGTACTTACCTACGGTTTAAAGTTCACTCGTACACAACACAACACACAACAATGTTAGCAAATCAAATAACTCTTAATTTTTTAAGCACTGTGCCTAATGTGCCTTTATGTATCTCATTTAATGTTATTCTTTTAGTAGTACACCAAAACATAAACAAACACAACAGTGGTTACTTGATAATCCTGCAATACCGCCAATGGCGCCAATTCACCTACTTAATTGGTTTAGATGTTAAATTAAACACCAATAGAAATCAAGTGAACTGACACGAAGTGTCGCAGAAACCCACCAGGCAGCCAATGAGATCGTACGACAAGCTCGCCACCCGCGCGCGAAAGTTTAAATTCGCAAATCGGAACGGTTTCACAGTCTCGGCCGTGGCCGAGAATCTCGGCCTTATTTGGCCGAGAACCGAGACCGAGATCTCGCGCCGAATTTCGGCCGAGACTGCCGAGACCGAGACCGAGACCGAGATCTCGGTCGGACCTTACAAACCAGAAACTACTACAAATTCATCTAAGATTTAGAGGACACAGTTCAGATAGGAAAGCATATCAAACGTTTTGTGAAGCAATCGGATTTGGATTTTATTATTATTATTTTATTTTAATTAAACAATACGTACATTGTGTATCTCTCAAGCTGTTTTGATATGTCTTCTTATAGAACTACGCATTATTGTGTATCTTTAAGATATAATATTACTGTATTACTGTTTTGAAAAAATAAGTCCCGCCGAGTTTCTTGCCGGTCATAAGTAATACTTCTCGGGTCAGAGGTGTAGGGATTGAATCTTATTGCGTGGTCCATATGGTAGATAGTCTATAAACGCTAACATGAGCCCAAATCCTTTTTTTTGTCGTGGCGCGTGTGCTTGCGGTTTTGCTACAATGGAGTTTACTGATAAAAACACTAATCCGTAACAGGCCAAGAACGGGAGGAAAGACTATAACAGTATTGTGTACATTTTGTCGAAGATAACACGTTTGTAAATCCGATCTCGTATATTATGTGCAGAGTATTCAAATAAGACCATAAGTTGAGGGTATTATATGGGTAATTATTTGAGGTGTAAGATAAATGTTACAGAAATAAAAACACATTTTGATGTGGTCTGTTTTATTTTGAACATAAGGATATGTACCGATAAGATGCTTTATATTATAAGAGATCGATAAAGTTTATTTTGGTTAAAAAAAGCAAAAATCCAATTTTAACGGTAACAAAAATGAGCACCGAGACCACGAAAAAGAAAATTTTGTTTATTTTAAAATCTTACAATTGTACTATTTGAATGAAAATCCGATCATAATGAGAAAACGAATAAGCATTATTTAATTAATCAGGTATCAACAGAAATAGACAATCGATATCTATATAAAAAAAAAATTAAAACTTGACCACGAAAATGACGACTTCAAATTGTCATTTTTGTAACCTTTTAAATACTATCTAGAAATTATTTAATTAAAGTAAGATTAATAACTTCAACTCACAAACAAAAACAGCTTTCAATTCCTTCTATATACACATATATATTATAAGAAATCAGAAAACAGATTTTATTTATAAAAGACAATTTATTGACACTTCAGGTATTTAACGAAATAGAAATAACAAATCAGTTCTTAAATATTAAGAACCCGACAGTATAAACCATCAATAACAGTGATACACCAAGAGCACACAATCCTACGTCTACCTCGTTCGACAGTTGGCAGGCAAAAAGGGGTCGGGGCACCTCCCACCACACTTTTATACTGTCAACTGTCACAACCCCACTACAACCTAACTTAAAAACACCTAACACGGCCTCTCCTGACATCCGGACGTCCCCGTCTGGATATTTTTGATGAGCTAGTCTGTATCAGACATGGTATTTCCTCGTGAAGATTCCGCTTCCGAGATGCATGGCGTTCTTGAAGGCCCTGGTACTGGCTCGTCAGTCAATAAGGGCTCAGACTGGATCTGAGTTGAGAGCAGACCTGGCGGGATTGGTTCTGTATTATCGTCTTCAACGTTATCATCTGCTAAAACAAAAACATAATCTTACAAATTTATCAATGAGAACTGTGGCGCTAGGTATATCACTAGTACCATACTAGTTATGTCTGATTAGTTTGGTTAGTGCCATCGTTGTATAAAATTAAACATTTATTTGAATATCTGTGATGCAAAGTAAAAACCAAAAGAAGCCAAACTACTTGGTAAGTATCAAATGAAATTTAATAATTCTATAGAACTCCAGACATTCATATAAATGTCATTAACTGCCAGAAAAGAAAAACATGCCTAATAAATAACACCGCGTGCGCACATTTAACGGTGACTGGTCGGTTTGCAACGCCCACCAGCTTTAGAGGTCGAAGGTATACTTATCAATGTACCACTTCGACAGACAGAGGTCATGGGTGAACCTATCGATGCACCACATAGACAGATAGAGGTCGACTGAGCACTTAAAACTGCACACGTCGACAGAAAGGTCGAGAGAGTATTGATCAGGTACTCTTCATAGACAGAAAAACCTCACTCACCCTCAAAAAACATAGAGCATGACTCGGGAGTCCATTCACCTCTCCAGGGAACCATGTACTGAGCGGCAGCGTAGGTAGTCTTCCCGTATGAACCGGACAAAAGTTTCAATTCGTAACGGTCGTGAGGAAGGATTCGCACCACGCGATACGGACCACGCTTTCCATGGTCAAGCTTCCCTTTAGACTGAGCGTATTTTATCACGAAAACAACATCGCCTTCCTGAAAAACCCGAGGAGGACTCCTGTTTTGATTAGTGCGAGCGTCCATCGCCGTTTGGTTTTGGGTCAGACGTTCGGCCGTCCTCTGCCGTACACCTTCTCTTCTTGACTCTCGGTTAGCCATAGTAGAATCCAACGTAATATCCTGCACCAATACTCGAATGGCTGGTGTTGTGTTTTCATGGCCCATCAACAAATTTAATGCAGATGTTTGTGTAGTTTTCTGCTGCGTTATATTAAGGATCAGCTGCAGTTTCCATAATTCGTCAGCCCAATCATGTTTTTTGTAATTGACTTCGATTCGAATCATGTTTAGGACAGTGCGTGCGTAACGTTCCACTTGGCCATTAGCGTGATGCATTTCTGCCGTAATATGGTGGAGCTCAATTCCCAAAACCCGCATCCACGATTTGAAGCCAGACGACTCAAACATTCGACCCCTATCGGTCACAATTAAACGAGGTGTACCAAACAGAGATATAACGGTCTCACAGACCCGCTTCAATTCTTCGAAATCTTGCCGGTGAATCGGTGTGAGAAGGCAGTATTTCGTGAAAGCATCAACGACCAGCATTATATGTTTAAATCCTTTTGATTCAGGTAAAGGACCCAAAACGTCGAAATGCAAGGTGTCAAACGGGACGTTAAGCTTAGGCCAAGATGTGATAGGTTGGAGGGGGGCGCGAGGAACCCGTTTGTGAGCGACGCGAGTTATACAGTGGCGGATATATTTTTTAACGAAAGCCCTAAGGCCTGGGAACCAAAAATGCCTGAGTATAAGTTCTAGTGTTTTATCAGCATCAATATGACCGTGCTCATCGTGGAAAACCCGAAGAAGACTTAAACGTTGCCCCTTAGGAATGTAGCACAGGAGCCTCGAGTCCTGCCCGATAGGAGTATACCGGTAATATAAGATCTGATTCTGAACGTGGTAGCGAGATGCGTCTAACTCTCCCTGGTTTAAAGCACGAATGATATTTCGAGTCTCATCATCCCCAGCTTGGGCAACTTGAGCCCAATTACGCGGACTTTCAATATTGTTAACCGGGATGCTAGGATTACGGCTAAGGTAGTCCGCATGAGGCAACATGGCGCCCTTTCTGTACGAGATGGTAAAGTTAAAATCTTGCAAGTAAACCCACCATCTTGCTACACGCGGTAATAGATCCCTTTTACTTTGAGTAGCTTTCAAAGCATTACAATCGGTAACTACAATAAAATTCATACCGACTAAGTAATGCCTGAAGTGCCGCAATGATTTTACCACAGCCAGGGTCTCGAGCTCGTATGAATGATACTTAGACTCAGCTCCCTTAGTCACCTGGCTGTAATACGCAACCACACGCTTAATATTTCCCTTATGTGTTTGGATCAAAACTGCACCATAGCCTAAACTACTGGCATCGGTATGCACTTCAGTGGGTAAACTTGGGTCAAATATGGATAAGACGGGTGCACTTGTCAAACAAGAAATAATTTCTTGTCTAATTCGCTCCTGGTCAGGCCCCCAAAGAAAATCAACATTTTTACGCGTCAAACCCGCTATACATGCTGTCTTAGTAGAGTAGTCTTTAATGTATTTCCGAAAATACCCAGCTAAACCGAGAAATTGTCGTACTTGTTTTACGTTTCGAGGGGGCTGGGAGTTTACTAAGGCCTCGACCTTACTAGGCGAAGGTCGGACTTCGCCGTTAGATATAACACGACCTAAGCACTCAATTTCGGTACAAAGAAACGAACACTTTTTAAAATTAATAGAAAAACCTGCTTTAGTTAAGGTAGAAAGCACCTCGTTCAAGGTCTGAAGTCCTTCATCGACAGTATTGGAAAGGATTAAGCAATCGTCTATGTATACCAAAACTTTTCCCGAGTCTATAAATTCGCGTAACGTGGTAATTATGATGCGCTGATAGACTATAGGGGCGTTAGCTAGACCATAAGGCATTTTTAAATATTCATAGTGCGCTTCGCTAGTGACAAATCCAGTAAGTGGCACAGATTCTTCATCTAATCTAATTTGGTGGAATCCTGTGGCCATGTCCAACGTAGTGAAGTACCTACACTTGCCTAAGCGGTCCACGTGATCGTCAATTAACGGCAACGGATACCTATCCTTGATTGTTATCTTATTTAGGGCACGAAAATCGACGCACATACGGTCGGAGCCATCCTTCTTTTTAACCAATAAAACAGGACTAGCATAAGGTGACTCAGACTCGCGTATAATACCTTTGGACAATAGATCTTGAATAATGTCGCGGACCTTAATCTTTTCATTATGAGACATCTTATAGGGCCGATAATAGACAGGCACGTCGCTGTTTAGTCGAATATGCATGCTACCAGTATTGACTGTTGATGTGGCGGTTCCAGAAATCATGTTATCAGAATATTCTTCTAAAATAGCTTTTAATTTAATTAACTCGCCACCAGTTAAATAAGTTTTCATCTCTGGCTGCGTATTCGACTCAACACTCGACACTATCACAGGATTTGAATTATGAACAAGGCGCTTACTATGCTTTGTGCGAATAAAAACTATGCCATCCCTATTAAGTACATCCGTACCTATAACTACAGGGGCGTTCATACATTCATCGGGAACTACTAACAGATCAACTTCTAGTGAAATACCGTCTAACTCAATAGTCAATGTCACGTATGAAGTAACTGGGGTTAATAACTTACTTACCCCTTTTATGTGACAATTGGTAGGCTTTCTCGCACAAGAAAAATGATTTACGATGGAAGATGATATTAAGGAAACTTCTATGGCGCCACTGTCAATTAAAATGTCTACTGGAATGCCCTGAATAACGCCTACCACGAGATCACTATTTTCTTGCGAAGGGATAGAACAAAAGTTGACCTTCTTATTAACGTTACGCTGTTGGTCAACACGTTGCTTGGCAAAGCATGATTTAATATCGTGGCCTGATTTTTTGCAATAAGCACATGTCTTTGCATTTGAACTAGTTTTAGTATCAGCGGAACAAGCTACAGGAGTTTGCTCGGATACTGGGTCAGTAGGCTTAGCTTGCTTAGGGCATGACACTTGCTTATGACCGAGCTCACCGCAACCATAACATTTCGTCCCGTGGAACGCTTTCTTAAAACCCCGTGATTTGTCAATGCCGTCACGTTTTAAAGTGCCTTGGCGGCCTGCGCGGTTATTTATATTCAAATTGGTATTTTTTGACGGTTTTATGAAAGTAGATAAGTAATTGACCAAATCAGCGGGTTTTAAGTTTGCGTTTATTGCCGCTGCTTTTATTTGAGGATCCGTTATACCTCGCAAAACAATTTCTGTAACTAAATCTTCACTTAGGCCCTTTACTATACGCAATAGGGTGTGTCACTTTAGTATGGAGAAAAAAAACTTTTTTTTTCCGACTTCTAATAGTTATCAAAAGTTGCCTAGAGGCTCGAGATGACATAATATGTACAAAAATAAACGACTTTCATATACTTTTAGCTTGCTCAAACAAGTTGAAGTTCAAGAAAAAATGCAATATTACTAAATATGTGTATGACTCCCAAAACCATAAATTACCTTTAATTGTTAGTGAAACATGTTTCAGTACTCAAAATTGTGTAGGTAGTAATAAATAAAATACCAAATAGAGATTTATTTCCATTATTTATTGTTATATCATATTACAAAAAGACGAAATATTTTATATTTTTTTAAGTGACGACTCTAATGAAAATCCTGTTTTGAATTAAATTTGGGCATGCGTTTTCTTGAATTTATTTTAGATAAAATATAGCCCTTTCTAGCTTTATTTTCAGCCACAGATCCAGCAGCTTCAGTCGTTAGTTTGACGCACCTTTCCACGGATTGCGTGTGGCATGGAAACTTTGGAAATTCAATGGTTTCTGAATTTCCCATGTTAACTATGGCTTCGAGTTCGCTGGTTTCCACCAGATGCAACAACGGCGGCTGTGTTATCACAATTTTTTTATCCTGCCAGTCATCGTGTCATAATACTCTTTCGCACCAAAGTTGATCTTGGGGATGTTAAAAGATCTTACACCCTTTGTGTCCTTCGCAGCACGAGCTTTAAGAATTCTCCTACAAGCAAATTCTAGAATGTGCTTTTTCTCATCTGTTAACATCGACAAAAGTAGGTTTCCTGGGTGTGCGAAATACGCATTACGCTGTATTACTGGATTAACTACAGCTTTAATGTCGTCTGGGAGATCTCTAGTGCTTTCAATGAGAAACCACAAATTTCTTGCACCATCTTTACATGAGCTGTTCATTTTTATCCGAAACCAGGTAGGGGCATAAGTTTTACAGATATACTTTGCCAAAAATACTAAGGCAGCAGTTGGACGTATAGTTGACACATAGAGACGCAGTATTCTGTTAGCAGTTGTGAGCCACCTTGCGTGTGACATTTTCCTCGGATTGCGTTTTGCTAAATTCGTACTAACGACTCCAGCTGACACGGCAACACATATGTCGTACAAATATTGTTGGTCTGTACTTAACTTTACATTTTTAAGATTCGGAAGGTTTACAAGAATCGGGTTAAATTCCGTTACAGGTTTACTTTCACAATTTGGCAACTTTGCACCAATTGGCCCAGAAAAAGATTTCGGTCCTGTAGTTTTTCCGTCGAAATGTCCAATCAAGTGCCGCAAAGGCAAAATCACAGAAAACGAACTTATTTTGTCCCTTAGTTACAGTATTTATTCAAATATTATATCACAAAACTAAACTCAATCACTAAAAACACGAAAAAAACCATAAAATACTAGTAACATAATAAGGGTATCGTCTGATCGAAACTTGTGAGAAATGACATTTACCGATGTAAAAGAGGGTAGGTCTAACTTTAAATCACGGGTCTTAGTATATGAGTTTTATAATTATTGACTGTATTTAAGGTTTTTTTTAATTGTTTTTATCACGTTTTTGCTAGTTTTAATTAGATAGAAGACACAATATGTGTAAATAAAAATTTAGTTAATTTGTTTTTTATTTTTTCAACTTCAAGGTCAATGAGCGACCTAAAAGTGTCCTATCTAAAATGATTTTTTAATGGAAATCGTAATAGAATTGTAGAAGGCAACTTTTGAAAGGTATTACACATGGAAATTCAACTTTTTTTTTAAATGACACACCCTAATACGCAACCGCAACAGAGTCCTTCGCGCATATTCGGCATAGGTACGAAATTTATCACAGTTAGTGGACAAAACTTCAAACAATATTCCGGCCGAATCTATTCTCTTAACACACAAAGATTTAAAATCGTTTTTAAAATTTGTCCAAGATCGATCGTTAGATACCCACTCGCTTAGCCACGACTTGGCGTCACCCCTTAAACAATTCCCTACACGCGATAAACATTCACGATCATCCCATTTGTTAACAAGCTTAGCTTGATCAACCTCACTAAACCATGAATCCACATCGTGGATGCTGGGATCAAAATTAGAAACATAGTAACGTTCTACACTTACAGACTTTAATGATTGAATTGCTTCTACTATTTTGTTACTAACTGGTTCACTAATAGGCTCGATAGACACTGTTGGGATCGCTTTTTGTGAGCGCCCTTCTAATGCATCCAAACGCGACATCAAAGAACTCAAGGATTCATTATTCGTTTTCATGGGTGGCACGGCGGGCGTATACGCTGATCGTACACATCTCTCACCATGATTAGCACCAGTAGAAGTACGCGAGCACTGACTTCGTGAGCTTGAGCGACAGCGACGTTTAGAATACGGTGAAGTAGTCCGCGTGCACCAGCCGTTTTTGCAAACGCCGATTGCGTGGTGAGGAACTACGCGAATGACTTCGCGAGCGACGGCCCCTTGAGTGCCTGTCCCGAGATTGTTGGTTTCGTGAGCGCTTATAACGCGGCGAATAACTGGGTAAGTAATAGAACGTATACGAATTTATGCTATATTGATAGTAACATATAAATTCAATTTATATAGTTTCAATTTGTATAACGTGCATGAAGTATAATGTACAAATTGAATAATAACAAAATATATAATTGACTAATGTATAATGAACTTTACAAATAATATCGTTTACGATAATGATAATGTAGTATAACGTTGAAATAATCTAATGTTCAAAACAGATATCATACATAAATTATAAACGCAGACGCAGTTCTAACCTAACCTACTTTCTGGGTAGTATTTTTTTTGTGGGGGGGCTCACAGTTCCAACCTAACCTAACCCACTTTCCTGGTAGCAGTTTTCTTTTTGTGGGGGTCGCAGTTCTAACCGAACCTAACCTACTTTCCTGGTAGCAGTTTTCTTTTTGTGGGGGTCGCAGTTCTAACCTAACCTAACCTACTTTCCTGGTAGCAGTTTTCTTTTTGTGGGGGTCGCAGTTCTAACCTAACCTACTTTCCTGGTAGCAGTTTTCTTTTTGTGGGGGGTCACAGTTCTAACCTAACCTAACCCACTTTTCTGGTTGCAGTTTTCTTTTTGTGGGGGTCGCAGTTCTAACCTAACCTAACCTACTGTCCTGGTAGCAGTTTTCTTTTTGTGGGGGTCACAGTTCTAACCTAACCTAACCCACTTTTCTGGTAGCAGTTTTCTTTTTGTGGGGGTCGCAGTTCTAACCTAACCTAACCTAGATTGTTATTTCAGATAATAGTCGATATTTTAACTATTATACGTAATTATTATTATGCAAAACGGAATTCGTCTATATGTACGTTAGACTAAACAACGGTATGTATAATGTACGTTATATTATTTTTGAATTATACTAATTGAAAATAGACATTTAATACATTATACCTAACGTTAGTATACTTTTTGAACGTTTGTAAACTGAAATTATACCAAAAGTGCGTATTCATTATGTTACGCACCCCGAATAACTAAGTGACTACGCGAGCGCCGAGTATGTGATGATCGATCGCGCGAATTGCTACAGGAGCTTTTAATCCGATAACGTCTTCTACGTGAACGACGATCGCGCGTACGTCTATCACGCGATTCAGGCGAGCGCCTGCTACGCGAACGTGAGCGGGTGGATTTACCCATCTTTCCAACATTAAACAAAATCAACAAATATTAAAACAAATACAATTGTAGCAATGACAAAAATCAACTGGAATGTTATGTTTGAGCGTGTCAATAAAAATGTAAACAAAAGAGGGTACGTAAATAAATTTGTTAATAATTTACCAGAATTAAAACGGTATGTAAGCAAAGCAAAAATTATTAAGTTCAATGTGGGAATGTTTCCTTTATCCGACTTCTAATATATGAAATCAGAAAACAGATTTTATTTATAAAAGATAATTTATTGACACTTCAGGTATTTAACGAAACAGAAATAACAAATCAGTTCTTAAATATTTAGAACCCGACAGTATAAAACAATCAATAACAGTGATACACCAAGAGCACACAATCCTACGTCTACCTCGTTCGACAGTTGGCAGGCAAAAAGGGGTCGGGGCACCTCCCACCACACTTTTATACTGTCAACTGTCACAGCCCCACTACAACCTAACTTAAAAACACCTAACAATATATATTCCCGTGCAGGTCTACGGTAGACCCGAACGAAATTATGTTACAACGAAACAACACAACAAAATGTTCCTTTAAATCAACGGCCTCCTAGCCCAGTCGGTAGTGACCCTGCCTACGAAGCAGGAGGTCCCGGGTTCGAATCCTGGTCAGGGCATTTATTTGTGTGTTTATCACAGATATTTGTTCCTGAGTTATGGGTGTTTTCTATGTATTTAAGTATTTATTCATATTTATCTATTATATATATCGTCGTCTAGTACCCATAACACAAGCCTTATTGAGCTTACTGTGGGCCTAGGTCGATTTGTGTAAGATTGTCCTATAATATTTATTTATTTATTTATTTATTAAATGACGAAGTTTTTTTTTTAATATTTAGATATATACTCGTACATTTCACACGTACATTCAGGGCAAAATAATTCTTGAACCTCTCGCCAGTTAACAAAATTGGCGTCGCACTGGTCATAATTCCTATAACCACACCTGGAGCAAATGTTGTTGACGGTCAACCATTCTTCATTTAAATCAATTTCTTTTGATGGGAATATAGCCAATGTCTTTAAAAATAGTTATTTCCGTAAAACTTCTGGCAATCCGAGATCCCAAACCCATCCTCGAAAATTTATCATCTAAAACAATAAGTGCAGGAATAAAAGTAACAATATCGGACATATCGATATATAATTATTAAACGGGCCGGTACTTTTCATGCCGATTACATCAATTTAACGTCACGCTGCAGATGATCCCAAACAGTTACTAATGATAAGAAGTGGAAAAACTTACTTTATCAGCAAAACTGTATTCATTATTGTCATCTAAGTAAAAAAGAAGATTTTTATTTAATATTTTAGCAATGTTCTCCATCGTAAGGTCTCGTAATGATTTGGGAATTGAATTACTTCCACCCATCCTTTACCATAACGACAATATCTAGCAAAACTTCAGGAAAGCGACAATAAATCTGGTACGTTTTTTTAAGTATAGATTAAATATTTTTCACCTAACTGCCAGCTACATAGCGTACGCTAAGTACCAAAAAGTTATAGACAGCCAGTTTGGGTAAGTTTGGGCAGTTGAATTGAATTCTGATACCAGTTGCTAGCAATCGACATCAGTTCTCGCTGTCTGAAGAAAATATATTTTTGAATATCATTTTACGGCGATATTGTTGTCCACCACACCACACATTAAGACTATCAGATGAACTGCTAGATGATCTACGTACACACAAAGTGGGTGATGTCTGTAGCCGTTGTTTGTCGTAATGGGTAAGATTTTTGGGACTGGTGTCAGTAGAATTGTTAAATGATGTTCTTGGTTTGGGTTGTTGTGACGATTCAGCAGGCGATTGCAGTGACAGGGAATCGGAAAGCGATACTGGTGGCAGTAAATTAGAATGGGACAGTAAATTTATCGCATCAGCTAAGCCCTCTCAGGAATCTTTACTATTCCCAATTCGTAATTTTTATTTTTTATTTTATTTTATTATAAGGAGATACAACGGAAGCATACAAGTGAAGAAGATTATAAATAGAAAATACGTAACAAGATTAAGATGTTCCCTTAGACATATCTCACTGAGAACATTGATGGTATTAGAATATAAACCTAGCAACATGCAAACAATGGTCTACACCTAAAGCTTGTCCCAGTAAAAAATGTCGTTAGTTTACGCAACGTTTGTATATCAGGTTTCTATCAAAATGGTTGCAACTGGCTGGTTATACGTTAAATGCATCTCGTTTCTTTATTTAATGTTAGAAAAAAATCTGTCGCAGTCACATTTTCAAAGATATCGTCTCCACAAGAAAAACTTCATGAGAAAATATTGTACAAATATGTCCAATATCAAGGGATTTCCACGAAAAAAGTGGCGATGGAGCTAAACACGTCTGTTAAAACTGACCAAAGAGTCCTAAAACAATTCAGAGAGACTGGCGGAATTCGACGGCGTCCTGGAAGTGGTCGGAAGACCGGGTTTGTTAAGAAAAATATTGAGAAGAGTATCATAGCTACTTTGCTGAAAAAATCTACATTATCTGTAAGATATTTAGCTAAAAAGGATAAACGTCTAAATCAACTGTGCACTGAGTAAAGAAAAATAATTCTATAAAGACGTTCAAACAAACTTAAGTGCCTAATAGAAATTCGAAACAAGAAACTGACGCTAAAACAAGATCAAGAAAACTGTATTCAAAATTAACGACAAAAAAGTACTGTACTGTGATGGACGACGAAACATATTGCAAGCTTGATTTTAAATCACTGCCGAGACATCACTTTTATTCGGGGACCGATAGAAAAACTGTCAATGACGAGTACAAGGTAATAAAAACGGATAAATTTGCGAAGAAGGTTCTTGTATGGCAAGCGATCTGTTCTTGCGGCAAACGCAGCACCCCATACTTTGCTAAAGGAACTATGAAAGGCGATATATACGTTAAAGAGTGGATGGAAAAGCGATTATTGCCGTTTATTAAGCGACACAAGAAGCCAGTTCTGTTTTGGCCTGATCTGGCCATGTGCCACTATTCTAAAAATGTGATAAAATGGTACAAAGCCAATAATGTCGAATTTGTGGAAAAATACCAAAATCCTCCTAGCTGCCCTGAATTACGACCTATAGAAAATTATTGGGCTCGTATGAAGCAGAAACTCTTAAAACATAAAACTAACGCCACATCAGTTGAAAACTTCAAGCAAAATGGAATACAGCTTCAAAACTAATCACAGACACAGATGTACAAAACCTGATGGCAGGTATCAAAAGAAAATTACGAAGTTTCTGGATGAATAAACAATAGAACAAAAACATACCAAAAATATATTTTGTTTACTACATTTCTAATAAAATGTTGTCAAAAATTTGGTAATTTTTTATTGTTTATGTTTTTCCATACGAACTAATAAACGACATTTTTTTCTGGGACAAGCTTTAATTTTGAACTAAACTTATCCTATCTTAAGTAAGTTAGATATTGAGTCATAACATTGCAAGTTAAAAATTGACCTACTTTCAGTGGTCGAATTGACTTCATTTAGTTATAAGTAAGTTGGATCACAGTACAATATCATAATAAAAACATGTATCAAAAGTATAAAGTAGTCAGAAAAATAAACTTATTTTACTGGTAATTTATGTTATCAATTTTTTAATGTTTTTATGACAGCAGCCTTGAATGAGGCGCGTGAGCATGAGAATAGATCGACATGAGAAAGTAGCTTGTTGTGGTGGTCGCAAATTCTATACATGGGAGCCCGCTTCCCTGCGTTAGATTGTGTAATGGGTAAGCTGAATAAATGCTTGGACCTGGTCAACTTCCGCGGAGTACGGAACTGTACGGACGCGAGCAGCTGCGGGCAGTCTACATCGGCTACGCAGATGTTGCGCAGCATCAATGCGTCAGCGACGGCCCGTCGGTTCTCTAGAGACAGCATATTGTATTTGGTCAGAAGACCAGTATATGAGCAACGTGGGTACCTCATTTTAAAGTTTAGAAAACGAAGAAATTTCTCTCACCACCATCTCAACCTTATCTACATAAACATTATAGTATGGGTTCCATGCTACTGAGGCATACTCAAGACATGATCTCACCAATGACTGATATAGCAGGATAAAGGTGTTCTGCTTTTTAAACGGTTTAGTTGTGCGTATTACGAAGCCAAACATTTGGTACGCTTTTCTTACAACATTATCTACGTGTATATCAAGAGTTAATTTAGAATCAAGTTGTAACCCCAGATCACGCATACTTTTTAGTAGTTTCCAGATTTTTTTGATCTAAGTGATACGAGTTATGGATTATATATTTTTTCCGTGTGAATATTATGTGTTTACATTTATTCAAAGCTAAAAATAGTTTATTTTTGGAGCAATAGTCATTAAATCTATTCAAGTCTTCTTGAAGTAGGATAGCATCTTCAAAGCAGTGCACCTTTTTATATATTTTGAGATCATCAGCATATAATAATATATTACTATGCTTAAAACAGGTCGAAATATCATTAATAAATATGACAAATAATAATGGCCCTAAAATTGAGCCCTGAGGCACGCCAGATGTTACAGCGGTGGAGAAAGATGTAAACCCGTTCATAACAACAGATTGGGTGCGATTCTGTAGGTATGAGGCAAACCATCTGAGGAGACTCCCCTTTATACCATTATATGACAACTTGTTCAAAAGTATCATGTGGTCCACTTTATCAAAGGCTTTTTGAAGGTCTGTGTATATTGTATCAACTTGCTGTGTCTCATCTAAGGATCGAAAGATGAAATCGGTAAAAATAATGAGGTTAGTGGTTTTCTAGGGGACCTCCAAATCCCATTAATCAATGGTAATGACTCAAGTGATTTCAGTTATCCGATGTGGGCAGTCCAATGCTCTGTCAGTGGTCATGAGTGGGCCTGCAAGTCTTCCGAGTCTGTTTATGAGAGGTCTTTGCAGAGTGATGTCAAAAATTAAGTTACTGTGGGCAGAATAGCTGGTGGCCAAATTATTAGAACTCAGCACGTGAGATCAACCGCGACAATACTACTCAGCGTCCCTAGTGAAGCAGCTCAGGTGGTACGACCTGCTGACTGTTCCTTTGAAGTAATTAGTTCATATGGGTGTACTGCATGTGATGAACAACCTTATGTTGTGGTTCAGGCCACAAATATCAAATCAAGTGGTTTGGTGTCGTTCAAGAGTAACTGCAGTTTTCTCCTTTATGAAGTAGCATGTGTATCCCAACCACAGGCATTAAAATTGACTAGAAATGATGATAGCTGTAGAATCACCCTTAGCGGATTCAACACATCACTAATTTTTGGGGTTGACTATAAATTTAATTTACCTTTGACAAACCCATGCTGTTCAACGAGTATAGAATTTTTAATAAACTCGTAAACACGCGAGTGTATCAATTTTTCAAAGACTTTGGAAATACAAGATAAAATAGATATAGGGCGATAGTTCTGAATATTGTCTTTGGAACCAGATTTATGAATAGGGGTCACGTTTGCCGCTTTCCATTTTTGGGGAAATATTCCTTCTGCTAAGCATTTATTAAATATGAGTTGTAACGGTAACGCTAATGCGTGACTAGTCCGTTTCACGAAAACTGGGCTGAGTGAATCGGGACCTGGGCCTTTATATGCATCAATTTTTTACCCTATTTTTAAGATTGATGTTTTCCAATTTCATGTTTCTGCGATTTCGTAGAGCAACTTTTCGACCTACGGATGCACGTGAAGAAGACGCTGTAGGTGGTGGTGCTGATATACCAAAGGACACAGCATTTTCTTTTGTGTTTTCACTGAGCTTTGCTACTTTTTTCTATCCCTGTAGAGCTTACTTTGCTCTCTCCATTTTTTTTTCATAGCTCGTTGTTCACGAGGCGTCATATTTTTTATTGACTTAACTAATCCCTTTTCTTTCCGCTTGTAATATCTTTCCCTAGCTTTCCGCCTTTCGTCTTCCAGGGCAACAGGATTTTTTTTTTCTCTCAATTTTCGCATAACATTTCTTTTTTGCTCCCGTCTCCTTGCTTTCTTTTCGTCTTCGGATATTTTATGACGCGTTCTCGCCATATCTCTGTTTCAAAAGGTAAAAACAGGATAATATTTTTTTCTAAAACAAACTACAAAAGACGGCATAACGGCATAAACGATTACACTGTAAAAAACAGAAAATTCTATAAAAAGTGATCTGTATTTTTTCTACTTGTAGGGAAAATCATCTTTTTCGTGGTCTTTAATCAGTTTCGTGGCCCATAGCACCACGAAAATGATGACCACGAAATTGAAAAGTTCTTACTTTCGCGGCTCTGCAGTAAATATCCTATAGGTTTGAAGCAAATGAAATCAATATTGAATAACTTAACTGCAAATGACACAGCACCAGTAAAACATTATATTTATTTACCCAATACTCACCAAGTCGCAACCGTAACGAAAATGACGCTCGATCTTTGACGCAAATCTAACTTGAACCTTTATTACATTAATTATAGATAAATAATTATGGCTTGCGAGTCTTATTTTCAAAGTTGCTTATAGTTAAAAAAGGATTTACATGAGGTTTGACCTCTTTTTTTGTTTAAAATATTACTTAATAGTGTGGCCACGAAAATGATGGTGTATTTTGGAACAACGGGAAATGTAGAAAAAAATAGTCTTATCGATGTCCTAATTTTTTTATGTTTGCATGCATGGTATATCATATTATGAACATTCAATCCATGTTTTAAACAGCACGTTTTTCTATACCTTGTATTTTTTACAATACTACAAAGTAGTCAGGGATAATCCGAACCTGACCACGTAACTGACTTTTGTGCAGAAAATTTAAGTTATTGTGGAAAAAAAGATAAAATAGAATAAAATGTATTTACCACAAGTTTTAGTGATAATATCCTAAGCAACTTAAAAACAATAAACGATATATTTCTAATTTTATAACTGAAAAGTTTGAGTCTGAACACAATTGAACCTCTCGAAATAATAACCCATATGTGTGGAGGTGAAGCGGTGTAAGATTCAGCATTTCTAAGCTGCGGTCGGAGTGCTCCTCAAGCAATCTGTGGTAGCCACACATGCAAGCCTCTGTAGTACCTGCAATTTGTTCCGTACGTTGGCTATGTTTGTTCTTGGCTACCAAAGCAGCGCGTCTTGTAGAGCCAAAGAGCGATTTTTGGGTTGTGTCCCCACCTGTTACCAATCATCTTTCTGCGTCGTCAGAAGATGACTTCCGCCTTGTTATGCGGTTGGTCCAATGGAGTCTACTGTCAAGAGTCAGTCCTAAATACTTTACCTCATTTGTCAGTTGTAGGTTGTAGCTTAGATTGGAACAGTTTTGGTTTGGTATCAGGAACTAAATAGATTAGCCTATAAGATAAGTCATGGTGCCTAATGGCTAATGGCACATTTATCTATAATTAAGCATAATTAACCCTAAACTAACTCATTCGAAGATTAAATGAGTTGATTATCACGGGATGATATTCATCTTCCCTTCCTTAAAGGCTGCATAACGACAAGATGCCTTTATTAGACTCCCTATGACGGCTAAGATCATGCCACTAATTAGTGAGATGTGTAGACTAGCTAAAAAGCTAGTGTTAGTGAATGCCAGTCCAACCTTTTCCCTATTGCTTGACTCAGCAGCATAGCTTACCATTCCCATTTTGAAAATCTGACCTTTAAATTTATAGTCAACCCCAAAAATTAGTGATGTGTTGAATCCGCTAAGGGTGATTCTACAGCTATCATCATTTCTAGTCAATTTTAATGCCTGTAATACACATGCTACTTCATAAAGGAGAAAACTGCAGTTACTCTTGAACGACACCAAACCACTTGATTTGATATTTGTGGCCTGAACCACAACATAAGGTTGTTCATCACATGCAGTACACCCATATGAACTAATTACTTCAAAGGAACAGTCAGCAGGTCGTACCATCTGAGCTGCTTCACTAGGGACGCTGAGTAGTATTGTCGCGGTTGATCTCACGTGCTGAGTTCTAATAATTAGGCCACCAGCTATTCTGCCCACAGTAATTTAATTTTTGACATCAATCTGCAAAGACCTCTCATAACCAGACTCGGGAGACTTGCAGGCCCATTCATGACCACTGACAGAGCATTGGACTGCCCACATCGGATAACTGAAATCACTTGAGTCATTACCATTGATTAATGGGATTTGGAGGTCCCCTAGAAAGGATGGGATCGGGTTGTTCAGATCTACTGCTAGAGTCCCCATGAACAAATCCCCGTGTGATCTGATGTGGCTAAATTACTGTGCATCCTCTGGTAAATGATTGACCAGCTGCACCATTTGAGGGCTCATGAGAATTGGATTGTTAGAAGCAACGGAAAATGGCACTAGATTCCCCTCCTTGGTTATCATGTTGAAGTGGAAGATATAATGGCTTGACATTTTTTTGTAAATCACATCCCTATCCGGCTCAATGTCCCATGCGTACCATATGCAGATTTGATTTCTGGGGCATTTCTCTGGTGTTAAATTCGGTTCCAGCACACGTCCTACCTGCGTCTCCGGGGCTGATATGGCCAGATCACCTATTTGTGGCAGCCTGAACCCATGTTTACAGGTTTTGTAATCCCAGCATACTCCATTCCCAAGACATTCATGGCCAGTCTGGACTCTCACTCTAAATGGTGCAGTCTTGTATATCGGTTCATAGGTATCCACAAGTGCTGTCCTCAGTAAAGTAAAAGATTCTTCCTGGCCATTGGGTAGCTTGAGACACAATGCTGAGTTCTCTCGAAACAATGCTATGCCTGTTGCAATCTTTGTATATGTGTCATCCTCAAAAACCTGACCCGAAGATGATAGATAACCTATGAGGTCACATGAATCTACACGCTGAACACTTGAGCTGAATAGTAGCCCTGCCATTAAAGCTGCTAGGAATGATCCCCCCACCTTACTGGATACTTTAGGTCCTTCTCGGTTTTGGTATGTATTAGGTTGACATCTAGGGGTTGGTGCAGCTGGCTGTTCAGTTGGGCATTGGATCTTATTTGGACGAGGAGGAACTTTCGGGCAATCAACATCCTTCAATTCCATATAAACTCTACTGTCCTCTGGTGCATGTCTTCTGAGGTTAGGCCACTCAACAGGCTGCCTCCCAGATATCATCCTGGAGTCCAAGAACGCATCAAACTCATTTTCTCTCTTAATTTGTTTGTGTTTGGGTCTCATTTCTCTCTTGAATCTTAACATGTTGATTGCACCCTCAATCCCTCCAATCTTGAATAAGCAGATCCGGAGTATAAGAGCGAAGATTCCAACGAGAACCGCTGCCAGAGTCACCCTCAAAACTGATGGCTGTCCAGTAGAGCTGGTATGTTGTGATGCCTTCATCGTGAGAACAAAAAATGCAGTTGTCGCAGCCATTAAATTCTGAAATTATTACTTCAGAACGAGAATCACACTCCATCTGGAGCTTACAATACCCTCTGGTCCTTCTCAGCTCTTCTGTATTAATTGTCACACCATTTAATATGAAACTGCAAGTCGTGGACTGCCCCTTCACTATGAAATGGCCATGATCAGCGATAACCAGTGGACATGATTCTCCTAATATGACTGTAGTTGCCAAGATCACTAGGCACCTAGTGATTCGCATGATTGCAAAGCACTAAACCACTTAATATTGTTCTTCTGTCTATGTGTGTAAAGTAATCAAAAAAGGTAAAGTGGTAAAGTTGCCAAGTGCCCTTTTGAAATGAAATGAAATGAATGAAATGAAATGAAATGAAATAATTTATTTGCAAGAATACGGTGACATAAGATCTTACATTTATAATTTCATGCGTATTCAACCCGAGTACAGGTGTGCAAATTTTTACCTTAAAATAATTCTTACAATGTCATTAGTTCATAATCTAATGTCAACTAATACAATAATAAATAATGTCAACGAATAAATCTTACATTTGTAATTTCATGCTCAACCCGAGTACAGGTGTGTAAAATTTACCTTATAATAATTCTTACAATGTCATTAGGTAATTCATAATGTAATGTCAACTAATACAACTGTTTATTATCATTTTTTGTCAAATACTCCTTTATACTATAAAAACGTTGTTCCTGAAGCCATTTCGTTAACTTAATTTTAAATGAGGTCTCATTTTGCAATTTAATTATGTCAGGTAGGTTGTTGTACAGAAGGATACACATATTGTAACAGTTTTTCTTATATATATCGGCGTCACAGCGAGGCGGATTTAAAACATTCCTATATTGAGCTCTCACATGTCTCGGACCACTTTCAGTACGTTGTGTGAAATAATGTGGATTTTTCTTGACCATACAACATGCGTCTATAATGTACAGGCATGGAAGTGGGAGAACATTAAACTTTTTAAATAAAGGTTTACAATTTTCGAGATACCACGCATTGTCCCAAGCGCGAATACAATATTTTTGGAGATGAAATGCCCTCTCTATATCAACGGAATTTCCCCATATAAGTAAACCGTAGCCTAGAACAGATGCGACATGGCCATGATAAGCCGTGAGTGCGGCTTCTGCGGATACTGTCTGTCTTATCGTCCTTAGGGCAAAAACAAAACGATCTAATCTTTTACATACGTAGTCTACATGAAATTTCCCACTTAAATTCTTATCAATATTAATACCTAAAAATGTAACCATGTCAACTGATTCTATAGGGGAATTGTTATAGTTAATTTCTAAGGGTAGTACTGGATTCGAGTGATAAGAATAAAATTGTATGGCTTTGGTCTTGGATATATTAATTTGCAGATTGTTACTTTTTAACCAGTTTACTGTATCAGCCAAGCTTTTATTAATATTTTTATTATTATTTATTGTATGGAAAACCAACAGCACAAAATATGTATAGAAATACAATAAAACTAGAAAGCCAATTACAGGTTCTCACTTATAGAAATACATACAAGTACCAATAACCACAAGTTAATAGAAAATACAATACTTACTCTAAAAATAATTATAAAATTTACTAATTCAATTAATATCCTAATAAACTGCACCCGCACCTCGCGCAGTCGAGCGCGAAGCAAACACTGCCGTACCATCCTTTACTGGAACCATTTCACCGCATTTTCAGGCCCCTAATTGAGAACCTCTGGATAAGACCAGAACGCAGAATTTTTTGTCATTCAGTAAGCTATAATCACAGACTTAAAATCCTAAATTTCAAGTCTGTAGGTCATTTAGTTCCGAAGTTAAGCGAAAGCAAAGTTTCGCATTTATGACACTCGCTCACTCATAACATGATCATAAAAATAGAACTAGTACTTCCCATAAACTCACAGAGCTGAAATTTGGTACAGAGTTAGGGTTTAATGGCCACATAAAGAGAAAACTATAAAAACTAGGATAATCGAAGATCTGGAGTACCTGGTGACCCTGATTAGAAAACTTAATTTGGTCAAAATATAATGCATTGGACTAAGAGTGGCGGTGATACCCGCACATGAAAAAAACTGTGTCAAATAAGAAAATCTAATAAAATAAATCAATAAGCCCACGTTTCTACAAAAAGAAGTGAAATCCCACCAAAAACATTCTGTAAAAAACTAGCCAAGTCTCGATGGAGCTGCTTGTTCATCTCTAAAAAGTAATGAAATCTAGACAAAGTCGTGCCAAGTCTAAGGTTCCTTACTGCGATTTCTTTATTATTATAGTTAATGTTGTGTGACTTGGCCGTTGAAGGGTACACAAGGGTACAAAACCAGGTGCTCCATGACACCATTGCACCAATCTGTCGCCAGAACTGCTACCCATTGACGATGGAAAATTGCCACTTGGGAAACGTTGATTCACGGTAAGAATTTTTTGAGGCTCCAAGTCTGAAGCGCCATCTGAACAAGAGTAGCCCACCGTACCGTAGTAACGCTACTCGTTACTAGATGGCGCTGCAGCGCAGATGTCATTTCCTCCTACACTTTGGGTTGCTCTCGTTCAGACGACGCTTCAGACTTGGAGCCTTAAAAGTTCTTACCCTGTGGCTCTCTATTATATGAAGTCTCTGATTTCTGGCTACGATTAGCTACTAGGTCGAGTTTGATATCATTTTCGTATACTTTAGGCATCATAACAAAACATACGTACACACTTCAATGTATACCACAGGTACAGGATAATAAGAGCTATTTTTGTTTACCCTTTTTGGAAATCAAACGACTCACCAAAGTACATATGTGTACATATGTGTGTAATAAAATGATTTATTTATGTTAAAAAATAAACCAACATAGATGTCGTGAATGTCAACGTGACGTTGAGCACAAACGTCAAGTTGACATTTGACATACGTTTGACACATGATTTTCATTAAGTTGTCCGAATCAAAACACTACTAACACTAAAAACTTAACTACTTAAATATAAAGCTAAAACAAAAATTAAAACTACTAAAAATAAATATAAATCTAAAATTTTCTTATAAAAAAACCCCCATTTATAAAAAGAAAACCCCGTCCAACAGGTCAGCCTGCGGCATGGACCCCATTATGCTGGCTGCGTTTCCTCTCTGTACCGTCAAGGCGATACGTTGAGAGAAGTACGCGCCAGCCCTGGGGTCCCCTGTAGTGGCAACCAGCCGAGCTGACAGTGCCCTCACGAACGCCTTCATGTCGGTCGACCAGGGACCCAGTGTCTCAACTGCGAGCGCCGCAAACTCGTAGTCCTTTAATAACGACGAGTACTTGCGGCGCATGAGACCTGGGCCCGGTCGGCCGCAGCACCAGCCTGCGCGCGGGTTGCCTGGATGTGGGACTGTGCGAATGTGTCGACACACGTTGCGTCCCACACCAAGGCCCTACCTAGTCTCCACGGCACTAAAGTGGCTCCATCGGGACGCTTGCCGTCGTCTCTCGCCATCCCTGCGGGTTCCAGAATCGCTGGCACAGAGACGGTGGCAAGCGAGCGACGGACCAAATCGTTAATAGTGCCGTGGCGATATAGGCGGCCGGCACTTTTGACGCATGAAAGGCCATGCCTACCCAGCTGATCCACACTTCTGCCACAGGCGCATGTGTGAGAGACACACATTTTGGATCCAAGTCTTAAGCAAATTGCTATTCTCAATGTACCTGGGTCCAAAACGGTGCCTATTTGTCTGGACGGGAGTGCATGAAGCCAATGGCCCGACTCGGGCGCTGACACGGCCAGAATGCGGGCACGTTCTGAATCGTCCGGACTATCTTGTATTAATAGAGTATGGGCTGCTTGTAGGCGGGGGGAGTCCCAAGCTCGCTGGATATGTCGATTGACAGGGATGTCCACACCCGGGCACGACTCGCACCAGGCTTCCCTGGCCTCTTTCAGGTTCGCTATCTCATCGTCGAGTATCTGAGGTTGATTTAAAATAATACCGACGAGAGACAGCGAGCCGTATGCAGAGGCCAGGAACGCAGGCAAAGCCGAACTGACCGAAGTGCGAACACCCAATCCACCGAGTCTTACTGGGAGAACCGCTTGGGTCCATGACCTAGAATCGAAATTAATGTTTAGAGTTTTAGACATGGTAAACTGAAGGCAGGAGTCGATTGAAGACAGGATAGACGGGAATTTCCAAATAGGGCAACTGCGGAGTAAATACATAAATTTGGGTGTAAATAAACAAAAACGGATAATGAAAAGCGGTTAATTTTAAATAAAAGATCTGATGTATGTAAATAAATTAAGTTTACAATTGATAACAGGTGTGACTGATTCATGGAAGATTGGTGAGCCTAAAAGGGTGAGGGATGATTTGGAATGAACAGAAATATTTGGTAAAACAGCATTAAAATTTGTTAAAATGTCTGCTTTTTTATCTAGTGGAATATGGTCGGGTATAAATATTTCGCATTTAGTAAAATTTAACGACATCCCAATTTCCGAAAATTTATCAATAATAGACTGTACGTCTTGTAGAACAGTAACGGCATCTCCGCCCAGGGATCCGTCGTCTAGGTACCACAGATTGAATTTTGAATTTAGGCTGGTGATTATTGGATGAATGACTAAGCCGAAAATTGCGGGCCCAAGCGGGTCTCCCTGTTGACAGCCCATACTTGATAACATAGTTTTATTACCAAAAAATAATTTTGAAGGTGCTCCGTAGCATTGCCATAGGTAATTGTAAAGTTCTGGCATGTTTTTTTTTACTTCTGCTAACATAGCACCACGATCGACCGAATTGAACGCATTTTTGACATCAATTTTCACGAAAACTTCGTAGTCCGCACGACTCAGAAATGTGCGCGCAGCGTGCACCGCTGCCTCACAGCCGCCTTTAACGCTAAATCCTAGCTGTCGGGGCTTAAAGATATTTCTTAATTTTTCCCTGAACTTCCAGCACGAGAGCTTCGATGCCAACCGTCTAAGGGTGCACCCGACAGCTATTGGGCGTATACCGCCATCCTTTTTGGCAAGGGCCACTAAGTTGGCACCATATAGAAGTGGAACGATATCGGAGTGCACGCGTCCCAAAAGCATCATGTTCATAAGGGCCGTGAGCTCTCTTATTAGGGCTGACCGCGTCTCACCAAGTGACATTGAGGTCAAGTCTTTAAAATGTTGAGGGGACAGTCCATCTATTCCGCCGGCGGATCCGTTGGCGAACGAAGCAATGGCCAGATTCACCGCATCTTCAGATACAGTGACACAGGGATCGTTGGAGGTGGGAGGGCCTGGCAGTCTCGAAGCGGCGGAAGGGACTGGGTGTTTTCCCTGTAAAGCTGTGAAGGTCTCGGCTGAATGTGCAGCCAAGTCGTCGCTAGAAAATAAAAGCCGAGCGGCTCCACTCACGTTTCCCTCTGAGAGTTTGTTTTCGATAGATTTTATCTTGATATGAAGTGAGTTATGTGGTAAGTGCGTATTATTATCGAAATTTTGTGGGATTACTGGTAGGTCGGAGATAGATAATGTGTTGTTTTTAATTTGGGCGGTAAGCGACGCTTTTTTTTATTTATCTGCGTGTAAAACCGTGAATGAAAACGTGAGAAGGCGCTCCCATGCTTTAACAGAATTATCCGCGACGACCTTGGCTATGCATTCGGTGAGGCAACGTGCGACAGTGATGCGCGCACCACGCGGTATTCTTTTTGTAATAGGGGTGCTAGCCTTCAACAACCCTAGCCTGTCCGCAAGCGATATTTCGACTGGTGGTGTAGGTTGTGCTGTAAAGCCTCCTGCGCTAGAAAACGGTGCAGGTTGAGAGGCGCTAGGAATCGGGTCGATAGCCACACGCGTTCCATGACGGTATGCCGTGTGTATAGCAAGACCGCGCCGGCCTTTGTACTGTTTACCGTCTCCGCAAATAGGGCAATACAGCAGCTCCGATTGATTCAGGCAAGGTAGCGAAGGCATAAACACTAAAAATATAAAATACAAACTTAAAAACTAGCATACATTAACTAGAATAATAAAAAAGTTACCTACAAAACACTCAAGGAGGAACACGCATTAAAATAGTAAAATAACTTAAGAATTAAAACGGGAATCACAAAAGATAACTAATAGTTTACAAAATGTGTTGACAAACTTGACACTGTCAGATTTGGGGCACAGTCTCTGCTGCTGACTTCCGATTTTATAACATTTCCAGTCTGCAGGGCGGGCGGTAAGTAGTCAGCGTGGTAGCAACTAGAAGGTGCTGTCGGCCGCTGATATTTAAAGCTATTCAACGTTGTTTACACAGTATCCGGCAAGCCCATTGAAATGAACAGACCGATGACAGATCTAATTCTTTGTTGGGATTTATACTGTTTCTTTGGATAAGTAGATGTGTATTACTTTTCACGTGAATTTATATTATTTTAAAAGGTTACACAGCTAAAAATTTGTAGCTTTTATCCTTAAAAATAAACAAATATGGATTTTATATTTGAGGAGACTATATTGACAGTTGACTTTTGTTGACGTTTTATATTATTCACTACTTACGCGGCCTTGAGCGCCCTAATGATTCGGACCGACCGACCATTTTGCAGTAAAACAGTTCTATAATTGCATTAACACGTTTAATTTTGAAGACAAAGTAAAAATATTTAAGATTAGCAAAAATAGTCAATTATTTAAAATTTAGCATTTCACGTAAAAATCACAATAACGGCATCTATATAAGGATATTTCACATTCAATAACTTCCCTAGTGGTCAGAATGCAATTAAATTACAATAATAAAAATATTTAAAATTAGCACTTCACTTAAAAATGAAGACAACTGTACCTATTTCACATTCACATTCAACAACCAGAATGTAATTAAATTACAATAATAAAAATATTTAATATTAGCACTTCACTTAAAAATGAAGACAACTGTACCTATTTCACATTCACATTCAACATTTTGCAGTGAAACACTTCTATAATTGCATTAACACGTTTAATTTTGAAGACAAAGTAAAAATATTTAAGATTAGCAAAAATAGTCAATTATTTAAAATTTAGCATTTCACGTAACAATCACAATAACGGCATCTATATAAGGATATTTCACATTCAATAACTTCCCTAGTGGTCAGAATGCAATTAAATTACAATAATAAAAATATTTAAAATTAGCACTTCACTTAAAAATGAAGACAACTGTACCTATTTCACATTCAATAGTTAGCAAAACTGGTAAGTAAAAATAAAGACGGCTGGTAATAATTTGGCTGCAGGAAAATAATGGGTTAATGAGGCGGGTGATATAGATGGTGACAGATGATTCGCTGGCTGAACGTAGCCTAAATTAAAGAGCCAGGTCTTTATACGCCCGTCAAACGAGGCAATTGGAATTTGGGGACAAAAATAAACTACTTTTATAAAAACAAGTATGTAAAATTCTTCAACATAGTCACGTGTAAACAACACTTTTTGCGTTTAAATATTAAGCGGTTAAGACAACATTATTTATAACACCAATATATAAAAAAATGTCGAATTTAATAAAATGCAATGCAGCAGACTAATTCTCAAAAAAGTGTCCCGTGATGAAATTGTCAAGAAATCAGTTTGTCAAGAAATGTCAGGCAATTAACAATACTAAGGATGGCATTATACCACAGAGCTATAGGAATCAAGTAACGCAAAATTAAACACATGTTAGTCTCATAGTAATTAAATGTATTTTTTAATTATCTGTATTATAATAATCTAAATCTAATATCTATAATAATCTAAAGTGGTAAAAAATGAAGACAAAATATATGCGTTTTATCAAAGGAGGAGGTATTCCACTTCAAAACATATCCCGAGTCGACGAGAAAAATATATATCCGAGGCAGGAGGGTAACAAAAAATTTCTTTTACATGTATGTCAATAGGAAAAATGTAGCAGTTTCCTTCTTTTTTTGGTTCTAAATATCATTCTTTATAGTAACATAAATATTTTTCATCTTTTTAGACTTAAACCCTTGCACTACAAATTTTCCGTCTGATGTATCCTCGATTCTGCAAACAAAGCGATATTCTTTATTTCTTTTATTGGAAAATCTAGCCAGTACAAATTCTCCCGTCTTCATACTTGTGTTACAAGGCTCATCTGATGCTATTTCAATTTTATAATTAAATTCGCTGCTTAATGATCTAGACAAGTAATATATTGGTTCAGGTATCTCGCTTTCGTTTTCAGGTATTCTTCCTTTGTCTTCAACAATCTTCATTTCAAGTCTTTTTACGTTTTCAGATCCAGGTGTTTTGCTTTGATTTTGTTTGACGATGTCGTCAGGTGCTCTTTTTTCTTCTTTACCAGTCTTCAATTCAAGTCTTTGTTCCTTTCAGGGACCGGAAAACCCCTTCATTTGATTAATCGTTTCGATAGGGTAACCCTATTAAAGTCTTACCCTAATGATAGGGTTACCCTATCATTGGGTTACCCTATCGATATGGAAATCATTTTGAATAGGCTTAACCCTTTTCAATGTGGTTTCCGAGTCGAATGGGGTAAAGATAGCTTTAATATTTACCGCTTACCCTATCATAGGGCTACCCTTTTCCTGTCTCTTTTCCACGCAGGCAGGCGGTTCTATCTTTCTCATTTGAAATGGAACAGGAGAGGTGGCGGCGGAACAAATTGAGTGATTATAAGATTTGCTGTCGTTTATTCATTCTGGAAAAGTCACACTCACAGTCCAGTCCTCTGCTCACGTACACAACTTTAAATTAAAGAATTTCTGTTAAAGAAATGTGTCTTACGTTCAGTTTATTTTTGCATAGTTCGCACGTACTGATGAGATGGGCTATAATTATTTTGAATAAGAATAACAATAAAAACACAATTTTTATTCATATTCAAATCGATTTGACACAAACCAATATTCATCCTCCTAGAGTTTGTCCCGGCTTTTGCCACGGCTCAGTTGAGCCTGTGGTCTGCTTGGCAACCTAATCCCATGAATCGGCGTAGGGATTGGTAGTCGTTTTCAGCTAATTATGGGATATACGATTTTTTAAGCTCACATGGTCATTCACATTATAAATATTATTTGAAACGGGGTATTTACCATGTATATTAGCGTTATTAGGATATCGGGTGCGAGGTAAATACCCCGTTTCAAATAATTAATATTTATAATTAGGGGATGTAATTTCTAAAATTATTTCTGTTTTATAATCCAAGATGGCGGTTATATACTTTTTACTGAAAAATAGTCATGGTAGTTATTTTCGGTTAATTATTCGGGGTGTATAAATTATATCTGTTTTAAAATTCAAGATAGACTGGTATTTTTATTATTATTATTATTATCGTTTTCATTTCGTTTTCGTTTCGTTTTCGTTTCGTTTTCGTTTCGTTTTCGTTTCGTTTTCGTTTCGTTTCCGTTTCGTATCCGTTTCGTTTCCGTTTCGTTTTCGTTTCGTTTTCGTTTCGTTTTCGTTTCGTTTCGTTTTCGTTTCGTTGCGTTTTCGTTTCGTTTTCGTTTCGTTTGCGTTTCATTTTATTTTAATTTTGTTTTCATTTTGTTTTCATTTTGTTTTCATTTTATTTTCATTTTATTTTAATTTTTTTTTCGTTTTATTTTCATTTTATTTTCATTTTATTTTCATTTTATTTTCATTTTATTTTCATTTTATTTTCATTTTATTTTCGTTTTATTTTCATTTTATTTTCGTTTTATTTTCATTTTTATTTAATTTTTATTTCATTTTTATTTTATTTTATTTTTATTATATTATAATAGTAGATTGCACAACAAGTGCATAAAACGTACGATTTTACGCGAGGCGTTTAAAAGTCGAGTGTAAAATGGTTTTTATGGACGAGGGTTACACTCTAATTTTCACTTCATTTGCGAGGAAATTATTTATCGGTAATCGTAAAACAAGTTCTAACAAAAATATTACAATGAAAACAAATATGGTTCCAACCAATTAATTTTTAAATATATTTTTTTGAATTTTTAACATGTGAATTTAGAAATTTTCTGCCAAGTCATCAAAACATTTCGGGGCATTTCTAAACTATTATCAACTCCTATTTTATTTGATTTCATTTATTTAATTACAGAAAACACGCAATTCAAATAATTATAGCAATACTCAGATAGAATTAGCGGAAAAATCATAAAAAGTACAGTCAATTCCTATTGGACGGGAAAAAAATTGTTTGTGTAGATCAAAGTGTCAGGAATTGATATCAATAAAATTTATAAGTGATCAATATTGGGCGCTAAGGTGCCAAAAAAATGGTAAAAACCAGTTTTTCGCTTCTAGAGGAAAAACTACGGGTCGGACCAAAAATAGTTAAATGTAACAAATGTGCGCAATTATAAAACAAAGAGAATGAGCCCCGGTAGAGCAAAATCGGTCCAGAGGATCGTCCGCAATTCGCAAAAAAACACATTTTTTTGCAAATATTGTAAATTCAATAACTCGCGTTCCGGAAGTGCTGGAGAGCTGAAATTTGAATATGATGTCAGTTTTGTGGTCCTCTAACTACAGTTAATTGTTCAAATTAAAATATTGTAAACTTATTGCAAACCGTCGACTTTTGCAAAAAGTGACCTTTTTTTAAATCGATTGGGAGGGTATTTTAATTTTCAAAAAACGTTATAATTTTGGTCTCTATGCATTAAGGAGGAGTTGAACTACAAATTTCCAAATTTACAGATCATTTGACAAGGAATAAACTTGTTTAAATAATCTATGAAGATCAGACACTTTTTGCGCGCCCGGCAGCGGCGCACTATGGCCCAAACGCCCGATCTAGCTGGACAAAATTATTTTACACTCATAGACTAAAATTGACTATTTTTATTATTATTTTGGTATAATTAATGTGAAAAAAATTAACCAGTGTAAGTTGACCTTTGTATAAGAATAATTACTAGGGCAGAAGAGATCACCTAAACATGGTTATTTAATTTTAAGAGAAATGAAGCATTATTGCAAATGGCACCTAAAATATAAGAATAGCAGAATTAAAATACTTAAATATAGTTTAAGTTAATTATTAATTTTTTTAGGTGCCATTTGTAATAATGCTTAATTTCTCTTAAAATTACACAACCAAGTTTAGCTGACCTCTTCTGCCCTAGTAATTATTCTTATACAAAGGTCAACTTACACTGGTAAATTTTTTTTCACATGAATTGGGTACTTTCCTGGGTAAAAAAAATATAATTCTATTTAGTCCGTCAGTTAGATTATCAAAAAATATTGGACACGTATTTTTTTACTTGTCAATCAAACAAAAATTGGTGAAGATATAGCCCGTTAAAGTTCCGCGTGACGTCACATTATACTAAAAATTGTACTGAAATGTGACGTCACGCGGAACTTTAACGCGCTATATCTTCACAAATTTTTGTTTGATTGACAAAATAAAAAATACGTGTCCAATATTTTTTGATAATCTAACTGACGGACTAAATATATTTTTTTAGGGAAGTAGCCAATTATAGCAAAATAATTTTACCATTTTTTTGGCACCTTAGCGCCCAATATTCACTCATAAATTTTATTGGTATCAATTCCTGACACTTTGATCTATACAAAAAAAAATCCCATCCAATAGGAATTGTCTGGAGTGCGATTTTTGAATCTCACCAAGTGACTCACCGATGTGAGTGATTTACTTTCGGAAATCACTCACATCGGTGAGAATTAGTCACTTGGTGAGATTCAAAAATCGCACTCCTGGGCCAGAAAGCTTATAATATAATAAAAGAAAGTATATAATAAAAGAACAACTTTCAGTATTCTACGAAATTTTACTGTTCAATTAAATTGTGGAATATATTTTGACTCTGTTTGGCTGTTGAGCCACATTATTGGTCTTAGAAGAAAATTTTACTTTATGCCCTAGAGCTTAAAATGCGATTTTATATCGTCCACGCATGGTTTAAAGTCGACCTTTACGAGCATGAGAAGTGAAAAGAGTATATCTGCCTACCGTGGATTTTAAAACAGATATAATTTTTGCTGGGCATAAGGGAAACTACGCCTAATTGGGATTAGGTCCAGTTTCCACACGATGTTTTCTTACACCGAAAAACCAAGAATACATTCTTATACGCGGAACATTATTTAAAATAAAAAGAATGATTAAATAATTCTGTTAAGAATCAATTATTTTTATTACATTTTCTCGCATATGAATTAGTCCTGACGAAATTATTTTGAATCATTTTAACGGGAATACAATCAACATAAGTTTATTCTTACGATATTTTTTTCAAATAATCATTTTATTCTTGAGTGTCCAACAATGACTAATATTGATCGTTTCATTATACTAGAAGTATCGGTGAACGGCGTCACATTTTGCTGGAGCCATTGAAACAAAGTACTACCTATAACTAGAATAACACAAAATTATATATTTTAACACTTCACAATATGCATTTGATTTTGGTTCCTATAAGCCTGGGTCTAAGATTCAATCGACACGAGCCGTCACGCTCGAATGGCAAGAACATAAATACCGGCACCACACAACGATCTTTTAGCGCACTAACAAGCAATAATAGCGTCTAGATCAAAGGCGTAAGTACGAAAACATACGCAAAAAGATTCTTGTTTGTCTGTAGGCTCGCTCGTGCCGCCATATCGGCAGCGCTTAGCTCGTAGGGTGCTCGAATAATAAATTAGCCAAATGTATTGGTCACAGAGTTTAAAATAGCTTAATCGCATTTGAAAAACCCTATCTGATAGGGAAACCATATGCTGGGTTGTAACCACTTACCAGAATTAACTGTATTGACATGGTTAGCCTTTCGTTCGGGTAAGTCAAACGATACGCTTGTAGGGACACATTGTAACAAGAATGCTGACATCGCATTCTAGATACGAGCCGCGAGGCGCGGGCCTCGGCAGTTGTCCCCCGCCTTGCGACTTGTCCGGTAGTTCCCAAACGTACAAACGTATGTGTAGTGTACTTTAACGTTTTTGCTAAATTTACGTCCTTCAGTGTTAACTTTGGTTTATGCAGTAATTGTGGAACATTTAATAAACTTTTCTTGTGTTATTCAGTGACTTTAAATTGACATTCCAACCTTCTGATCCCGGAGTTTAGGTAGTGATCACAAACGCCTACAATTGGTGACCCCGACAACGGGGCACACAAAGACTAAACTGACAGTGTAGTGAAAGACAATTTTAAAGACTGTGTTTACCAAACGGATTTTATTTATTTTTTCTGTTTATCCGCGTATTGGGGCCAACTCACTTTGCGGGAACTAGCCGGGGCAAGGAAATTAAGTCATTAGCAAACATGACACACGGTGTTGGCGGAGCACCCGGCGTCGCTGCGCCGCAGCCGCCGCAGCCGCCGGCGGGCGCGCCGCCTGCAGCGTCGAACGAGAGGACTGACGCGCAACTGGATCTTGCAGCTGTCACAGTCGCATCTAGGTTACCGGAATTTTGGGCCGATCAACCGAGGCACTGGTTTATTCAGGTAGAAGCCATATTAAATCCTCAGCATCTCAAGGACCAGGCGAGGTATGACCTAGTTTTAGGGAAGCTAACGAAAAGTGCGATAGGGCAGATTACCGACCTTTTGCTACAACCGCCAGTTACTGGCAAGTATGAAGCCCTTAAAGAGAAGCTTTTGGCAATTTACGAAGATTCTGCAAAGGCTCAATTACAGAAACTACTCAGTGATATGGAGCTGGGCGAGCAGAAGCCGTCGCATTTGTTGCGGAAAATGCGAGACCTCGCTAGGGGTAAGGTGCCTGATCAAACATTATGCATATTGTGGCAGAACCATCTACCTCAGGCAGCACGAGCAGCAGTCGCCGTGGCCGACAGTCAGAACTTAGATAGCCTGGCTGCGATAGCGGACAAAGTGTTGGAGGCGGTTAGGCCCACTCCACACGTTGCGGAGGTGCAGGCGTCAACTTCGCGCGGCGGAGCGACGCAGTTTCCGGATATGGTGGCTGTCCTAGCTGCCTTAGAGAGACTCGAGGGCAGGATATGCAGTTTGGAAGAGCAGACGAAGCAGTCGAACCGTGACCGGTTCCGACAAAGGGGAAGATCTGTTTCCAGGAGTGGCATGCGCCACCGTTCTACATCGCGTGGAAGGAGCAGCACCAGAAGAACGCCTGATAGCCCAGATTGGCTCTGTTCATACCATTATAGATACAGGGAGAAGGCGCAACGTTGTGTACCACCTTGTGCGTGGAGAACCAAGACGACGGAAAACCAGTAGGAGTACAAGAAGTGGCGGAAGCTTGTACTACTCCACCGTCGCACCGCCTATCCGTGACAGACACTAACAGTGGTTTTCGTTTCCTAATAGATACAGGTGCCGAGGTTAGTGTTATACCAGTGAGAAACAAATATTCAATTGGTGAAAGTGTTTGTAAATTATATGCCGCTAACGGTTCGGAAATTAAAACATACGGTATAAAGACTTTAGAGCTTAATGGTCATTTATAATTGCAGATGTAAGGCAACCAATTTTAGGTGCAGATTTTTTGATTAATTATGGACTTCTTGTAGATTTGAGATCAAAAAGATTAATAGATAGTTTAACATATTTGAGTGTAATTGGATCAATTGAACATTGTTGTAATCCATCAATCAGAGTTATTGATGAAAATCATCCTTTTCATGCCTTGTTAAGTAAATACCCGGTTATTACGAAGCCTGTAAATTTTCGAGAACCACCTAGTCACAACGTTAAGCACCATATTGAAACAACAGGACCTCCAATTTTTGCCAGAGCTCGACCACTACCTCCAGATCGTTACAAAAAAGTTAAAGAGGAATTTAGGATCATGCAGGAAATGGGTATCTGCAGGCCTTCCAAAAGTCCCTGGGCAAGTCCGTTGCACGTCGTTCCAAAAAAGAACGGCGAACTTCGCCCATGTGGAGATTACAGACGTTTAAACGCAGTTACTAAGCCAGACAGATATCCAATTCCGCGAATTCAGGACTTTACGTACATTTTGAACAAAAAAATTTTTTTTTCGAGATTAGACATTAATAGAGCTTACCATTTTATTCCCGTGGCAGAGGAGGACATCGAGAAAAGTGCTATTATTACTCCATTTGGCTTGTGGGAATTTCCCAAAATGAGTTTTGGTTTAAAAAACGCGGCCCAGACCTTCCAGAGGTTTATGAATAGCACGGTTTTTCCAAATTTCGACTTTATATTTGTGTATATTGATGACGTCCTCATAGCTAGCGAGACAGAGCAGGAGCATGAGCGACACCTGCAAGCCGTTTTCGAGAGGTTGAACCAGTTTGGCATCACCATCAACGTGTCAAAGTGCTGTTTTGGTAAGTCGAAGCTGGATTTTCTAGGTTTTGAGGTATCGACAGATGGCATCCGGCCATTACCAGAGAAAGTGCAAGCAATAACGGACTACCCGAAACCTGAGACCGTCCAGGACTTACGTCGCTTCTTAGGTATGGTAAACTTTTATCGTGCTCATTTACCAAAAGCAGCATCTTACCAGGCAGAGCTGAATAAGTACCTGCACAATAGCAAAAAAAGGGACAAGACAAAAATCCAGTGGACTTCAGAGGCAACGGAGGCTTTTGAGAAATGTAAGCTAAGCTTAAAGAACGCGGCTACATTGTCTCATCCTCACGTCGATGCTCCCATAGCGTTAATGTCAGACGCTTCAGATTATGCGGTTGGCGCAGTTCTACAGATACAGGTAGGAGGAAATTGGAAACCCTTAGGCTATTTCTCAAAAAAGTTGACCAGCGCTCAACAAAAGTACAGTACTTATGACAGGGAACTGTTAGGTATTTTTCTCGGAGTTCGATATTTCAGGAGAATGTTTGAGGGGCAACCCTTAATCATTCTCACTGATCACAAACCACTTATTTACGCATTCAAAAATGGGGATAACAACAAAGAAACGCCTCGTAGAACCAGGCAGTTGTTGTTTATCAGTGAATTCACAACTGACATCCGATACGTAGAAGGTAAAAACAATATTCCAGCGGATTGTTTATCAAGAGTAGAAACCGTTTCCTGTCCCACGTTTCTCGACTACGGTGCAGTTGCTGACGAGCAGGAACGTGATGAGTATGTTTCCAGCGAAATATCGAGCGCAAACAACGGATCGCATTACAGGAAGGTATACAGGGTGTTTGGTAACCGGATGCAAAGCCGAAAGTAGGAGATAGTCTAGGTCATGTAGAACATTTTTAGCCATACTTGTCTTAGACAAATGTTATTAGTTTTTTTTTAATTTAAATTTTAAGATTTGTCGGAGAAAACTGCAAAACTTCAGACTAAATCGATAATTAGTACTTTTTTTACTGCAGGTAGATTTTTTTTTGTTTTATTTCGTATTGTGCAATGTCTATCAAACACTAGAAAAGTGATTTCAAACATCTGTGTCTAAAGAAAACAAGTTGACAGCGATTTAAAATTTTAGTTACATGAAAATGTAAACGATTTAAGTGATTTCAAAGTACGATAAAAAAAAAACTAAAATAGCCACGAATTTTCAAACCATTTTAAAAACATGCTTGGCTTTTACCCTTTTATTTAAGCTATCAAACACGACTGTAGCTACTGTATCCTTGAAAATAAGCCACCTAAACCAACTGGGTAGCTAAAATGTTTCACTCTACTTGTGATACTTGTGGTAGTTGTGGTGACGAATCTCATTATGATTTTACAATAAAACATTGGTTCTGAATACTAAGTTGGCGTTGACTTGACATTTGACTTGTTTTAAAAGGGTTAAGTGTACTGGACAAAACTACCACATGCAATTTTAACAAACAAAGGCTTGCGGCGGTGAGAGACAAAAGGGACTGATAGCGGCAGGCGGCGGGCGATAAGACAATCATGTCTCAAGCCATTTTATCTTTGAAAATAGGCTACCTGTACTAATAAGAGGGAATGTTTAGGGTAAATTAAAACAAAAGCATAAAAGATAAGTTATTTATTTTTACGATCAACACATTAAAATTACACATCATCGCTCGTTTTCAAAATGTGACCCGCCGTTTCGAATACAAGCACGAGCCCGTCTTCTTACTTCTGTGGTGGTTGTTCCGAATATCATTTCTTCCCTCATCCTTTCGAACGCCGCTTCTATCCTCTCCCTCAGCTCTTCTACGGTATTAATGACCTCTTGTGTGTAGACTAGCTCCTTAGCTCGGCCCCAAACGAAAAAATCCAATGGTGTCAAATCAGGTGACCGAGCGGGCCAAGGGATTCGTCCGCCTCTGCCGATCCAACCGTCCGGGAAACAGTTATCCAGATGCTCCCTTACAGCCAGAGAGTAATGGGCGGGACAACCGTCGTGTTGAAATGTCACTGCACCGGGCAGCTGGTCTTCGTCAATAAGCCTGGGCAAATCGTTTTGTAAAAATTCCAAATAATTTGCCCCATTTAAATTATTTGGCAAAAAATGTGGCCCAATAAGGACTCTGCCGATGATTCCAGCCCACACATTGACGGAAAACTTTCTTTGGAAGGACACTTGCTTTTTCCAATGTGGATTGTTGTTTTTGTCAGCCCATTGGTGTAGGTTATGGAAATTTGTGATCCCCTCCCGGGAAAATTTCGATTCATCGGTCCAAAGAATGCTTCGCAAAAAACGTCGGTCTTCGATATCCGCATTGAGTAAAAATCGGCAGAAGTCCACTCGGCGTGCAGGATCTCCTTCGTCCAAACCTTGAACTCCGATGCCGCGAAAAGGATATTTTCCCTCACGATTCATTGTGGCCCATACTTTCCATGTGGACAAGTTCAGATTACGAGCTACCACTCTGATGCTCGTATTCGGATCCTCTGCAAATGCCTGTAGAACGTCTTCCTCCACTTCAGGGCGATTACGTCCTGGATTCCCTCCATGTTGCACAGCAATACCATTCTCACGTAGCCTTCGGAATGAATTGTAAAACACTCTCACATTAGGCAATCTCCGGTTTGGAAAACGCTCTTGGTACATCCGTCGGGCCATCGCTCCATTACTGTCAGCTTTGCAGTACATGTAGATAATGTCGGCGTATTCTTCGTTCGTAAACTCCATGTTTACAATGAAGAAGTCGTAATTACACGTGAAGGAGCGCCTACGGCAGCTACAACTTGACACGGTAAATTGAGATGAGAGCGGGAAATTAAACCACAATGAACGTCTAATCGCAACTGAAGTTGTAACTAGACTAAATTACTAGTTTTTGCACAAATACTCATGTAGCTAATCAGTTTATCTTTGTCAATAAAGCACAAAACCGATCATCTTTGTTTAACGCCGCTCACCGCCTGCCGCTATCAGTCTCTTTTGTCTCTCACCGCCGCAAGCCTTTGTTTGTTAAAATTGCATGTGGTAGTTTTGTCCAGTACACTTAACCCTTTTAAAACAAGTCAAATGTCAAGTCAATGCCAACTTAGTATTCAGAACCAATGTTTTATTGTAAAATCATAATGAGATTCGTCACCACAACTACCACAAGCATCACAAGTAGAGTGAAACATTTTAGCTACCCAGTTGGTTTAGGTGGCTTATTTTCAAGGATACAGTAGCTACAGTCGTGTTTGATAGCTTAAATAAAAGGGTAAAAGCCAAGCATGTTTTTAAAATGGTTTGAAAATTCGTGGCTATTTTAGTTTTTTTTTATCGTACTTTGAAATCACTTAAATCGTTTACATTTTCATGTAACTAAAATTTTAAATCGCTGTCAACTTGTTTTCTTTAGACACAGATGTTTGAAATCACTTTTCTAGTGTTTGATAGACATTGCACAATACGAAATAAAACAAAAAAAAATCTACCTGCAGTAAAAAAAGTTCTAATTATCGATTTAGTCTGAAGTTTTGCAGTTTTCTCCGACAAATCTTAAAATTTAAATTAAAAAAAAACTAATAACATTTGTCTAAGACAAGTATGGCTAAAAATGTTCTACATGACCTAGACTATCTCCTACTTTCGGCTTTGCATCCGGTTACCAAACACCCTGTATTTACCCATGAGCGATAAGGCAATTTATTGCGAAACCTCAACTAGCAATATTAGACCTTATTTGCCTAGTGCTTTTAGGAAAGCAGCGTTCGACTCAGTACACAATTTAAGTCATCCAGGGATCCGCACTACCAGAAAAATGATTGCTAACAGATTTTTCTGGCCAGGTATGAATCGAGACGTAGGATTATGGGCGAAATGCTGTTTACAATGTCAACGAGCCAAGGTAACTAGACACACTTTGTCAGAGTTTAATGAGTACCCAGCCGTTGACAGATTCGAGCATGTCAATGTAGACATAATAGGACCCTTGCCAACCACAGCTGAAGGATATAGGTATTGTGTAACAGTCGTAGACAGGAAAACGCGATGGCCAGAGGCTTTTCCCCTTAAAGATATAACTGCAGAAAGCGTAGCTAAAGCCATTTATGACGGCTGGATAACTCGTTACGGGTGTCCACTAAAATTGACCAGTGATCAAGGTAGGCAATTTGAGAGTAGTTTGTTCAATAATTTGCTAAAGATTCTAGGAATCAAAAAGCTTAGGTCTTCACCATATCATGCTCAGGGTAATGGCATGGTTGAAAAGTTCAATAAATCATTAAAAACGTCATTAAAGGCTAGTTTGGTTGATAACTCGTGGATAGATCAGTTACCATCAGTTATGTTTGGTCTTCGTGCAGCACTGAGAAGCGACAATAGCGTTAGTGCTGCCGAGATGACATTCGGGAGGAAGCTTCGTTTACCAGGTGATTTTTATGATACTACTGGTACAGAGACAGGTGACGACGATAGTCTCGTCGACCGGATTCGTCGAACTATAGGTAAGTTTAAACCCGTTTTTAAATCGCACAACAGTAATAGATCTTTTTTTGTTCATCCCGATTTGAAAACATGCACGCAAGTTTTTATCAGAGACGACTCAGTTAGACGTCCATTGAAATCCCCCTATGACGGTCCATACAAAATTCTTAAGCGTTTCGACAAAGTCTATAAAATTAAACTTCCCGATCGTGTGGTTAACATCTCGATAGATCGCCTTAAGCCGGCGTACATTTTAAATGACGCCACTGACATAGAGTCGGATCAGCCGACTACCAACTATACTGACGGACAGACGAATTTAGACCCTAAAAGCATAGATGTACAGCCCATTCCTCGAACAACGAGGAGTGGCCGAGTCATTCGCAGACCTATTCGTTTCGATGAAGAATACCCATAGGCCATATTATACTGGTTGTGTCACTAGAAATAGTTAGGCTTAGATGAATATAGCAGATGTCCCAGTAGCAAATGTTATATTCATGATTATTTTACTTATTTTTGAAATGTTTGTTATAATTATATTGTTGATTTAACGATGTTGTGTAAATGCAATCAGGTCATTTCAAGCGCACGTTTAACAACATGCTTAGGTATTTTTTTCGCTTTGTAAGTCGTTGCACAAGAGAAATAAGTATGTCGTATATTTGCAATTTCATATATTTTTAAGTAATATAAAGATTAGTAATTCGAGCTAAAATTCATTCTTCAGAATATTTTTCGTAAGAAAGTATACTTACAAGATGCATGGGCTACGGTCAGAGTAAAGACGCCAAAAACGAAGTTATAGCTCAAGCCCAAGTTGTTTCTAATGTTACGCAAGGAAGTCGGTGCCGCGAGTTTAGCAACACCAGTGGTCCGGGTCCAGACCCTACCACCCCAGGCGGTCCAGCCGACAACAGTTTGTTAAATTGTGTAAAGCCATCTTACTATCTTTTCTTGTGCAAGTGACCATAGAATAACATGTAAATAGATGTAAGTTAAAAAACAACAACTTTGTTTTCGAATTGTTTTTATTTTTGATAATTAATGTGTACTTAACAAAAAGATTTCATTCTAGTTGTCATTCACTTTCATTACATTTTATATTTTGTAACAATACTTTAGTCAAAACAACAGTGTAACATTCCGTCAGCATGAATTCCTGGTATCGCCGGCCGGTCGCCGCGAAGTGCAGAGCGTGCAGATATAGAGTTACAGCTAGGTTTAAAGCAAGACGCCCACCGATAGCGAAGCGATACCGAGCTATTCATACTGGTTGAATATATGATTATATTTCATGAAATTTTTGGTAATCCAAAAATTGGGGAGGACTATTGTAGGGACACATTGTAACAAGAATGCTGACATCGCATTCTAGATACGAGCCGCGAGGCGCGGGCCTCGGCAGTTGTCCCCCGCCTTGCGACTTGTCCGGTAGTTCCCAAACGTACAAACGTATGTGTAGTGTACTTTAACGTTTTTGCTAAATTTACGTCCTTCAGTGTTAACTTTGGTTTATGCAGTAATTGTGGAACATTTAATAAACTTTTCTTGTGTTATTCAGTGACTTTAAATTGACATTCCAACCTTCTGATCCCGGAGTTTAGGTAGTGATCACAAACACCTACACGCTTACCGAATTGATAGGGTTTTTAAAAACAACTCTATCAAATACCCAATCTAATACCCCTTTAATGGTTACCGGTTCCGGTCCCTGGTTCCTTTTCAGATCCAGACATTCCACTCCAATTTTGTTTCATTATATCGTCAGGTAGTCTTCCTTCTTTTTTATCAGTCTTCATTTCAAGTCTTTTTACGTTTTCAGATCCAGGTGTTTTGCTTTGATTTTGTTTGATGATGTCGTCACGTGCTCTTTTTTCTTCTTTATCAGTCTTCAATTCAAGTCTTTGTTCCTTTTCAGATCCAGACATTCCACTCCAATTTTGTTTCATTATATCGTCAGGTAGTCTTCCTTCTTTTTTATCAGTCTTCATTTCAAGTCTTTTTCCCTTTTCAATTGTTTCAGTCTGTTCACTTTTTTTCTGTTTAAATTTACTTTTGAGTATTGATTTTGATAAAGTCTTAGTTTTCAATTCTTGATCTGAAATAACGGTTTGTTGATCTGGTGATATCATTTTCACCTTGTAAGTGCCTGTTTTTTCGTCTAAGATTACGTTTACATCACTATTGGATAGAATCTTAATTTCTGAAACTCTAAAATTCGCTTTTGTGGGACTAGTATTTGCTTTAAATTTTTGCTCAATATTTTCTTTATGGCTGCTATCTTTAAATTGGTTATCCCACAGTGAATTATTTTTTTCATAGTTCGTTTCAGTGTGCTCTGTTACAGAGTCTTTCGAAGATGTGTTTTCGTTGTCACTTGCAGCCTCCTCGAGGTCCGAATCTGCATATGTGATGGCAATATCAATATTCTGATTGAATATGATTGGACTTTTTTCGTTTTTTTACTATGCTTGTTCCCTTATTTTCTTCACGTTTTCGTTTTTGAGTAACAGTACATTTATTACCAATTAAATGGTGTAATTTTACCTGATGGCACTTACAGAGTCCTTTCTTCGTTTCATGGCCGCAAAAGCACGAAACGTTTCTGTAATATACCGCAGCATACTCATTTGCTGTAATTATTTGGTGAACATTTAATGTTCCTGTTACTGGTACAAGGTTCAATGGTAGCGATTCTTGTATGGTACGAACTGCTTTCTCCGTGATGTAAAAAAGCTTAACTTTTGATTTCTGTGCTTGTAGGATTTTGTAGGCTGTTTTTGAATCTGGTATGTCATTGCCGTAGGCTATCAACTGGTCTAGTTTATATTTGAGCGACCCACCAACTCCATCTGCCGGCCCCTTGCCATGAGATGCTTCGAAAAAATTCCATGTTGCATATTCAAAAACACTTTCACAAATCATTTTAGACAATAAAAATAAATTATTTTTTTGTCTGTATTGAGTTGTGGGCCCATCTGAGAAAATATGAACAACTCTGAACATGGGGCAAATACTCTTGGCGTAATCAATGACGGGATTTAAATGAGCCCATATGGTACCGGGATCATGGGCAGTTGATGGAGAAATTGTGCAGAATGATATTGGTTTAGTGTCTTTGGCATATATAACTCCCGTATGTAAACTGAACTGATTTTGACTAGAGCCAAAATGTGCTGATTGAACTTGTTCCGATAATTTACACGTATAATTTTCAGAGAAGTCACACAATATCGCTATTTCATCATGTTGTAAATTCTCAGTGCATTTTTTGAATTCTTTGTACTGGTGCAAAATATTGTAGTAATGTTTTTTGAATAAGTTTAGTTCCTGTTGAAACTCTGAGATAAGCTGTTGAATATTGCCAGTAATCATTTCCTTAGTAACTTTTTTGGTGGTCATTTCTTTTGGTCCTTCTTTAGTAGCTTTGGTGTATGAATGCTTATTTAGCACCCACTTAAACCATTGTATCTGCTTATCTTCATTATCATCTCTTATGTCTATCACCTTGTTTTTGCATGTGATGCACGTGGAATGCATGCAGTCTTTGGAATTGCTGTCACATGCAATTTTTTTAACAAGTTCGGAAAGGTCGTCGGTTTCTATTAAACGTAGTGATTTCAATTTGTTGGCTTTAAAAGACAAATTTGAATGTTTGCTACAGGCACATGTGTTTCTATCATGGACGTTTGGCCTTAGTACATAAAAAGGTTTCAGTCTTGTAAAAGTTGCATATGAAAGTTTCCCTCCTTCTTGTCTGTATTTCATATGCAACTTTAGCATGGAATCAATGAGGTAGCATCTTTGTTTCTTATTTTTGTGTTTTGTCTTGGTCTCTTGCTTTCCAGCAGTTGCTCTGCTGACGTCATCTCGACAAAAGAAGGACTTGATTTCTTCGGAATGAATAGTAGAAACTCGTAATCTGTTGTTGATTGGTTTTCTTTTTCTAACTCGATTGATACCCAGTTTGGCTGACATTTTATTTTTCATTTTATATCGATGAGTTATATCATTGTCAACAACCTTCTTTAAAACTTCTTTGGTTTTATATGAATCTGCATTTGAATAAACTGTTTTTAGTGATTCAGTCAGTAGGTTTAATTCAAAGAGCTTTTTCTTTATTTTCATTTGAAGTACATGGCAGAGCTTCATCAACAAATGAACTGGCTTTGGTTCGCGGCGTCATGTCATTATCAAGTTGTAATTCACTCTCTCCGTTTGCTTGTCTTTGTTCGTCATTTATAAGTGATCGTATATCATCGTAAGCTTCCAATTGGCTTTGTAGGTTATTCACTTTGAACTTATATCTATTAACTTTCTTTTTTAGAGTTTTGATTTCTTTATTTAACAGTGAAACTTTTTTTTCCAGAACTGAATTCTTCCTACGTAATTCTATGTTATTTTTTATTGTCTCTTCTTGTTTCGTGTCTTGCTGTTTAAATAAGTCTGCTTGTTTTATTTTCGCAGCATTTTTCTTTTCTTTTCTATTTTCTTCATCAGGTAAATCTTTGACCTTTTTTTGTCTATTTTTCACCTTCTGTAAATGTTGTTTTCTTTTACTTTCGTATTTCTCTGGGTTCTCTCGTTTCAATTTCTCAATATATTTTTTCTGCCGTTCTGCAGCTGTCATTGGCATCTACAACAAGTTAAAATATGCTTAAAAAAAATAAGTACTAAAATTTTATTTCATTTTCATTTGTATGACAGAGACCTTAAATAATCAAGCTATAATAGTGAAGCGATAGTTTAAATATTTCAGAAAATAAGCCCAAATACAAAAGTTCATCGAATTCGATTCAACCGTTAAACCGTTAAACCGTTCAAATTTTATTTCATTTTCATTTGTATGACAGAGACCTTAAATAATCAAGCTATAATAGTGAAGCGATAGTTTAAATATTTCAGAAAATAAGCCCAAATACAAAAGTTCATCGAATTCGATTCAACCGTTTAGGCTCTAGAGCCGGCAGCGAAAATACAAACACACACACACATACACTTATATACAACCAACGACGTTTTAAGGAAGAAACGCGAAATGAGAAAACATTTTTTTTAATCACTAGAACGTTTGGAAAAAAAATATTTTTAAAAATCTAGCTTAATTTTCTTTTTCAAATTTTTCATACTAACTCGAAAAGGCACCCGGCAGATTTGTATGGAAATGTAAAAAAATCTTGAAATATATATATATATACATATATATATATGTATGTATTTAATTGACTGTGCTGGTGATTCCAAAGTAACGGTTCTTTAATTATGCGTTTATTCATTAACACGTTGTATACACACATACATGGTACACATTTTACACACAAATTTTTCTTTTACTATGCAACTCCTGCATGAAACATCCAAAATTTCTTGACGTCAGGAAATTGCACGAAATCTTGTCAGGAAAATTAGTCACGCAGTCGTATTTTTGTAATCACATCAAAAGTATCTATTGGATCCAACTACAAAAGCTTCCCGAGTATTTATCACCTTTACCACAAAGTTTTGTACATATTTGATTATAATATTACTTACTTTTTGAGGAAATATCGCGTCAGGAAATATTTTTTTATGGCAATTTCACTTCAGACGCTCCGACGTTTTGCTAAACTGACAACTGAAACAAAATGGCGGCACTATTGTCTCATTGTCTATGGAATCCAACAGGGTTGCCATCCGCAAAATACAAATTTCTACCATGAGAAACTGTTCCGTTGATTGGAAATAGCGTCAAGAAATGTGTCATGAATTTTTTTTTAAAATAGTGGGACATTTAATGTTTTTGGATTTTTAAATAACAGAAAAGGCTTAAAAAAGCTCAATTGTGATTTTAAATAGTGTCACATATTATATAACTGTAGATTAGATCAAACCCCTTTCTAAGTATTTGAAAATATAGGTTTCACGAAGACTTATTATCTATTGGGAAGGGTGGGGACATATACTTTTTTATATGGGGGGCTACTTTTGACCAAACCGAATTCATTTTTTACATATTTGTTTTAAGACTTAATGAGTATTAAACGTTTTTAAAGAAACATGATTGACCCGCACAACAATGTATGTAATATAATTTCTAAATAAGAAGATTAATTTAATTCATAAAACGCTTTTCATGAGTGGACGAAAAAAAATTCTAAAAGTGGACAACTTTTTGAGAATTAGTCAGCAATCACAGCTATCTTATTCAATTTTCAACATTATTTGCAAAGGTGTATAAAGGTGCGACCACACCGCTGCTTAAAATACGGTGACGCTACGGAATCGCAGTGACGCATCATATTCGTACCGTTTTTATCGCATGCCCTCCACACCGCTGCTTAAAATACGGTGACGCTACGGAATCGCAGTGACGTATCGTATCCGTACCGTTTTTATCGCATGCCCTCCACACCGCTGCTCAAAATACGGTTTGGATGGTTCGCGTCAAAATATTTCGTATGGGGCACGTCACTGCGTACACGTTGCGTCTGCGTATTTTGAGCACCGGTGTGGAGAGCATGCGTTAAAGTCGTGACGTTTTAGGCACGTCATTGCGATTCCGTACCGTCAGCGTATTTTGAGCAGCGGTGTGGTCGCGCCTTAATAGAACAATTTCGATACAAGTGCGAAAAGTGTGTCACCTCCGAGACTTCCGAGAGCTGTAAGCTAATGGCATTGGCAAGAGTGAAGAATGACATTTCCGCGCTAGTATCGTTTTTTTTAGTAGGTACAGTTGAAAAAAAATTACAAAAAGACAAACATTGGTCACTTTGAGGTTACTTAATACGACACACATAGTCATGAAATTTATGAACTAACGACGTTAAATAAAAGCAATAGGTAATTTTACATGCAAAAACAATTACATCATTGTAACTTAAATGCTGGAAAAGGAAAAATCACTAGTACGAGAAATCGAACTTTCCGCACGGTAAACCACTTGAAAAAACAACTGTTACTTTATTACGATCAAATGCTGGCGCATCTTTACTGTCACTTTCGACTATAAGCGTCGTATCGTCAGCAAAAATTACACAATCCTGGTCTATCGATGTTTGTAAATCATTTATAGCTATTAAGAATAACAGTGGACCGAGTATACTTCCTTGTGGCACACCAGTAGCATTTAACAAAAATTCAGACCTAATTTTTTCTTTACAGATACTCTTAATTTTATTATTTACATTTTTTGACACTAGTTTCTCAATTTCGGTGCATTGTGTTCTTTGCTTAAGATAACTTTGGATCCAGTCGAAGGCATTACCTCTTATTCCATAGGACTCTAATTTGCTTAAAACAATCGCATGATCAACAAAATCGAAAGGTAACGGAATTCATAAGTTTGAAAGACGCTAACGTTGTAGACTTCCCTTTACGGAATCCAAATTGTTTCGGCGTTAGTATATTATTTGTTGGTAATCATTACCATTTCTGTCTTGGTGGGGTTTACTGATAGGTCAAATTGCTCGCATAATCACCACGATTTTTAGAGCGGTTTGGGTGAGGTCGCAGACCGTGCTGGTGAATTTACCTTATATTAGTATTGTCAGATCATCAGAATGGCCTATGGTGAAGAAGTGTTCCTTGTTCAGGTTGGTTATGGTTGTTTACTACTAGGTTCCATAACAGCGGTGATATGACTTCCTTCCCCCTGGAAGGCATCCTCGCACCGCTGCTACGGCCTGCGGCTCACCTCTATACATTATAGTCCTTTTGTTGAGCATGTTGATGATCCACTTGATCAGTTCGGGTTCCCTGCCGTGATTATTTAAGGCATTCCCTTTACTGGCACAGTTGGTCTTATTGAAAGCGCCTTTGATGTTAATGAACGTGCTGGGGTACATTTCCTTGTCACCAATAGCCTTCCCGATACGGTTGTCGACCATGTGAAGAGCCGATTCTGTAGATTTACTTAAGATGTATGCAGTATGCGTGTTGGTTGTCGTGCATCGGTATATTCCTTAGCTAACGCTACAATCTAACGATGCCTTAGGGTCCCTGTCACACAGTTTTCTAGTGTCTTCAGCAGGAATGATGTGAGAATAATCGGCCTAAGTATAGGATTAAGCACCTGTGTAGTCACTCTTACCTGGTTGAGGTACGAATATAAATAAATAAAAATAAATAAATGGTACGTTTTTATCCCTCCATAGCTTATGCACGTAACCCCAGGTTAGGCAGGCTTTCATGAACTCGATCAGGGTTCCCAGGATGAGTCCTAAACCCCACTGTAATACAGCGGGGAAGATACCATCCGGACCGGCTGCCTGGAAGGGATGGAAACTGTCGATGGCCCACCTGATCTTTTTAGCGGTGATGATTCTTTTCGCCATTTGTTTGTTGTTGTCTAAAGTATTGTAAATATTCGAGTTTCCGCAGCGATCCCAGCTGAGTGATGGATCTTTTGGCTTTCCTTACCCGATTTGCATAATCTAGTGTTTCGATGCTGCTGCAGAAGTTCTTCTATGAAAGAGACCTCCAATACCGCAGTCGTTTTTTGTTCTTGGCTTTGGCTTCATAATATTTGGCCCAGCCGTGGTGTTTATAGCCCTGTTAAAGAGTTTCCTGGCTTTTTTTCCGGAGTCTCTCCAGTTCAGGACCCCACCACTGATGACCTGCTATGGCCGGTTCCAATAGTGGATTCAGCGGGCAAACCGTGTGACAGCTGTCTACTAGGATGTAAGTTAGGATGTTTACCTGTTTTTCTATCTGTGCTGGCCCCCGAATATCGTACTTTGGAGGGACTTTTTCTAGACTCTTACCCGGGGTCTTCCTGAAGATGTATCGGTCTTTCTTCCTAGAATTGCGAATCCATCTGTGATCTGAACAAGAGGCCTCTCGGGAGATGTGCCAGCCCACAACTACTAACATTCTCCGAAGACAGACAATAATCGTACTGCACCTTCTGTTTTCGAATGTTGGTTCCGCACCTGGGTTAAGAACTCTTAAGTCACAAAGTATTCCTCAGTTTCTTACTTACCTCTGTTGTTGTCTTTATCTCCCATAGAGGGTGATGTGCATTAGATTCGGCCCTAATGCGAGGCCCTCTCTTTCGCAGTGGTTGACCAGCAGTTGTAATTATAGTGGTGAAGAGGAAAAATCTATTAAACCATTGTCAGACCCGCAACGACATACGCGTCAGAGTAAGTGTCGCGCGAGAACAATAACTTCATACAGCAGAGATGAATATGTTGCGTTCGCTGGGAGGTGGCGTAACAAGGCTGGACAAGGTTCGCAATGAGTGCGCCAGGGGATTATTTAAAGTGGCTCCAGCGGTAGAAAATCTTAAGGAAAACCGACTCCGATGGTTCGGTCACAAAAGTAGAAGAGACGACAATTATTCTGTAAAGGCAGTACTCAATATATCCACAAAACCTCGTATTAAAGGATCCTCCTCTATTTGGTGGACAAGTCAACCATCAACAACCCAGGGCCGAAAGTCCTGGCACCCACATACAAAGCGGCCAAATTCCAATTGAAATGGAAAAGAGGCAGGAAGAAGAAGATAAAGAAAGATACTCAGTGATGAATGATGTCATATTATTTCTAGATAATTATAATATCCAGTATGACCGTACGTAGATCTTAAGTATTTGTCGTGTTTAACATTAAGTGAACCTTCAGAACCTAGAGCCTAAACAGCAACATAACTTTTCCCATATTCGAAAATACCAATGAGAAATGACCGCAACTGGTTCATTTACCCTATTATTTCAACACGTATGAAGTGCATGACTGTCAAATTGTAGTTTTTAATTAAATATAACGGTTTGCATTAAAGTATTCCTTGAATATTATCATCTGTACATGAATTTCTCGTCGTTCCAAGTTATTAACATCGATACTTTGAGGAGGCTGACCAGAAAAACTGCCAGGCTGATGACAGGCAACCCTATATATTCGTGAATGGCACGCCTAGGGCTATCGATCTGCATCGATTTCGTCTTGCCACCTGATGTGGTAAATTACCCCATTTTTTGGCCTCATAAAACATGGCTGACCTTGAAATCTGCCAGGTTTTTGGCTGGCAACCTATGCGGGATCAGATCACCAAAAGTATCTCTTTCGATGGGTAAACGTTTCGATCTGCCACCTTATGATGTATTTTTTGGTAAAAAAAGTGGTATGAGAATGAAAAAAAACTATGTTCTTCCAGGCTATGCCATGGCAACCTACTATAATCGAGTGTCCCTAAGTATTATCTATTGCTGTAGTATATGTCTGATTTGCCACCGTGTGAGGTAAGGTTTTATGCAATGGGAGCTTAGACTACTATGTTTGCTGCGGGGTGCTTTCGTATTATAGGGCTTTAATGATTTAGCTTTAATGTAATTTTCAGATGTTTAAATGTGGAATTGAAGAGTTATAAAATATAGTCAAGATTTTATTTTCAAAATTCAAAGTTATTTATATGGAAAGCTAGCGGTTTGCATGAAAATGTTTATATGACAAAGTTTTAGAGCTTGATAATATTTATCAAATAAAGTTAAGATTGGAGAGATCCACCTGGCTAAATTTAAGATATTGACTGTTAAGTATGATTGCGGCAACCTTTCCTGCAGGCACCGTGAAAAAATTTTTAGGTTATTTCAAGTTTTGTGGTGAAAGTTGTACTCGGACCTTATGTTAATAAGTGCAGATTTTTAAAGCGTTACGCTTGATTTTTAGGTCAAAGAAGATGGTGAAAATATTAATAAATAACAGAGCTACAGATTTTTAAAAATTGTAAAAATTTTGAAAAATTGACTAAAAAGAATTTTGCTAATACAATGTACAAGATGAATCTTAAAAATATGAAAACTATATGGTAATTTAAACGAAAGAAAGCGTTGTTGCGTTGCAAAGAAATGTTAAAAATTGACTGAGATATTACACTTTTATTGAAAATACGGACACAGAGGTTTATAATTCCAAAACTAAACAAGCTCACAGCAAACAAGCTTGTGGCTCAAAGTAATTGTCAAATCTCTTTTTTATCTCAACCAATTTGCATTTATCTAGATCCAAATTAAATTAATTAAATATCTCCAAACCTTACACACCCATGGAGTGTAGCATGATTGCTATTTTTCTTTTGTCTACCGCTTTGTCTAGTGCCGATGCCAGCAAAGATATATCAAAGCGCTGCCACCATCTCTTCCATTCTTCGGCATTGTTGGTTGTGTCTGACGATAATGTTACCTTCGGTAACGACGTGCCAAGTCCATGAGGCTTTAAATCCGCGTGGTCAACTATTCCTTGTGCGACTTGCTTTTTCTTGACTTCTGGGCCTTTTTCTTCATCACTCATCATGAAACTTCTGACACCATGTTATGATGGTGAAAGGAAATACCCATGTAGTTAACTTATATTTATTTAAATAAGGAGCACAGTAATGTACAACAGTCCGATACGCCATCTTGATCGAGAAGGGATGGGAAAGTCCATCACAGACAGATACAATACGACTTAGACACTAGTAATGTATGTATGTAAGTTAAATATCATAGTACCAACCTAACACTTTATTGTCTTTGATTAATAAAAAGTTGCAGAAGTACTCAAAGTTAATTTTCAGACAAATGTATATTTTATAATATCTCTCTAATTTAGATTTTAATGAGTCTAAAAATACTTCAGGTTTAGCAAAACTTAATTCCTCGTAAAAGCCGACGTAATTTCAACCACGCAATCAATTGTTGATGCTTGACAATTATTCTTATCCATTAGTTTTTTGCGACTTTAAGCGAACAATTGTAACAGAAACATATATTTAATTTAAATTATCGAGGGCAAACAAATGGCTTATATTTGTTTGCCCTCGGTAATTTAAATTAAAAAGGCCTTATTCTCATAGACAAGAAAATCCCAGAGTCATGGCGACATAGCTACCTAGTTCCTTTTTACAAAAATAAAGGAGACGTCAGCGACTGTGGTAACTATAGGGGTGTAAAACTCACTTCGCACACGCTGAAGATCTGGGACCGGGTACTGAATAATCGCTTTAACCAGTTAGTATCCATATCCAATAACCAATGCGGATTTGTACCAGGAAAATCTACCACAGACGCTATGCAGACGGTCAGAGTACTTATGGAGAAACACAGGGCCAATAAAGAGGATTTACACCTTGTCTTTATAAATCTCGAAAAGGCTTTCGACAGGATACCGCGAAAGTTAGTATGGCAATCCATGAGAGCACAACGAATCCCAGAGCACTACATTACTTTGGTAAAAGACATGTATGACGGCAGACGCAAGTAAGAAGCCCTGCCGGATTCAGCGAGCCTTTTGAGGTCAAAGTAGGTGTGCATCAAGGATCCGCCCTCAGCCCATTGTTATTCAACCTGTCAATGGACTTTCTGACAAATAACATCCAGAACCCCCTTTCATGGTGCATACTCTATGCGGACGATGTTGTGCTCATAGACAAATGCGCGAACCAATTAAACATCACCCTTCAGCAATGGAGTAAAGCGCTAGAGGACAATGGATTACGCATAAGCCGAAGCAAGACTGATGAATATCTCAGATGTGACTTTAGTGACCAACCCTCTTCCAACACTGTGATACACATTAACGGCCAGCCATTACCAAAAGTAAACCAATTTAAATACCTTGGATCAATACTAACAGATGACGTAGACATTAACGCAGATGTGCCACACAGAGTAAACACAGCGTGGCTGAGATGGAGAACGCTAACAGGAGTACTATGCGACAAGCGAATGCCCATACAACTGAAGGGTAAAGTCTACAAAACGGCAGTTAGACTCGCCAAGATGTATGTTTCCGAGTGCTGGGCCGTCAAGAAAATACACGAGCAAAAGATGAGCACAAACGAGATGAAGATGCTGCGATGGTCAGGTGGGGTGACCAGGCTAGACAGAATACGCAATGAATACATCAGAGGCTCGTTCAAAGTTGCTCCTGTTGTTGAGAAAATGGCCGAAAGCCGATTGAGATGGTTCGGGCATGTAATGAGGCGAGATGACGAATACCCTGTGAAAAAAGCACTGGCTATACCAGACAAGAAGAGGGGCAGAGGAAAGCCGCCTGCCACGTGGTGGACAACCGTTAACAAAGAAATGGAACGGGCACAGCTGAACACACAGACAACCCAGGACAGGATGTCCTGGCGCCTACGAACGAGGAGGGCCGACCCCAAGTAATGGGAGCAGGCAAGGAAGAAGAAGAAACAAATGGCTTATATCATATTTGAGTTGTGAGAATTTCGACTAATTAATCAAATTTCAATTTTAAACGTAAATGTCCGGGAGCCACTTGAAAGGTTTTTATACCACCTGATGATAAGCAGTTACCGTAGCCTATGGACGCCTGCAACCCCAAAGGATTCACATGCGCGTTGGCTACCCATTAAAAACCTATACACTCTTTTTGAAGAACCTCATACTGTTGCCCGCTGGGAAAACCTCGGCAGGGAGTTCATTCCACAGCCGCAACGTTTGTGGGAGGAAATTCCTCTTAAACACACAGTGCGCGACCCCTTAGGCTACAGGGTGTGAAGATGAACACCCTGCCGGCGGCGAGCGGTGCGGTGATGAAAAGCTGCCGTGGGCATCATATCAAACAGTTCTTCAGAGCACAACCCATTGTACAAGCGATAGAACACACATAAGGAGGCAAAGTCTATCCTTAGACTCAAAGGTTCAATATCGCTCGTGAGTTTGGGGTCGACGACGGTCGAGCGGCCTTGGTCCAAGTCCTGTAAGCAGCCTGCTTGCGAATTGTAGCTTCTCTACAGGGCCGATTAAACCAAGGACGTTTCTTTGCTCCTGCAATATACTTCCTGTCGAGCGTAGGTACATACATACCCCGGCGCGCCTTACAAACCTGTGTTCAGGCATATAACCGGGTTATAACAGATACGGTGTATCGGCCGGGCAGGATATCTGCGTCTCCATTGAGAACAGAAGGGTCGGCTGCGCAGACTCGAGGTGGTGGTGAAATGCGTTCAGATTTGAATGCAGTCCCCTGATGTTGCAGAAATCCACTTTTGTGGAAGAGGACTCCGCTGAAGAACCATTCCTTCTGTGTTTTCTTGCCATTTTTTTCGAGCCATTTTAGTGTGTGGGAAATAAAGGAATCACTGCGTTGACGGCTAAAATGACAGGAGGACGAAACAAACCGTCCGAGGAACGATGTGGGAGGTGCAATTTGCAGATGCGGCGTACGGAAGGGCCCCCGGCCCCCCCCTCTTGCAGTAGCCGGATCCACGGGGACCAGGGATTTTTCGCAGGTTGACGGTTTAGCCTCCCAGTTTGGAGATTAAGTGAACCCTACTGATCTGCGGGCGGCCAGCGGACAACCGTTTCACCGTGTCTCCCTGATAGCCGCGCCTGCACTTTGCGCCCACAAAGACCAAATGCCGTATTATTGGTTCCGTGGCCCCCACGTCGTCAACACATTGCTTCTTCTTAGAGCTAACTGGGCTGGCCTCTGGAGGCTGACTTCTTAGATCTCTTGTTATTTAAAATAAATACAAAACAAAATACTTTCAAAACTTGATCTTTCTGTACTAAATATTCTACATTTAAAGTAAACCCAACCCAACTCAGAGAGGAATCACGAATTAAGCTTTATTGGGATAAAGTTTTGTCATTAAAGTGATTTTATATGTTTAGTGAACTTAATCAAACTTTCCCACGGCGGAGTGTCTGAGTCAAGTTGAGTTTTGATTGACAGAAGGCTTTCTTCCATCCATTCTGGGGTAACTTACGGTGCACGTCGTTAGTTTTGTATATACAGCCTTGGCCAGAAGTGTTGAGCACCCTTGCGATTTTCATACAAAACTCGAAAGTTTAGACCGGCGTTTCTATCTTTTTTGAAGTTATTTTATCAATTAATTCAAACTGAACAGGCATGTTTTGTTGATGTTAGTAGTAACTGCATAGAATATTTGCAATTTTTCGCGCCGACCTAAATTCGCATTTTTGGGACCTCCACTTTTCATATTTTATAGGTACCTTGAAAGTGTTATTAAGTGAAGTTTTCTAGATATATCAATAAAATATAACATTTTACGTCGTCGTACATTGTTAATATAAGGAATTAATATTTAACATCAAAATTGTAAACAAAAAAGAGCTATGCTCAACACTTCTGGCCAAGGCTGTATATGCGTAACTCCACTAAAAACGCACCGTCGAGCTCGAGTGTCCGTTTCGTCAGACCGTTGGCCATCCGCTTCGTGATAGAGGAGTCTAGCTAGCGCCTTGTCGTGGACGCTTCTAAGCCTTCATCTTCGGGAAATAGCTCGAACGGGTTATTCTTCGCAACCTCTTTCTTTGGTGCGGCGGTGGAGGGCGTTCTGCAAACCAATACTTTAGTTTACCAATATGTTCATAATAACTATTTATTAAAATCAAAATAAAGTTTCACTGCTATTATTATTATTGCTTTGTTAACAGTTAAGTATAAAATTGCGTCCATTAAGTTCCTGATCGATTTTGGTTACGAGGCTTTTTTCTGTTTCGTTGTTTCCTCGAACTCCACAGTAGGGATGTTACGGATGCTGATTTTTTGACATCCGCGAATGCGGATATTAATAGGCTCACATCCACGGATACGGATTCGGATGCGGATGTAAGATTAGGTACACAAAAAAAACCCAAATATTAAAGTTTTGTATTTGTTCGAAAAAAATGACAGGTTAATATTTAAACATAAATATCGGGGAGTTATACTTAATAAACAATAATTTTGCTGCCTTTTACGGGTAGAGGAGATTTCTTAACGGGTCAGAAATTAGGCCTGCAGCACTGAACTGTACCGACTTGCTCCACAATTGCATCCGCATAAGCTCCGCATCGATTTGATGCGGAGCTTACGTCAATCTTTTATTTGGTATCTTATTAAGTATTTCTTTCGAAATGGATTTAGTATCACGCATGATATTTCGGATAAGCTGTGTACATTTGGCCGGCATGTTAAAATGTCACGTTTCAGCTGACCAAAATAGTTATGAATAGAAGAGTTTCTAACTCGTTTACTTTTTAATAAATTGCTAAATATGGCATGCACAGTGGAAAATATGACAAATAGGTTAAAGATAGCTGAATCTTCACACCATTTTTTTTCCTGTGAATCAAGAATTTATACATTTTCCATGCATCGAATATAAAAAGGGCTCTTTGCATAGTTTGCATTTCCTTTAAATTGATCATCGTAAAGTTTAGATGATGTAACAGTTTCCATATTCTGTAAAAGATTTGAAAGATCGTCTTGGTCACGGCAAAGACTTGTCAGACTATTGTAAGCATTTGCTACATTGCGTGTATAAAATTTTGTGTTAAGTAAAATGTACAGATTCGAGATGAAAGCATTAATAGTTTGAAGTCTTCGATTAAAATGACACTTACTATTCTTTTTTTCACATGTCCACGTCTTTACAAGATGGGCGCAACAAAAAAATATGGGTGTATGGGGTTTTTCTACTTGGGAACATTCTTCTAAGCTTATATCATATTTGTAAATAGTTCGTCAACGAACAATAATTAAACGCTAAACAAACTGCGTTTATAATAGCAAAACTAAAATCGGTCACAATGCCTGAAAACGCAGGTGAGCAGTTTCTATTAACGCAAAAAACTTGTGTCGTTAAGGAACTTGAATATAGTATTAGTACTCGTATCGTGTTTAGATGAAACCATGGCCAGAAATGGAAATTCTTTTTTCCCGACCTATTCGTATACGGGCTCTTTCTTCCCTGCTAGGAGGGGAGAAAGTGGAACTTTTCTGTTATAGGATATTACCTTTCTTTTTGCAGCGAATCCGTAATTAAAAAAAATTCTTATTGAATTAATCGATTCATTATAATCAGGAAGCACACTAAGCACATATAAAGTTGAAATAAATATGATTCAACAAATTAAAAAAATCTTCTATAGGTGATTATGATTATCAAGGTATCAGCACGTGCGTGGGGAGCTCCTCCATGCACACGCTACAGCGCGGGCCGGTATGGGCGTGGGTTTCCATTTTTGTATTTTTACTGTTTTTTTATTTTTTTATCGCAGATCTATACACTTTTCTGTAAACGGCGTATTTTTTAGAAGCTTCCTTTAAGGTAGGAGTGTATGTCTCATTACCTGGGATACCTGTTTTACGGCACTACTAATTCCATCGAGGTTTGAATATAATGCCCTCTTTTGGTCGGATTTAGAACTACCGACTGTGTTGGGATTCATTACACACAGTCGAGTGTTAGAGTTATCAGGACGTAAACTTTTGCTTTCAATTTTCGTATACTGGCTCTGAGGAAAAGGCACCTGATCTTTAGGATACGATCTTTTTGATTTCGGACGTTAGAGTGCGATAGCTGATGCGCCAATCACATTAGAAACCGCGTACCTAGTGAAAAGTGAGACGCGATCCCCCTCGCTCTCGCGACAGTCGCAAGCTCGCAACGCCGATTCTTTCCAATGGGCTTTTAAATTTGACAATGTGCAAAAAAGGGGCGGTTGCCGGGGCGGGGGCCGCAGGCAGCGGAAGTTCACCTCAACATCTGAGGCTTCCTCCTCGTCCGCCACGTCGTACTTCCTTGACCACCTCGGGTAAGTCTTCTCCTGCGACCACTTTGTCTGTGACGTTGATGAGGCGGTTGCTGAACCTGACAAGGAAATCCTGCAATGTGATTACCAGTTATTACGTGGGTTTCCACTTTTGTATTTTTCCTCTGTATTTTTAATTTCCTTATCGATTAAACAAGACGGTTACTTGTAAATTATATTAGTGTTAGATTATTATTTCACATTTGGCTTAATTTTTGTGTGTTATACTTATGTTATGTAAAATGCAACAGGCGTTTACGATTTGGCCTTTTTTCTCGGCGAATATCCGGAGTCGCCTGTAAACAAAAGACACAGAGTCATAAATTTAATTAATGCGCCTCAGGATTTATCAACTCTTATGCAGAATGTTAACGCATGCCGTTTACGATTTGGCCCTATAACAGGATGGTAATTAAATTTTAGATCAACCAGTAGGCACCTGAATGGAATTTTGAAAACCCCAATCGATCTTTCCACAAAATTCCTTGTGGAACAGTGTTTTTTTATGTAATATGCCTCAGGCGACCGCGGCGAGGCATTTCTAATCGGCGTCATCACACTTTTTCTCTGCGAATATCCGGAGTCGCCTGTAAACAAAAGACACAGAGTATTAAATTTAATCAATGCGCCTCAGGATTTATCAACTCTTATGCAGAATGTTAACGCCTGCTGTTTACAATTTGGCTTGCTATAACAGGGCGGTAATGCAATTTTCGATCAACCAGTAGCCACCAGAATCGATTTTTCAAAACCCCAATCGTTCTTTCCTCAACATTCCTTGTGGAACAGTGTTTTTAGTGTAATATGCCTCAGGCGACCGCGGCGTGGCATTTGTGTTATAATGCTTCCAAAAGTAGCAGGTATTGGTGTTTTATACACCACCCCCAGGTGTCCAATCACACCACTTCGATTCAATAAACAAGTGACGTCACTAAGATTGAGGATAGACAAGTATCCATGTTGGTCACTTTTTTATTGAAAGGTTACAATCAGGTTATAAGTAAGCACTTCGAAAATATGAACAACAAGAACATAATATTGAAATAAATATTTAAGGAATCTAAAACCAGACACTTGGATTCCAATTATTAATCTTATTAAGATTATCAAACAGGTCAATGATTATTCACTACGTCTACCCTCGTCTATCATTTAACAAAATTATTTGAGTTACCGTGTCTGTGTGTTTACAAATTTGTCAAATGAGCGGTGAATATATTTAGAAAACTAAGGAAAATATAATTATTAACTCAGATCAGTCATGATAATACTTTATATATTTAGCCAATAAACTACATACTAGAATATTACACTAACACGTTCGGATAGTCAGCACCAAAAGTAGCTAAGCGTGTGAGGTGCTCGACATTAGCTTGACACGGCTTTATTGTCATGAAAGCAAGAGCGTGTCAAGATCATTTAAATATCGTACACATTCTAATTTAAAAGGCGCTCCAAACACATATGTGTTATGCTACTGCCACTTTGTCGGGCAAAGATTCGTGTCTCGCTGTCGCGATAAAAACTTCGTCGTACTACAAACACGCACGACATGGCCACATATCGTCACAATAAAAGCTTCGGACGAACTAAATCAAACCTGTCAATATTTTGATACACTTGAAATGAAGTTTCGAAGTTAGGAACTTGCACGAACGTTGCGATACGAATTTATCTTTTAATAAAATATAAACTTGAAGAAAAAGCTGGTTTTAACGTGCCGAATTCACATGAATTGCTTTTGTTATAGCGGTCACGTATTCTTCGTATTCCTCGTGTCGTTACACTGTTGATATTTTAAGAATCGCCTTGAAAATCTCTTTCGTATCCTACTACAAGCGATAGGTTTCTTCCCAAAAAATTACTCGGCACTTAGGAGGGGTCCTAAGGAGATTTTTTTTTAAAGAACTGGGGATCAAAAATTTTGTTTTGACCTGTAGTATACGTGTGCTAAACGGCTAGACTACATCGATTTGCGGTTTTTTTTGCTTACACCTTCCACTACAAGGGTATTTGGTTGATGGCATGAATGCGTCATTCCCGCATGCCTGTATGAGTACATCACTGTCTTCAAGAACATATTGCATGGTTTCATCTACGGCCAAGTCTTTTGATATTATCTCTACGACGATGCCATGTCCATCCGTTCCTGTCCGCAACTAGTCAAACGGATTCATCAAACACCATTCGTCCACCGAGTTGCTCATTAATGATAGGCACCGTCAAACTACAAAATGCAGCATCCCTCGACATCTGGAGGATTTTCATACTCACTATCGAAATCTTTGTCCACGATTACGATCTCTTCTATAAATGACCTTATCTGCCTTGCTATACGATTTAAAGTATAATAACGTCGCTAATGTGTTCGTAACACTATCGATTCTTCTTTTATAGATTACGATCTGTTTTAAACTTCTGCTACTAGGTCGTCCTGAGATGCCTATTCCAGCGCAAGTTTTGCCGCTAGATCTGCCGCAGGATCCAGCGCCGGCACCAGTATCTTCGCTGGGTAACAGATTTATCTTGTATTGGGCCAATCTTTTAACCCAATCCATTTACTATGCCTTACCTTTTCTATGATACCAGCATTAACTGCATTTTCTAAACTTCATAATTCTTTTTCTACTTCCATTTTCTTTGAATAAGGTATAGTATAAGCATGTGAAAGATAAGTTCCGCTCCATGCTTAAGTTTTAAACTTGCTTTCAATTTCAAAATATGAGAGGATCTATCCATTTCAAAAACTTTTGCATATTTCTTTTTAATGTCTTGAATTAGTTTTTTCTTACCCATTCCTTCAGAATTAGGCTGTTTAATCTAAAAATACTTTAATGTAGTAGTATATGTTCTTAAATCACTTTCACCAAATTACTTTTTAAAATCCTTACAATGTATCACTGATTTACATGCTTCTGATGTACCCACTTGCATGTTTAGAGATATTCGATTTCCTAGTCACAAAGGTAACCGCTTCTTCATCTCCCTTAAAAGTCCTATCGCTCCTCTTAACAGAGTGGAATACTGTTCTAGGCTTTAGCACTTGCTCTGTCACTAAGCACCCATGCTCCTTCGGGTAGGCGACTTCTTCCTAATTTTTTTCCGAGAAAGGGTTTTCTGGATTTATGATCTTCAACATTGCGAGTTGAAACCTCGTAGAGTTGAAACCAACTAATTTGGCCGCCATCTTGGTTTAAAGGTGCCACAAGTCAGTTTTTGAACCTTGGCGCTTAAACGGGTATCAGTATGCCTAAAATTTCAATGGAACGTATAAAGAAGATAAAATTGTCTACAATATTTCTTTTATATACACAAAAGATTAAGGGTCTTACAGATTTAAAGATACAGGGGGTGAAAAAGTGTATAGTTTTTAAAATCATGACATTTTTATTTATTAGCTTTCAAATTATGTGCGAGATAAGGAAATGAAGTCTCTAGCACAGTTTAGTCATCTTATAATAATTATTTTTAAACATTTTATGTTAGACGGAGAGCTGGGCATTCCCTCTAGCTAGTTTCTTATATTAGGCTTATTTCTAGATCTGGACATCTGGCAGCTATTATGTGTTGGAGTTCAAAGAATGTAAACCACATCAAGACTTTGTAGTCTTCCTAAATCCTAAAGCTCTGGGCTTGATGCAATATTGTGAGAAATTATATAACAATTAGATTATATCATTGCCTAAACTTTATGTTTGGAGAAAGTAGTGCCAAACTACGTATAATCCATAATTTCTCGCGTAACGTAAGCTGTTTTTGTTTCCGCAATAATACGCTATGTTTTTTGTTCTAATAATAAAAAATATAGGCCCTATCCAAATACAATTTTGCTATCCTGTCACTCTGACCTCCACCCGCACGAGCACCTGTCAGATGATCGGATATAGCAATAAAGATAGTACTTTACTTACTAAACGAGTTTTGTTGCTCTCATTATGATGTCATATAACGTGGCTAGCTCACCGTCTATAAGTTGAAAAAAAATATGGTACCTATTTATGAACTCGGATGTAAGTTTGGAGATGAAAAAACTCATAAACATAACTAGACCAGCCACTTAAAAAAACATTGGCTGAATAGTCAACTTCTTAATAATTAAAACTTTAAAAGCTTCTCAATTATTATTTTGCGACGTAATTTTAGGGGACATATTTTATTGGTTCGTACTTTCTTCAACGTTTTTTTATAAACTTTGTCGAATCCGATATCGGCACATCTTCGGTTACTTTTTATAGACTTTTTCCAATGAAATCTTTAAACCTTATATCACACCATTTAGCTCCTATTTACTCCGAATATAGGTATATGTAAGTCTAGTAGGTAGGTTGGAAAGAAGTGGTATCTGCCTACTTAAGTGTTAAAGATATAACAGTAGACAGTATGGGTTTTATTTTTTGGTTAGTGAGTGCAGTTACTAGATCCCATGCTGCTACGCGAAAATGGTCTTAGGAAACCTTCCCTCAATTTTAATGAATAAAGATTGGCGTTTATAGATGTTACCGGTTGATTAGTGCTTTCGAATGGCATAAGGGGGCGTCCATTAATCGCGTCATACTGTATAGGGGGGGAGGGGGTCAAGAAAAAATCACCAATGATCACCACACGGGGGAGGGGGGTCTGGACACATATCACGTGTAATTTTTTTGTTATTATGGCCAATAAAATAAAAATTATCAACTTTTAAATGAATCAATCTGTCAAAAGCAGAGTAAAATTGCACTAGCACTATGATTGTAAATAATTTTTAATGGCAAATGACATATTATTTTGTGAAGTAGGTTTTTAGGGTTCCGTAGCCAAAGTGGCAAAAACGTAACCCTTATAGTTTCGTTATGTCCAGACGGACAGACGTCCGTCCATCCGTCCGTATGTCACAGCCATTTCAATCGGAAACGATAAAACGTATCTTAATAAATATTTAAATATAAGGTGTGTTTTTGTATGCTGCTATTTAGTTTTGTAGTAAAATTGCTGAAAAAGATATTTTAAGGAGGGGCACTACTCCATACATGTAATTATTTGTAAAAAAAAATTTTTTTTACCAAATATTGACATGATGCACATCACTCGGTGGGTCTTTCAAAATAACATTGAGGTCTGTTTAATTTTTTTTTATTTAGTAAATATTTTAAGAAAAAATCACTTCGTAAGTCTAAAAAAATTGTGTCCGGTGTCACTTTTGAACCGGAGATCCAAAAAATATGAAAAAAATTGAGAACATTATCGGTTTAGGAATTATTGAGTTATCTCCTAAAAACTCATTTCATACTCAGATACGACCTTTTGATATTAATTTTTCGATAGGTACGAAATTCGTAGGTACGAAACCGCGTGGCCCGACACGCACTATTAAAGAGAATTTTTTCTATTAAAGATAATTTTATTTTATATGTACAGCCTTGGCCAGAAGTGTTGAGCATAGCTCTTTTTGTTTACAATTTTGATGTTAAGTATTAATTCCCTATCATAACAATGTACGATGACGTAAAATGTTATATTTTATTGATATATCTAGAAAACTTCACTTAATAACACTTTCAAGGTATCTATAAAATATGAAAAGTGGAGGTCCCAAAAATGCGAATTTAGGTCGGTGCGAAAAATTGCAAATATTCTATGCAGTTACTACTCACTTCAACAAAACATGCCTGTTCAGTTTGAATTAATTGATAAAATAACTTCAAAAAAGATAGAAACGCCGGTCTAAACTTTCGAGTTTATGTATGAAAATCGCAAGGGTGCTCAACACTTCTGGCCAAGGCTGTATACATGTAGTTTCATTCGTTTACCCTTTACGTGTACGTACGTTACGTAAGTAGCTTCACGTGTTAGAAAACTGTACTTACTTTAGTTAGCAAAAAATTACACGTCATATTGGACAGGGGGGGGGGGTCCTGAAAATATCACCAAAGATCACCATGGGGGAGGGGGGGTCTAAAACAAGCCAAAAACGTATGACGCGATTAATGGACGCCCCCTAAGTCTGAATTTACTACTCAATTTGCTACCCGATATTTTAATATTTTTAGGCACCGTAAAATTAGGCTGAATTCCGTGTGTGTCAGTGCCAAGTGCTAGGTTTAGGTTATGCTACCACTATTTTTTTGGTACTTCTCGATGAGTTCTATCAGGGCTCTGTCGAATATGCCACGTACCCACTTGCTACTCAATGAGGTAGTTTTTGCTTAAAAAAAGGGCCATGTTTTTGTTTACAGTAGTAAGTGAAGTGTACAGTAGCACAAAACGCTCCAAGTTTGGCTCAGGCTACCAGGTAAAAAATACATTATTTTTAACCTGCATTGCCCTATATAGGCTAAATTCTGCTACTCGACGAGGTAGATTTGCCAACGGCCTACTCTTCCTCTCATGGTCATGTGCGTATCGGGCAGTTTGAGTTTCTGGCACTATGCGTAGATTGATTGGTCTGGTAATTTGTTTATCCGGTCAGTTGCGAAATGAAATTGTGGTATTCTGCGTAGATGGTAATACGCGTATGTAATCATGGTCATCTGCGTATCAGGTAATTTGCGTTTCTGGTATTGTGCGTCGAAATCATCATAACATATTACTAGGCGTTGTCAGGTATAGCTATCGATCAATTTGGGTAAAATGAATTTAAAGACAAGAAACTTATATGCCTTCATATAAAAAATATTTTTTTTAAGAAAGTTTTTAAAAATATTTTTATTTTTTTAAAAACTTATTTAATTGACAAGTTATTAATAAAATATCTAATAGGCTTTAGCATTTTTCACATAATGCTTGCACAGTTGACTTTATGACAAAAATGTCCACGAGAAGTATAAAAACTATTTTTTTGTATTAATAAACTAGGTAAATTCTGCTTCGGAGATGGTAAATACAACTATTCAATATATCTATTTGGAAAATAATACTTTAGAAACAACTTACTTACCTATACTTTTACTTTTTTGTATTTATTCTGTAAAGTAAATATTTAAAACAGACTAATTATTTTTACCCCGTTTTGAGATTTCAGGTAAGTTCACATCGATTACTTCATTATCCGCGCTGGCATTTTCCGTCTCATTACATTGTGAAACTTCGTCATTATAATCCCCGGTCTTTATCTCAATTTCTAATGTATTTTCGCATGACTGACTGCTACAGAATCCACACACAATAGAACATTTTAATCTGGATTTTCTGCAGCTACATGCTCCACTGTATGACCGCCTTAACCGATAATGATCAAAAATGTTTTCTTTGAAACCTATCGCTCTGACCAACTGATCTACAGAGACTTACCCGAACTTACCTTACTCCGAATTTTTCCTCGTTTTTGCCCGCGGCTTCGCTCGCGTTAAATTCTCCATACAAACTTCCACCCCCCATTTTAGGGAAGTGGGGGGTTAGAAAGAGACAAAAAGTAGCCTATGTCACTCTCCATCCCTTCAACTATCTCCACTTAAAAAATCACGTCAATTCGTCGCCCCGTTTTGCCGTGAAAGACGGACAAACAAACAAACACACACACTTTCCCATTTATAATATTAGTATGGATGCTCCTGGCCCCGGAGCCTTAGCGACATCTGCCGTACAAGTCTTACACTTAACCGGCCATCGGAGTCCCAAGTTCCATTGAGAAATTTGAGAATTCACTCATAACAATGCTCTACCCCATACTACAATTAATAAAGGATATATAAAAATAAGCCGAAAAGTGCTCGAGTGGAGACCACGGACTAGCAAGCGCAGCGTAGGACGTCCACTCCACCCACAAGATGGAAAGACTTTCTTGTTAAGGTCGCCGGAAGTCGCTGGATGCTGGTCCAAGGGGGAGGCCTATGTTCAGCAGTGGACGTCTTATGGCTGAGATGATGATGATGATATAAAAATAATTAATATGGTGGAGAAATTCACTTTATGTCTTAGGCTGCGAACTTTTCAGGGCTCGTATAAAAAGAGAGATAATACAAATATAGAGTCAACGGAAGCTTATGAAAACGCAGCGACATTCTTGCTTGGAGATAAAAGAACTCTGTTAAAACAAACAGGTCAAAATATAATAAAAAACAAACAAACTGTTTGGTATTATTTAATCATGGATGATTCTTGTGCTTAGAAACAAAAGAAAACTGTGCTGCAAATGTATGTTGGGTAACAAATTATGCCAAAATGGTTTGATAAGTACAATGTAACGAAATTTTACAAAGCTCAGTATCTACATTATGCATCAGTTATTAATATATAAATAGACCGCAGTCAACTAAGCATGACAACCATGCATTTCGATATTATCGAATACCTACTATTACCTTTGCTACGTATGTATATGGTGAATGAAACTGGCTCATTAAACGCACTATATTTTGACAGTAGTATATTTTGAATATCCCGCACTTGTGACGAATTGTTGTATTGATGCAATATGGCGCGACAATGGATTTCTTAAACTCTAGTTAGAAGAAGTCTGTCTGATCATACACCATTATTACTTGCTGACAAGCCATATCCTTTCCATCTTTTACTACGTAGGCATCAGCACTCCATTCCCCGTACATGCCGTACTTGGGAAGTCCGCCAGAGTCCACGACGAACTGGTGGAGGTCATACCGGCCCTGCAAACAATCATCTTTTTTACAAAAAAAGCACGTACAGTCAGCTGCAAAGTTATGTGACTCACCTCTTGCATACTAACTTTGTATGCGGGGGGTCACATAAATCTGCAGGTGATTGTACATAATACAAACAGGGCTATGGGTTCCGAGCTAGGATTTCCTGTTACACAACCCAATACATTTGCTTTGTTTTTGATTTGTTTGCTGCGGCATTATGCTGAGTGGGGGTCCCTTTTATCGTCCTTAATTTTTGTTATTTTTCCTTTGTTAATTTCATTGGTGTGACGTTAATAAATGTATTTTCTGTCTTTCTTTCTTTCAATACTAAATAAAATACATCAATCGTACAAAGAAGATAGAGTATAAAAGGAGTACAATCAGCAGTAGGTACACTAGTGGTTTGGATTTTGGGGTGCACATTATTCGGATTATTTTGTAAGTCTACATTAGTCGGTGTTTTTGTGTAAGTAATGTATGGTGTAATAATGACTAAGCTTTTACCTTGGAAATGTGTGTAGGTAATTTTACTTTTAAAAAACCTATCTAGTCACTCAAAAGAAGAATTACTATAACTATTATTATCACTTCCTCGTTATTACATTATTGCTTAAGGTTTATAGATATAACTAGCTTTTTCCCGCGGCTTCGCCCGCTTACTAAAAGTACTAAAAAAGGAAGTTCTCAGTTAGACTCGTATGTTTGTATGTAGGAATGTATGTTTGTCCGCGATCATCTTGCGTTTCGCTGAACTGATTTAGAAGCGGTTTTCGGAAAAGTATTCGTTACATTCTGGAGGTTTCGGTATACCACGTTTTGAAGACGGCGGTTCCCTCATTTTTTATTTTAAAGAAATTATTGCAATAATTGTTTAATTGTTACGCCATCAACGACTTACTACCGAGAGATTATGATTAATACAGATTTCTACTCTTGAATAGAAGCTATTCCCCGCGACTTCATTTGCGTGGAATTAGTAATCCACCCTCCTTTTTACCCGCTTAAGGAATGACTTCTGGGATAACAACTATTATATATCCTTCACTAGAACGCAAAATATCTCCATACCAAATCATCGAAATAGGTTCAACGGTTATTAATTTCCCATACAAACTTTCAACCCCCGTTTCACCCCCTAGAGGGTTGATTTTCGAGATAAAAACTATCCTATATTGTTTACCGCGACTCAATCTATATAATATGTACCAAGTTTCATTTCAATCGTCTGTTCAGCGGTTAATAATTCGCCATACAAACTACCAACATGTTTTCTACCCCTCCCCTCCCCACCCTCTAAGATTGAATATTCTATATTGTTTCCTGGGACTCAAACTACATACAAACTATCAACCCCCATTTCACCCCCTTAAGTGTTGATTTCGTAATCAGCGACCCGATAAACCATAGAAACAATACCCATGTTGACATTTATATTTTGTCACCACATTTCCCCCTTATGGGTTGAATTCTCAAAAAAGCTGAAACACTTGTTTTCTCATTTATCGTTAGGAATACTCCTGTAAAGTTTCGAATAAAATAGTTGAACTAATCTCGTTTCCCATACAAACTTTGAACCCCATTTCCCCCCTTAGGAGGTAAATTTTTAAAAATTATTTCTAAGTGCATCCTTATGCCTTATAAGGAGCCTACGTACCACATTTGGAATCTCTAGAACCAGCGGTTTGGGCTGTGCGTTGATATGTCAGTCAGTTTCTTCTTTTATATATTTAGAAGAAGATTGCAATTTGGCACAAATACTTTCAAGAATTTTCATGTCCATAATATTAAATTTCAAAATCGATGCCATTTTCTTAATTAACGTCCCAAAAAATCACAAAAACGACACCCATATGGATATTTAGACACTTCAACCCCATTGTACCCTAACAGGGGAGATGGTATTTCACGTCCGCCACGTCTGATTTTAAAATCGTTGTTGTTTTCGTAATCAACGACCCGATAAACCATAGAAACAATACCCATGTTGATTTTCAGACTTTTTGACCACATTTCCCCCTTTTAGGGGTTGAATTCTCAAAAAACCTGCAACACGTATTTACTCATTTATTGTTAGGAATACTTCTGTGAAGTTTCGAATAAAATAGACTAACTAATCTTGTTTCCCCATACAAACTTTGGACCCCCATTTCACCCCCTTAGGGGATGAATTTTGAAAAATCCTTTCTTAGCGCACCCCTAGACCTTATAAGGAACCTACGTGCCAAATTTGGAATCTCTAGAACCACCGGTTTGGACTGTGCGTTGATAGATCACTATGTCAGTCAGTCAGTCACCTTTGAGTTATATATATATACAGGGTGTTTGGTAACCGGATGCAAAGCCGAAAGTAGGAGATAGTCTAGGTCATGTAGAACATTTTTAGCCATACTTGTCTTAGACAAATGTTATTAGTTTTTTTTTAATTTAAATTTTAAGATTTGTCGGAGAAAACTGCAAAACTTCAGACTAAATCGATAATTAGAACTTTTTTTACTGCAGGTAGATTTTTTTTTGTTTTATTTCGTATTGTGCAATGTCTATCAAACACTAGAAAAGTGATTTCAAACATCTGTGTCTAAAGAAAACAAGTTGACAGCGATTTAAAATTTTAGTTACATGAAAATGTAAACGATTTAAGTGATTTCAAAGTACGATAAAAAAAAACTAAAATAGCCACGAATTTTCAAACCATTTTAAAAACATGCTTGGCTTTTACCCTTTTATTTAAGCTATCAAACACGACTGTAGCTACTGTATCCTTGAAAATAAGCCACCTAAACCAACTGGGTAGCTAAAATGTTTCACTCTACTTGTGATACTTGTGGTAGTTGTGGTGACGAATCTCATTATGATTTTACAATAAAACATTGGTTCTGAATACTAAGTTGGCATTGACTTGACATTTGACTTGTTTTAAAAGGGTTAAGTGTACTGGACAAAACTACCACATGCAATTTTAACAAACAAAGGCTTGCGGCGGTGAGAGACAAAAGAGACTGATAGCGGCAGGCGGTGAGCGGCGTTAAACAAAGATGATCGGTTTTGTGCTTTATTGACAAAGATAAACTGATTAGCTACATGAGTATTTGTGCAAAAACTAGTAATTTAGTCTAGTTACAACTTCAGTTGCGATTAGACGTTCATTGTGGTTTAATTTCCCGCTCTCATCTCAATTTACCGTGTCAAGTTGTAGCTGCCGTAGGCGCTCCTTCACGTGTAATTACGACTTCTTCATTGTAAACATGGAGTTTACGAACGAAGAATACGCCGACATTATCTACATGTACTGCAAAGCTGACAGTAATGGAGCGATGGCCCGACGGATGTACCAAGAGCGTTTTCCAAACCGGAGATTGCCTAATGTGAGAGTGTTTTACAATTCATTCCGAAGGCTACGTGAGAATGGTATTGCTGTGCAACATGGAGGGAATCCAGGACGTAATCGCCCTGAAGTGGAGGAAGACGTTCTACAGGCATTTGCAGAGGATCCGAATACGAGCATCAGAGTGGTAGCTCGTAATCTGAACTTGTCCACATGGAAAGTATGGGCCACAATGAATCGTGAGGGAAAATATCCTTTTCGCGGCATCGGAGTTCAAGGTTTGGACGAAGGAGATCCTGCACGCCGAGTGGACTTCTGCCGATTTTTACTCAATGCGGATATCGAAGACCGACGTTTTTTGCGAAGCATTCTTTGGACCGATGAATCGAAATTTTCCCGGGAGGGGATCACAAATTTCCATAACCTACACCAATGGGCTGACAAAAACAACAATCCACATTGGAAAAAGCAAGTGTCCTTCCAAAGAAAGTTTTCCGTCAATGTGTGGGCTGGAATCATCGGCAGAGTCCTTATTGGGCCACATTTTTTGCCAAATAATTTAAATGGGGCAAATTATTTGGAATTTTTACAAAACGATTTGCCCAGGCTTATTGACGAAGACCAGCTGCCCGGTGCAGTGACATTTCAACACGACGGTTGTCCCGCCCATTACTCTCTGGCTGTAAGGGAGCATCTGGATAACTGTTTCCCGGACGGTTGGATCGGCAGAGGCGGACGAATCCCTTGGCCCGCTCGGTCACCTGATTTGACACCATTGGATTTTTTCGTTTGGGGCCGAGCTAAGGAGCTAGTCTACACACAAGAGGTCATTAATACCGTAGAAGAGCTGAGGGAGAGGATAGAAGCGGCGTTCGAAAGGATGAGGGAAGAAATGATATTCGGAACAACCACCACAGAAGTAAGAAGACGGGCTCGTGCTTGTATTCGAAACGGCGGGTCACATTTTGAAAACGAGCGATGATGTGTAATTTTAATGTGTTGATCGTAAAAATAAATAACTTATCTTTTATGCTTTTGTTTTAATTTACCCTAAACATTCCCTCTTATTAGTACAGGTAGCCTATTTTCAAAGATAAAATGGCTTGAGACATGATTGTCTTATCGCCCGCCGCCTGCCGCTATCAGTCCCTTTTGTCTCTCACCGCCGCAAGCCTTTGTTTGTTAAAATTGCATGTGGTAGTTTTGTCCAGTACACTTAACCCTTTTAAAACAAGTCAAATGTCAAGTCAACGCCAACTTAGTATTCAGAACCAATGTTTTATTGTAAAATCATAATGAGATTCGTCACCACAACTACCACAAGTATCACAAGTAGAGTGAAACATTTTAGCTACCCAGTTGGTTTAGGTGGCTTATTTTCAAGGATACAGTAGCTACAGTCGTGTTTGATAGCTTAAATAAAAGGGTAAAAGCCAAGCATGTTTTTAAAATGGTTTGAAAATTCGTGGCTATTTTAGTTTTTTTTTTATCGTACTTTGAAATCACTTAAATCGTTTACATTTTCTTGTAACTAAAATTTTAAATCGCTGTCAACTTGTTTTCTTTAGACACAGATGTTTGAAATCACTTTTCTAGTGTTTGATAGACATTGCACAATACGAAATAAAACAAAAAAAAATCTACCTGCAGTAAAAAAAGTACTAATTATCGATTTAGTCTGAAGTTTTGCAGTTTTCTCCGACAAATCTTAAAATTTAAATTAAAAAAAAACTAATAACATTTGTCTAAGACAAGTATGGCTAAAAATGTTCTACATGACCTAGACTATCTCCTACTTTCGGCTTTGCATCCGGTTACCAAACACCCTGTATAGATATGACATTAAGATTATTATTATATGAATAAATAAAGTACTTCTTCATTGTTATAATTTATTTTTGCTGTATACTTGTTTAACCATTCTAAATAAATCTGTATTATCTGTAATATATTTTTTACATCGTGGGCCTCGTTTGCTAAATCACTCTTGAAAAAAAAAGTAAATGGTCATTTAATTTACTTACTATAGGAATAGGAAAGTCAGGCGGATCTATCCCAAGTTCTATGAAACCTCTTTTCATATTTTTCCCAGCAAACTGCCTACACGCACAGGGCAAGCAGTCATCTTTCCATATCATGTATTGCTTCCATGCACCGTCCACCTTTCTCTTAATATCTACGCGAACCTAGAAAATATTCTTCCTTTAATCATAATAGAAAACTGAATTCATTAAAGAGAAGAAAAAAAACCACATAATATATATTTATTTATTTTTTATTTAAATGATCTGTATTTTTGGACGAGACTGGAAAATTACACGATTCTCTATCCTTTTGAATCTCGGCCAGTATCGGAGCGATCAGCGATGAGTTTGTTGCGTATGCGGCCCCTCTTCCATTCGAGCGTGTGAGAACGTACACATTTGCGCGTGACGCGTTCGAACGCATACCGCTTGGATTCAACGGTGGCCAGGGGAACGCAGAGAGAGTGGTTGATCTGGTTCTGGACCGGTTGGGTGTGGGGGGAGCCAAATTTTTGACGCGCCGTCACGGATAGTCATGCGCCGAGCCGGTATGCACGACCTAGATGCCACGGTACCACTATGACTCATGCCCCGCGATGCCCACGATGTCTCGGCCCAGTGCATGACATCATCCAGACATTGTGGCACCGCAAGCCAGTGCGCGACCCCGAACTGCGGCACTGCGATAATTAAAAATCTATTACTGGAGACGTGTGACTCGTGTGGCGTCCCGCCGCAGACTGGTATACATACGACCTTTTTGTGCCGTGTAGCCGAAAATGTATGGGAGGTGGGCATGGGTCTATATATTGAGAGATGGCTTCGCGCGCGACTTTTTCATCCTTCGAGGAGGATGACATCGCATTCACAGGTCGCACTCAGTTTTTATTACATGCTACCTACATAGCGATGAACATTATAACTTCTTACACAGCAAAAGGTAAACCTTTTGCTAAAGCAAAAACGAAAAATAGATATTAAACATGATTGCAAGACGAAATAAATATCTAGATATTTATTTCGTCTTGCAATATGAAGCGTTCAGCTGTTTTGTTTCTTTGAATGTCCAATTTACAATCCATAATATTTGCGAAAATATGACAGGTTTATAGCACGTTTGCTAAAATCTATATTCATATCTGACAACCAAAAATACGATTCTTTTATTTCTACATGTGAAATTAGATGTAACCTATCAACTATTGATGATTTTGGCTTTGTGGCCTTTGTTTGTTCTACTTGTAAATCTAAGTAGAATATAATTTTTGAACTAGTGTCCGCTGAATCTTTCACAATAATGACTTTTAATTCATCTACAAAACTATAATTGTCATTTGCACTTTCACTTGCACTTGCACTGGCCAAATACGATTCTTTTATTTCTACTTGTGAAATAAGATGTAACCTATCAACTATTGATGATTTGGCATTGTGGCCTTTGTTTGTTCTGCTTGTAAATCTAAGTTTCATATAATCTTTGAACTAGTGTCCGCTGAATCTTTCTCAATAATGACTTTTAATTCATCTATAAAACTATAATTGTCATTTGCACTTTCACTTGCACTTGCACTGGCCAAATACGATTCTTTTATTTCTACATGTGAAATTAGATGTAACCTATCAACTATTGATGATTTTGGCTTTGTAGCCTTTGTTTGTTCTACTTGTAAATTTAAGTTTAATTTAATTTTTAAACTAGTGTCCGCTGAATCTTTCTCAATAATGGCTTTTAATTCATCTACAAAACTATAATTGTCATTTGCACTTTCACTCGCACTTGCACTGGCGTGATTTAAGAATGTTTTCTAAATGTTGTTCCCATTTCTGATGGCCGGGGTCAGGGCTCATTGCGAATCTACTTTCATAATCCATTCGCATGCTCAATTCAACCTCGGCCAGCGTTGCGTCGTCCGCAGGAAGTCCTCTCCCGAAGTAATGATATGTTTTACATGACATCCGAAGAAGTTTATGGTGCTCGTCGCAATATTTGTAATTATTTGAAGCATATTTTCCGCATGGCCGCTGGTACGTTTTTGCTGCACATAGTTTGTAGTCCTTAGACCAAACATCCGACAGAGAACCAAAGTTATCGACATAGCTCAAAGAATTAGCAAGCTGAAGTGGCAGTGGGCCGGCCATATCTCCCGGAGAACCGACAACCGCTGGGGTAAACGTGTTCTTGAGTGGAGACCGCGACTCGGCAAACGTAGTGTAGGACGCCCTCTGGCAAGGTGGGATGACGATCTGCGAAAGACTGCAGGCAGATGCTGGATGCGGCAAGCTGAAGACAGGGCGCTATGGCGCTCATTAGGGGAGGCCTATGTCCAGCAGTGGACTAATATAGGCTGATGATGATGATGATGAGACCAAACTAGCTATAGTAATTGTGTAATCTTGTCAAAGTCTCTGAATGATATTTTTGGATTAGCATCTTTGTCTCTAGATATTCCACGACGAGCAAGGGATCATTCAGGGCAGATTCGCCAACTCTTGAACGCTGACAAGAACCAGATTCTATACGAAGTGTGCTCCAAAGAGGCTTTGGACGGCTTCAATACAGACACTCCATATATCGAATTGGCAAAATTGAGTGCGGCAAAAGAATTTGTCGCCTATTGTTCCCGCGCCAAGTGTGCCATGCACTGGATTTAAGAATGTTTTCTAAATGTTGTTCCCATTTTTGATGGCCGGGGTCAGGGCTCATTGCGAATCTACTTTTATAATCCATTCGCATGTTCAATTCTACCTCGGCTAGCGTTGCGTCGGTTGCAGGAAGTCCTCTCCCGAAGTAATGATATGTTTTACATGACACCCGAAGAAGTCTATGGTGCTTGTCGCAATATTTGTAATTATTTGAAGTATATTTTCCGCATGGCCGCTGGTACGTTTTTGCTGCACATAATTTGTAGTCCTTAGACTTCAGATTGTCTAGGACTTCGTTCACATAGGCGAAACTAAACATGGTGTGGACTTGAGTTGGCAAACGATCTAGTCTGGAGCGGCTTAGTGGCCAGTGGCTGATCTGTATAAGGTTGAAAGAATTATTACCAATAGGCATATGCGCCGGCAGCGTAACATGCACGGTGTCAGCAGTGTATCATCTCGAACGCAGCCAAACATAAGCTTGGCCAGCGTTTCTTTTGTTTTGTTTTGGGCCGGGGCCAGACCGTACTTAATATTACTATCTGGTATCGTCTGCGTGGGATTAACATTCGCCATACAGAATTAATGCAACGCCTAGAAAATGTTATAGAAAATATTACTTTAGCGCATAAAAAATAACGTATTAGTACTTAATTTATATGGTTGGCGTTGCTCAAATAGGGGTTGCGTGACACTTTGCGCTCCGGCATCACGGCGGCGTTCGCAACAAACTAGCTATTGTAATTGTGTAATCTTGTCAAAGTCTCTGAACGATATTTTTGGATTAGCATCTTTGTCTCTTGATATTCCACGACGAGCAAGGGATCATTCAGGGCAGATTCGCCAACTAGGGAATGCTCCAGGTTCTGATTTTGTATGGCGGGAACCGGGAATTCCCGGTTCCGGTACTGGATTTGCATAGAAAACGAGTACCGGGAGCAAATCCTATCGCCAACTCTTGAACGCTGACAAGAACCAGATTCTATACGAAGTGTGCTCCAAAGAGTCTTTGGACGGCTTCAATACGGACACTCCAAATATCGAATTGGCAAAATTGAGTGCGGCAAAAGAATTTGTCGCCTATTGTTCCCGCGCCACGTGTGCCATGCACTGGATTTAAGTATGTTTTCTAAATGTTGTTCCCATTTCTGATGGCCGGGGTCAGGGCTCATTGCGAATCTACTTTTATAATCCATTCGCATGTTCAATTCTACCTCGGCTAGCGTTGCGTCGGTTGCAGGAAGTCCTCTCCCGAAGTAATGATATGTTTTACATGACACCCGAAGAAGTCTATGGTGCTTGTCGCAATATTTGTAATTATTTGAAGTATATTTTCCGCATGGCCGCTGGTACGTTTTTGCTGCACATAATTTGTAGTCCTTAGACTTCAGATTGTCTAGGACTTCGTTCACATAGGCGAAACTAAACATGGTGTGGACTTGAGTTGGCAAACGATCTAGTCTGGAGCGGCTTAGTGGCCAGTGGCTGATCTGTATAAGGTTGGAAGAATTATTACCAATAGGCATATGCACCGACGGCGTAACATGCACGGTGTCAGGAGTGTATTATCTCGAACGCAGCCAAACATAAGCTTGGCCAGCGTTTCTTTTGTTTTGTTTTGGGCCGGGGCCAGACCGTACTTAATATTACTATCTGGCTTCGTCTGCGTGGGATTAACATTCGCCATACAGAATTAATGCAACGTCTAGAAAATGTTATAGAAAATATTACTTTAGCGCATAAAAAATAACGTATTAGTACTTAATTAATATGGTTGGCGTTGCTCAAATAGTGGTTGCGTGACACTTTGCGCTCCGGCATCACGGCGTCCGCAACAAACTAGCTATTGTAATTGTGTAATCTTGTCAAAGTCTCTGAACGATATTTTTGGATTAGCATCTTTGTCTCCACGTGTTGATATTCCACGACGAGCAAGGGATCATTCAGGGCAGATTCGCCAACTCTTGAACGCTGACAAGAACCAGATTCTATACGAAGTGTGCTCCAAAGAGGCTTTGGACGGCTTCAATACGGACACTCCAAATATCGAATTGGCAAAATTGAGTGCGGTAAAAGAATTAGTCGCCTATTGTTCCCGCGCCAAGTGTGCCATGCATCAAATTCTCCCACAGGGCTCTAGACCCATGAAAACACCTGGCCACGTGACGGTTCATTCGATAGACACCACCACTAGACACGCGTTTATTTTAAACGATCCCAATGTAGTCGCTTTGATAAGTCGTGTCCTACAGGCTACGAGTGAAAGGCTACAACAATGGAAATAGATATAAAGCCGGTAGAGCTAGAATCAAAGTATTCTCTTAGGGATTACATTGACGATTTCTCATCCTCCTTCAATGTGTACACGCCGTTTTCCAAGTACCAGATTTATTTGCGTGACGACGCTACTTCTACAATGCGGGTTGTGCGAAGTGCATTTTTCAATTTCAAAATACTTGTGCAATTGTCTATAACTAAAAACAATGAAATTATAGCACGCGGAGGAGACTCCATTTGGGGCTATAGAACGCGCGATTGTTATTCGCTCCCCGAATCAAGGAGCTCGTGTTTAATCTAGTGCAGCGGGTAAAAGAAGGTATTCCCTACCTAAATTACAATTGTGGTATACATTCCTATATCTTTTATGTAACGGTGACATAAACGCTTAATGTCGCGTTTATGTAAAGCCTGACTAGAAATATATGATCATGCGCCATGTTGCGGAATTTCATTGGAACTAATTTCTTACACTGGCAATAATTTTAATGACAAAATGATATGCATGTGTGAGTGCATGTGATAGGCTGTCACTGTCATTGAGGCGGTTTACTTAAATACAAATACAAATAATTTATTGAGAAAAGTATAGTACAGTGTTTGCTCTTACGGCCTAAGATTTTTTAACGACAAGTAGTTAACAAATGCCTGAACTAGGATTCCCTGTGTTTCAGGCAGCGAAGGACAATATTAGTTAATTTTTAATTATTCACTTAATTATAAACTATAAATATTACACACTAAAACTCTTATCACCTTAACAAAATAAGTAGTTATTTTATGACTAATAGTAATTTCTCTGTATCCTCGTACGTCATTTTTTGAAGGGCGCGTCGTAGCGTATTCTTACAACAGGCATAGCTAAGTGGGTATATGTCTAGTGTTGCATTTAACCTGTTGTACAAAAATGGGCCCGCAAAGACAAAGAATCTAGATAAAAATACGTGTTTTTTTTGTACTGTTTTAATACCTACAATATCTTTGCGTCTCTTATTTCTATATTCAGGGTTAAAGGAAGTTCTGGCGTGCTGCTTTAGCGTTGTGCTTAATATATATAATTGACGAACAGTTAATACTTCACATGATTTATAAAGGAGGTCAGTAGGGTATAGGAATGGGCGGGAAGTAGCTACCTTTAGTACCGCTCTCTGAGCTCTTTCTAGGGTTAGAAGTGTAGTTTTTGCTGTGCCACCCCAAGAAGAAATGCAGTTAGTTATTATCGATTGACATAGTGCAAGGTATACCTGCTTGATTAAATTTGGATCAGCGATTGAACGAAGTTTTTTGAATACAAACATTAACTTTCGGACTCTATTGCACAATGCTTCAATGTGATTTTTAAAGGTGAGGGTTTCGTCTATCATGACTCCTAAATACTTAATTTTGTCAGTAATAGCTATGGATTGGCATGAACAAAGATTATTTGATTTTCCATTAACAGTTATTTGAGGTTAAAGACTGTGTACGATAAAATCCGGACATGCATGATCTGGTATATCTTTTTTTCGGTACCACATATTCAAGCATTTCTTTTATTTTAATAATCTGGAATTATAGTAATATGTACTAAAAATAGAATGATATTACAATTTTATGGGCTTGTGTGAGTTTTTGCCAAATATATTCCATCATATCTTGAATTTTTTGTCCAGCATTTTTTCATAATCTTCACTCACTTCCTGCTACAATGCCGCAATTGTATTTATATTTTCACAAGCTGTTTTATGCTCATTAGAATCTTATCTTGCAATAAAAATACGATTTGAAACTCTTTTCTACTTGAGGCAGTCAGGAAGACTTTCTACTCCAAGCACTAAAAGTAGTTTTTATATGGGAGGCATATTTTTGTAAAAAGTCAAGCTCACCAAAACTAGAACACATCAGAACTATTTACATCTAAGTACAATTAGAAAATGTAAGCTATTATGAAAAGATAATGTAATAAGGTATAATTTGGCTTATCTAATAAAAAATAAAAAACTATTTTTCACAGGAAAATTTGGTAAACACTGTCAGAACACCGTGGACAAAAAAATATAGGCACTGTGGAATATATAGTGCTCAAAGTCACAGATAACGTAACGTTATATTATGTTTGTAATTTTAATATGTAGCTTGATGACCACAAATTATTTAAAAGAAGTGTTGCTTGAATATGTGGTACCGAAATAAAGATATACTAGATCATGCATGTCCGGATTTTATCGTACACAGTCTTTATGTGCGTTCGGATCTGTTTTCCGCATAGAAAAACTTATAAAATTCGTTTTGTCAGAGTTAATAGATGACGTTTTAGCCAGTTAGTTACAACATTAAATCCGCGTTGTGCGTACTCGTAGACCTCGTTTGTTGACTTTGCGGAAAAAAGGTGGACAGTGTCATCTGCGTAGGAAATGATTTTGCCACTATAAATTTTTAGATTGCATAGGTCATTAATATAAATTAAAAATAGGGTTGAGGCCAAAACGCTTCCTTGTGACAAGCCAGAAGAAAGTGTTTTCTAAATCGGAACTGATAATGTTATCTATTTTTACGCATTGCGTACGTCCGTCTAGGTAGCTCGCGATTAATTCGTGCTGTGTGCCTCTAATGCCTAGTGATTCAAGCTTGTGCAGTAAAATGGAAGTAGAAACAGTGTCAAAAGCTTTAGCGAGGTCCAGGAAGATTCCTATTGTCTTGTTACCCTTGTCTAATGATAATAAAAATGATAATAAAGTGTTGAATATTAAATAATAAGCGACAGAACATTCCCAAAATTATCCATAGTCAAGAGCGGAACACTGTAGATAGTGTATATAATAAACTACTGTAAGTAATAGGCTCGGAATTTCTCGAAATTTTCAAATTAACATCAAAGCTGACATGTAAACAAATCAAGATGTCACCATACCATAGAGAACTGAACTGTTGCCATATAAATGAGAATAATAGCGCCCTCTTGACAATAATCATATATTTCTGGTCAGGCTTTAATATAAGCCGTCCCGACCCATTTAGAAGTCTCAAAGATTTTTTTTTATAAAATTAATTAATTAGGTACTTGTACTTACAGCAATGGAGTTATCAATAACCTCTGGTATCGTGGCCCCTAAGTCGAAGGCGACATGCGTACGATTTATTTTGTGCTTGTGCAAGTACATTTTGTGCGGCATCTCCGCGTCTCTAGAACAATTCTGCGCAACCACTAACGTCCACTTTCCGGTGCCCTGCATTTCGAAAAGTGATATTGAAAGCAGATAATTTATTTAATGAAATGTTTCAATAGGACCTATTGTTACTGCAACTCTAAAAAAACGAGGAAATAATAAAGTGCAGAGGGGCAGTCTCGACTGTGAGAAATTTAAACTAAATGAAAATACTATACGTGTTTAACATACTTAACTATAGAGAGATAACTTTTCCGCTATTCGGATGGATATAGATGGCAATAGTTAATGATGTAAAACACGTAAGATATTGCTATTTACTTGAAATTTTACCGCAGTCGAAAAAGGCCCTCTGCACAATTGATATATATTTATTTAATTATCATGACTCATGAGGTGTAGCGGGCCAATCGCGGCTCCGGGAAATGACAATTAAATCAAAATATCATACGTGTTTAATTAACTATAGTAGCGTAAGTAAATTATTTTTTTTTTGTGTGGAGACATATTTTTTTTCGGTTTGACTGTTTTATTAATTTATTGCACGTCATAAGTGTCATACATAACACAAACAATTTTCATCTCTACTATACTAAATAAATTTATGAGACATCATGGCCATAATTAGCTTTTATCCATAAGTTCAACAAATAGATACGTAAGTTGTTTTAGAACAAAACAATACAATTTGCATTGATAGCTATAAATCACGTAAAACAAAACGTCCCTACTACGACTTTTAAGTAGGTAACCTTTGTTTATATTGTTATTAATAAATTATCCTATCCACAAACTACATCAAAGACATTTTACTTACCACGCAAACAAAAATATGCGAAAAACGTCTTTGGGTTATGAAGTCTCGACTGTTAAATCCTGTCTTTGCTTTGCATTGTCATTGAACGACTTTTGAAAATTTAACGACAACATTTCATTGCATGTTTGAGAAAAAGTGCTTATCCGGATATAGATGGCAATATAGTTAATGATAAACTTATATAGAATACTTACTATATACTTTTTCCTTTGTATATAACAATATACAAAGGAAAAAGTGATCTAGGCCTCTGGTGCCCAGGGCTGGGATCGAACCAGCGTCTTCTGCATTCGCGGCAGAAGACGCTGGTTCGATCCCAGCCCTGGGCACCAGAGGCCTAGGTCACTTTATACACTTTATTTATGATTTATACAGTAGTGTGTCTACTTAAAAAAAATAAACAAATCAAAAATATTTATTAAAAATAATTTGATTTGTTCTTCAGTTATAGTTAATGATGTTGAAGTAACACACACCTTACTATTTTTTTCACAAGTCACAATAATATTTGTGAGTAGTATTCGCTCGGGGTTTTAAATATAAATTATGTTGTAAATAAACTAGGGTGTGACGAAAATACTGGTGATCCGTTTAATTAAGGGCATAATTTTTATTCTTAGTTTTTCATACTTAGAATACGATACCTATTATGCCATTAAACGGATCACCTGCATTTTAGTTACATCTTGTACTATGTATACTTTGAAGTCTAAACTTGCTCTAAAAATAATTTTAAACAAAAAGAACCGACTTCACTAAGCATCCACCTTTCAAACACCAAATGCTCGATCTGCTGTAAAAAACACTCAAATCACCATAGGGGTGTGCCTATAATAGTTGAAGAGTTCCCTCGATTTCTCCAGGATCCCATCATCAGATCCTGACATGGTTACAATGGGACCAACTGTGAAGTATACGCTTTCAAACAAAAAAAGAATTTTCCAAATCGGTCCAGCCGTCTTCGAATAATCGGTGAACATACAAAAAAAAATAAAAATAAAAAATAGCAAAAACAAAGATCCCGACGAATTGATAACCTCCTCCTTCGAAATCTTGAAGTCGGTTGAAAAACGTAGCTATTTGAAAATAAAAGCAATGATTACTTCCAAAAAAAAGGAATCATGTTAATAAAAATTACTTACTATCATACCCTGGCCTCTGATGGCTATTATGAGAAAACAGGAAATTATACTGCATATTATCAGACTAACTGACATATTGCAAACTGAATAAACTATATGGCTCTATAGAGTTATATAGTTAGGTAACGTTAAACAACAACACAGTAGTGGGGACCTTCGTGTTAAAGAACACGATGATTGTATCAAATTAAATATATGTTATCACGTCGCTTGCGCTGCAAATTCTGACATTCTGATATATTTAGATATGTTTATTCAAACAAGACTTGTTGTGACTTGTAGATTATAATAAAACTCATCTTACCGTATCGTACAGTACCTATTTAAGTCTGCCTAGCACTTCCAACTTTCTCTCTCAATTGATCAAAGGTTAACTGGAAGAAATCCCTTAAAGGGATGAGTTCGCCTTTGTACGTATATGTTGTGTTATATGTCTTTCGTTGTGTTTTCTTGTACAATAAAGTGTTTTACTACTACTAAGTACTACTACTTGTTTACGAGCAATCAAAAACTATAATAGTATAGTAAGTATCTAATGAAAAAAAAATGCCAAAAATCTAGTTTTATGTTTATAACCTTAAAACATGTTTTGTCAGAGGAACGCAACGCATCAGTAAAATATTGCAGGAAAGAGTTTGGGAACAAATGAAATGTTTGTGTTATTTGGACCGGAAGGTGCTTAAATTCTATAAAATTGAGTAATTCGTAATGTCTAATTATAATACATTGCCCGGCGGGGGCATACAGTTTGAGTGCTCAATTCGCAATAGTTTGAGAAATGTGACAAATCTAGACTTTGTCAATAATATCTTGAAGGTGCTAGTTATACCAAGAGAAATGCCGAAGTTAGAAAGCGATATGTATGTGTAGCAATTGGTTATCCTCAAGAGTTTATTGAGACGGAATTCATGGAGTGCTTTAGTCAACCAGACAATCTAAAACGCCTGAAGAGGCCCAAAACGCGTGAATGACAAAAATGCTAAAAAAAAAATTAACTATAGTTATATATATTTCTTTATATAGAAGGACAATGAAGCAAATATGTATTACATTTTAACGAGTAAAATATGAAAAAAATGGTTGTGTTGGAAGGCCTTTCCGGATTTTCCAATTAGATGAACCGTTTCTTTCCAAATTACGCATAAAAGGGTAACAGTTCTTATTAAATTTGAATAAAATAAAATTGAATATATTATGACTCAATATGGATCACTGAACGGGGGGACAAGGTTTTGACCCCCGGGTAGGACCATGACTAAATCTCCATCTTTGTATGTTTTGGCTTTACATTTATGTGTTTCTATTTACTTTGCCGCTTCTGCTCTGATTTTCTCTACATCTTCTATAATAACTGTTCCTTTAAATTTACCTCGTGTAGGTGTCCTTATACAACGTGTTACATCCAAGACTAAAAACCTGAAAACTGTTTGTTCAGAATCGAGAGTGAAATCGATAATAGTATATCTTAACATGGGTATACTTTTTCTTTAATTTTCCAATTTTTTACGTGTCGCGCCTAAAAGTTTCGAACACTACAGTTTACCATTCTATCGAGAGGTTAGGAGATAGAGGTTGAATATTTAATAATGGCTGGCAATAATATAGCAGTGGGACACCTGCTAGGCAAAGGTCTCCCCCAAATCTTTCCATCGATCCCTATCCTGTGCTGTGTCTGACTACTCCTTCAAAAAGGAGTCTAGTTCATCCCGCCAACGCCTGCGGGGTTTGCCGCGTCCCCGATTTGAGTTTCCACAAAATCACTTTTTCTCAATCATGCTCGGAAATGGTCTCAATAGAATCATTTTACTCCTAGGAATAAAATGACTGTATGAAAATCCATTTTTGTCCGCTGCGTTAACTTTTTAAATCCTGCGATTGCAAATAAATGACTAAGGAAATGTTGCATTCTGCCAAGTGAAACCTTTGTTCAACCAGACAAATGTCAAAATAACTGCAAACACGATGTCGCGATTCGAGATGCGCGCGAACTGGCGCATGCGCGTATCGGACGATCTGTGGTAATAGATACAGTATGAGCTCAAATTACGAAAGTGAGATGGAAATGACGGCACACCGCCTCATTTGAAAGAACAAGCAACCTTAATAATGAACAACTTGCTTTCTGCTAAGTCGCGGGACAAATATAACAGGACACGTTCATGCTGTGGAAGGACAGGCCAAATGCTAGAAATTTATTTGCCTTGAGATTTCCTCACAGCGCAGCGGCCCACCAATTTTACACCTAATATACTACGCTCCATGGCTCGTTGGCAAACCCCGAGTTTGGACATTTGAGCTTTAAAGCTAGATCAAAGACCAAGTCCATGCACCGTAGGTGAGAACTGAAATTTATTCAAATAAATTGTTCATATCAATTATCGTTTTTTTAAACAAAAATTATGTATTATTCAAATATACTTTATTGTAAAATCATAATAATCCACACAAACATTATAAACATAAGCAACAGAGCACTCAGGGTAGGCCAGGGGGTCATCACACGCTTTTGTTTGTGACTTCTCGCCTTCTACTACGGCTGATGGTTTTAATATTCACTGTCAAAGTATGTCATCTTATGTCATGTCATACAAATTGACAAAGTAGGTTGATATAACATGACACATGTAGAGATGTGACAGCAACGCAACAAATGTAGAGTTACCCTTCCGCTCCCTCACTTCGTCATTGTCGTCTTTCGCGTTAACAATCTCGGCGTCGCGCACCTCTCTGCGCTCAGATCCAGCAATCTCCTCATCACATTTATCCATCACTGAAACTTATATGTGAGTAGTTTTACAGGTCTATATACATCTTTATTAGAGACAGCTCGTATCTGATATAATAAGTTTCAATTATTTCGTAGAATAAAAACCCTATCTCAGGTAAATTTCAAAAAAATGTATATAACTTTATTAATTTGTAATTTTAAGGATTTTCTATATAATACTTGCTCGTTCTCTGCTAATGAATTAAATTAATATACGTTTAGATCATTAAAATTCTCTGTATACCGACCGCCGGAAACCGACCAGTAGGCCTAGCACATGAGTGTAGCGACAGTATCTCGCGGTCGAGATAGACATCTGTCACTTTCTGATGAATACAGTTAGACAGTGACAGATGTCTATCTCGACCGCGAGATACTGTCGCTACACTCATGTGCTAGGCCTACAGGTATACTAGGTAAGCAAGCTCCGAGTTAGTTTATATGATTTTCAATATAACGTTTATAGGTTTGAGAGAAGGACGAATGTGAAACAACCATACCGATAAGAATATTAATTAAAAATGATGCTATCGTCTTCAAGGGCTGTAGGTATATTACTATGACTATTGTAGAGAATTCGATAGGACTGTATTTTAAATGTCAAAACAGCCGACCAGTTTGTGCAAAATTTTATTCACAACTGAAGAAAACACAAGATATAAAAAATAGACAACAAAAGTAATCAAAGACAATATGGATGTATCAAAACCTATAACCTCGTCGACATCGTCCCCCCCGTGTATCGCCACTTAGTCGAGCTAGTTTTCTAGCGGGCCTTCTTAGCACCCCCCTTTGGTGGCCACATCAGCCACCCTCACCACTCTCTGCCCGGATATACATTATTGTCAATACGGTCATGCTAGGGTCAACGATCAGGACGACATCATCAATTTTTAAGTTGGTAAACTGAGATCCGGTCATTTTTCTTGGTTTTAAATTTGGCAGATATTCCTTGAGCCATCGGGTCCAAAAATGCTCAGAAAGGCAAAGCGCCTTTTGCCAATCTTTTCTCAATGCAAATACACTGTCATCTAAATTGGTCGGCAGCTGCTGATAAGAAGATGTAACGATTATGAAATGGAAGGGCGTGAGGCTTTCATACTCTCCATTGTCCGTGACGTAGGTCAGAGGTCGTGAGTTGACAAGGGCCTCCGCTTCTAGAAGAAGGGTGTGCAGTATCTCTTCTTTCGGAGATCTCTCCCTCAATGTCGCCCTTCTTGGCTTTTAGGTCGATTTCAACTCCACCATAAGCGTTGACCAACATAGGGGACAAAGCTGCATTCTTTGGGTCCCTATTGCAGTGTATGTACAGAAACGCAACATATGAAACATTCCAAGTATCCATTGTTACAAGTTTCAAGCACAGGTATCTACACAATTGTGAGAAAGACCGCTGTGTAGTTCCTGCAAACTTATTCATCTTTTCATTCTTTTACTTAAATTCCCCGTTCTCAATATTTCTCTTTGGCTGGTCTTTTCTTGTCTTATAATACCTGAATAGGTACAACATTGTGTTCTTTAAGGAGAAATGATTTGCCATCAACGGGGGCAGTACAGTTCGTGTGCTCTCCGAATGGCATAATGTCTTTTTCAGAGATGTGTGCTTGTACAGGCTGGATACTCCCATTTACAGTTATATTGTAATCATTATCCAGTGTAAGGGGGAACACTCCTGAGTCAATATATTGTATCCCATCCCTTATACTGAGTAGACCCAGAGATTTCCCGTGGGCAAGTGTTTTCATTTGGTTGATTTCTCTTCTCCCAACACCCAGTATTGAGTGAGGGTTGAACTTAACGTTCTGCTTAATGTTTTCAAGTACCTTTTTGATATCCATTCCACTACTTCTTTCAAATCCATATCGTACGTAAGCCCCTATCTCTGCCAACATGTTAATGGTCATGTGATTGTTTACGTAATTTGCTTCTATGCTTAGCAATGTCGTGCCTATAAATGTAAAATTGCCCGTTATGCTCTGCTAAGTGAAATACACTGTACTCACTGAATTTGAGCATGGGTGTTCTAGTCCACTTTTATTGATCACCACTCTAGCCTCTCCCCCTGTAGGTACGGTGCAGGTAGCCAATCCCCCATTTTGTTTTCTAATTTGGAAGGAATCCCAAAGAGTGCTTTTCCCCACATTATAATCACGTCACTATCATTAACATATTTGTTCAACATCACTACACAATTCAGCATTTGTATTACGCACAGATGTCACGTGAATATTTTCACTTCGGATAGGTTTGTGTGTGAAGTTATTGTTGCTGACTGTACCAGAACTCCTACCTGACCCTGGGGCAAAGGCACCAGTTTGCCTACCTAAATCGGGCGTGAATGTGCCAGGCCGTCTGGCGTACAGGTACAAAACCGAAACGGTTGTGTTTGAGGGCTTCAATATTAAACTCTGACAATAATTGTATTTTTGGTACACCTGTGTCACTTTTGTATGCAAAATCTTTCCACTGACTGTACAATATCGGTGTCAGTTTACTTAATACAGAGTGAAATAATTTTACAGAATAAATATGCTCTATCTGTGGTTTTTAAATGGTAGAGTTTCCTCTTCTGTATAATTTCAATTAGTCGGTGGTGCACACGACAACAAAGGGCATTATACGGATTTTAGTGATGATGGGATCACCTTTTGCATAGTGAGACTTTAGGACCCACAGGCCATTTTAGGAAGCAGAGCCACGTAAATTTATGGTGCGGTGGGGGTAAAAAGGGGGGGTTAAAATTTTTGCGACACATTGATTGAAAACTATTAGTCTTAGAAACATACTTCAAAGGCAAGAATTGTAGAGAATTTCATGAAGAATATTTCCTTTATTGAAAGTTTTGGAAAACAATTGTTATCATTGTAAGACATTATAGTGAACAGTTATCCAATAAAGATTTGGCTTGAAAGTCTCGTATCCAGGCCATAAATAAAATAAGTAAAATAATTATTTTCTGTTTTGACTAGATACTATTAAAATATTATTATTGGTATGGTATTTACCACGTATATTTGAGTTAGGTAAACACCCCGTTTCTAATGGTAGTTAAATTAGTATTTTTTTGTATCATTTGGAAGTGACAGTAAACATACAGTACATCTCCATGGCAACCATTAATGTCTGACTCTCTCTTACGCCCCACGGAACAATGGCGCGTTCCCTGTCTAGCATTGCGTGTTACCCTCCCGCACCCCTTCTTTTTGGCAGCTTAGGTTTCAAAGAAATAACGCGCTAAGCGGAGTATAGAGATATCTTGTTTATGAGTAATACCTACTATTCGCTATGTGCGAAGTGCATGGTGGAAGTTAACGTGAACGATCGCAGTGCACAATGTGACAAAAAATGAAACTGCAAAGGGAAATCATCTATGACACCTCAACTCGGTCAACTGTCAAAATAGTGAATCTGCCAGAGACATTTCATATAAGCAAGGAGTCCCAGTCATTCATAAAAAAATAAAAATAAATGAGCCCTGGCCCAAAAGATGACGCCACAAACAGCGAATATGTAGGCGTTTGAAAGGTATAGAGAAAAATTAAGGCGATTATCACATTCAATTGCGCATTCAATAGCAACGTATTGCTTATATTCTGTTTGGTATAAATTGCGTGACACATTGGTTTGACACGTGACGTTAACCATTAACGTGACTGAATTGTGTTTTCTCCACGTAGATATCCATCTATTTCATAGAATAGATTATTGTTTACGATTGTTGCGGTGGTTATGTTATCTGATAGACTTTAATAAGCAACAGGCTCTTTAGGGTTCTGTAGCCAAAATGGCAAAAACGAAACCCTTATAGTTTCGTTATGTCCGTCTGTCCGTCCGTATGTCACAGCCATTTTACTCGGAAACTATAAGACGCATCTTAATAAAATTTAGGCATAAGGTGTATTTTGTATGCCGCTATTTAGTTATGTAGTTAAATTGCAGAAAAACATATTTTAAGGGGGGGGGGGGGGGGCACCATACATGTAACTAAATAAAAAATAAAAGTTTTTACCAAAAATAAACATATACAACAATCGATAGGTCTTTAAAAATAACATCGAGGTTTCTGTGAACATTTTGTGATTAAGTTAATATTTTCAGAAAAAATCGCTCTGAAAGTCAGAAAAATTATATCCGCCCCCTGGACTTTGAACCGTAAATCTAAAAAATACATACATACTTTCTACAAAAAATGTTTCGAACATTATCTGTTCAGCCATTTTTGCGTTATCTCCAAAGACTTCTTCCATAGGCATCAGATACGAACTTTTGTTATTAGTTTGGTTCTTGTTCCATTTTTTTCTTGGGTACCTACCAAGAAAAAAATGGAAGGGTAGGTTTTTTTCTTGTGAGTAAACTTTCCATAACGAAATTTTTATTATTTTTTACTGTTAAGAAATACAGGAAACTACTCGTATTCCAATAGTTTTTAGATAATTTACAGATATGTTTTTATAAGACTGTGTGTTTCTTAATAATAAAAAAAAGGAAACGGAACCCTCCATTATGCGTGGTCCGACACGCACTTGGCCGGTTTTTATTCATCACGCCGTTAACTTATAAAACGAAACTGTGGTGTATTGGGTTGTTTCTACCTAGGTACATTAAGGGGCATCTCAGTTACTTCTAGAAACTGTCTGGCTAACCGAAAAATGCAATGAAATAGTAGAAGGAATAAGCTATACTCAATTACTCATCCCTTATTTAGTCGTGAGGGTCTGAGGGTACTAGTGTAAGAAAAAGACAGCATGATTCTCTCTGTCTATGCTTGAAGTAAGACAGACCCCGGCGAAACTATACTTTTATAATCTATGTGTTTTCGCACACACTGTCGCCTCCTTTGGCGCAACGTCCGTGCGCGTGCTTTGCAGGCCGCCGATATATTTGAATTTCATGATGTTAAGTTTGTTGATTCCAATTTTCTCTGATTGACAATATGTGTCAATATAAACAATTAGTTTTTAAATATGAAGAAATGCCTATTTAATATGATGTCAATACTATAATTGATAACTAATAATACAACATAACTAGCAGTTTTTCTGATCAATGTAAGTATTAATAAGATTTTACGTGTATCCTGTTCGTATAACAGGAAACACTGAATGCGCGGATAGTCCGCCGGTTCCTCTTCCTCTGTGACCCTAACCACCGGCAGCCTGTAGGCATAGACATAAACAAAAAGAAAGACGAGAGACGTTCATAGTAAATAAATCTGAAATGTGTTCAAGCACCTACACACTTGTAAAATGCTACACACCGCTGTAATGTATGTGCATCATGGACAAAAGAGATAAACCTATATAGTTATCACGGGTATGCAAGAGAGACCTCCATATTTTGCGCGTTGCACAAAGTGTGACTGAGAGACTTTGCCACACGACTAATTCAATATAGGTCCCGGAACCTATATTTGATGGCACATAATGGAGGGCCTGGTACCTGATGGTAGGTTTCTACGTAGATATTCCTGTAGTTTAAGTAGGTACACGAGAAATTAACAACAATAAATTGTATAAACGTTATTTAATGAATAAGTCAAACAAACAACAATGGTTAACAAACGTCAAGGAACTGTGATTAATAACAAACTTAACATTATGAACAGAAACAAAACAAGTATAATAAAATAAACTTAACTTATATCCCTTGCCGGATTACCTACAAAAATGAGAAGCCGATGCGAATTCGATTTCAGCGATAAGGTCGACCTGACGATGGACCTTACGCTTAATAATACTGGGACATAATGCCTAAGCTGCTATGCCTAATTATCACGGGTATGCAAGAGAGACCTCCATATTTTGCGCGTTGCACAAAGTGTTACTGAGAGACTTTGCCACATGACTAATTCAATATAGGTCCCGGAACCTATATTTGATGGCACACAATCGAGCGCCTGGTACCTGATGGTAGGTTAAGGTTTCTACGTAGATATTCCTGTAGTTTTAGTAGGTACACGAGAAATTAACAACAATAAATTATATAAACGTTATTTAATGAATAAGTCAAACAAACAACAATGGTTAACAAACGTCAGGGAACTGTGAAAAATAACAAACTTAACATTATTAACAGAAACAAAACAAGTATAATAAACTTAACTTATATCCCTTGCCGGACTACCTACAAAACATGTGAAGCCGATGCGAATTCGATTTCAGCCATAAGGTCGACCTGACGTTGGACCTTACGCTTAACCCAGTTATTACTGAAACTTTTTAAAGAGTCGGATTGCTTTGATTTTTAAATATGATGTTCTATAATGAAGTAATGTTATAGGAAAAATAAAATAAAAAATATTGATCGCCTGGAAAAGCTGGAAAACGAGTAGCGTTATAACGCCCGGTAGTAAAATCGGGGGCTACCAGGCAGTAGTAACATAAATATATTCTGGATTTAAATAAAACCACACTAACATTGTTAAACATGTGTATAATTGCCTATAAATTAAACACTAGTATGATAGGCCACAAAACACGTCTTCGGGTGTAAATGTACACAACATTTACGACATATGAAATTAGATTTCTTTTTACAAATTGTGCAAAGGCTTTGAGATTCTTGATACTCTATTAAATGGTCAATGCGGTCATATCGAGAAGTTTCTCGATAATTGCGAGGTGTGCGACAAGGTCCACGCTTTTCATTTTTTCTGTAGGTCTCCAACAATCAGTGGCGTGCACTTCATAAAGACAAAAAGACACTGCCTACCCTACTATAATTCCGATACCCATCCTTTTAAACTAATTAATTTAATTTACACCCGATCGTACTATCAGTAATCCATATAACTTAAAGCCTTCTAAAATTTAATAAGCGCTCCATCTACCGGTTAAACATTGTTATCAATAGTCATCATCTATATACTCGTAGTATCGCGACGAAGTTTACACCACGCGGCACTAGCGCCGCAGAGTGCCTTGCACGGCAAAGACAGAAAACATTTCCTTCTAAACCTTTCTATGTGTGCGTCTCCGTGAGTCGTAGTTACGCGGTTACAGTGTAGTGGGCCTTCCTATAAATACGAGCACACAATGATACAAGTAACGCACACATTTACACGCAGAAAGACAGTGTCTATTGTGCCACTTGACTCCTAAACGATGACGGCCGAAGGTTTCCGAATAGTTCCGATTCCGATGGTTACGTGACTATTTCAAAAAGTAGCATTGTTTATGATAATTTAGTGCAAATGCGAGACAATTCTTTTTATTCGTTTTATTCGGGTTTTGCATTTCTTATTAGGCCGCCATTTTTTGTTTGTTTTGGTGAGATAACGCGATAACAGTTGCCGGTAAATTGTGATTAGTGAAAAAATGGATATTTTAAATTGTGAAAGTTGTACGGTGGGTGTGGGTGTGCAGAATATTAAAATGATGTTTTTTCAAAGCTTTCTTTTAATTAGCAAAAAAAAGAAGTGATTGAAAAGGGCCAGTGTACACCGGAATTTCAGTTAACACAAACAAGTGTTTATTGTTTTCAAACATTAAAACAGTATCTTTCCCAACTTACGACTCCGTCATTATTAACTGACTTGACCTTCACAACAAAATGAAAACCATCACGATGAAACGCATCACATTTTTTTGGTAAGTTACTAGGTCTTTTTAGGGTTCCGTAGTCAACTAGGAACCCTTATAGTTTCGCCATGTCTGCCCGTCCGTCCGTCCGTCCGCGGATAATCTCAGTGACCGTTAGCACTAGAAAGCTGAAATTTGGTACTAATATGTATATCAATCACGCCAACAAAGTGGTAAAATAAAAAGTGGAAAAAAATGTTTTATTAGGGTACCTCCCCTATACGTAAAGTGGGGAGTGATTTTTTTTTTCATTTCAACCCTAACGTGTGATATATTGTTGGATAGGTATTTAAAAATGAATAGGGGTTTACTCAAATCATTTTTTGATAATGTAAATATTTTCGGAAATAATCGCTCCAGAAGTAAAAAAAAATGTGTCCCCCCCCTCTAACTTTTGAACCATATGTTTTAAAAATATGAAAAAATCTCGAAAGTAGAACTTTATAAAAACTTTCTAGGAAAATTATTTTGAACTTGATAGGTTGAATAGTTTTTGAAAAAAAATTACAAAATAATTTCTGAACTAAGTTTGTAATTTAACCGTATAAGCAGGTGTTTATTGTACCTGTAATTTCTACAAAATCACAATTAAATGACGTGCTTTCAAATAAAGTAAAAACGGTGAAAATCGGTTGACGCAATAAAGAATTATCCCATAAAAGTCATCTTCCATACTTTAAGCTCGCGTGCAATAGTTTACTTAATTTGCCGATAGATGTCGCTGTACGTGGAACGCTCATATCATATCCTACATGGCGGTGTTATTTAACTCTTAAGTGGGGACACTTACTGTGACGGACGGAAAACTACGGAACCCTAGACTGAGCGTGGCCCGACACGCTCTTGGCCGTTTTTTTTTGCCTACCCAGTCTCAAATCTCTGTGCACGCCACTGCCAACAATCCTCTTGAAACAACTCTGCGGAAAGTTAAGTGGTCGTATTCTCCACCATCGCGTTTATACAACTGCCAGGCATTATGAGTTGCCATATCCAAACCGTGGCAAAATAATGAGAAATACCATTTTTTCCCGCGGATAGACGTTCGATACAATCCAATGTTTTGATCCGACCGATCCACTCCACCCATGTTTTCATTATAACTTTTTATAATGGCAGGTTGATCAATAAACACATACTTTTTCAGTTGTTGAGAAAATCGTTTAGCTTTATGAAGTGGCTCAATTGTTTCTATATTGGATGCGACACTTACGACGCTATTGTCATTCCATTTACAGACTAAAATTTGCTTAAAGGTTGAACACGCCAAAACTCGGGCACGCAAAATTTGTTTTTAAACCAGTTTAAAAATAAAAAACCACATTATGAATACCACATTTAATGACAAATTTAATGAATTCTAAAATCACATTTTTAATTTTAATTAATGTTTACACAGTAAGCCATAGATCGAACTTTTCTACGCACACCGCTCATAAGACTTTGCACCCTCTCTTTAGAAAAGATTTTTGTCGCCCAGGTCCACATTTTTTGTAGCTCAGGGACCGATTTTACTTCTCCGCCTTTCTTTTTTAGAATTCCTTTCATAATACTCCAGTACTCCTCAACAGGCCGCAGTTCTGTACTATTTGGCGGATTGCATATTTTGGGTACCACCATGATCCTGTTAGCGTTGTACCATTTCATAACTGATTTTGCGTATTGGCTACTGGCTAGATCTGGCCAAAACAGCGGTGGTGAGGCATGCTGTCTTATAAAAGGCAGCAAACGCTTGTGTAAACAATCTTTCCGATAAATATCGCCGTTTATTGTCCCGGTGGTGATAAACGAGCGACTTATTTTACCACAGCTACATATTGCCTGCCAAAGAAGGTATTTTTTTGGAAATTGCCCTCGTTTTGTTAGTTCAAAATCTTCAGGACTATCTGTTCGAGATTTGCTAGTATAAAACTCTTGACCAGGTATTTGTTTAAAATACAATTTTATATACGTTTCGTCGTCCATCAACGCGTATTCAAATTTTGTAAGAAAATCGTCATAGAGTTGTCGCGACCGTATCTTTGCGGATAAGTTCTGTTTTGAGTCTCGATCTGGTGCGGCCTGGGCTTTATAACTCCTCAGTCCTGCCCTCTGTTTCACTTTTTGGACATAGGACTGAGACATTTTCACTTTTTTAGCAACATCACGAGATGAAATCGTATGATTTGAGGCAAAAATCTTTAAAATACTCTTTCCTTTTTCTTGTTCTTGACTCCCTGCAACCCACCACTTCCTGGCTTTCTATCTATTGTCAAGCGTTCACGGGAAGTTTTTAATACGTGACCAACCGTAGATTGTGGATATTTCAGCCTTTTCGCGATATCTCTGTAGCTTAACATGGGATTTTTTACATGTTCGTGCAAAATGCGTTCACGTTTTTGATGTTGTACGCTCGACATTTTGCCAACGAATAAATAAAAGAAAATAAATTTATCATCATTTTGTAGCCCAGTTCCTTGTGAGAAAATTGTTGTTTAAAAAGTTTGAATATATCAATTTTTCGAATAACTATAGCTATTTTTACATGCCCAGGTTTTGGCGTGTTCAACCTTTAGGTTGGCTAGTCTTGTAGGCAACCGTACCTCTTTCTGTCTTTTTGAAGACTTTGTTTGTAGGTAGTGGGCATTTAGAGGTACGATTTTCACGGATTGTTCCTGTAGCATTCAATCCTCTAATACTCAATTCATGAAAAAGAGGAATAGAAGAAAAAAAATTATCAAAAAATAGGTGAAATTCCTCATTTGGATAATTGTACTGCAAGACATCAGCAAAACTCAGAATAACGCTCGCTCCTAATCCAAATTGTTTGTAGCACGCTGGAATATTTGCAGATTGACCCTGGTATGGGTCAAACCATAAAACGTAACCTAATCTAGTTGCCCCTACCCACAGTTTATATCCCCATCTTATTGGTTTTCCACGTATGAACTGCTTGCAACTATGCCCACCATAATAAGGTACCATAGCTTCATCAATACTATAATTTTGTTCAAAAGGTGCCATATCTGAGAAAGTTTTATTGAGTAGATTGAAAAAAGGTCTGAGTTTTGCATATTTGTCGTTGTCTACTCGAATGACATTGTTGTCGCAACAATGTAAGTATTTCATTATCAAAGTAAACCGATCTCTTGACATTGCATTATACACAATGTCAAAGTGAGTATCAGAAGACTTCTCCCAAAACATATATCGACGTGGTACCGAAACGTAACCACTGTATAAAAGTATTCCCAAAAAACACTTCATTTCTGAAATAGTTACATTACCGACGGCATTTTTCTGGCTCGCGTACAAATTTGTATAATATACCAACAGCTCAATTATCTCATCATTCATCATACACTCATAGTAATACATAGGAGATTGACGATTTTTCGGCTCTTCCCGGTCTTGCCACTGTTTACGTACCCTCGGGTTATCCTGGTTGACCCACTTGTACTGTTGAGATTTTAGTACACTAGGTAAACGCGTAGAACTAATTCTAGGATTGGAAACTGAAGGCTCGTTGTCATTTTCATGTGAATTTTCGGTAGTAGTACGCATTTTTTTGGCTAAAGCCGACAAAGATAAATCGTCTTCCGAATCCTCATTTTCCGAATATGAGCTATATATAGCCTCCGCGGGAGCCCTTAGCTGAGATCCTAAAACGATTAAAATGATGTCAAATATATATTTTCTATAGTGAAAAATAACGTACAGAGTTGAAGTAAAAACAAACCTGGAAGATTATGTAATGACAGAAATTCTTCATCACCCGAATCTTCATCAGTTACTTCAGTATTCGGATTTTCCGGTGGAAAAATAGTGATTTCATTTGGCAAATCGTCATCAGAATCTAAATGGTGTAGGTTGTCAATTATTTCGTTAAGGCTTAAAGCCTTTTTCTTCAGTGGCCTATAAACAAAGTAGTCATAATAAATAGACGTCAATTTTACTACCGGGCGTTATAACGCCACAATTTTTTAATTGAAAAAAAAGCCCGCAAAGAAAGCGATAATATAAACTATTTTTTAATAAAATTATACAATCGTATCAGTCCTCTGTAAAACATCATGATAAGGCTACACTATCAACAAATTCAATAAAAAAAACTTACCTTTTCGAGGGCATGTTTCAAAGAAATCACTTAGGTTATTTTAAAACACGTCTGGACTTAAAACCACAATCAACACTGTGTCAAATAACAATGCGATTTGTTGAAGTACCCTTTGTAAGTACTACAATTAAACTTGATATTTGTTTATGCTACGTCAAAGCCATAAATATTGCGGGTAGATCTAACGCTTAGTTGGTGGCGTTATAAAGGTCGGTAGTAATAACTGGGTTAATAATACTGGGACAATGCCTAAGCTGCTATGCCTATTATACACACATATTATTAATCCTCAATGCTCAATGCCTACACATATTATTAATCCACAACGCAACGTTCGGGAATCATTGGAATGACCGCCATTGCAAACTGGATTGTACCGGCGCTCGGGGAGCAGGGCTATTCATAACGTTACCGATATCGATGTAGTTATGAATTTTCAATACATTATTATTATACTGGTTGCAATAATAGTGGTCATTATATACGGTTTCCGAGCGCGGAATAGAGGATTTATGATATATAGATAAAATAAGTTAATGGTTTTCGGGCTCGTAAGTGACCATGATATGCGTGCAGGCCAAATCCTGCCCATCCTTTATAATGAACGTGTCTGCCGCGAACTCGCCGTACAAACCTTCCTTGGTCAGATTCATGTCGACCACGAAGTCTTTAATATGTAATTCGCCCTGCAAACATGTACGTTGAATAATAAACTTTCGTGAGACATAATAATAATAAATATCTATCTCTGAATCAGAAACCTACAAATACCTTGGTATGTCACAGTCTTTGGGCATTGAGGATGTGGGTATTAAACAGGCGTTGAAGGAGCGCTTCTTTGGTCGGCTGACAAAAGTACTTAATAGTCTTCTGTCAGGTGGCAACAAGGTGCGCGCCTTCAATGCCTGGGTAATGCCCCTACTCACATACTCCTTTGGCATACTAAGGTGGACACAGACCGAGCTGGATGCCCTGGATCGGAGAGTCCGTCTATTGCTCACCACACACCGTATGCTTCACCCACGCTCGTCTGTTATGAGATTGTACATCCCACGGAAGTGTGGAGGTCGCGGCTTTTTAAACGCCAAAAATCTCCACAACCGTGAGGTGTACAATCTCAGGAATTATTTCCTTAACAACGAGTGTGAGATGCATCGTGATGTGGAGGCAGTAGATAAGGGTCTCACGCCGCTCTCCTTGGCAAACAAGAACTGGCGCAAACCTGTGGTGCTAAGCACCGAGGATCGCAGGGCGGTATGGAAGAGCAAGGAGCTACACGGGCGGTTCTACAGGGCCCTCACGGGACCCGACGTAGACCTGCTCGCGTCGGTGAACTGGTTACGATTCGGGGACCTCTTCGGAGAAACCGAAGGTTTTGCCTGTGCAATTGCGGACTAAGTTATCATGACGAATAACTACCGGAAATATATCCTGAAGGACGGTACGGTCGACATTTGTCGGGCATGCCGCCGTCCCGGAGAGTCACTCAGGCATATCATCTCCGGTTGTTCTCATCTTGCTAACGGCGAGTACTTGCACAGACATAACCTCGTAGCCAGGATTATACACCAGCAGCTTGCTCTCCTATACGGTCTTGTGGACCACGAAGTGCCGTACTACAAGTACACACCTGCACCAGTTCTCGAAAATGGTCGTGCCATGCTCTATTGGGATCGATCTATTATCACGGACAGGACTATTGTAGCCAATAGGCCTGATATCGTGGTAATAGATCGACCGCAACGCCGGGCCATGCTCGTCGACATCACCGTCCCATGTGACGAGAACCTCGTGAAGGCCGAGAAGGACAAGTCCAGCAAGTACCTAGACTTGGCTCACGAGGTAACCGCCATGTGGGAGGTCGATTCGGCGATCATTGTGCCGATAGTTGTCTCTGCGAACGGTCTCATAGCGAAGAGTCTCGACCAACATCTTGAGAGACTTTCGCTACGGGGTTGTGGTTGGATTAAGGGTCAGATTCAGAAGGCGGTAATCTTGGACACGGCGCGCATAGTCCGACGGTTCCTCACTCTGCGGCCCTAACCACCGGCAGCCTGGGCCCTGCTCCGTTGCCGGCGGCACCCTAGTTTAGGTTTTTTATAATGCTTTTATTGTTTTTATATGTTTTAGATGTATTTTTACATTTTACTTTTATAAAAATATTGTAAAAACCCTAAACTAAGAAGAAAAATAAATAAAGAGTATAATAATAATAAATACTCTTTATTGCACACCTCATACAGTTACAAGCACAAATTTTACAATTAGATAAATTTAGGTAGAGGTAACAACAGGCGGTCTTATCGCTAATGAGCGATTTCTTCCAGACAACCTTTGGGTAGTGGAGACTACCCAAACAATACATACTACATACATACTAACACTATAAAATATAACGGCACGGCGCTGGACGCAGGTCGGCAACGCGACGTGCAACAGTGCGCTACGCGCCGGTTGTGCTTGAAGATGGAGACCTAAGATCTCCGAAACATATCGTGCGAAGTGACTAAAGTGACGTGACTGTAACCGTTATATTTTATAATGTACGTAGAAGTTTATGTTCTTTTTTGTATTTGTGTACGGAATATAGGGTGAAATCGGGGTCGTTTAGTAAGCGATCAAGGCATCATCCAGAATCCAAAGATGAACCGAATTATGTTTATCATTATGTTTTTGTCACCAATATTGATAATTATTTTACAGATGATGGAAAAACAAATTTTGACGTACAATTTGGGCACCCTACTCAATGTAACGTCTTGTCGTTTTCCATACAGCGTATGTCAAAACTAATATGGTGATCATGATTAACTTAAAAGCTTAATTATACTTAAAAAATTATAATAATTAAATTCATTCTTTTTTGATCAAATACTATCCTATGATATGATAAAGGTGATCAGTTAGAGTCAGAAAAAGTGGTTCAGGATCACAACCTAGATTTCACCCTGTAGAATTTGATGTTTCTGTTGAAAATGTGGACATTTTGAATAGCTATCACAGTCTGTTTGGGTTAATTAATGTGACTAATGGCTCCTCTACACCATGGGCCATAGGGACGTAGCTATGCTTTAAATGAGCAAATATAATGCGATTTCATTCCGTCGTATCGCTGCGTTCCTTAGACTGGCCCGTGATGGCCCATGGTGTAGAGGAGCCCTAACAATAATGTGGGGGATCAATGTTACTCTGCGTCCGTAGGAAACACCTTAGACAACCCAACACGTGATCCCTGGGCGATGCTAAAAGAGTAACAAATTTGGCAACTGCACTGTCCCATTCGGACCCCGCAGCTCACTGGATTTTCTTCATCATCTACTTTCCCACTACTACTACCTCAGAGATGAAATGGCTATCCATATCCAGTGACATGTAGACTTACGATAAATAAATAAATAACAATAATGTCGCTTACTTTAGGAATAGGAAAGTCTGGCGGATATATCCCTGCGTACGTTAGCCCTGATCTTACATTTTCCTCATTAACATATGTGCGTACGAAATTGGGCATACTGTCATCGCTCAGAGACATGTAGGGTTTGCATCCTCCGTCCACCATCTTGCAAATGTCTGAACGGATCTAGAAAATTTACAACAGATTTAAGTGTGTCATATTTTTTTATTGTTTCGTGTCATTGCCCGACAATGGCTAACCTAGTGAAATAAAACTATACCTGTAGTCCGATAAATACCTAATAATGATAATGTTTTGAATTGTAGGTAATTTAATGACGTTGCTCGAGATAATGGCCTCCTTTTCAAAATCCAGTCTTGTCCTCTATTTTTAGGGTTTTGGTGTACGAGTAGATAGGTACATTAATATGTGTCAATCACAGGTGCATAGTAGGTAAATATTTTCCCAGTTTGACTGCGGGTGGAATACGAGAGTGATCCAAAAAATTGTGATAATTGATATGATCTAGCGATATTTTAACTTTTGATTACTGATCATGTTATGTTTGATTGTTGGTTCTTATCAATAAATTACAGAAGTAAATACAATAATTCATTTAGTTATTTTTATGTAATTGATAAACATAGAAGTGGAAGATATGACGAAATATCAGTAAAATTCGCTTGCGTTATTGTGACGTTTAGGAACGATGTTTTGAAAAAATTGGTATTCAAAAAAATTGTACTTAGTAATGCAATTAACGTTTATTCTGATGGCGATTTCTAGACACAAGTGCCCTGCTTAATTTCAAGTTTTTGGTTTTTAAAGACGTTATTGCTTAAACCAGTAAATTTTGTAGACATAAACCACAAATATGTAAATAAAATATATAAAAAACCGGTCAAGTGCGTGTCGGACCACTCATAATGGAGGGTTTTGTACCTTCAATGTGAAATATAAGAAGTTTGTTGGTGGAAGGTTACTCGAGCAGAGTCAGGGCGGAGAGGCAGGAGCGTGGTAGATAAACAAGTCGTAGTTAAGTTCAAGTGTATGATTCCATTTATTTAATCAATGTTAGTCTATTTATACAGATAGGTTGTCGCTGATGCGTATGCGTTTATGTCGCAGTCCTATAAAAATCAAATTAATAAGAACCAAACTAATACCAAAAGGTCGTATCTGATGCCTATGGAAGAAGTTTTTTGGAGATAACTCAAAAATTACGGAACCGATAATGTTCAAAACAATTTTCGTAGAAAGTATGTGATCTTCTCAAAATGTTTCATATTTTTTGGACTTACGGTTGAAAAGTTACAGGGGAGGGGACACAATTTTTCTGCCTTTGAAGCGATTATTTCTGAAAATATTTACTTAATCACAAAATGTTCAAAGAACCCCGTTATTTTTAAAGACCTATCGATTGATGTGCAACATGTTGATATTTGGTAAATAAACTTTTTTTGAAATTTAGTTAAGTAGGTATGTATGGAGCGCCCCCACAATTTTTTTTTTCTAAAATGTAACTACATAACTAAATGCGGCATACAAAATACACCTTATATCTCAATTTTATTAAGATATGTCTTATAGTTTCCGAGTAAAATGGCTGTGACATACGGACGCACGGACGGACAGACGGACATGACGAAACTATAAGGGTTCCGTTTTTGCCATTATGGCTACGGAACCCTAAAAATGAGACTAATAACTTCTACATAATACGAATCATATACATTATCACTATTTTTGGATCAGCCCTCGTAAGCAAAATAAAATCGTGTGTCAACTAACGCCGTAAGAGTCGTCGATGGCGTCCCCCACATCGAAGTCCAAGTCAAACGCGTCGTGCGTGCGGTTGAACTTGTGGCGACGCAAGCGCAGCGTCCACGGCATCTCCGCGTCGTTGCCGCACGGCTGCGTGTTTATAATCGACCATTTGCCCGTGCCCTGCAATAAAACAAAAGACTGGATTAAGACTAAGTTTTGCTTACGTAAGTAGGGACGAAACTATTTGCTAGAATGAGAAAGCAATGTGCGTCTCATCTGAGCTATAGCTGCGTCCGTACTTACGTAAACAAAACTTCCAAGTATACAGTGTGGAAAGATAAGTCGGGCCCTGGAGGGAAACTACCTTAAAACGTTGAGATAGCTCAATTCACTGAAAGGAAACATTCTTTAATTTTTTTAAAGGGACATAACTGCATTTACAATTTTTTAGAAAAGAGTACAGTTTACAAAAAAACTATTTATTTTGTAATTTTTGCCATAAATAATTTTTATGACAATTGATGTCAATCGATCCTATTTCCAACAAGGATAACAACTTCTTAATACCAACCAAGTTTAGGGCACAAGAGAACCCATAAATAATAATAAAAATATTTTTCATACAATTAGTATGGAAAAAAGTGAAAATTAAGAAAAATCTGTGAATGCAGTTTTAGTTTTTAGGAAAAATAAAAGAATGTTTCCTTTCAGCGAATTGAGCTATCCCAACGTTTTAAGGTAGTTTCCCTCCAGGGCCCGACTTATCTTTCCACACTGTATTTCGGGGGGCTTAGCCAAAATGACAATCGTGTGTAGAAAACAAATCGAAAAGCTATCCGTTTGTAATAGAGAAAGTACAGACCGATAGCGTTTCATTTCGTTTTCAAGCGACTTGAAGATTTCGAAGGTTATCAATTCGTCGGGATATTTGTTTGTTTGTTTTTGTTATTTTTTTTTGTATGTTCACCGATTATTCGAAGACGGCTGGACCGATTAGGAAAATTCTTTTTTTGTTTGAAAGAGTATACTTCACAGTTGGTCCCATTGTAACCAGGTCAGGATCTGATGATGGGATCCTGGAGAAATCGAGGGAACTCTTCACCTATAGTGATTTGAGTATTTTTTACAGCAGCTCGAGTATTTGCTTTTGGAAAGGTGGAGGCTAAGTGAAGTCGATTATTTTTTGTTTAAAATTATTTTTATATTCAAACGATTGTCATCTGCACAGTTTTACTGCACGCGGCAGGAAGTTTCTGGAGAAACGCCATCAGCCATTTGCTTTCATTATTTTCCTTTTGTATTGACCTTCAGTATACCTACTTACCAACATTTGCTCTCCTATTATACCATTGAGAACAAAACAGGAAATTAAGATGTTTATAATGTTCATCATATTGTAAGGGTTAAATGGTAAATAATGCCACGCAATTATATAACGTGAATATATCAGAGCTTATATGTAACGTGGATAATTATATAGCTATGCGAGGTATTTTGTGCCGATTTTATCAAATTAGGGTTCACTATTAATGCTCGAAAATACAAAATTTTATCAACTAGGAGATACTTAAAAACAATAAACAAGTAGTTATTATAAAAATCACTAATTATTAATTGAATAACCGTCTTGGAGAGTATTAAGCACTATATTGTGGTTCTAAAAAATCTTTTTGTAGTTCTTCAAAAATCCCAAATTTTTTGTTCCTGATTTATCATTTTATAAAAAAAAATAGATAAGTAAATAAGATAAGATCATTATATTCCATAACAATTTAAAATCGTGTCGGAAATATAGCTAAAATTACAATTGAGTTATAACTAATTCATAAGTTACAATTCTATAAATAACATGCATAACTTAAAATAGAAATAACAATTATGGGCTGAAATATGACAGTTTTGTCAGAACAGGACAGTTTACATGCCAAATCGCCTGAAATTGATATGTTAGCATTAAAATGCTAGGCCGAACCCATTAAAAAATTGAAATGTTTTCACTTTCCGTGTATTTTCCATAGAAAGATTAAACGATTTAAAAACACCGCACCCGGTGACGGAAATATTCAAAAATTCAAAATTATTCTGATGGGGCTGGGTGGGGTTTCAAATAGGTTGGAGGCGTTGAGTTTCCTGCAAAATAAAAAGGAATAGAATTTAATGTAACTATTACATTGTGGGAGATAGGTTAGTAGTGGGACAATAGAGATATCTCTCTGGGACCGAAGTCCAATGAGAGGTGGTTGGAAGTTCAACATTACATATTCAACTGATATTCGTAACTTCGTTAGCGCGATGTAGATCTTGTATAGGCGCTCCATATAAGGTTCACTCGTACTACGGCAGTTGACAGTGTATCGCTATTAGGTCGCCATCTAGTGGAATTGTGGCGCGACACTTGAATTGACAGCTGGCAGAGAAGACGCCACAACAACAGAGGAATCTTCTCATGCTGCTATGCGATGCTTGTCGGTAATGTTGACGGATGGTATGGTATTCTGTCCGCCCAACGTGTAGCCAAACGTCCATCCCTTCTTTTCCTTGAAATGCATCCAGTCATTATATGCTTCTCCAGGCTGGCCCGGATCTGCTCAGTGAGAATAGCAAGATAGAAAGATCAAATTGGTTTAAAATGAAAATTATAAGCATGCTCGATACTGCGCGCATCGCCTGTAGTTGTTTATAATTTTAGTTAATTAAGTAGATATACCTACATGATATTGGCTCCTGCAAAGAGTTGTTAATCTCATTGAGACGTTTAATTCTACGGCACCTTTGGACTACTATCCCATAAAACGGGATGTATATAAAATGTCTTATATGAAATGTCTTATATGAAAATATCTTATAAGAAGATCTAAATTAATTTGTTCCATTGTTTTCTTTCAAATCTAAAAATAAACTAAGAAAATTTACTCTTGAAATTTTCCAAATAAAAGGATTTGAGGAGATTTCGCTTAAGATTTTTTTTAAGCATAATAAATATATCAGATTAAAATAGACCTGCGACTTTTGAATCTCACCAAGTGACTAATTCTCACCGATGTAACTGATTTCCGAAACTTCGTATTTTTGAAACTCATCGGTGACTTACATTTGTCATACCTATGATATCGATTTACGAGTGCCCCTACCCACTCAAATCACCATGCGATTGTTTTTGACAGTTGACGTATGTGACATCTGCCAAAAGTCCCAAAGTATGTTTTTCGGAAGAACGGGGCTCGATTGTAATATTTGTGATTGCGACGATTTATTGAAAATATAAAAAATGGCAAGCCTGGAGGACTACATTATGATGGACGCCCCCGGAATGGCATTTAGTTCTGCCGCTATATTCTGCCAAGCCTTGGCGGCGTCCTTTAGCGTAAATGTGACAGAAAGTTTGCCACATCGGAGTTTTTCATTCTCTTGCATGAGAATTTGTAGCCTGTTTTTTTGCGCCGGGCTTATGTGAGCCCCGACTTTTCTCTTTTTAGGGACTGGGACGTCGTTGTCGGACATCTATAAAAGAAAGAATGTACACAATTATTTATAAAAAGCTTACAATTATCAAGTAAAACAATATCCATGTTATTAGTTATTACAATTATTAAGTTAAATATGTATACTTGTGAAACATACTCATACTCATTTATTCATAATATTTTAAATATTACATGTCAATTGGTTTTATAGCATACATTTAAATTACAATTATATAATATTAAACATAAAAATAGAATTATTAATCACTTTGTTATGTCAGCTTGGAATTAGTAAGTACTCAAATTTACTTTGTTTCTGTCAAGAAATTCAGTGACATATGCCACTAACAAATGTACAGTCAAGTGCAAAAATACGTATCGAAAAAATCGTCTCATAAATATGGTACTACGCACTTATTACAACGGAATAAGATACTATGGGACATATTTTTGAGTAAGATAAGTACACCCATATTTTTACACTTGACTGTACATACCTTTTCTTATAAATTATAATATAATATTCTCTTTGTTCAACCTTTTCTAGTGAATTTTTCAAAACTTTAATTTTCGTTTACATGACACTGACAGACACGCTACGTTTTACGAGTACGTTTGACCAATTTGATGAATCTATTTTAAGTTATAGTATGAGAAAATAAAAACCGGTATCAAGGACAACACTATAACATCTGCGTAAAAAGGAACGTAATGGGAAGATTGCCTCTGACTGATATTGTAAAATTTCTGCATGTTGGTAAACAGCGTGTGACTTTTAAAAAATACGGCTTTTGGAAAATGGTGACATAAAAGTCATCGGTGATAATTTTAGTCACCGGTGACTTTGATATCACCAGTGAGATTAAAAAATCGCACTCCTGGTGTTGCCTTTAATTCAGGGTACTTTAAATTATTTTGTATAACTTTGTGTTAAAGCAAAATTTCATTCAAAATTACTTTCTTTGTGTGTTACAAATCAATAAATAAAAGAAATAAATTTATTGCGTTAATTTTATTGTCACGAAAAATGGCATTTTAGGAAAGTTTGTTGGAAAAATATTTGAGTAAAAGTAAATGGGAAGAATACTATGGTTTCCACATCCTCCTTCTCGTCATCTATCCATGTCTTGCTTTCTTATCCGTTATTTCAATTAATTCAATTACGAGTATATCGTCAAAGTATATGTTCGGCTAAAATTAAGAATTTATATTTTTTATAGTAGAAGTTATTATTAGAATTATGATGTTTAGTGGCAATGTGGTAAATAGAGAGCAGTGGAGTGGAAATATTTTTTGGTTAGATGAATTATTCATAAAAGTGAATCAAAAACTTAAAAGGATGGTAAAATTTTCATGTAAATTCAACCTATTGCCACCATGCCATAAAACATCGAAATTGTATTGATACATCTAGGGATATTCGAGGCTTTCGAGACAGTTCTGCGACGCCTAAGTACTCGTAATTGTTTAAAAAAATATTAACAAGACCGGTGTGAATCTCATTCAACGCAATTAATGTGCAAAACTAAATTTATCTTTTGTGATATTACCCATGATCACATTGGAAGCCATTCTTCATTATCAGAACTGCTACTTCGTGAATATTTGGGCACCTTCCTGTGCAGTTCCGCACCAAAATCTTCTCCGTATGTTCACTACCTGATTGATTAACTTTGATTTTATAGAGGCAGTGGGCTTCATTTCTGTTCTAGAACCATCAGCCATGTCTTGCAACATTTCAATAGACTATCCTGATTTTCTCCTGATCAAGACACCAATCTTGTTAGCTAGGATCCTATTTTTCCTAGCACACCACAAACATCATGTAGCGAACTAGGTAGTGTGTGGAGATCCCCTCCATTTCACAGCCATTTTACTTGTTTATAATTTGAGTTAATTCGGCATATGATATTTGCTCCTGCAAAGAGTTGTTAATCTCATTGAGAAGTTTAATTCTAAGGGGTCCTTTGGTCTATGGGGTTTTTGTAATTTACACGACTTCTGTCCCATACAACGGGATTACCTTCTTCTTATAAGAAGATCGAAATTAATTTGTTCAAATCTAAATAGAAACTGAGAAAATTGACTCTTGAAATTTTCTAAATCAAGGGATTTGATGAGATTTCGCTTAAGAATTTTCGCGAAGAACGTTTTCTTAAACTTTTTCAGTAATAGAGGCATTTTAAAAGCTACATATCTCTAATGTAATCATGGTTCCTTGTTTTGTCAAGCCTGATGACGTGATGACACGGAGTTTTAACCGTGGTACCACAGCTTTTGTACCACAGGGGGATCACGGGTAATTATTTCCCCGTAGACCCACCCCTATTTTCCCAGTAAGGTCTAGCACGCAAAATGACCACTCATAGGTAGGTTAGGTTCGTTAGTTATCTTTTAATGCACCAGCACAGCAAACCGTACAGAAATAGGAGCCCCGCCGCAGCGGGACTCCGTCCACATCGCTAACGTAAAGATTTTTGGTGCAGTGGGTCTACGGGGAAAAAAATTACCCGTGGTCCCCTGTGGTACAAAAGCCGGTGGTACCACGGTTAAAACACGGATGACGCCCGCTGACGAGCGTAACCTGCGTATTCCGTGGTGTTTTGTGATTTTTTGGTAGAGGCTCAGCACTATTTTCCATACAAAATGGTGGGGCGGAGCGCTGTCTTAATAGTTTATCTTTAGTTTTAGGGGTATTCTTATATCGCATTACATCCGTGAGCTGTCTCCATCTCCATTTATTCAAACCATTGGTGCGGTAGTGCAATGGGTCATGCCGCTGTTGGTATTTCCATCATTGCTAATTATGGATCCGAGGAATTAAATTTACCTTCTCATAAAAGTGAGGCCTAGTCAGTACTTTACTTTCAATGAAAACTGTATATATTGAATAAAATCGGTTGTAAAAAGGACGAGCCTAGGCTACTACTACTAGTCTATTTCACTAGTAAAATGGACGTTATGTACCTACAAGTACAAATTATACAATTACTTAAATTTAGGTAGAGAGATATATTCACGTATATACAATTTGGTAATCACAGTCGTATTAAGCATATTAACGGCCTCATAGGCCAGTCGGTAGTGACCCTGCCTACGAAGCAGGAGATCCCGGGTTCGAATCCTGGGCATTTATTTGTGTGTTGATCACAGCTATTTGTTCCTGAGTTATGGATGTTTTCTATGTATTTAAGTATTTATTCATATTTATCTATATCGTCGTCTAGTACCCATAACACAAGCCTTATTGAGCTTACTGTGGGCCTAGGTCGATTCGTGTAAGATTGTCCTATAATATTTATTTATTTATTATTTATATTTTCAACAGCTCGTAAAATGTAATACATGACTTCGTCCCATAAAACGGGATTACTTCTTATAAGGAGCTCGAAATCGATTTGTTCCATTTTTTCTATGAAATCTAGATGGAAACCAGAAAATTCACTCTAGAAATTTTCTAAATCAAAGGAATAGTGGGAAATATCACTTTTTCTTTAATTTCCATCAAGAAAGTCAAACTTAACAAAATTTCCTAAGTCGTGGGTTGGAATGGTTTTGCCTGACGGTTGAGTTCATTGTTATTTGTATCACTAGGATCCCGAGACTGGAAACTTCTAATTCACAAATAGACGCTATTACGTGTGCGAAAAAGCTCGTCTCGCTTTTATATAAAAAATTTGCACGCGTCATGCAGTTTTGTATGTGGACAGAACTTCAGTCCTTAGTGAAAGCCCCGAACCGTTAACACGTTCACGGACGGTAAGGTGTTCGGCTTGCAACCAAAAATGGCACAAAAATTTGTATGAAAATTTTGTGCATGCTCTAGCATGGTTGTCATACGACCTATAGGAATTTGGTAGTTTTACGACGCAGAATGCTGTAGCATACGCCTGCTATAGAATAACTGCCTTCTGACATAGTCAGGATTCGGGTATATATGTCAGCAACTTCTATAGCAGCTTGACTGCTATAGCAGCTGTGACATTTGACGCAGTCAAGATGAGGTGGCATGCGACAGCAATGCCATAGCCGACGCCTGCTATAGCAGCCTTGACATCTGAGGTAATCAAGATGGGCGGGTATGTGACAGCAATGTCACAGCAGACGACTGCTATAGCAGTTCTGTCAAATTGATTTGTCTCGGTTTGTTAGTATATGACAGTAAATGCTATGGCATTCGACCACTACGACCATTTTTATTAATAATGTTGTAAATAAAACGCATATAAACCAATCAATTATTATTTATGTAGTAAACTCAACATATATTTAATAATTTGAAATCGGCAAATGCCGAATAACAGTCTTACGAGCCTCATATTACGTATAAAGTGTACTCAAATTCTAAAACTAAGGTAATTACTAATTAGTGTATCACAAGTTATTGAATCACAAGCTTTAAAGAAGTACTTGGTACCTATGTAAGTATGACTAAGTAACACTTTCATGGAAATCGGCAAATACCGAATAACAGTCTTAATTACGAGCGTCAAATTACGAATAAACTGTACTAAAAGTCTAAAACTAGGGTAATTACTAATTAGTGTATCACAAGTTATTGAATCACATGCTTTGAAAAAGTACTTGGTATCTATGTAAGTATGACTAAGTAACAAGAGACAGTTGCTTATTGGGTTTGTAAATATCTTGAAAAACCCGTATTACCTTGGTTGCGAATAATTTAATTTTATCAATGCCTTTAGAACCCAGATCTGAAACACACAGACAACGTAGTATTTGGTCAAATCTTCTGCTTGACATCGTACATGGAAATATAGGATGAAAGTAAAGTGGGTCAGTATGTGTGAACAGCTTCCTCATGTGCGGCGTTTCAATATGACCCCGTAAAAAGCATAAGGCAAGGAACTTCTTCATTTCAGTTGACTCTACAGGCTTGAATTTTTGTTTGCGAGATCCTCTAGTGTGTGGTCTATTAGTGTTGCACAAAGCTGTTCCGTAGGCATTGGTACACTTTACAACGTGGTCTAATAAATCTGGTGTAAATATATTTTCAAATAAAAACACTGGCGTTGTTTTATCATCAAAGGGTACTGTAGAACCACAAACGCTTGTATCAAATCCAAAATCTTCTATTTCGACAGTATTATCTTCCCATGAACTCTCATTGATAGGTGAGGATGGGCCGGGCCGAATTTCTCTAATTCTAGAAGTTATGGAATGGTTTTGTAACTCGCTTCGCGACGGGGGCGGAGTAGAATAACTAGGCAATGACAACTCACCTATAAATGTGAGCTCGTTTTGTGGCGGAGAGTTATCTTCAATGTTCGGTGATAGTGGCATAGGTGATGCGTGAGGTGAAAGAACAGCAGCCACAGATGTAAGTTCGTTTTGTGGCGGAGAGTTATCTTCAATGCTCGGCGATAGTGGCATAGGTGATGCGTGAGGTGAAAGAACAGCAGCCACAGATGTAAGTTCGTTTTATGGCGGAGAGTTATCTTCAATGCTCGGCGATAGTGGCATAGGTACGTTAGGTGAAAGAACAGCAGCCACAGATGTAAGTTCGTTTTATGGCGGAGAGTTATCTTCAATGCTCGGCGATAGTGGCATAGGTGCGTTAGGTGAAAGAACAGCAGCCACAGATGTAAGTTCGTTTTGTGGCGGAGAGTTATCTTCAATGCTCGGCGATAGTGGCATAGGTGCGTTAGGTGAAAGAGCAGCAGCCACAGACGTAAGTTCGTTTTGTGGCGGAGAGTTATCTTCAATGGTCGGCGATAGTGGCATAGGTGCGTTAGGTGAAAGAGCAGCAGCCACAGACGTAAGTTCATTTTGTGGCGGAGAGTTATCTTCAATGGTCGGCGATAGTGGCATAGGGGCTGGCATGTCATGTGCTGAAGGGTTGGCATTTTCTAGGAACCAGGAATTATTATGCGGCATAAGAGCTGGGTCCTCTAGCAGCGTTGAAAATAAGTTATCTGTGTGTGAAGGCAAAGTGGTTGATGCATCTCGTAGAAGGTTTTGTGACAACAGATCAGTGGATTCGTGTTGTGCTGCTAAAGAATCTTTTGATTGATGTCGCAATAAAGGTGATTGCGAAAAAGTGTGTATGTTACAGGGATCTTGAGCTGAAGACTTACGGTTTCGAATGAACTTTATTTTTTTATTACTCACTCTTTGCGACGTATCTGAGTCACTGATTTCCTCCTCAGACGACGACTCGGTCTAGCCGGGCTCATAATTTTTGTCGGAACCATATTCTCCATCTTCATCACTGAATGGGTCTTGATTTGAGCCATCCGTGTCTTCATTTGAAGCTAGGGTGTGATCCCGTTCGTCAGCCGATACCTCTGACTCTTCGACGCTAGAAACCTCCTCCGAAGATTCGTCAGTCGCCTCCTCAAACAACCTGGCTAACTTTTCGTGTTCATTGGCATTGACCACCTTCAGCTTCTTTTTTGGAGGCATCTATAACAAATATTACACAAATATATAACATAATAGTACATCAGAATCCCTGCTACACTGTAAGTAAACAGTATCAATTACCAGTAGCCAATTATAAAACAAATACGTACGTAAAGATGTTAGTAAAACATAATGCCTATAAATAGTAGGTAGGCATAGTTTATTATACCTTTCGCATAATGAATCCATTCAAATTTATTTCAGAGCAAATAAACAAACACTTACTATAATTATACTAATATAACTCGCTAAAAATATATCTAAATAATAGAAAAAACAATACTTACTATGATATAAACATCGCCGAAAATGACGTTTATCCACGAAATTCACTAACACTACGCGTGTCAACTCTCCGGCGCACACGCCGCACGACTGAACAAACTCCCATACTAGTACGACTGCTATAGCATTTGTGCTCGTAAACTTCGTAAAGGGAGGGGAAGGGGGTGAGGTTGGCGGTTCCTCAAAAACTATGCGAAAATCATGTTTTGGTGACAGTAATCGTTTCCTAGTTCGGTACAACGTGACAGTAAATCGAGGTCAATAACTATTACTATGGCGGGACGAATTCTCTAACATTTCTGCGTAAAAAAAGGGGGACGATTGACGACTGCTATAGCATTCGTGTCATATAAAGGGGGGCTAAGAGAGAATGCTATGGCAGTTACGCCCATGAACGTGTTAAGAGTCCGTTAAACTTTTTTTCGATTTCGCTTAACTTTTTGATACTATTTTGCAGTAAGTAACGAAACTTCTATTAGTTTGTGTACATATTTTGAAAGTACGTTTCTTTTAAATTGTATTAGTGGAACGCTTTCTTATTTTCTTGTTTCATTTATAAGTAATTCACCCTAATCTAACACCTATTTCGCGAATTTTGCTTGGAGAGGTGAAAAGAATAAGGTTTTTATTGATTAAAATTAAGTTAAACTTTAAATATATAAATACGTTAGAAAATGAGTCGTCTGAGGAATAAGTGGAACAGTTTTTCTCATTTTCATATATATTTTTTAAGGACTAAAGGATTTATGTCGCAGGTTGAAATTTTACAAATAATTATAAATAATATTAATAATAAAACTTAAAATTAAACTAACTATAAATAAAACTACTTAAAAATAAAATAATAAATTAAAAATGTGACTCTAAATTTGGCCCTCTCGGCAAGGTGCCCATCACGCAGGCGGCATTCCCGCACTGAATTGCGGTAGCAAATCTAAGGGAGACTCATGTTTAACTAGAGCAATTTTATGAAATATTGCCGAAGTTTAGGTGATATTTTTGAGAAGGTATTAATTAAAGCTTTTCACAAAAATAAAAATACAGAAATAAACTGTACTTCATGCTTTAATCAGATGATATAAAACATATTAGGGACCATAAAAAATAATAATGAATAATCAAGCGACAAGATCGCACGAATCAACGTCCTCACTAAACAAGCTCTGTAAGAATTCAGTTTTGGGGTATTAAGTACTGGCGCGCTAACCAAGTACTGGGTGGAGGTGGTCATTGGCAGGACCAGGCCCCTATTTCACCACCGTGACAGGTGCGACAATTGTATCAAAATATGACATATGTAGAGTTATCGGTTTCACCACAATGACAGGTGCGACATTTGTAGAATACAATTGTCACGTCAAACATAAAAACGTATCAAATACTATAAATAAACTAGCATTCCGCCCGCGACTTCGTCCGCGTATAATACGGGTACGGAGTAAATATGGAAACAATGTCAGTGTCAAATTCTAAATATTGTGTGCTTGTTTTTATTTCAAATACCTATTATTATTTTCATGCTAACGGTAACGCCACTACAAATATATGCCATTCCACGCTCTCGCTAATTTATCTATTGAATTGTTTAACTCAAACATGAATAAGTTTTTTTTTCATACCTATATTGTGTCCTATAAAAAAAAATTTCATTCAAAAATATTTACAGTAGGTAACACACTACGTAAACCGCGTCCAAACCGCGGCTTCCGTATAGGAGGAATACTTTTTATTGGCTGAATATAAATAAATGCCTTTGCTCTCTTCATTTCATTTCACCAATTTAAAACTATTAAGTCCATTCCCGCCATTAAGTAATTTTCTTCGTGAAACTATCATTTCTTGTGTGCGTATGTTAGTATTTTTATTTCATAAATAGTGGTACAATATGGATACTGCAAGAAAGATGACTATCTTAAAATTGATTTCCGACAGTAAATCTGTGTTATTTGGTAAATTTGATAACAAATTAACATTTGAATTGAAAGTTAATAAATGGAAGGAAATAGCTCAACGTTTGAATGAAATGGGTGTGTACCTACGACAAAGATTGGAAATATCTAAGAGATACAACTTGGCAAAATTGGAGAAAAAGGACTATAGTAAGTATTTAACAAGTTTGAATTATTAATTAGTTACGGTAATATGGATCAATTTGTCTGAAATAAATGAATTTTATCGTTTTATTTACATTATTTTAATTTGGAATTCAATGTAAAAACGTAGGTACAGTCAACCACTTGGAACCCAAGGCCACTCTAGAACTCTGTCTTATTGACACCCTGTTATTTAACTATGTATTAGCCATAGAAGTAACTTTGACGTTTACTATAAAAGGTTTCTACAGTGGTCTAGGGTTCCAATTGATTGACTGTACGTCGTCCATTTAAAAACACTCAAAATAAGGAAATTTTAGCCTTCAATAATCGTAATAATTATTTGTTTTTTAGGAAAAAAGGGATAATCGTAACCAAACAGGATCTGCGGGAGGCAAAAAATGGCAATTTGACGAAACTGATGACATTATTCTGAATATAATAGGGAAAAACACTCCAGTCGTAGAGGGTTTGATAGTTCCAGAATCCTCAGGAACTCAGGCGGCTGAGACTATTCAAGTACAAGAAACAAGTCAACCTATTCCTCAAAATTCCCAAAATAATGCGAATTCAACTAATAAGCAGTATAAATCCGTTATACGTTTAAAAAAGGAAAAATTAGAGGCTGAAATATTGTTGCTTAAAGAGAAAACTGAACTTTATAAGAGAGAAAAGTATAAATTAGATTTAGAATTATTTAAATTAGAAAAAGAATTGAACATAACGCATTCTTCTTATACAGCACCTTACCACGATCAAAATTGTGTACAATTAGAGATTGTTCAATTAGTCGACATAGAAGAAGAAAACGTTCAACTTACTAGATCAAATACAACTTAAAATTATAAATAGTAGTCACTTCTTTTTTTTTTCAAACTTATTTTGTACCTAGTTATTAGCTATGTATGGTGGCGAGCCCTTTTAGTAGCATACTTATTTCTTACTATGTTTTAATCACAAAGTACAAAATTACACTGATAATAATATATATTGATTATAATATTAAATAGCGGGTTTAAATTCAGTAAGCTGTACCTATCCGTACCTTTTTCATAACATGTACTTAAATAAATTGTAACATACTAATGTAGTCTAAAGGTAATGAAATAAACGAGTTTGTATTTTGTATTTATTTTTATAATATGTCCATTAAATATTTCCTTAAGTATAGATTTGTATTAATTCCCTTAACACTTCATTCGCCTCAGGGTCAATTGCATGATTTCCGACGTAACCGTTATCTTCATTATCTCTCTCATTGTCACCGTTATCAACCGGATTGTAATACGGAATATAATACTGCACTCCAAGGCGTTTTTCTAAGTTGTGAAGGGTGACACACGCTAAAAATATATGGCATGCTTTCAGAGGTTGAACACGGAGATGATTGAGACAGGGGAATTTTTCTTTTAATACTCCTAAAGCGTTTTCAACCAATCTTCGTGTACTTTTAAAAGCTCGTAGAAATCGCAATACTGCTTCTGTTATTGGTATATCAACTGGGATGTTTGGCGTAATGAGCCATTTTTTCATGGCATATGCACTGTCTCCTAACAAAATCGCATTTGGGAACGGCCTCCAACCATTCTCCCACTGCTGAGCTAAAGTTGAATTGCGTAGCACTCTTGCGTCATGGACGGACCCCGGCCATCTCGCACTGGCGTAAAAAAACTCTAAATTTGGCCCACAAACAACCATTGTATTAATCGAATGCCCACCTTTGCGGTCAACGTACATGTACTCATGTTGCTGAGGTGAATCAATGGGTATTAATGATCCATCAACGACTCCACCAATTCTTGGAATATTTGCTAATTCCCTAAATAAATGCGGGATGGCGTCGGAATTCTCCGGCCAGCGTACTTCATTCCCAAACATTTCGTTGACAACTGCAGTCGTAACTCGTTTGATACACCGATGAATGGTAGCCTTTGATACTCCATGATTATCTCCGCTTACGTGATATTGAGAGCCCGATCCCATCCAATGCAGTGTACAAAGAATTTGTTGGCAAGGCGTCAAAGCTTTGTTTCTTGGCGTTGGATGTTCAATACGTGCACCAATTCTATTTATTAAATATTCTACACTGACTTTACTGAGACGGAATTTTTCCTTAAATGAAAAATCCGTAATATCAAAAGAAAAATTAATTCTTTCGTTAAATTTTCTTATATGTGCGAATTCATCAAGATCACTGTTACTATCACTAGCGTCACTACTACTCGCATGGAGAGCCATTTTGAACTAGGCGTGAATCAACCACGAAATACTACAATTGTCACGCAAATCCGACACAGCTTCAATCTCATGTCAAGATTCTCCGACATTTATACAAATATGTCGACTAAAAATAATAATTCTTGTTTCACAACATAATTGTAATATATACAATTGTAGCAAAATGCATGTCACGTACGTAAGCATTTCTATAGAAAATATTTCATAAAATTGTAATATGTCACCTGTCGCTTGACAATTGTAGCTCGACATATGTCACTGACAATTGTAGCCGTGGTGAAATAGGGGCCAGGTAGTAAATAAAATATTTACTACCTGCTCCTGCCAGAGGAACATCACTAAATTAATTTTTATTGTGATTTTTGTTTTTGATTTTTTTCATTATAATATTGTGTCTCTTAAGAATGTACAACTAACACTTTTATGGACATATTGTCTGAAATAAACAATTTTTATTTTTTATTGATTAAATATGATATGTTTTGATACGTTTCCAGAGGTAAACGTCGCATCAATCTTACTGACTGCTTGGCGGAACAGTTCCTCGGCTTTCATAGGCTACCGAATACAATCAAGAGTCTTCAGATCGTACATCATGCCCTTCTGTCGCATAAGAGGTATACATTTTAAGAGAAGCTCGGTAGGCGCCAGAGGGACTTTATCCTCTGCCCAATCCAACGCTTTCGAGCGTACAGTCTTGTTTTCCAGAATGGGATTTGGGTCATCCTCTATTTCGAAAGTTACGCACTCTGTCGCGCTATTTTGAGCATTAGCTCTAGACCGAACTTTTTCAGGATTCATCGCACGTCTTGGGACGCTGGCGGACCTCTTGGGTATCGCACCTCTATCTGCACTCGCCTTGTTCTCTTCGCGACTGGGTCTACTGAGACGTAGTAATGCCTCAGGGTCGCATCCCAGCAATTCTTTCATTTGAGGGAGCCCGATATTCCGATAGTTCACGCTCTCAATTTGGGAGTAGCTCAGGCGTTTGGTCGTTTCGTTGCTGGTGTATCCACCCTGATGAGGGTTCTTATAGTCGACGCTGTGTGGATTGGAATTTAATACACGTGAATACTTGGTAAATCCAGTCGTGAGGTCAAGTATCACACGACAGTTGACCAAGGGTATATGGCTTCCGCCCATACTATAAGCAGATTAGACGATTCACAAACGTCTTCGTCAGATCTACAGCGGTGTTGATCTCGACAGAACCGAGGGACTCTTCGCCTCTGCGGTCTATCTTATAAGTGGTAACGAGAAAATGCTTTCCCTCGTCTCCTGTTACTGGTCGATATAGAGTAGTTAGTACAATTGGCCCGGGAGGCAGGCTAGATCCAGTGGACATGTTTTCGCGCTATCGTTTCGCTTCTTACACGGAAAGAAATAATTTCAACATATATATACTTAGGTATTACTTTATGAATATATATACTTAGGCCCAAAGAACTGTTTTGCAATAACAAGACTTCAAACTATCCTATCAAATGCGATTCATATGCGTAATTTCATTATTAGCGATTTTCGTTTTCAAATCGTTACCGGACTCTTAACCAGCAATGTTTCGCGACTGCAACATATTTTGCTGTTTTGTTTTTTTTTTTAGTTTTTGATTAGGTAATAATTTTTATATTAAATCAATACATGAGGACTCCTATATATGTATTCAGATGGGGAAGGATTAAGCCGGCCTTTCACCACTGCTGGTTTACCAACCGACTACCCACTCTTGGTGGTTTTGTCAGGACTCCTTTGTGTTTAGGAAGGTGGAATTTAGACGAAAATTATTTTTTATTCATTTATTTATTATTCTATAACAATATTAAATTGTGTTAGAAAAAGATTTGAAATTACGTTTATTCTAAATAAAGCAAGCAGGTTAAATTTGAATGTTGAATTTGAATTGAGAAGATTAATTAGTAGGCTCAGAAGAACAAGTAAGCGAAATCAAAGATCAAAGGGAAGGTAGTTTAGTTGAAGTAAAAGACAGCAGGCAGCATTGATTTATTATGTATTCAACTAGATGTGACATCTAGAACGAATTTTGTGCGCCATGTTTGGCGGTTGACAGCTATGACAGAATCATAGAGTAGAATAGACTTGTAGTGATTTTCACCACAACTTTTGGGACCAAGAATTTGTTAGGGATGTCATCTCCTGTTACTCAACGGTAGGCAGACAGTTTTCATACAAAATCAAAATTTCTTGACATAAAAGTATTCAAATTCAAACCCTTATAATTTTGTCAAACTTACAAATTGTTTTATATGTATTTAGCATCATCAAAAGCAGAATTTAAATACATTTTTGTGTGTACGTACAGCATAAATTACCAAGAAGTAAAAACTTTTGCGAGGTGTGAAAATAAGTATCTTGACATTAAGGCTTGCATAATTTTATATGAGACATAAAGAAGAAATATCGTTCCTGCTTACATTTAAAAAATAAAACAAATGATTAAATATTGTTTAATAAAGTCGTGTTAAGTACATATATTAAATCATGAAAGTAAATAGACCAGAACTACCTGCTAAGGCGGTTATCACACTGATGCGGTTTCCGCATGCGACGACGTTGTGTGAGCGAGACAGCGCTCTGTATGTCTATAGCGCTGTCTCGTTCACCGGAGGGACGCGGCACCAGTATGAAAGCCGCCTTAAATCAGCATTAACTTTTGTAAAAACACTTCGGAAAAGACCTTATGTTGCGAACGTAGGGCTACATTCCTCTCCTCACGCATGGGTATCCGATGATAAAACGGGTTAGGTGGAATTATTTCGATTTTATCCATATTTGTCGCTCGGTTCATATTTGACGCCAACTTTAGTACAGGCCACGTCACTTCCTTCTTTTAATACGAAAGCTTCCACCTCGTACTCGCCATACAAACCATCCTTTGGCAAATCTTCTGTGTTCAGGACGTAGTTCCTTACATTTAATGGACCCTGCAAATAAGTGAGTCCTTGAGTATGCGGGTTTTCACTTCAAAATATACCTTAGCCAGTCGCTATAAGGCATTTTTTGATATGGAAAGTCACTGATTTATTAGCAGTTAGCTAGGCTGCCTTTAGTCTGCCTTTGAATGTCGCTTACTTTAGGAATAGGAAAGTCTGGTGGGTCTACTCCAGCACCCGCAAGGAGCAACTTGACATTTCCTTCAGCGTGTTTTTTTACGAAATTAGAGAGGCTGTCATCGGCCATGGTCATGTAGGGCTTACATCCTCCGTCCACCATCTTGCAAATTTCTAACCGTATCTAAAAAAAAAAAAATATTGCTACTAAAGTGTGTACATTATGTACCGTGTCGTCCGTGCCGTGTATACTTGAAAAACTGATGACTACCTACATTAAAGTAAGTACAATTATTTCGAAATTCGAATCGATAATTATTTTTATTGTACATCAAAACATAAAGGTAATCGATTATTAAAAATAAACAATATTTCATTAACAATAGATTTCTTATAAAAGTTATCATAAAAAAAACATGGAATACTTTGTTATAAATCGTTATTACTAACTGCATAGGAGTCGTCAATGTCGTCCCCGGCATCGAGGTCCGCGTCGAACGCGTCGTGCGTGCGGTTGAGCTTGTGTCGGCGCACGCGCATCGTCCACGGCATCTCCGCGTCGTTCGCGCACGGCTGCGTGCTTAACACCGACCACTTGCCTGCGCCCTGTAAAAAAAACAGATACTTTTCCAGACTTAATATCTGAATTAATTAAATTAAAAAATCTCAAGAGCATGTAAGAGAGAGCATATTAGAAATAATTTCATGGACGTTAAACTGAATAAAGTTGGGAAAATCGCATTTGAATATTCGACCTCCGAAAACACCCGGTGCATTGTACAAAATGTCATGTAGTCGACCTATATAAAATTACTTAGCAAGAATTTTAGCGATTTCATAATGTTCTGCAACCTTGAATATCTGATTTTCTGTTATTGGGCTAAAGTTATTAATTATTTGTTATAATAATTGTGAAAATCCAAATCAAAAGGGTCCTTATGGCCGCAGGCGCTTATGTTGTAATCGTTGTACAGATTCAATACAATTGTCCAGCAATAAAGGTGTAGGCGTCATTCGCCTCAAGAGCCCTTTTGTTTTCGATTTAACAAAAATCATAAACGAGAAGTAAATTAATATAACCTTCGTTAATCTTACAGATATCGTTAACGTACCAACATTGACTGTCCTCTAATATCAATAAAAATACCACAGGAAATAATTATACATATTGCAATGCGTAGAAGCATTCTGCAGGTATAAATATGTTATAACTACTGCCACAGCGGTAACTATATGCTGTAAATAAAATAAAATTATATCGTGATTGAAATGCTAGTTCGTGTAGGTATTTTGTACTTGTAGATCTAATCGGTCTAAATTATAAAAATCTATGCACTAACATGTTAAGTATTTTACGTATGATATTTATTTTAAATAAAATAATTTAATATTACGGGGCAATGTTACAAAAATAATCATTGAACCAAAAATTGTAACATAACAGTTACAACCAAAGCGTCGGAGTGAGTTTATTAACCGCCTTCATGATTTTAAAAGGAGGTTTAATTTGGTTGTAGATGTATTTATATATTTTACATTTATAAAAATAAGAACTTGAAGATTTATCATGTCAGTCGTTCTTAGGACATGTCCATGTCTTGTTCGGTCGCTCTTGAGGACTGTCCAGGCGTTCGGTCATTCCTAGGGGCTGTCTATGGATTTCAGTCGCCCTTAAGAATTGCCAGGGAATATCGGTCGACCTCGGGGCTGTCCACGGGGATAACGCACCACTAGAACGCGAGAGAATTTTTCGAGGTTTGTCGTGTCCAACACATCTAAACATTTTACATAATAAACTTCGTTCTTGGCTTTTGTGCCCATATCGTCCACTTCCTCGCCAGATTTATGAAGTGGGAGGGGGCGACGTTCAATCGGATTAAGCACTGGGGCAATGGTCTCCCAGTGCTTTTTAAGAATTTAAAACACAAATTTTGTCTTTTTAAATACACTCCCGCAAATACTCTACATACGGCACTTTTAAGGACTGGTGGCCGTCAAAAGCCACTTAATTAGATACTGGTGCCTCGGCTGTCCTGCACTCAATCAGCCGTTAAACGAAATAATTAGTATAGTGCTTCTCCGACAGCATCTGGCACGCCGGTACGTTAAAATTACTTGGAGCTGACACCGACGTCAAAACTGCCTCGTACAAAAATATATAACTCGATGTGAAGGCCCTCTATTTTTTTTACAACTCCCCCCGTCGCGTCATCACTTAATTTTATGTAGTTTTTTGCGCAGTACTTTTTATATACAAACATTTGTGCTGCCGTAAAATAATCTGTACTAATATTATAAATGTGAAAGTGTGTCTGTCTGTCTGTTTGTTTGTCCGTCTTTCACGGTCTAACGGGGCGACTAATTGACGTGATTTTTTAAGTGGAGATAGTTGAAGGGATGGAGAGTGACATAGGCAACTTTTTGTCGCTTTGTAACAGCCCACTTTCCTAAAATGGGGGGTGGAAGTTTGTATGGAGCATTACGGAGGGCAAAGGGGAACCGTGTTAACCCCGAATTTAACGCGAGCGAAGCCGCGGGCAAAAGCTAGTGAAAAATAATTTGTCCAGACTTATATCATGAATTGACCCGGGGTATTAATTTAAATATGTCATTTGGCTTAGGTTTAACACCGGATGTAGTAGTAGTAGTAACATACTTTATTGTACAAGAAAACACAACGAAAGACATATAACACAATATCCGTTGAGCAATTGAGAGAGAAAGTTGGAAGTGCTAGGCAGACTTAGGTACTGTACGATACGGTAAGATGAGTACGGTGAGATGGGATGTATTAAACCTTGCATCCCTAGTGTATCAATAGCTTTGCCATTTCAGCTTTAAATAAATGTCGAAGCGCAGTTTCGTGGTTATTTTGCGCCACTCTTTTGCGCTCGCCACCTTGATTTTAAGTGAGGGACGGAACTGGTATCTCGTGCGCGCCACAAGAGCGGAACACTTTCGCCTTCAACTAGCATATACAAAATCAAGATCACTCCTGTGGCAGCAGCACAACACTCTTTACACTTAGCTCGTATGTTGCAGTACACTGATCCCTCACTTGATGGTATTTGTCCTCGGATCAGGGTGTAAGGGCACGGCAATTTGTGGTCTTCCCACAACTAGGATATAACGACATGAGCCCATTGGTGTTGTGAAAAGACAAGTTTATAAAATAATGTAAACAAACACATTTACCTTCATTGCTTCGCAATCACGCACTTTTATATACACATAAACTTGTAATTTTAGTAAAATATTAATAAAAATATATTGGAATGTATAGTGCATTAGACAAGCTTTAATTGTGCAGTTTTTTATTTTAACTTTTTTGTATTAAAAAAAATGAAATTTAACAAACTTGGACCTTTTTTAGGGTTCCGTAACTCGAAAGGAAAAAACGGAACCCTTATAGGATCACTTTGTTGTCCGTCTGTCTGTCTGTCAAGACCATTTTTCTCAGGAACGCGTGGAGGTATCAAGCTGAAATTTATATCAAATACTCAGGTCTATTGTCCCTTAGAGCTGTGAAAAAATCAAACTTAAAAGCCAACGCAATCAAAAGATACAGTCGTTTATGCTGCAAATTTTAGAGTTTTTCGGCACTCGCAAAACCTACGGGGTACTTCCCATGCTGAGTTCAAACTTGAAATTTGGCACGAAGCAACGTCTCATAGCAAAGATAAAGGAAAAATTGCGAAAACCGTAATTTTTTTGTTGTTACATCAATCATCATATAATAAAAATATTTTTAAAAATTTTAAAGTTACTACCCCTATATACTTACAGGTTTGTATGGAACCCTCGGTGCGCGAGTCCGACTCGCACTTGGCCAGTTTTTTTTTTGTCTACATATTGCTAATATTATAAAGATAATCTTTGCCAAGTTTCATAATGGGCACGGGAATGGTTTAGGAACTATCGGTAGAGCGAATATAGTGCCGGCTGGAGGCCGGCGACGAGCCAGCGGCCAGGGCCCGGCTGCTCGTGCCACGCTAGTTCGCGGATGCCGTAAATTTATACAAAATAGGGCGGTTGTTTATATTTTTAGTATAATTTAATATTGAAGGTCAAAAATAAACAACATAATTTGTAATTACACAGACGTTTATTTAAAAATTCTCACAATTTTGCTTGTTTCTATGTTGCTCGTGCGTTTCACCATAACACTTTCTGCTGTCGGAATGAAAGCATGATATTTCTTCGTGCCTGGTATAGTTAAAGCAGAGTCAAATCTGTTTTTGAGAAACAATCTAGTTTCTTCAATTTCTTCCTTCGAAGCGTAGTAAAATTTTTATGGTTCAGCAACCCATAGTCATAGTAGTTGTACAATAGTAACTCTAACCCGAATGTATGTTTTAGGTCAGGAAGATGGCAAAAACAAAGAAAAAAAAATACTAAGGAGCCAAACAGTTAGCCAAAGATAGAGAACGTAAGAAATTGAAATATGCTAAAATGAAAAGCGATCCGGAACGTTATCGCATGTTTCAAGAAAAGGAGAAACAGCGATACTTGTTGAAAAAAAAGAAAAAGGTAGTCCTTTCAATCATTCAAGAAATGATTGAAAGGGACAAGGGCAAGAAATAGGTGAAGAGAGCAGCGGCGCATATGGCGGAAAAAATCTCTAAAATATCTTAAGAAAAAAAAAAGAAAATATATAACTTCAACAGATTCTCATTGAAAACTCACCACCAGAGAGTGAAAACAAGGAGGTAATACAAGCACCTCAAGCTGTTTAAGACGATCCTTTGGCTGACAAAGCAAACTCACCTGTGCGTGTATGTAATCCAGAAAAAGAACCTGAACCTGGCTCCAGCCCATTTTAGCCCTTTTTAGCCCATTCGTACAAGCACTCTGGTGTCGTAATAGCCTTGTTCGACGTCGCCTGTAAACTAGCCCGTGTTGCTAGGCATTTAAGGTTGCCACCAAGACCATCACATGGTCCTTTGCCATGAGAAGTGGCGTGAAAATGGAATTCTGAGTCTATGCTGAAGTCTTGCTTAAAATAAAAGAGGTTGATGAAGTTGAATCTATTTTAGAAATACTGCGGTGCTCCGTCAGTAATATAAATTTTTTTTTGTTGCTATGTCGTTTTCCTGTAAATGCTGGTGTATTTTTTTTTGATGTGTAGAAACTGCTAGTATCGTGCGTGTCTAAGTTCGTTGGAAATCATTACCATACTCCCTTGTCTTAAATTTGGTCCCTGTCTATAATAATACACAGATGTAAGCAGTGTGGCCTGATCATTGTTCCAATGCAACGATTGGGCAGCATCTTGGATAATAAAGCTGTAGTTTTCGGCAAAATCGCATTGTATTATTATTTCTCCTTCTTTAAGTGACTCTTTTAATGATTTGAAATATTCAGATTGACGGTCGGTTATGTAGGCATATAGTTTTAGGAGGTCTAAAGCTGAACACAGGTTGTCGACGAATTCGTCAGATGGAAGAACTTGAGTGGCGAGTGTGAAACGGTCTTTCGTCAAGGCCGGGACAGTTGCATCATTCACTTACCGGTGATTTTAGTGTCATTAAGTGGCAAGTCGCTGTTGGGTTTGGACACATCATCTTTTTTAAACAATCCTTATATGATGTAAGACGAATATCCGAATCACGTGTAAGATGTGACATATCTCCCCCAGTATGCATTAATTTCACGTTTAGGTGGTAAATGCAAACACAAACTGTGTACATGCGTACCCGAGTCTCCAGCTAAAACGCACTGCTTAGGCCGCAGGGAGAAGAACTTTGAAACACCCACTTTTGTATACGGTTGCTCTACTTTAAATTGTTGGTACAGTTCGCTAATATTACACATTAACAGTTGTTTTTGAATTTGAACTCTCTTCCCATCATCTAATTTTATGGAAATGAAGTCTTTTTTTTTCAACATGATTCGCGTATTGTCTTCCCTCAGATAAAATGCTGTTACCAATTGAGTCACTTCGGTTGACAATTTTCGTCCCTCACGAGGATTCGGTGATGATAAGATGCAATTTTTTCCACCAGTCCTTTGGCCTTCCCTGCTTGCCGTCTGGACGTATTGAACTCTTCAGCAAGTCTATTTAAACTCCACAATTTAGGTGCTAAAGTAAGGATCGTAGTTTTTACTTTCCATCACAACCAGTGTCTGACCAAGGGATGCCTCGAGGTAAACTTTGAGAATATCTGGAAACAGAAAAGTAAACGGAGCCATTTTGTAAATCTAGTAGCGTCGGTTCCACTTTTAGTAACAACTCGACACATGTCTACACATTCTGGTAAGTATGCGATTACTTTGTGACTACAATATTTGTTAACCTTAAAACATATTTATACATGATAACATTAATAACTAACAAGTTTCTATGTTTATTATGCGTTTTCATTACTTTTAAAGCTACAATTCTGCCTAAGAATATTTCAGACCACCAACAATGCATCAAATAAAGCAGTCGTGTACACTTGCACAGAGCTGTTAATTATTATTTTACTGGCATAACTTGATAATGGGGTGGCGTGTTGATGAATTCAGACTAAGTTAGTAAAATCACTCGAGCAGTTTAATTGCTCATAATAATCTTGGCAATATTGATATTAAAAACGAACAATTAATACTTACGTCTGAGGAATAACTTAAAGCGATGGCGATGATGGCGTCAACGTGAAGAGAAACGCGCCTGGCGTTCCTAGTTCTAACATTATTTCTTTACTCTACAAGCTAGAGCAGCTATTGGAAGCTACTAAACGACGGTACAACTTAGAAAGCTGAAACTGAAAAGCTTAGAAAGCCAAAGTGGCTCTCTATGAAGGAAACCCTCTACCCCGTCTGAAACCCTGTAATACTAAAACTTTCCCTAAGCTCTGATGACTATACATACTTACCTCCTGAAAGGAACACTACAACCCTGCGTTAAATACTATAACCCCAATAATCTAATTTCCTATATAAACATGATTTGTCAGACAATTTCAGCGGTTTTTCCTAACAATGGCTCGTGAAAGTCTAGTAGTAGATCCCTAGTTATGTAGTAACCCGATAATTTTTAGGAGACCGATAAAGAGGTTGTTGAAACAAAAACAAGGATATTTAGATTGAACTTTATTTCCTATAAATGGTACTTTACAATGAAAAGACATTAAGTAAATAGGTATATAAAATTAATTAGTTAATTAAATATTCGGTTGTAAGTTCAAGCTGTTGATACGGGAAGGTTAGTGGTAAGGCTGTAGAATGGTGTCAGGATCTGTAAAAGAAAAGGCTATTCGGTAGTTTCCACATAGACAAAGTCTTCCCAATATTTGCGGTGAAGATTAATGCTAGAAAATTATTTTGTAAAATTTTGTTATTGATGATGAAATTAACTGTCTTATTTGAATATTTTATTTTACTACAAGCAAATACGGTTTTTTTTTATTTATCCCCTACGCCCTAAAAGCGATAGTGGTAACGAATACAGACAATAATTATACAATTAAATTATTTTCTTAGAAAAATTATTTATTTATTTTTAATATAGTTAGGAAGGGTAGCTAATGTGTGATAGGGGTTTCTTTTCCCAAATACACACGCCTGTAGTTCGTGCGGTGGGGTAAACTATCTCATATCCTATCTAATTATTATTATTATTTTTATATATTTTATTAAAATTAAAATATTTTTATTTTGTCTATCAATGACTTTATTAAGTGAAGCTACCAACGTTTCGTAACCTACACACCAGAGGAAAGAAACGCCAAGAAAACCTCTGAGATGCCTAGCTAATTAATTAAATCAAAATGAAATCTAAAATTCAACCAAAGGGACTGTGGTCATGCCGAAATAAATCATAGAAATATGTCGTGTTAGGCAGTTATGCTAATTCAAACTTCAAAGATAAGCAAATAGTATAGTACGCAGAGGAGGGCATTGTTTCTAACTACCAAACTCTTCATCTAATTATCAAATTTTACAGATGATGTACACTATTGAATTGAAAGCCTGAATTAACTTATGAACTATTTTCGTTCAGTTGTAGTTGATATGGATCCCCATAACTCACTCCAGCACGACTCAATCTCTCAGTTGAATTTCAATACTTTATTATAGTGGCTTTCTCTTTGCCAATAATTGTATTTCCAACAATACAATAATATTTATTCATCAATTATCATGAATGGTGATAAGATACAAATCTCACTAAGTCAGAGAACATGTTAAAATTTTCATAATATGTTTTGTTTTACAACACAAGGTTGGTACATATTCAGATGTCTTATTTCAGCTCAAAAGTAATAAATAATTTCAGTTATATAAATAACACTTCATAGAAGGATCAAGGCAGTGGTTATGAAGAATGAACATAATTGTTCAATGGTTAATGTTTCTTTCACTGTCATAGAAGGATTATAGCATTGGTTAATGAAGGATGAACATATGATTGATCAATGGTTAATGTTGGTTACACTGTCATAAATGAATAATGTTACAATCATACAATTACTTCAGTTCAAGTCAATGCTTATATACCAAAGCATATGAACCGTAAATATAATAGAGTACGCACTCCTTTAAATTCATAAATCAGGTACGTAAAACACGCTAAAAATCGTTCCCAAAATAGGGTAAACGACTTAATATATACTCAATTAAATTCATATACCGCAGCCGCAAAACGTAAAAATATAACGCATTCCGCAATAAAATTCGCAAACCGTATAAAAATATAACGCATACGCCATATAGGATAAACGCATCCATCCCTATTTCGTTAAATTCGTAAAATGTTTCCGCATACTCCGTTAAATTCCGTACGCGTATACATATCATATAATAATTCAACCAAATTTCACATAAATTAAATGCAAGAACCACAATAATAAGGAAAATGTTCATAATATAACAGTCAATTAAAAGCACTTACTCAACTCCAAGGCCTAAAGAGAATACACAGAAAAGAAATAAATTTTATAAGTGAATAGATTTTGCCTCACCAAATTAGACTTCTTTTGCTGGTCCTATTGGCAGCTTAGGGCGGGGCCTCGGTGTTTGTAGCTAGCTCTATTCAGCGGCAGAAGTCAGGTCCCGTTGCTCCGGATGGTGCTTGTGGCTCACGACGGCGGCAGAAGTCAAGTGCTCGTAGATCTCTGGTCGGAGGCAAAGTGATCGCAGCTCTGGTCGAAGGCAAAGTGAATCCCTACGGTACGCCCTTCCCTTATATAGCATTAAAATTACGTATATAAACGCGAACTACCCCCGTGACGTCAGAGAGGTCCGAAACGTCCGCCTTGTGGTAGCTTGGTTAGATTGATCTAAGCCAATTTGAACCTTATTGATCCTTTAGTTCATACTATTTTAAAGACCAAATTCCTATACTTAAGTGACCTAGTTCGATAACCTCCTATCTCCCATAGGGAATGTTTTTCTTGAATATCTATCCAATTATGCAATTTCCAATGAAAATTTATATGAAAATAGATGAAAACATTAGCCCCGCGTATGATTTAATAAGCCCCTGTAAGTATTAATGTCTATTTTCCCCGTAAAATGCCAATATATCTTTGTATACCAATTTGATTCTTAAGATCCCTACGCTACATACTTCTATAAGAATCAAGTTCCTATGAGCGCCCTACCCTTTTTGGAAAACCTAACCTCTAAGAAAACTATTTTCTTTAATTCAAACAAAAGTAAGTATTTCCTAAGGTGTATTTATATAATCTATGATGAAGATAATTTTTCTGCATATATTATGACCAGATCCTATCGGATTTACTGCGTATTTACTTTGTAAAATACCAATATAAATTTTATAAGAAAATTCGCTTTTTATCCTAATTTTCATCACTTTACTTTATTTGTTTTGATCAAAATTGTGTTTATCACACGTTTATAAGCTAAAACTAGCCTAGAATTCCATCAAACATCAGTAATATCTACAATCTTTTTACGACAATTTTCGATCATAAAATTTGTCTATTTTAGCGCTTTACCGAATCGAACTCGTTATGTTTTATAAAAACAAAGCTCCCAACTTTATTTATTTCCGTTATTTAACTTCATAATACGAGTTTTTACATAATAATCCCAAAATCGATTTTGGACGAGAAAGTAAGTTCTTAACTTTTTCACGCTTAATTAATTCAATTTCGTTAATATACTTCCTGCAATATAACTTTAATTACTTTCCCTTTAATTTAAGTATCGATTTATAACAATAATTAACAAATTAAAAACATAACCTCTCCATTTGGACAGATTTTCAGACAAAGCTAAAATATTATTAGATACTACTTTTTGTTATTGGATGAATCATCAATAATACATTTATTCTATACAATAAACTACATTTCATCTCGAAAATCCTATTAAAAGTATCGATTTATAACAATAATTAACAAATTAAAAACATAACCTCTCCATTCGGACAAATTTTCAGACAAATTTAAAATATCATTAGATACTAGTTTTTGTTATTGAATAAATCATCAATAATACAGTTACTCTATACAATAAACTACATTTCATCTCGAAAATCCTATTAAAAGTATCGATTTTCATCATTACTTAACGAACAATATTCTCAGTTGTCGGTCATTCCCTTCCCTAGATATTCTCACAATGAAAACATATGAAATTATAAGAAACTGATGATAAAGCAATTTGTAATCAAAATACTAATTTCTAAATAGGTAAAAGAACCTGTCTATGTTACTAACCGTTTGTACTATGTCATAAAATGTCTTTAGTAAATTATATATTTTTGTCCTTAGTACATATCTCAAGAATGAAGTAAATATTTCTAGAACATACTTTATATACGAACCCCTGCCATCCTATGAGTTTAATTTTACCTAATAATATATCCCCCATTGAAGGAATCGATCACAAGATTGCTAAAACTTTATGACAAATCTAGTGCGGTAACCAAATTACTGTTTGTCCACTGCAAATGGTACAAACGGATATTTCAGATAATAATTCCCCAAAACGTTGCATACTTATCCTGTTAAGTTGTTATTCATAGCCTCTGTTCCTGTGAAAACTAAAACATACATTAAATATCTACACAAGCTGCATATATATATTACATATGAATGCCACTTATGGTCAAAATGCCATTTTAAATACCCAAATAATAATAATAATAACCATTATTTCTATCTAAAATACAACTATGCAAAATACATAATTAATTGACCAAGATCATGAATGTTTCAAAATCTTGCCAACCAACGGTGAACAATATTTAGCAAAACTCTATAGTATCAATTGCTTATGCAATAATGCAAAAATAAGTAATAATATAAATATAATTATATCTAAACATAATATAATTTATCGAAAACTGTGAGAAATCCTAGTAAAGATTTCAGGTTTTATATTGTCCAAATATTGTCAGTTACTGAAAGCAATGATAATAGCTTATCATTAAAGTTCAGGTATGTATGGTTGAAGAAAAAAGGAACAAAGATCAAACTTTTAACATTTTAACATACAATGTGAGGTCGCTAGCCACAACAGAAAGACACCTGGAACTTACACATACCTTAAAAAATATAAATTGGGATGTAATGGGTATCTCCGAAGTTAAAAAGTTTGGGTGCAACATTGAAGAATACCAAGATCATATTCTGTGCTATAAGGGAGAGACTAAGGGTCTACATGGAGTAGGCTTCTTAATAAACAAAAAGCATAAAGAGAAAATAATAAGATTCCAGGGCATTTCTCAGCGAGTAGCATCTCTGCAACTGGCTCTAGGAAATTTAGACATCACGCTGATCCAAGTGTATGCACCTACAGAAAACTCAACGGAAGAGGAAATCGAGAACTTCTATAATGATATTGACAAGGCACACCTTTCATCAACCGCAGGAACAGTATTAGTTATGGGAGACTTTAATGCCAAAATAGGTTGTCCTAAAGAAAACGAACAACTCACAATGGGCAAATTTGGTATCGGCGAACGAAACGAAAGGGGCGAGCGCCTCATTGAATATGCCATGGAAAACAAGTTATCAATTATGAACACCTACTTCAAGAAAAAGCCAAGTCGCAAATGGACCTGGATATCACCAAACAGTAGAACCAAGAACGAAATAGACTATATATTAGCAAACAACCGTAATTTAATAACAAATGTAGAAGTTTTAAACAATATAACATTTCCATCAGACCACAGACCCCTGAGAGCAACTATACACTTAAAACAACAAAAGAAGAGCAGAAAAAATTACCAACCACCCCCAGCCATTCCCATGACAGAAGGTGAAAAGGAAACCTATGTCGAAGAACTAAAAGCACGGCTCGACAGTACCAACATACAATACACAAGAGCACAAACATACTACAATTTTATAGAAAAATCAATAATTGACAGCTATAAGACTAAAAACATAGTAACAAACAAGACCCATAACATTCTTAGTAAACAAACAGAAGAACTTATAAGAAGGCGCACGGAACTTTCACTCACAAAAAGGAAAGACAAAGAAACAAAGAATGAACTTAGCAAACTATACCAAGAGACAAAGAAGTCAATAAGGAAAGACTACAGTCACCACAGACATGAAGTAATTGCAAGAAACCTACACGACTACAGAAGTACAAAGAGAGCTTTCAAAGAGCTAAACACACACAAAACCTGGATACAGAAATTACAGTACAGATCCAAAGAATCATCAACGAGAAAAGACATCAAGGACCATGCAACTAACTTCTACAGGGAGCTATACAGAAGAAGAGACACCTTACCCATAATCCAGCAAGTCAAGGAAGATACTACAACATACCCGATAGAGCCATTAACTGTAAAGGAGGTACACAACCACATAAAGAAACTGAAAAATGAAAAGAGTCCGGGCCCGGACGGAATCCGCAATGAAGCTATAAAAATAGGTGCAACAGTGCTGGCATATCATCTGACAGAATTATTCAACCTGGTACTGGATCAGGAAACTGTACCAGATCAGTGGTGCACCTCAGATATAATACTACTGTTTAAAAAAGGAGACCCACTAGATATAGGGAACTACAGGCCGATCAGTTTGCTAGCAAGTATCTACAAACTTTTTGCTTCATTAGTCCTAAAAAGAATTACCCAGGACATTGATAATGCACAACCAATTGAGCAAGCTGGCTTCCGCTCAGGATACAGTACCACTGACCACATGCATACACTACAACAAGTAATGGAAAAATACAATGAGTTTAAAAGACCCCTGTATGTAGCATTTATAGATTACAGCAAAGCTTTTGATAGCATAAGCCATAGCTCTATCTGGGATGCTCTTAACCAATTTAAAGTCAACCAAAAATACATCAACATCATAAGATATATATATATAGTAACAGCACCAGCACAGTAAAGCTTGAAACTAGGGGCAAACCGATAACCATTCAAAGAGGAGTGAGACAAGGCGACCCAATGTCACCAAAACTTTTTATCGCCGTTCTAGAGAATATATTCCGCAAGCTCGACTGGTCGAATAAAGGAATCAGAATAGGAAAACGTTATTTGAGTCACCTCAGGTTTGCAGATGACATTGCCATACTAGCAGAAACACCGAAAGACCTAGAAGAAATGGTGGAATCCTTAGACCAAGAAAGCTCCAAGGTAGGCCTCGAAATGAATGCTTTGAAAACCAAATTAATGACAAACAGCCATAAAAGACCCATCTCTATTAGAGGGAAAAGTATAGACTATGTCACTAACTACTTATACTTAGGAAAGCAGGTGTCATTTGAAAAAACAAATAATGAAGATGAAGTAGCGAGAAGAATAAACACCTCTTGGAGAAGATTCTGGTCGCTGAAGGAGATACTAAAAGGAAATTACAGTATACACATGAAAAAAGTGATCATGGACACCTGTCTCCTACCATGCCTACTATATGGATGCCAGACATGGGTATTTACAGAAAAGGTGAAACATAAAATTCAAACAACACAAAGAACCATGGAAAGAAGCATTCTAAAAATCAGGAAACTGGAAAAAGTACGAAGTGTCAAAATCAGGCAAAAGACGGGAGTCATAGATGCCCTCACACACTCACTATCCTTAAAATGGCGATGGGCCGGACATGTTGCGCGCTACTCTGACAGAAGGTGGACCATTGCAGCTACAAAATGGAGAGGACCGTCTGGAAAGAGACGTGTTGGCAGGCCGATACAACGCTGGGCTGACGATTTAATCAAAGTTGCTGGCAAAAGTTGGGAAACTCAGGCTGCAGACAGAATGTTATGGACGGAGTTGGAGGAGGCCTTCACCCAAAGAGGGGTTCATATCAAAGAAAGCTAAATGAAACTCAAATTTATTTATATATATATATTCTTTTTACTTACAACACAAAACATGTAATACTTACACTTAAGTTTGATATGAATAAACGGCTTTATTATTATTATATTATTATGTATGGTTGCTAATAAAACACAATGATGCTTATATACTTCCATATATTTTATTTCCTTTGTCAGATCATTAACTTGATCTTTTCTTACATACTAAAATAAAACCAATATGTAATAAGGTGAGCCTCCACCCTCATACATACTATGTGAATCATTTATTTTTCATTTTTTTCATGAACTTTACTCATGAAAATATCATGTAAAAGCTTACAAATGAAGCTCTATCAGCCTTTAAAGTTATTTTCCTATTTTTCATACTTAGAGGACCCTATGGACCTCTACAGCTCTGCCCTCCGATGGAATTGACGCGGAAAGGACATTTGTACTTGAAGCAGAAATTGCATCGTAACCCAATAAAGACACAGATATTGATATTTCACCCTCCCAGTGTTATTTCACCCCATTTGACTAACCATCAATCAAAAAGTTGACAGTATCATCAAACAGAGCAAAATTTTTTTTTTTTTTTTTAGTGTGATATGTTAAAGTGACCATTACTCAGCAGTAATTAATTGATTCCAAGATAATCATAGACCTTGTGGTTTCTCAGTTCCTTGAGTCAGAATTGGTAAAAAGCCAGAATTTCCGCCCTGACGGAAGTGCAAGGTTTGTGAGGTCTTACAATCTCTAATAGAAACTCCCATTACCCATTCATATGTATTGTATCAAACAAGATTCTTCCCTTGATTATCAAACAAAACGCAACCAACTTTGCCCTGGCCTTATGAAGGGACAAGAGAAGCCTTCGTCAGGACGACTATCCCTTTACTCTTTTATAACTTTCCCCAATAGTATCCTCAAGTACCGATAGCCAGTCTACAACCATCTCCAAACCAACTAATACTACCTTTTATGGCGTGATGTCCTCTATTCAAACAAAAACAGATCAATAATAACAATTCTGAAATACTCAAAATCATTCAGTCACTGATCTACCTTATATCTGAACAAAAGGGTGTGTGAAACTAGTTTTTGCAACGTGTATAGTGTCTCATTGTCAAAGAAAGATACCTAGAACTGGTATGTATAAAATTAACCTAACACCAAGATTCCTTTGACAACGATCATTGTAATCCCTTCAAGAACCCCTTCCCCCCCCCCCCCCCCCCTAAGCTCAACTTAAAAAACATCAATATCCGCTGACCACACTCCAACTTTGTGTAATCAAACAAAATTCTTACGCGCAAAATTCTCGTATATCCATACTGCATCATACATTCAACCATCACCTCTTAAAATGTCATAACTCACACAGTTAACCTCTCATCCATCCCTTTAAAAGACATCCTCCCACTGTCAACACACACTGTTTTGTTTAATTACCCAAAATATTCAGAAAATGTGATCAAAACCAAAATGTTCCCTAAACATAAAATATTGTCTTCATCCCCCATTTATGAATAATTATAATTACCTCATAACTAAAATTGCAGAATAAAAAGATAAATCTACAACGATAGTTACTACAATACCTTATCAAAACCTCGTAACCAGGACTATAAAACTATAGACCCGGCTACTACCATTACCTGAACTAAAATTATTAGAACTTAAAAATCTATATAATTTCAGTTGTACCTTTAAGCATAGAAATTATTGTAATTGTACTAAACCAAGAACCTCACTTATTTATTAAACCCGCATATAAAACTTGAATTTCCGAAGTTTGTAACTACTATGTTGCATAACTCTACTTTTTAGAACAACTCGGTGTGCTTGTATTTCCCCAATATTCCTCGTTATATATTTTCCCTCTTACTTGTTTAAACTACATGCTTTATTTATTTACTTATTTCTCCCAGATAAAAAAAACCCGTCTTATCTAAGAATCAAAACAAATGGTAACAACGCCAAGTCAAATCCATGATGTGTATTATACCCGCGAAGTACTATAAAGTAGATTATATATTTGCCTACTTTATTCTAAATTAAATTTTTTTAAATATGTACGTTTGTATACCTGCCCGGAGTATAGCCTTGTGTCGCGACATCTATTATTCGATTTATTTTCATATTACTATCGACAAATATCCCTTTTAACTACTCTACTCAAAATATGTCGTCATCTCGGAACCGAAAAGTTTACGTATGAAATTGTCTCCTATCCTATAAAATTTACGACAACAAGTCATTCGCCCGTTCCTAGCTCTAACGACGTCATCTAGTGACAAATGAGTGAACTATAAGCTAATTATAATTATGTGACGGATAAAATCTATAAGGATTCCACAAGAAAACATCGTTCGCTAGTTTACGCTAGTAACAGTGACATCTAGTGACGAGTAGTTGAACTAAAACTGAATGATTATTGTAATATCGAAAAATCTAAAAGCATTCTACTAGAAAACATCGTTCGCTAGTTTACGCTAAGAACAGTGACATCTAGTGACGAGTAGTTGAACTAAAACTGAATAATTATTGTAATATCGAAAAATCTAAAAGCATTCTACAAGAAACCATCGTTCACTAGTTTACGCTAAGAACAGTGACATCTAGTGACACTTTGAAGAACCTCCTGCCTGCTAATTGTTAAAACAAAATTATAATTTTAAAACCATTTGATGTAAGAACATTGTTGGCTAGTTCGTAATTGTAACAACGACCCCTTGCGACTCTTACATAAACTATTCCCAAAACATAGTAAAATCTGTAAAAGCAAAATTTTATTTATTTATTTCGAGTCTAAAATTTATATCATGTTGAAGGAATAATCGGTAGTTCTCACTATGGCCAACATAACGCACAATTTTTTCTGAATTTGTTGTTGCAAATTTGTGTATGGACCCCCTTTTTTATTCCAAATCTTAACTTGACATAACTACGTATCGTATTTGTAGGTTTAATTAACACAAATACCGTCCTAACTCACGTAAACGCTAAATAAAAGCTGAATGTACGATGAGACGATGACGCTTATATACTTGTCTTAGTTAGCTTCCTAAATGATTTAGTTTCTAAATTTAGTCAAGTCTAACCGCATTTAGCAAATAAATTTACTATGATAACTAATTAGGGTCCTAATTAGGGTGCTAGTTAGGACACTAAACAAAAGTAAAGTGTAACAGGGCCTTCAGACATAAAGACACTAATGTTATCAGTGACTATCAAATATTTTCTTTATCTGTGGAATGATACCAATAACGTTACTACTCTGCTAACTTATTATACTACTTTGTATATTTTTAAAGTAAAATTCTACCATAAACATATCAATGCTACTATTAAAATGAACCCGAAAGTATATTAATGTGTGTCTGTTTACAAATTTAGTTCGTTTTAAGCACTCTGTGAATTTAAATCTTATTTTTGTTCCAATAAATAAAAAGAAATAAATATTTTTTTTTTTTCTCCCAAGGATTTTACTAATTTACGAACGCGCTTGGTGGTTTTTATAACTCATGGCAACACCGCTCGGAGCTCATAGCCGTCCCTACCAACCAAACAGAGCCGTTCAAAATTTTCACAAGTATAGCGTGAAACAGGCGTGAATATAGCCGTGAATATAGCAATGGCCGACCGGTGTTTTAATGTGACACGTTTCGACTCCGGTTTTCTGATTCCTAATTTCCTTATATGTGTCCGTTTATTAAGTAAAACAATAGCGAAAGTACCTAAGTGAAAGAAGTAAGTGTTAACCGACATATTTAATCAACAGTGGTTTAAGTAGTTCGAACGATGGAGATGTGTTTACGAGTTCAAAATTTTGTTAGTAAATACCGGCGCCATTTTTACTACGTTTCATGAATTTGTTTTGTTTCTAGATTATATCTGTTGATGAATATCTACACCTATTATGTTATGGATAAAACCAGATTACAATGGAAAACGTATAAGTTACTACGCAATAATCAATCAATCAAGGAAGCTATGCAGTGTCTAAAGCCCTTGAAAACTTGTGACGTAAAATGTAGCGGATTAAATGGACTTGAATTACAGTAAAATATCAAGTAAGTACGCATTATTTTGTTTAAAAGTGGACTATCTACCCAATTCAGTTTATTTTACAACCGTATCCCTTTTGTTTTTAAATATATATCTAAAGGTAAACAAGGTTTTGTCCCGTCAAAACTTATATATGACGTTTGTACCTACAAGGTTACTAAAGTTACTTTATCTCTACAATGTTACTCTATCTCGGTCATTCCATTAAGTTATTCCAATTGCAGGTTGACAAGAGAACGTGCCTACATGAAAGGAAGAAGCACGGAATTTAAAATTGCCAGATTTCACGACACTGTCCCTACTTCTACGGCTTCAACTACAGCTGCCTAAGCAACGTGTGTCTCTCCGGAACTAAAATGTAAGTACATGTTTAACCCAACATTTTTAATTATCTATACTAAAGCATTTAATCAAAAGGAAACGCTGCCCCCCGCATTTTAGACCAATAACTAATCATATATATTTTTTTGTAGGTTATGTTTATTATGTTGTTTCTGAAATATGTACACTCCCTATGAAACGAATTTTAGTTTTAGCTACATACAAAGAATATTTTTATTATTAAAAACAGCCTACTATATAAACTACTTTATGTATTTCAGTGAATCCAGCCCCGCAATCCACCGTTAGCCAGAGTGACAGTGGCTGCCCTCCAGATTTCCGACTCATACTCCAGGTAATTAGTCTTTATCTTTTGTTGGTAAATTAATTATTACAATGAACTACCAAAATTGCAACTACTCTATATATGTATGTATGTTTTTTGAGAATTTTTGTTTTACCCGTCCCGCTGTCTGTAATTAAATTTTAAAAGTGAACTTTGAACCCTTTCCCTGTTTCCAATTGAGCTGAAATTTTCCGCGCCTATGTATGTCACGTGACAATGCAATATTATGATGACATGCAACTGATCTGATGATGGAGCAGAAAGGTGTCTATAAGAACTCCCTCAACTATTCAATTTTATCCCATTGTGTTTGGGCTTGTCATACTTTTGTAGTTAGAGATTGTATAATAGTACAGTTAGCAAGGCAAAGCTTATCATAAAAATGAAATTATTGAGAAAAAATGTAAGACTTTTAACGCCCCTTTACCTAGACAATGGATAATTTTTTTTTCTAAAATGAAGTACTAAGACAGCTATATCTTAAAATCTCCCTATTCTAAGATAGATCACACTGATACTCTGAATGCAGAAGACTAGCCCAACGCTAGTTTCGGGCACCGGAGACCTAGATCACTTTTTTTTCTTTGTAAATGACATACATGTAAGTTCACAATAATACCATTTCTATTTAAACTAATTTCAGGCTAATTTATGCAGTACCCTGAGAGCTTCCAGTCTACCCCTGGCTCCTCGCATCTCTTCTACGCGTTTCACAACGGAAAACAAGTGAGTATAGAATCTCTTCCTAATAATAAAATTAAAACCTATGGCTGTATATGCATGCATACCTACACATGTGTGTAAGTATGTACTTAATCATCTACTATTAACGTGATGCTGATGATGATGATGACTTCTAAAATATTTTTTTGAAATCAGCCTACATGTACATAATGACAAACCTTCATGAAATAGAGTTCTATGGCCGAATTACTGGTCCTAATTTTGGTATAGACACCTACACAAAGAATCAGGTTCAAACAAACCCTAGGCCCTAACTTTAGTCAACCTATTGACTACCCGTTACTTGCAATGCCACGCCATTGCTATGGCTGGAGCATTTCAAACCCCTTAAGAATAATGATATGAGTTCCCATTTAAAATTAGAATACTTTTTTAACGATTTACCTATGTACTTGGAAGCAATAACAAACTTATTTACTTACTTTATTTAAAGGAAAACGTTTGGAAAGCAAATAACCATTTAAACTATCTCCATGTTCAGACACTAGTAACGTTTTTATTTTAATCAATTTTCAGAGTTCCAGAACATCTATACAAAGCGACTTCCGTCTCATCATCGATCAACGCGGCTCACCTTCCTATCACCGCGGAAGACAGACTGGGATCTACACATTATTCCTATTGTAGCTTTAGTCCCTTAAGTTAGCCACTAAGTATCATTTATACCATGCTGGTGGCAAACATGCATACGACCCGCCTTATGGTAAGCAATTACCGTAGCCTATGGACGCCCGTAACCTCAGAGGATTCGCATGCAAGCATTTATAGTACCTATATGCTTTCGAACATGACAACTTTTCAAAATAATGATTTTACTTTTATTTTATTAAGTTAATCAGTATATATAAGCAATTATATCTAATACTAGCTGGGTAATGTTGTTTTAATGTGAATACCCTACAAGTAAATAACATCCTTATCATTGCTAAACCTTTTTAAATATTTAAACTTTTGTGAGATATGTTAACAAGTACTTGTGGCTGTACTCACTACTTGGCTGGTTTTTAAATATTACTCTAAACTGCCTACGTCAACTAATGATTTCAATTTGTAAAATTAGCATACATTTGACAAATAAGCCTTTCAAATCACCGAAACATCAAATGCAGTGTGCAAACTATTAAGTTGATAATCTCAAATAATAGCAAAGACAAGGATCCCGACGAATTGAGGAATCCTCTTTTGAAACTTGAATGTCGTTTGATAAGAGATCATTGCTTGGAACTGGTATGTGTAAATAAATATATATCCTAGGTTACCCTACATTGCCTAAGATGAAATACTATTATCTATTCTGTGGCCTAAGTTTATTATCCTGCCATAATATAATACATTTGCTTGATAAAGGTTCTCCAGATGGAGAAGTAAGTGAGATTACTGATAGATGGATTAGATAGATTGCTTAATTATTCGAAAAGTATACATTTATTTATACAGTGCCCTGCAGAACTGTTTTCGTAGTTTGTCTGTAGGTGAGCTAGTTACTAAATAGTTATTCTATTGTTATGCTAATGTTATTTATTGGCACACTTAACGACATGCTGTTTGTGATAACGGTATCACCCAAATGTATTCAGTAGGTATTTCTTTAGCTGTCTTTCGAATTTCAATTTGTCAAACTGGTGTCTTATCTTATACGGTAGGTTATTCAATAGTACGGTGATCCTTTATTTAGGGTTCGGTCACCGAAATAGTTTTCTACTTGTGGCGACTCGTATTTATCAACAGACACTGATTTTGTGTTATGTGAGTGATCGATCAGTACTAGGCTGCACTATGATCATGTTGATACTACTTTTCTTTTGTTATTATTTATTAAACAAGAAATAAACATGTAGTTTTATTAAGCGTGGCACCCTTACTAAATCAACCCCACCCCAATGATCATTTCTTAGGTTCTCTATTGTTATGTATCTACTAATAACCATTGATTTTCCCCTCCTGAAACAGGCTACGTGTTAACCAAAATATACTTTAAGATGATTGGTATTTCATAAAATATAAATGAATATTAAACTTATGGACCTAGACAGTCATATTTTTACCAAAACATTGGTATTTTGAATTTCCCGCCTTTTGAACCACTAGATATTATTAAAAATGTCTCATTGTTTATTGAATGAGAATAATAATACGTTAATTACATAGTGAAATACTAATTATTTTTACAATTTGCAAAATAAAACATTGTTAGAACACATAGAATCGAAACGCAACGCCAGTGACAGTCAGTATTAACATGGCTGTCAGATAGTCAAAACAAAGTTTTCGTGTTTATGTTATTGTTAGTTTTAGTGATTTTAAAACGCGTGAACTGCTTAAAAAGTGTGTGGAAAAGATGCTTTCGAGCACCAGTGAAGTGATGCAATTATGTTTCAAGTGTATTTCGTGATATACCGTGATTTAATGTGCCTACAAAGTTTACCCGGAATTCGCGGCTAAGGTAACAATATGATTTAAGAATGCTTCCCTCTGCCCTCCGCGTATATATTTTTTATTGTTTCAACAACAATATCAGTCTCCATATCCATTAACACGGTCAGCAACTGAAACCGCTTAAATTATCCAACCAAATTATGTGTAAATACTAATATGTATGATTCTAATCCTGGTCACGGCTATTAACTGAAGAGAAACGCGCCTGGCTGTCCTAGTTCTAACATTATTTCTTTACTCTACAAGCTAGAGCAGCTATTGGAAGCTACTAAACGACGGTACAACTTAGAAAGCTGAAACTGAAAAGCTTAGAAAGCCAAAGTGGCTCTCTATGAAGGAAACCCTCTACCCCGTCTGAAACCCTGTAATACTAAAACTTTCCCTAAGCTCTGATGACTATACATACTTACCTCCTGAAAGGAACACTACAACCCTGCGTTAAATACTATAACCCCAATAATCTAATTTCCTATATAAACATGATTTGTCAGACAATTTCAGCGGTTTTTCCTAACAATGGCTCGTGAAAGTCTAGTAGTAGATCCCTAGTTATGTAGTAACCCGATAATTTTTAGGAGACCGATAAAGAGGTTGTTGAAACAAAAACAAGGATATTTAGATTGAACTTTATTTCCTATAAATGGTACTTTACAATGAAAAGACATTAAGTAAATAGGTATATAAAATTAATTAGTTAATTAAATATTCGGTTGTAAGTTCAAGCTGTTGATACGGGAAGGTTAGTGGTAAGGCTGTAGAATGGTGTCAGGATCTGTAAAAGAAAAGGCTATTCGGTAGTTTCCACATAGACAAAGTCTTCCCAATATTTGCGGTGAAGATTAATGCTAGAAAATTATTTTGTAAAATTTTGTTATTGATGATGAAATTAACTGTCTTATTTGAATATTTTATTTTACTACAAGCAAATACGGTTTTTTTTTATTTATCCCTTACGCCCTAAAAGCGATAGTGGTAACGAATACAGACAATAATTATACAATTAAATTATTTTCTTAGAAAAATTATTTATTTATTTTTAATATAGTTAGGAAGGGTAGCTAATGTGTGATAGGGGTTTCTTTTCCCAAATACACACGCCTGTAGTTCGTGCGGTGGGGTAAACTATCTCATATCCTATCTAATTATTATTATTATTTTTATATATTTTATTAAAATTAAAATATTTTTATTTTGTCTATCAATGACTTTATTAAGTGAAGCTACCAACGTTTCGTAACCTACACACCAGAGGAAAGAAACGCCAAGAAAACCTCTGAGATGCCTAGCTAATTAATTAAATCAAAATGAAATCTAAAATTCAACCAAAGGGACTGTGGTCATGCCGAAATAAATCATAGAAATATGTCGTGTTAGGCAGTTATGCTAATTCAAACTTCAAAGATAAGCAAATAGTATAGTACGCAGAGGAGGGCATTGTTTCTAACTACCAAACTCTTCATCTAATTATCAAATTTTACAGATGATGTACACTATTGAATTGAAAGCCTGAATTAACTTATGAACTATTTTCGTTCAGTTGTAGTTGATATGGATCCCCATAACTCACTCCAGCACGACTCAATCTCTCAGTTGAATTTCAATACTTTATTATAGTGGCTTTCTCTTTGCCAATAATTGTATTTCCAACAATACAATAATATTTATTCATCAATTATCATGAATGGTGATAAGATACAAATCTCACTAAGTCAGAGAACATGTTAAAATTTTCATAATATGTTTTGTTTTACAACACAAGGTTGGTACATATTCAGATGTCTTATTTCAGCTCAAAAGTAATAAATAATTTCAGTTATATAAATAACACTTCATAGAAGGATCAAGGCAGTGGTTATGAAGAATGAACATAATTGTTCAATGGTTAATGTTTCTTTCACTGTCATAGAAGGATTATAGCATTGGTTAATGAAGGATGAACATATGATTGATCAATGGTTAATGTTGGTTACACTGTCATAAATGAATAATGTTACAATCATACAATTACTTCAGTTCAAGTCAATGCTTATATACCAAAGCATATGAACCGTAAATATAATAGAGTACGCACTCCTTTAAATTCATAAATCAGGTACGTAAAACACGCTAAAAATCGTTCCCAAAATAGGGTAAACGACTTAATATATACTCAATTAAATTCATATACCGCAGCCGCAAAACGTAAAAATATAACGCATTCCGCAATAAAATTCGCAAACCGTATAAAAATATAACGCATACGCCATATAGGATAAACGCATCCATCCCTATTTCGTTAAATTCGTAAAATGTTTCCCGCATACTCCGTTAAATTCCGTACGCGTATACATATCATATAATAATTCAACCAAATTTCACATAAATTAAATGCAAGAACCACAATAATAAGGAAAATGTTCATAATATAACAGTCAATTAAAAGCACTTACTCAACTCCAAGGCCTAAAGAGAATACACAGAAAAGAAATAAATTTTATAAGTGAATAGATTTTATCTACACTCATACTGTAAGTACTCTAAAATGCGTTCAAAAACCGTAGACAATGACAAGCATTACAACAAACGATTTAACTATGATAAGTTTCTTATCTGCGGCAGTAACGTAATTTTAACTATGCATGCTCAAATATTGTTAAGCAATGAGTTTCAAATTTGGAACATCGAATTTGATAACATAATGTTACCGCCATGGCCAACTCGATTGGTCCCGCGCGAGCGCCGGCACAATGGCGGTCATTCTATGGTGTCCGAACAATTAATTTAATATATATAATATGAGTGTAGATAAAGCAGTGTATGCAACTGTACGTAATTAGGCCTTAAAACAGTCGTGTGATCTTATTATGAAATTCGCCTGCGGCTCATTTCATAAAACCACACTCATGTTTTAAGGACCCTTATTACGTAACAGTTACATAAACTACTATTGCCTCACCAAATTAGACTTCTTTTGCTGGTCCTATTGGCAGCTCAGGGCGGGGCCTCGGTGTTTGTAGCTAGCTCTATTCAGCGGCAGAAGTCAGGTCCCGTTGCTCCGGATGGTGCTTGTGGCTCACGACGGCGGCAGAAGTCAAGTGCTCGTAGATCTCTGGTCGGAGGCAAAGTGATCGCAGCTCTGGTCGAAGGCAAAGTGAATCCCTACGGTACGCCCTTCCCTTATATAGCATTAAAATTACGTATATAAACGCGAACTACCCCCGTGACGTCAGAGAGGTCCGAAACGTCCGCCTTGTGGTAGCTTGGTTAGATTGATCTAAGCCAATTTGAACCTTATTGATCCTTTAGTTCATACTATTTTAAAGACCAAATTCCTATACTTAAGTGACCTAGTTCGATAACCTCCTATCTCCCATAGGGAATGTTTTTCTTGAATATCTATCCAATTATGCAATTTCCAATGAAAATTTATATGAAAATAGATGAAAACATTAGCCCCGCGTATGATTTAATAAGCCCCTGTAAGTATTAATGTCTATTTTCCCCGTAAAATGCCAATATATCTTTGTATACCAATTTGATTCTTAAGATCCCTACGCTACATACTTCTATAAGAATCAAGTTCCTATGAGCGCCCTACCCTTTTTGGAAAACCTAACCTCTAAGAAAACTATTTTCTTTAATTCAAACAAAAGTAAGTATTTCCTAAGGTGTATTTATATAATCTATGATGAAGATAATTTTTCTGCATATATTATGACCAGATCCTATCGGATTTACTGCGTATTTACTTTGTAAAATACCAATATAAATTTTATAAGAAAATTCGCTTTTTATCCTAATTTTCATCACTTTACTTTATTTGTTTTGATCAAAATTGTGTTTATCACACGTTTATAAGCTAAAACTAGCCTAGAATTCCATCAAACATCAGTAATATCTACAATCTTTTTACGACAATTTTCGATCATAAAATTTGTCTATTTTAGCGCTTTACCGAATCGAACTCGTTATGTTTTATAAAAACAAAGCTCCCAACTTTATTTATTTCCGTTATTTAACTTCATAATACGAGTTTTTACATAATAATCCCAAAATCGATTTTGGACGAGAAAGTAAGTTCTTAACTTTTTCACGCTTAATTAATTCAATTTCGTTAATATACTTCCTGCAATATAACTTTAATTACTTTCCCTTTAATTTAAGTATCGATTTATAACAATAATTAACAAATTAAAAACATAACCTCTCCATTTGGACAGATTTTCAGACAAAGCTAAAATATTATTAGATACTACTTTTTGTTATTGGATGAATCATCAATAATACATTTATTCTATACAATAAACTACATTTCATCTCGAAAATCCTATTAAAAGTATCGATTTATAACAATAATTAACAAATTAAAAACATAACCTCTCCATTCGGACAAATTTTCAGACAAATTTAAAATATCATTAGATACTAGTTTTTGTTATTGAATAAATCATCAATAATACAGTTACTCTATACAATAAACTACATTTCATCTCGAAAATCCTATTAAAAGTATCGATTTTCATCATTACTTAACGAACAATATTCTCAGTTGTCGGTCATTCCCTTCCCTAGATATTCTCACAATGAAAACATATGAAATTATAAGAAACTGATGATAAAGCAATTTGTAATCAAAATACTAATTTCTAAATAGGTAAAAGAACCTGTCTATGTTACTAACCGTTTGTACTATGTCATAAAATGTCTTTAGTAAATTATATATTTTTGTCCTTAGTACATATCTCAAGAATGAAGTAAATATTTCTAGAACATACTTTATATACGAACCCCTGCCATCCTATGAGTTTAATTTTACCTAATAATATATCCCCCATTGAAGGAATCGATCACAAGATTGCTAAAACTTTATGACAAATCTAGTGCGGTAACCAAATTACTGTTTGTCCACTGCAAATGGTACAAACGGATATTTCAGATAATAATTCCCCAAAACGTTGCATACTTATCCTGTTAAGTTGTTATTCATAGCCTCTGTTCCTGTGAAAACTAAAACATACATTAAATATCTACACAAGCTGCATATATATATTACATATGAATGCCACTTATGGTCAAAATGCCATTTTAAATACCCAAATAATAATAATAATAACCATTATTTCTATCTAAAATACAACTATGCAAAATACATAATTAATTGACCAAGATCATGAATGTTTCAAAATCTTGCCAACCAACGGTGAACAATATTTAGCAAAACTCTATAGTATCAATTGCTTATGCAATAATGCAAAAATAAGTAATAATATAAATATAATTATATCTAAACATAATATAATTTATCGAAAACTGTGAGAAATCCTAGTAAAGATTTCAGGTTTTATATTGTCCAAATATTGTTAGTTACTGAAAGCAATGATAATAGCTTATCATTAAAGTTCAGGTATGTATGGTTGCTAATAAAACACAATGATGCTTATATACTTCCATATATTTTATTTCCTTTGTCAGATCATTAACTTGATCTTTTCTTACATACTAAAATAAAACCAATATGTAATAAGGTGAGCCTCCACCCTCATACATACTATGTGAATCATTTATTTTTCATTTTTTTCATGAACTTTACTCATGAAAATATCATGTAAAAGCTTACAAATGAAGCTCTATCAGCCTTTAAAGTTATTTTCCTATTTTTCATACTTAGAGGACCCTATGGACCTCTACAAACGTCACGTATGTTAGCTATTTTTAAGTATTTATTTTTTCACTGACACTGGTGACACTTCCTCAATGGAAACGAACAAAACGAACGATTGAACGAATGATATTTTGAAAATTAGTCGCAAACTGGGAACATTGTTACTACACTGCGTCGACACCGTGCGACCAAATGTGTCTGCGTTGACTCTTCGCCATTTCTGATAACGGCGACTACACGGCGACCGATATTGTCTTGACTTGTTTCGTAACGGCGACCTAAAATGGTTGTATGGGATTCGTAAAGCCTATAAGCACCATCACCGTAACTTTAGATGCTTCCATTCCAAGACGAATGTCCTCGAAGCGCGGTGGTAATGATGTGACCGGAGCGGAAGCCAGATTGAAGTGGTGACAGCAGAGTGTTATGGTGAAATAAGTGAGAAATTTGTTTATGTGCTGCGGCCTCGAGTATTTAAGATAGAAAAGGAGGAATAGAGATAGGCCGAAAATGATGAGGAAACTGGGGTTGTTGATTAGGAAGTGGGACATCAAAGGCCTTACGCAAACATGAAGGAAAAGCCCCAGTAAGTAAAGATGTATTGATTATATGAGAAATCACAGCCAGGACCTAATGTCCAGAATGTGGGTGACCATAACTGGCCAACAGGCTTAGACGTAACGGAGGTGATAATTTTACGGATTTCTTCATCGGACACAAATTTGAAGGTGAAAGAGACAATATCAGGAGAAGAGAGGGAGACAATATAAGATATCGTTCGGAATTTCACCAACGAGTTGAGGGTGAAATTCCGAATGGTGAAGGGTGGTAGCCTTAGAGAAGTGCGAGTTTAGTTGGTCTAATGTGAAAGAGGAAAAATCCTGATCGGCTTTGCATTTACCAATGTTAAGCGATCTGAGGAACTTCCATCAAGAGATGAGTTTACAATGTTCTCATGGGTGTAACGGCGCTTCGCAGCTCTTACCATTTGGTTACAACGGTTTCTTGCTGTTTTAAAAAAGACCAGTTTGCCTCACAAGTGTAAGCTACGCAAATGTAACACCATATGGTTTAGCCTTATATGTCACAAAAATTAAGTCATGATGCGAAAACCCCGGAGCTAACATGGGACCCGACTTGACGACGTTATCCGAAGAAGACGTAAGGATTACGTCCAGCCACGAGTCAGCGGAATTAGTGCTGTGATGAGTTGCTTATAAAGGCATAAGGGAGAACTCAGCAACTTAGAAATAGAAAATAGAAATAGAAAACATTTATTCGCGACAACAACAACATGCATACAAACATATTTAATCTAAAGATAATAAATAATTATATGGTTGCCACGAAACAAAACAATCTATCTAAGTTGACGTGATCTAGAACTTTCTCTCAGCAAGTCCGTATTAAGGTCGCCCAAAATTATGTGATGTGTGCACTTAGAGCCAATATCCGAAAGAAGGCCCTCAAAGGCTGAGTGAACGGAAGTAGGGGGCCAGTATATCACACTAAGCATTATACAGACACCGCATAACTTAATTTCTAAAACTAAACATTCCATAGAACCGGAATCAACATAACGTAACATAACATAACATAAATACTTTTAATTGCACACCTCAAAATAAAGAAACATAAAACACAATTTACAAACAGTAAACGCAGAGGTAAAATAATTGGTGAACATCTGGGTGTGCTTGCTGATAAACAGCAGCAGCCTGCCTGTGCACATCTGGGTGTGCCTGCTGAAAAACACCAGCAGCCTGCCTGTGCACATCTGAGTGTGCCTGATGAATGATGATATTTAGATACAGTTTTCCGATGTGGTGTAGGATTGTTTTTTGAATATTTATTTTGCGCCTGTTTATTTTGAATTTTTGTACAAATAAAACAAGAAAAAACCCTTCGCGTTTCAACACTATTTTTAGTTATAGTACATATTGTCGATTACGCAGAAGAAACCGAGTCTGAATCGTTCGAGGACAAAGAAATGGCATCCAGTACTTCAACTCGTCTCGACGCCATAGATAGAGATAGAGAGACGTTATTGGCCATAGAGGCCCTAGAGTTATAGGCTTCGGAATGACCCCCCGCTAAATGTCCAGAAAAGCAGAGATGCTTAACTGGACTACCTTGAGTCCCAACTTTAATGTACTACTTACAATCACGGTAAACTTCAAACACAACGTTGAATATTCTTCTTGCTGCCACCAGTTCACATTAAGTACCAAATATAAACGGTTGAATCATATCAGCATAATACTCGTCAGATCAGATGTATTGTAATTGTCACCACGTCCATTGTCGGATATAATACGGAATTCATTCAAGTGCTGTACAACAAAATTGACAATTTGTTCACGAACTGTAAATGCTATTTTTTCTTTGCCGAATATCAAATAAGTAATGGATCTAAAAAGGCAAGCACCGTCCCCTTTAATTGGCACGATGGTTTGACAGACCATCTGTCCTTGAATACATATAGTTTCGATAGCCATTTTTTCCCACGTTTTTATTCGTATAACTTTAGAATAATGTGAGCAAACTACCGAAGTTTAGAAAACAAAATTCATCTAGAAAAAAAACTTAATAAAATTGAATATAAATATGTTAAACTGGACTTAACTACCAAAATTATCTACCTAATAACGTAAGTTGCGAAAATAAACCTACTGATCTAAGAACCTACTTATTACTAAGTATAAAAATAAAGTATGAAAAAAAGCCTATCTAGTACCTACAGTATAATAAACTGAACTGAACTACCAAACCTACCTCCACAAACTTACCTAACTACTACTAGGTACTTACCTATATACGTACTAAGGAAATGTAAACCTACTAAGAAAAAGAAATTCAAGCTCATTAATTCGAAAAATATCAAAAGCTGAATAATAAGTGTGATAAAGACACCTACCTGCTAACCTAAGGTAAAGAAAAACGTCAAATAACAGATGAGTAACTATCAAAACAATTTATAGCATACGACGTTCGGCCCTCACGTCTGCCCGCGTTCGGGTTGCAGCACACTCGGTCACATCACATCGCCCCCGCGCTCGCGCACGTCACGCTACGCTATTGCCGCGCCTTTCCTGCGCTGTGCGCTAAAGTGAACCGATTTGGTATGAAAAGAAAAACAAATGATTCATTTCGAATTTATATTAACATACAATTTAATGTACCTAACCATATATTTCCCACGTATTCCAAGTTACAATACAATAAATCGAGTGACAGTCTAGGTATTTGTGACTGGGTATCACTGATATTCGTGGACTCTTGCTGGCGCCTTTTCCGAATGTTGGTCACAACTATTGAGCGTGACCGAACTCCTCCATATCAAGGTCCGGCCCGAAGAGATCCGGTGACTTGGAACATGGCGGCGGTGGCGGTAGCTGCGAGTGGGTCACTTTCTGGAGTTTTGCGCGGTGGGACAGCATTTTGGCTCGTTTGAGCCGCTGAGCCCGCGTTGTTTCCACCCCGCAGATCTCGCAATAGCTCCACTCGGGATCAATCGCCGCCTCGCAGTTGTAACACCGTCCTCCTCCTCGGGACCAGTTTGCTCTGCAGTGCGGGCAAGTAGCTGAAAACGATTACAAAAAAATGTTATTGTTATAGCAAATACTAATTGTCATTTGTCTTTAGTTTTAATTAATTAAATAAATGTACTTTGATAAGCCTTCAGTTTTCTTACTGTTCACTCTTATGGTGTATTTACTACAAATAAGGACAATACTTTTCTTTTTTATTTATCAAAAATGTATTATCTGCCTTAATTATTAATAACGTTAATTAATGCATGCACATAATATATTATTTATTATTATTATAACGTTTTAGACAGGCAGCTCGCGCTGATAAGTCTGAAACATAGTTGAGCCTATTGTTAAACTGATTAATACCGTTGAAGTTCACAACTTGGGAGAGTAATTTGTTCCAAGTTCATGCTTGATCATCAGGTAAGCGAGGAAACCCTCAGGCTCGAGACGAGCTGCATATAGGTAGTCTAAGTAGTATATTATTTATATTATATTATATTCGTTAAATTTTCCAGCATTTGTAGTATATTGTACTCACTGTCATGTTATGTCCCATTCATCCGCTATGCCATGCATAACCTCACTGTTTCCCATAATTTTGTGAATTTCCTTATTAGTATTTATGTGAACTGATAGTTTTACGAGTTGTTTTTAAGTATGTTAACTCCCTCTGTTGTTGTGGTTTTCAAGATAGTTTAATCTTAGATCTAATTTTATGTTTTTTCAGTAGCACTAAAAGTCGGAATGTTCTGTTCGCTGTCACTGTCAGTCAATCAATTATGACATGAAATGATGAATGGTCGCGTTCAGAAACAAGCTTTTATTGACAGTTAATTCTATTGCCCAATTTTCTGTGTTACTTTCTTTGATTTTTATTTTTATTTTGTTTTTGTATTTCTTTTATAACTGTCGTGTTTTAATTTTTTAGTTTTAATATTACTATTTGTTACTATAATTTAATGTGTTGTCTCCGTGACCTCACCCACATGTGGCCCCGACGGAAGACCAGCGCTGGCCCTCCAGGCTAGCACCACGCTGAGTCGGGACCATTTCGTGACAAATTAATCATTTAATTTTAATCACTAAGTACATGTGTACCATATATTACGTCACGAATAAACGTTTTTTCTTTCTTTCTTTCAAGTATTTACGCAATATATATGTGCACAATATATATTAATTATATTACATGTTATCAAACGAATAATTAAGGAAGGAGGAGGATAAATAGGTAGATTTAAATCTGTAGGTACTTTTTAATTATGTAGGTACTCACAATTTTTTGCATTTTACTTAGAATGTAAACCTGAACTTTTAAAATGCAAGCAGACGACCACCTTCGTCCAGCTAATTGAATGTACTTATTACGGATGCAGGAAGTTTCCCGATGACTACTCCTCCCTTCCCGCCGCGCCTCCCACACTCGCCTAGGTAGTGATTGACGATGATCGAGATGGCACCAAATACATATTTAACCTTTTAGGATCACGTGTGGCTGTCTGTTAGTCCGTCGTAGTTTCTTCTTTCATATATTTAGATGGAACTTGCCCACAATATGTATGTAGTGACATTATTATAGACCTTTTAATGAAAAATTGTATATATATGCAAAAATACTAATAAATATTTATTAACACTTAACAGCTGCTTGTCACTTTTTCTAGCACCTAATCCACTAGGATCATTATTTGCCTCTACCTCCGTTACCTTTGTTAAGGCAGAGTTTGTAGGCTGTATCTCGGCCAGCCTACACGCTCCCTCAATAGCCTTTACGTGTGTGGCGACAAATGTGTCTATTTTAAGCGGCTTTGTTTTTTTCCTTTCAGAACACAGCACTTTAAATTTTCGAATTACCCTTCTACGGGTGCAGAAGTGCCTCGTTCAAAAGGAGAAGCAAAGCCACGAGTGAACACATTGGGCCACAGAACGAATTATGTGGCCACTCAAGAAAATTATTCCGCTACTTTGGGCCCGCATTCAGAGTCAACTCAAATGAATTTTATCGCACTCTTTTTGATGCTATCGACCAAATCGTCCAGATCTGACCTTTCTTCCATATTATTTTCCGGTACTGACAATCACCATTTAACTTCCTCTTCACCTATCTGCGTGATGCTGTCATCCCCAGCTATACATCTTCCTAAAAACGTCAGATACTACTACAAGGTGTTACAAAAATGCTCGTGATCCTTTTATGGGCATAATTGGTATCGTATTCTAATTATGAAAACCCAAGAAAAAAAATTGGTTTTCTATGGAGGGTTGGCCGGCTGAGACGACGTATCTCTTACAAAAAAAATTGCTGTTTACTGTCTTTCTCGCGTGGGGATAACGAACCTCCAGAACGCTTTGTAACATTCTCACGAATTCTTCGAGGGTTGTCGTGTCCAACAAATCTAAACATTTAACATAATAAACTACGTTCTTGGCTTTTGTGCCCTTATCGTCCACTTCCTCGCCAGATTTATGTAGTGGGCGACGTCCAATCGGATAAAGCACTGGGGCAATGGTCTCCCAGTGCTTTTTAAGATTTTAAAACAAGTTTTTGTATGTTTTTAAATCCACTCCCGCAAATACGGCACTTTTAAGGGCTGATGAGCCGTTCAGCCACTTCTTTAGGCACTGGTGCCCCGGCTCTCCTCCATTCATTCAGCCACTGAACGATATAATTAATATCGTGCTTCTCCGACAGTATCTGTCACGCCGGTACGTTAAAATTACTTGGAGCTGACACCGACGTCAAAACTGCCTCGTACAAAAATATATAACTCGATGTGATGGGAGGGCCCTTTATTTTATTTACACGCCCCCCGACGCGTCATCATTAAATTTAATGTAGTTTTTTGCGCAGTACTTTTTATATACGAACATTTGTGCTGCCGTAAAATAATGAACAAAGAATTTGTCCAGACCTATGTCATGAATTGTCCCGGCGTAATTTGAATATTTCATTTGGTTTAGGTTCAACAATCAACACCGGGTGTATTGATAAGTAATCCCTGGTGTCTCTGTCCTGCCCTTCAGTCCTGCTTCGCCTTGCTTTACACCTCATTGGACCACAAGTGGGAGGCTTTAGGTCTCCTTGGTCCATTGTAGCCTCTGCCATTTCAGCTTTACGTAAATGTCGAGGCGCAGTTTCAATGTAAATTTTGCACCCTTTTGCGCTCGCCAGCTTAATTTAAGTGATTGACGGCCCTGATATCTGGCGCGCGCCACAGGAGCGGAACACTTTTGCCTTCAACTAGCTAGACAAAATCAAAATCACTCCTGTGGCAGCAGCACCACGCTCTTTACACTTAGCTCTTATGTGGTAGTACACCGATCCATCACTCGATGATATTTGCCCTCGGGTTACGGTGTAAGGGCACGACAATTTGTGGTCTTCCCGCAACTTTGATATAACGACATGAGCCCTTTGTTGTTGTAGAAAGAGATACATTTATAAAATAATGTAAACAAACACATTTACCTCCTGCATATAAAGAGCTTGCTGATTACTATGTTTCTCGCATGGGGAATTGGGGACAACGCTGCGTACGCATCACCAGAACGCTTGTAAGATTCTCTCGAATTCTTCGAGGTTTGTCGTGTCCATCACACCTAAACATTTCACATAATAAACTTTCTTTTGTTCATATCGTCCACTTTCTCGCCAGATTTATGAAGTGGGCGACGTCCAATCGGATAAAGCACTGGAGCAATAGGCACCCAGTTATTTTTAGGAATTTAAAACACAAATTTTTGTATGGTTTAAATCCACTTCCGCAAATACTACATACGGCACTTTTAAGGGCTTGTGAGCCGTCACTAGCCACTTCATTAGGCACTCAGTCAGTAAACAATATAATTAGTATAGTGCTTCTCCGACAGCATTTGGCACGCCGGTACGTTAAAATGTCTTGGAGCTGATACCGACGTCAAAACTGCCTCGTACAAAAATATATAACTCGATGTGATGGGAGGGCCTTTTATTTTATTAACAACTCCCCCCGACGCATCATCATAAAATTTTAGGTAGTTTTTTGCGCAGTACTTTTTATATACGAACATTTGTGCCGCCGTAAAATAATGAACAAAGAATTTGTCCAGACCTATGTCATGAATTGTCCCGGCGTAATTTGAATATTTCATTTGGTTTAGGTTCAACAATCAACACCGGGTGTATTAATGAGTAATCCCTGGTGTCTTTTTCCTGCCCTTCGGTTCTGCTTCGCCTTGCTTTATACCTCATTGGACCACAAGTGGGAGGCTTTAGGTCTCATTGGTCCATTGTAGCCTCTGTCATTTCAGCTTTACGTAAATGTCGAGGCGCAGTTTCAATGTAAATTTTGCACCCTTTTGCACTGGCCAGCTTAATTTTAAGTGAGTGACGGCCCTGGTATCTGGTGCGCGCCCCAGGAGCGGAACACTTTTGCCTTCAACTAGCTATACAAAATCAAAATCACTCCTGTGGCAGCAGCACCGCACTCTTTATACTTAGCTCTTATATGTGACAGTACACCGATCCCTAACTCGATAATATTTGCCCTCGGATCATGGTCCTTACGGACATGACAATTTGTGGTCTTCCCGCAACTTTGACATGTTGTTGTGGAAAGACAGTTATTAAATAATATAAACGAACACTTTTACCTTCATTGCTTCGCAATCACGCACTTTTAAAGAACAATCATGTTTTCATTGACACATAAACTTGTTATTTATACAAATTTTTAGTAAAAATATCCGGTAATTACTGATATTTCAGTAAAAACTAATTTCTTTCATAATATTTTATCATATGTTTGTTAAATTTAATTGTACCATCCGCCATTTGATCGCGATAATATTCAAATAGAGTGTTGGCGTTGGCGACCAAATGGCAGAGAGAATCAATACTGCAAGTATTTTTTATCATGAACGTTGTTCCGCTACTATCACTGGACGTAACTTCCCTCCCTGCGCCGTTTTTCAGCAGCCAGTTGGTCGGCTATATTTTTATATTAATATCTAAATCGGCTCCATGGAGACGGGTTAGGATTTAGCCCTTTTTTGTCTGTGTATCTTTCCTAACTTCCGCCAGTTTTCGCGCTCGCTTAGATCTATCATTTCCTAATCGTTAATGGGATCATTATTTGCCTCCACCTCCGTTACCTTTGTTAAGGCAGAGTGTATACACGCTCCCTTAATATCCTTTATGTGCATGGCGACAAATGTATCTATTTTCAGCCAGTAAACGATATAATTAGTGCTTCATGCTTCTCCGACAGCATCTGTCACACCGGTACGTTAAAATTACTTGGAGCTGACACCGACATCAAAACAGCCTCGTGCAAAAATATATGACTCGATGTGAAGGCCCTCTTATCTTTTTTTACAACTCCCCCGTCGCGTCATCTCTTAATTTTATGTAGTTTTTTGCGCAGTCCTTTTTGTATACAAATATTTGTGCCGCCGTAAAATAATGAACAAAGAATTTGTTTAGAGCTATGTCATAAATTGACCCGGCGTAATTTGAATATTTCATTTGGGTTAGGTTCAACACCGGGTGTATTGATGAGTGATCACTAGTGTCTCTGTCCTGCCCTACAGTCCTGATTCGCCTTTCGTAACACCTCGTTGAACCACAAATTGGGAGGCTTTAGGTCTCCCTGGTCCGTTATAGCTTCTGCCATTACAGCTTTAAGTAAATGTCGAGGCGCAGTTACGCTGTAATTTCTGCGCCACCCTTTTGCGCTCGCCACCTTGATTTTAAGTGAGGGACGGCCCTGGTATCTGGTGCGCGCCACAGGAACGGAACACGTTCGCCTTCAACTAGCTAGACGAAATCAAAATCACTCCTGTGGCAGCAGCACCGCACTCATCATTACATTTAGCACTTATGTGGCAGTACACCGACCCATAAGTCGACGATATTTACCCACGGATCATGGTGTAAGGGCACGGCATTTTGTGGTTTTCCTACAACTAGGATACAACCACATGAGCCCTTTGGTGTTGTGGAAAGACATAAGTTTATATAATAATGTAAACAAACACATTTACCTTCATTGCTTCGTAATCACGCAATCTAGAAGAACAACCATGATTTCATTGTCAGCTTATTTACATAAACTAGTTTATACTATTTTTTTAGTAAAAATATCCGTTAATTACTGATATTTCAGTGAAAACTAATTTCTTTCATAATATTTTGTCATATGCCAAATGCTTTTTTTGACTAGCTAGAAATGCAGACATATATGTTTACCTTATTTTATTTTTCTATTGACACCGAATATATACATACGTGTATAGATTAATATTGTTTGTGCAATAAAGTAATATTTTGCAAGTCCTCGCGGTTCGTAAAGTGGTCTTGCGTCCCACGCTCTCGACGCTGACATTCCTGTCGGAGGAGACATTTATATGGCTTACTGTTTTTTTAATTGCCTATCTTTAATTTTGTTTCGTTCTTCAGTGGTCCTTGGACTCCCTGGAAACTGGTATGTTACTCCGCTACTATCACTAGAGTAACCTCTCTCCCTGTGCCTTTTTTTTAGCAATAGGTTGGTCGGTTATATTTTTAATATTTAAATCGGCTCCAGAGAGTGAGGTTAGGATTTAGCCCTTTTTTGTCTATGTGTCTGTCCCAACCCCAGCCAGTCTTCGCGCTCGATTAGATCTATCATTTCCTGATCTGCGCTAATGGGATCATTATTTACCTCCGCCTCCGTTACCTTTGTTAGGGCAGAGTGTGTAGGCTGTATCTCGGCCAGCATACACGCTCCCTCAATGGCCTTTATGTGCGTGGCGACAAATGTATCTAACTCGGAACGAATACTGTGGCTACTCTAGAAAATTCTTCCGCCACTTCCGGGGAATTATATGGATTGGGCGTGCTTTCAGGGTCAACTCTAATTAATTTTATCGCACTCTCTATGATGCTATCGACCCATTCATCCAGATCTGACCTTTCTTCCATATTATTTTCCGGATCTGGCAGTCCGCATTTAACTTTCTCCTCACCTATCTGAGTGATGGTGTCATCCCCAGCTAAATATCTTCCTAAAAACGTCATATAAAGAGCTTGCTGATTACTGTGTTTCTCGCATGGGGAATTGGGGACAACGCTTCGTATGCATCACCAGAATGCTTGTAAGATTCTCTCGAATTCTTCGAGGTTTGTCGTGTCCAGCACACCTAAACATTTTACATTATAAACTTTCTTGTGCCCATATCGTCCACTTTCTCGCCAGATTTATGAAGTGGGCGACGTCCAATCGGATAAAGCACTGGAGCAATAGGCTCCCAGTTATTTTTAGGAATTTAAAACACAAATTTATGTATGTTTTAAATCCACTGCCGCAAATACTCTACATACGGCACTTTTAAAGGCCTGTGAGCCGTCACTAGCCACTTCATTAGGCATTCAGTAAGTAAACAATAGAATTAGTATGGTGCTTCTCCGACAGCATTTGGCACGCCGGTACGTTAAAATTACTTGGAGCTGACATCGACGTCAAAACTGCCTCGTACAAAAATATATAATTCGATGTGATGGGAGGACCCTTTATTTTATTTACAACTCCCCCCGACGCGTCATCATACAATTTTATGTAGTTTTTTGCGCAGTACTTTTTATATACGAACATTTGTGCCGCCGTAAAATAATGAACAAAGAATTTGTCCAGACCTATGTCATGAATTGACCCGGCGTAATTTGAATATTTCATTTGGTTTAGGTTCAACAATCAACACCGGGTGTATTGATGAGTAATCCCTGGTGTCTCTGCCCTGCCCCTCAGTCCTGCTTGGCCTTTCTTTACACCTCATTGGACCACAAGTGGGAGGCTTAAGGTCTCCATGGGCCATTGTAGCCTCTGCCATTTCAGCTTTACGTAAATGTCGAGGCGCAGTTTCACTGTAATTTTTGAACCCTTTTGCGCTCGTCAGCTTGATTTTAAGTGAGGGACGGACCTGGTATCTGGTGCGCGCCACAGGAGCGGAACACTTTTGTCTTCAACTAGCTAGACAAAATCAAAATCACTCCTGTGTCAGTAGCACCGCACTCTTTACACTAAGCTCTTATGTGGCAGTACACCGACCCATACGTCGACGATATTTACCCTCGGATCATGGTGTAAGGGCACGGCAATTTGTGGTCTTCCTACAACTTGCATATAACCACATGAGCCCATTGGTGTTGTGGAAAGACATAAGTTTATAAAATAATGTAAACAAACACACATTTACCTTCATTGCTTCGCAATCACGCACTCTTGAAGAACAACCATGATTTTATTGTCAGCTTATTTACATAAACTTGTAGTTTATACTATTTTTTTGTAAAAATATCCGTTAATTACTGATATTTCAGTGAAAACTAATTTCTTTCATAATATTTTGTCATATGCTAAATGCTTTTTTATGACTAACTAGAAATGCAGACATATCTGTTTACCTTATTTTATTTTTCTATGGACACCGGATATATGCATACTGTATAAATTAATATTATTTGTGCAATAAAGTAATATTTTGCAAGTCCTCACGGTTCGTATAGTGGTCTGGCGTCCCTCGCTCTCGACGCTGACATTCCTGTCGGAGGAGACATTTATATGGCTTACTGTTTTTTTAATTGCCTATCTTTAATTTTGTTTCGTTCTTCAGTGGTCCTTTGGTTTTCTCCCTAGTACGCAATTATATTGAATGAAAATAATTTATTCCAGGAACATGTCCATATGGTTATTACATAAATAAATATTACGATAAAATAAAATTAAAAATAAACGGTACTAAAAACTAACACAGAAGAAAGCCTGCGTTACGAGTCACTCCGACCCCACCTAACCGGCTTGTGGCGAAGATCATCACTTATTTATTTATCTACTTATGCGCTCGCGTGGTTAGTTCCTGAAGTGACAATACAATAAAAAATATTATAAATAACTATAAACTAGAGACTACCTACAAATAAAAAATGTCATCCAAATCGCTGCCAATGGGCAGGGTGCCCAGAAGGCTGGCCGCATTGCCACGTTGTATAGCGATGCTTATACGTTGTGCAAAGTATTGGCCAGCCCTCTGGTCACCCGTCGTTTCAATTAAACGCGCCGCTAAGTCTTTGTAGATGCGGCGCGCGCTCGGCCCCCATTGCCCCAACGTTTCGACCCCAAACGCCTCAAATATATAACCACTACCGAGGGTGGCGTATTTGCGGCGTTTGAGGTCTTCTGCTGCGGACGCGGCATTGCCAACATTTTTACTGGTACCTGGAAGATGGGACGGCGCAAGAGTGTCTACACATGTAGCGTCCCAGACCAGAGGCCGTCCCATTCTCCAAGGCACCAGCGTCATGCCGTCGGGCCTCTTGCCGTCGTCCCTTGCCAAGCCAACGGGTTCCAAGATGGCTGGAACTTTGACACTGACAAGGGCCCTTCGGATGACATCGTTTATACTGGCATGACGGGGTATGCGCCCAGTACTTCTACCGCAGGAGAGGCCATGGTGACCCAGGTTGTCAACCATCGCACCGCATTGGCACCGATGTGGGGCGTTTGTTGATGCCCCAATTCGCAAACTTGTCGCCAGTCTAAAAGTGGAATTATCAAGGAGAGTGCCTATAGATGGTGAAGGTAGAGCCTGTAGCCACAGACCCGACTCCCACTCCACAGTGGCAAGGAGACGAGCTCGATCTGCCGGACCAGTTGACGTGTCAATTAGGTTATTCCGTACTAGTCGGCAGAGCGGCTCGTCCCATTGTCTCTGAGAACAAGGATTGGCAGGCGGGTCAGCGTTGGGACAGGTTACTGACCAAACATTCTTGGCCTCAGTGCAATGAGCAGCTTCCATAGCCCCGAGAGAAGGGCTTAAGATACTCTCTATTAGGTTCTGGGCGCTATGCACTGACGCCAAGAAGGCAGGCAGTGAAACACTGGAAATTTTGCGGATCCCCAGGCCACCGTGCCGAATAGGTAAAGTGGCCTGGGTCCAGGATCTCTCGTCAAAAGGTATGTTAAGGACTGATGATAGAGTTTCTTGAATAAGGGAATCTAGTTTTAAGAGTAGGGACGGGTGCTTCCAGAGATGGCTACCACGGAGAACATATGTAAATTTAGGAACGAAAAGACAGTGTCGAATGATTGTGTAGGCGGTATGCATGTTGATGTTTAATAGACGGTCGGAAACACATTTAAAATTTTGAATTTTATCGTGGATGTATTTGTCGAAGGATTGGTCCAAAATGGGGCAGCCAAGGAGGTGAAGCAGGTTTTCGCTGACTATTTTAATTCCAGGGGCTATATTTTCGAAATTTTGTATTATTCGGTCTTTATCAGTAGAAGAATCGGAAACAAATAGTTCGCACTTAGAATAATTGAGAGATAAACCAATAGTCTTTAGATTAGCTGATAGTTTTTGTAGATCTCTAAGACTGTATCTGCGTCACCACCTAGTGTACCATCGTCTAGGTACCAGACATTTAATTTCGAATTTAGAGATTGTATGAATGGATGGATAGCAAGGCTAAAGATGGCTGGGCCTAAGGGATCACCCTGCTGACACCCAACAGAGGAGGCCAAAAGGTCCGATTTATATACAAGTTTTGTCGGGGAACTGTAACATTGCCATAAAAAATTATAGGTTTCGGGGATCTTTTCTTTTATTTGGGTCAACAGGGTGCCTCGATCTACAGAGTTGAAGGCATTCGTCACATCAACTTTCAGCAGCACCTCGCCAGCCCGACGTTCCACAAATGTACGCACAGCGTGGACGGCGGCTTCGCAGCCACTTTTTGAGCCAAAGCCCAGTTGGAGAGGTCTAAATTCTTGGGTTAATTTTTGTCGGACGGCTCGGCAGGCTACTTTAGCCGTGAGACGACGCAAAGTGGTGCCAACGGCGATCGGTCGTATGCCGCCGTCTTTTTTTACTAGCGCGCATAAATTTGCGCCATACAGTATATCAATAACGTCTGTGGGTACTTCACCTGCCAGCATCAGGTTCACCAATGCGGTTAGATGCTTTAGGAGCTCGTCACGCGTTCCGTTGCAGTCGCTGCTTAAAAGGTATTTGAGGTGTTGTGGTGTAAGGCCATCTAAGCCGCCAGCTGAGCCGTTTGGGAACGACATGACGGCCCCCAAAACATCTTCCGGTGTAGCCTTAAGCGGCGCGTCAGTGGTTAGTGGAGGGCCGGGCAGGACGAAGTTTGCTGCTGGAAGTGGGTGCTTATTAGTAAGGGCCGAAAGTGTATTTAAGTTTTCAGGAGCTACTGTGTCGCTAGAAAAAATGATGCGGGCGGCACCCCTAATGTCCCCATCGGCTACCTTATTTTCTACTATTTTACTGATGTTTCGTTTCGTAGTGTATTGCTGGGGAGTAGTGGGACAAACAGGAGAATTGTTAATACAGTTTTCTTTTATTTTAGTAGCAAGGGACCTTCGAGTATTATCATCGTCGTTGACATGGAGAACTTTGAACGAAAAAGTCAAAAGTTCTTCCCAGGCGCGCTTTGAGTTTTCACTTACGGCAGTTTTTATAATTTCTGCTAAAAATTTTGAAACTGTGACGCGGGCGCCCCGGGGTATACGTTTAAGAGTCGGTAGGGTATTTTTTAAGCTACTTATAGTTTGCCAAAAAGGTGGGTTGGAAAGTATGGATTGTGATTGCAGAACGGTTGTCGAAGGGCGGGCGGAAATTATAGGTCCCGAACATGAGACCTGGTGTTTATGTTTTTTGCGATATGGATATTTAAACCTTTTGTACCTTTGAAATAACGGAGCTGGGGACAATGTGGGCAGCGTACATCAATGTCCAGCGACACAGTAGCGGCGACATTGTTTGCTAATAGGGACATACAGGTTCTAACTACTACTTATACAATACAAAGAAAAACTTATAGTTACTATAAATAAAAGGATATAAGATAGGAAAAATATCAAGGTAACAAGGCGAACAGGCACGATAAATTAAAGTAAATGCCACTAATTTCTCTTGGACGTAACTCTAAAATACACGTCAAAAGAAAAAATAAAACTAAAATTTATACTAAAATTAATACTAGTGAGCTACTCCTGTCAGAGGAGGCATTTATATGGCTTACTGTTCTTTTAGTAGCCTATCTTTAATTTTGTGTCATTCTTCAGTGGTCTTTGGACTCTTAGAATTTTTTTTGAGTTATAAAGCACGGCTGGCGAATTAAGTGCTTTAATGATAATAACTTCCTTTGTAGCCTTGGACGCGGAGGACTGGGACACTCCGTGGTTCAAATTTTGACCAACGGAGTGTTGTCCATACCCATTTCCATTTTGTTATTTATCAGGTTTCTGATATTTTTTCTTCGTTACGCAGACTCCAAAATTTGTTTTGACTCTAATCTCACGTAGACAAATGTAGCAGCCTTTTTTTAACAGACATTTTGAAAAACGAGAAATTAACCAGTCCGTTGAAGCACTACGTTCTAACGAGGCCTCTAGACGGGCCATACATACTTGATAAAGTCTATGATCCGTTTATTTTACCACACACTAGTCATTTCAATATGTTTTATATGTTATTCATTTTAACCTCAATGATATATACATATGCGTTGGTATGCGCACCTAATTCTTTGGTAGTCCTAATTGTGTGTTCATCATCGTCTTATATGATTTTGTTGGCTAATCCCCATATGTGAAAATAGAGCTTACCTACCAGATTTCCGCCCTTATGCGTATTCACATATGCATCGCATCTTTGTGCATGAACGTAATTTTCGTCATTTGTGTAGTGGTAAAGCATTTTAGTAAATTCCTTAGGATTACCAGACTGCCGAAAGAAAGGAAAATTTCCGTGACTCCGTTTTCAAGTATCATAAATCCGTGTGCCAGTAAATCAGGTACTTTGACATTTTCTAAACGAGTAAACTCCGTATTTTTTTGATTCAGAAACTTCTGTTCCGCTCTGTATAAAGAACTTCTTACTTAATCTAAGAATCACATACTAAAGCTGGTATCAGCCTCGTGAAATTCTGACACATTTTGTTTTCAAAAACTTTCAAGAATTTAGTGTATTTTGGGAAAAGGCCATTTTGTGAATAATTCATTATGAAAATCGGGTGTTCTGTGAATGAAATGTAGCGTATTTTGAAAATAGATCCTGCTGCGTATCAGTGTTTATGAGTTTCAGTCCATTTCGAATTGGCTCATATTGACGCAAGTGCAAATCTAAAACGGTTTATTTGGGTTTCTTTCGTTATGAGAATAGTTTTTTTTTTGTTGTTAATCATTGAGAACTGGTGTATTTTGATTTTAGGGTCGAACACAGGGAAAGCTTTGTTAGTGGTTGAAAAAGCTAACCCTCACTTTGAATTAAAATTTCTTTAGCGAAGATTCTATTGCAAAAAAGAACTTTTTCCTTTTATTACTTCAAAGACAATGGTTTTGTTGGAAATCAAGAGGAGTCAAATCCATTGAGCGAGTTTACCAGTTGCACTGCACCAGCATCAGCCCTGCCGCGACCTATAAATCAAAAATTTATTGGTTCACCTCTAGCTTAGGGATGAAATCTTTGCTGTCGTCGGGAGATGGAACGCGAATAAAGAATTTTAGTATTTTTTTTCCTCCTGGGATGAAGTGCTTCTACTTCAAATATCACTGTATCATACATAGGGTATTTATTGGGGAACATATAGTATGTGCACAATAACACTACGATAACAATAAACCTGTATAAAAAAACTAAAATAAACTTATAAATAAAAGATGTTCCCCAAGTCGCCTTCATGGATTATGGTACCCAAAAGGCTGGTAGAGTTACCTCTTTGCATGGCCAGGCTTATCCTTTGACCGAATAACTGTCATTCATAATTTTTTTTTTTTAATGTTTTTTAGAGGTTCTCGGAATTTGTACATGCCTATGAAGCACGTCTGGAGAATTCATTGTGTTCACTTCTTCTTTAATGGCTTTGGACGCGCAGAACTGAGACACTCTATGGTTCATACTTTGTCCCACTCGTTGCCCGCACACGGTCCCCAAAAATACCAGTCAAATCAAAATTTGAAATGTAACAAATTTACATTTCAGGTGATGATAGAGATTCACTTTATAAAGTTCGTAGCACTACAAGCGTAGTACGGTTAAAAGGTACCTTTCTAATTATTTACTTATCTTAATCTTAACACACTTAGTTTTCGCTTCGGAAAATTATGTCACCTAACGAAGGTTAAGGAATTAGTTCCTCGACTAAATTGCGCACGGGAATTAGGTAGCCGGTATGTCGCGAGAAATTCTCTGTCTAACCCTTTGGTGGACAAAAAAATCGCTGAAAATCACCCATCTCACGTCTCCGCTGCTGGATGGCGGCCGCGTGCTGTCGGAAATATTGGACGAGACGTCCATTAAAAGAAAAGCCGGTCAGTAACAAAACGAAACTTCTTTATTTCTGGTCCTCATTTAAGAATTCTCATCTTCTCATTTTTATTACTTTCTACTAGTCAATATCTCGAATTTTACAAAATTGTGGAAAGCGGTTTTCATTATTTTTGTAACTGTAAACCTGTGATACAGCGTTGCCAACATGTTTTGCTTTAGCCTTTGCATTATCAGTTTTTCATTGTCAAACAACGATCTTAAGGCTTCTTTGATATTCCAACGAAAGAATAATACCAAATTAATGGAACAATGTTCCTGTGACCTTAGAACCTCCACATCGTCTTGAACTATTAAATTTAACCTTTCGTGAGAGATATAATCACTATAAAATATAACGGTTACACTCACGTCACTTTAGTCACTTCGCGCGACATGTTTCGGAGAGCTTAGGTCTCCATATTCAAGCACTAAGCTATTTTGAACCGGCCCGTAGCGCGCTATTGCACGACGCGTTGCCGACTAGCCTGCGTCCCGCTCGCCGCGCAGCTCGTGTCGCCCGCTCTGACATAGTTTGTTGAGAGTGATCTTGCGCCGGCGCTGCTACCGTGCTTTGCAGCGCATTCGGTTCATCCGACATGAGCAACGATAAGCAAACCACACTCACTGTGTCCACTAAACTCTCACAGCACACACTGAAGTAACCGTTATATTTTATCGTTTTGAACTGTTTGTAGAACATTAATCAATTCAATTCATGAATTCCCAATGTCGTTCGTCAAGTTTAAACAGGGCACATAATATTTTCCCAATGGATTGTGCTAACGGTTCTAAGTGTTCTAACGAATGAATGAAATAAAAAATATGTCGATTAAATTTGTCTAGAACTCAAAGGCCGCAGATTTGATGGCGTTACTGGCTTTGATACTGGTTATTAATAAATATTTTGTAATGGGAATGGAAACCTAGGCGGAGATGGCAGGACGATCTTGACGTCTTTCGTAGTGATTGGGCTGATATTGCCATAGAGGGAGACACGTGGAAGAAAGAGAGGGAGGCCTTTGCCCAACAGTGGGACACTACAGGTTAAAAAATAAATAAGTTATAAAATAATGGGCATTTGGTAGACTTACTTAGGTACTTGGTAATAATCAGTACAAGTCGGCGGCTGGTTGTGTTAAGTTTATTTGTTATAAGTTCCACGAATATTTGGACACTTGCGGTTATAAATGAGTATTAGGTTGTATGTATTAGTTTGCTGACTTATGTAATATTTGTGTCTAGTTAGGTAGGGTTTTGTCATTATTTCGTTTGGAAACTGTCGTTTTGACTGTACAAGCGTGGGCCCGAGTTTAACTTGTCTGGCTAAAATATCTTTCCACTAGCCTGGCTCCTTTTTTATAGTTTTCGCACTTTTCTCACATTAATAACAATAGCCAATGCAAATGCAATTTCTGACTACAGACAACAAAAATATACATTTGTTAGGGGTAAAAAACATTGCCATATACATTTCGTAAGTGGCTGGCAAATCATTTGCCCGGCAGAGTTATTGTCGTCCGGCTCTATTCGACTGAGTTAAATAAAAATATGTCATGGACAGCCGCGGATCCACGATTTCGTGGATCACGTTCGCGGGGCGGGGGGTGGGGGAGAGGGGCAATTTCCTTCACGAAAAATCTCGCGGTCCTCTTGAGGTCCCCGTAGTACACGAAGTTTGCTTTCAGGGGGGGCAGGGGAGGACTACCGAGCTGTTTTTAATTTATGCGCTGACACCGACGTCAAAACTGCCTGGTACAAAAATATATCAAAGAGCTCAAAGAGGACCCAGTGTGTTGACGATGAGGGACCTTCTTGTTCCTTTAGTCGTCAACACAGTGAATCCTCCTTTTTGTAAAGGGTCGGCAACGCGCATGTGACTCCTTTGGAGTTGCAGGCGTCCATAGGTTACGGTAGCTGCTTACCATCAGGCGGGCCGTATGCTTGTTTGCCACCGTCGTGGTATAAAAAAAAATATAAACCCGATGTGAGGGCCCTCTATTTTTTTTTTTAACTCCCCCGTCGCGTCATCTCTTTATTTTAAGTAGTTTTTTGCGCAGTACTTTTTATATACGAACATTTGTTCGTAAAATATGAACAAAGAACTTGTCCAGACCTATGTCATGAATGGACCCGGCGTAATTTAAATATTTAATTTGGCTTAGGTTGAAGACCTTTTGTATTGAACCTTTAATCCCTAGTGGCTCAATAGCTCTGCCATTTCAGCTTTAAATAAATGTCGAGGCGCAGTTTTGCTGTTATTTTTACGCCACCCTTGTGCGCTCTCCACCTTGATTTTAAGTAAGGGACAGACCTGGTATCTGGTGCGCGCCACAGGAGCGGAACACTTTCTCCTTTAACTAGCATATGCAACATAAAATCACTCCTGCGAGCTGAGCACTTGCTTTACACTTGGCTCTTATGTTGCAGTACACCGATCCCTCACTTGATGACATTTACCCCGGATCATGGTGTAAGGGCACGGCAATTTGTGGTTTTCCCACAACTTGGATATAACGACATGAGCCTATTGGTGTTGCGGAAAAACATAAGTTTATAAAATAAGGTAAACAACACAATTACCTTCATTGCTTCGCAATCACGAGCAACCATGATTTAATTGTCAGCTTATACACTTAAACTTGTAAATATATATTTCAACTAGCTTTTTCCCGCGGCTTCACCCGCGTACTAAAAGTACTAAAAAAGGAGGTTCTCAGTTAGACTCGTATGTTTGTATGTAGGAATGAACGTTTGTCCGCGATCATCTTGCGTTTCGCTGAACTGATTTAGAAGCGGTTTTCGGAAAAGTATTCGTTACATTCTGGAGGTTTCGGTATACCACGTTTTGAAGACGGCGGTTCCCTCATTTTTTATTTTAAAGAAATTATTGCAATAATTGTTTAATTGTTACGCCATCAACGACTACTACTGAGAGATTATGATTAATACAGATTTCTACTCTTGAATAGAAGCTTTTCTCCGCGACTTCATTTGCGTGAAATTAATAATCCACCCTCCTTTTTACCCGTTTAAGGAATGACTTCTGGGATAACAACTATTATATATGCTTCCCCAGAACGCAAAATATCTCCATACCAAATCATCTAAATAGGTTCAACGGTTATTAATTTCCCATACAAACTTTCAACCCCCGTTTCACCCCCTAGAGGGTTGATTTTCGAGATAAAAACTATCCTATATTGTTTACCGCGACTCAATCTATATAATATGTACCAAGTTTCATTTCAATCGTCTGTTCAGCGGTTAATAATTCGCCATACAAACTACCAACATGTTTTCTACCCCTCTAAGATTGATTTTCGGCTTAAAAAATATTCTATATTGTTTCCTGGGACTCAAACTATATCCACAACAAAATTATCTAAATCGGTTCGCGGTAAAAAAATCTCTATACAAACATCCAACCCCCATTTCACCCCCTTAAAGATTGATTTTCGAGATAAAAACTTTCCCGGAACACAAACTATCTCTATACCAAGTTTCATCTAAATTGGTTCAACGTTTAAAAATTCCCCATACAAACTATCAACCCCCATTTCACCCCCTTAAGTGTTGATTTCGTAATCAGCGACCCGATAAACCATAGAAACAATACCCATGTTGATATTTAAATTTTGTCACCACATTTCCCCCTTATGGGTTGAATTCTCAAAAAAGCTGAAACACTTGTTTTCTCATTTATCGTTAGGAATACTCCCGTAAAGTTTCGAATAAAATAGTTGAACTAATCTCGTTTCCCATACAAACTTTGAACCCCATTTGCCCCCTTTAGGAGGTAAATTTTTAAAAATTATTTCTAAGTGCATCCCTATGCCTTATAAGGAGCCTACGTACCACATTTGGAATCCCTAGAACCAGCGGTTTAGGCTGTGCGTTGATATGTCAGTTAGTTTCTTCTTTTATATATTTAGAAGAAGATTGCAATTTGGCACAAATACTTTCAAGAATTTTCATGTCCACAATATTAAATTTCAAAATCGATGCCATTTTCTTAATTAACGTCCCAAAAATCACAAAAACGACACCCATATGGATATTTAGACATTTCAACCCCATTGTACCCCAACAGGGGAGATGGTATTTCACGTCCGCCACGTCGGATTTTAAAATCGTTGTTGTTTTCGTAATCAACGACCCGATAAACCATAGAAACAATACCCATGTTGATTTTCAGACTTTTTGACCACATTTCCCCCTTTTAGGGGTTGAATTCTCAAAAAACCTGCAACACGTATTTACTCATTTATTGTTAGGAATACTTCTGTGAAGTTTCGAATAAAATAGAGTAACTAATCTTGTTTCCCCATACAAACTTTGGACCCCCATTTCACCCCCTTAGGGGATGAATTTTGAAAAATCCTTTCTTAGTGCACCCCTAGATCTTATAAGGAACCTACGTGCCAAATTTGGAATCTCTAGAACCAGCGGTTTGGACTGTGCGTTGATAGATCACTATGTCAGTCAGTCAGTCACCTTTGAGTTATATATATAGGGTGGGGCCTGTAACTAAAGCAAAAAATTAAAACGTAGATTCTAGTCCTCAAACTAGACAACTTTTGTGTAGCAACTTTTTAAAATCATAAAGTTTTTAGATTGTTATTTTTTCAAACAAAGTAAATAGTATTTTCAATGTACTTAAAACTCCGTCTAATTGACATCGCCTGTCAGTCTAGTCACTCTACAGACATAATCAATTTCATAGTACATTGCGTGTTCGAATTAACTTTAAAATGTAATAAAATTCAAACCGCAATTTTTTTTTCAAAGTCGTCAAACAAACGTTGCGTAGTTTGAGGAGAAGAATGTACATTTTAATTTTTTGCTTTAGTTACAGGCCCCACCGTGTATTTAGATATTAATTTTTAGTAAAAATATCCGTTAATATTTCAGTGAAAACTAATTTCATTCATAATATTTTATCATAGGTTTGTTAAATTTAATTGTACCATCCGCCATTTAATCGCGATAGTACTGAAATAGTTTGTCGGCGTTGGCGACCAAATGGCAGAGAGAATCAATACTGCAAGTATTTTTTTATCATGAACGTTGTTCCGCTACTATCACTGGACGTAACTTCCCTCCCTGCGCCGTTTTTTAGCAACCAGTTGGTCGGCTATATTTTTATATTAATATCTAAATCGGCTCCATGGAGACGGGTTAGGATTTAGCCCTTTTTTGTCTGTGTATCTGTCCTAACTTCCGCCAGTTTTCGCGCTCGCTTAGATCTATCATTTCCTGATCGTTAATGGGATCATTATTTGCCTCCACCTCCGTTACCTTTGTTAAGGCAGAGTGTATACACACGCTCCCTTAATATCCTTTATGTGCATGGCGACAAATGTATCTATTTTAAGCGGCTTTGTTTCTACTTTCAGGATTGAGCACTTTAAATTGGCGAATTCCCCTTCTACGGATACAGAAGTGCCTCGTTCAAAAGGAGAAGCAAAGCCGCAATTCATCACATTGGACCACAGAACGAATTATTTGGCCACACTAAAACAATTTTCCGCCACTTCCGGGGCATAATATGGATTGGGCCCGCTTTCAGGGTCAACTCCAATGAATTTTATCGCACTCTCTTTGATGCTATCGACCAGATCTGACCGGATCTGACCATCCAGATCTGACCTTTCTTCTATATTATTTTCCGGATCTGGCAGTCCGCATTTAACTTCCTCCTCACCTATCTGCGTGATGCTGTCATCCCCAGCTATACATCTTTCTAAAAACGTCAGATACTCCACTACAAGGTGTAACAAAATGCTGGTGATCTTTTTAAGGGCATAATTGGTATCGTATTCTAATTATAAAAACTAAGAAAAAAAAATATTCTCGCGAAAAAAAAATTGGTTTTGTATGGAGGATTGACCGGCTGGGACGACGTGCCCCAAACAAAACAAAAAAATTTAGTATCCAAAATATATTTCTCCTACTTTTACTTACTCGTAGTACAATACCAAATATGCCCTTAACGGATCATCAGTATTTTTATTATAGCCTGTATAGAAGGAGCGTGCTGATTATATTGTCTTTCTCGCATGGGGATAATGCACCACCAGAACGCTTTGTAAGATTCTCTCCAATTCTTCGAGGTTTGTCGAGTCCAATACATCTAAACATTTTACATAATAAACTTCGTTCTTGGCTTTTGTGCCCATATTTATGAAGTGGGCGACGTCCAATCTGATTAAGCACTGGGGCAAACGTCTCCCAGTCTTTTTAAAGAATTTAAAACTCATGTTTTTGTTTGTTTTTAAATGCACTCCCGCAAGTCGAATGAATTAATATATTTATTTCTTAGAATATGGTACAAATGATGGTATAATTACATTATGACAAGGGCTGGTGAGCCGTTCAGCCACTTTATAAGGCTCTGCTCGACTCCTTCAGCCAGTAAGCAATATAATTAGTGCTTCATGCTTCTCCGACAGCATCTGTCACACCGGTACGTTAAAATTACTTGGAGCCGACACCGACATGTCCGTGAAGTTGACCGCCCCAAACTCAGTATCCTGAATTTACGTATCTATATCGTTAGTTCATCGTTAGTTCACGTTAGTTCAGTATATTAAATCGTAAGGACCCGACTCCAACATCGATTTTTTTTAAAAACAAAATGGGGCGGCTAACTTCACGCTACCGCCCCAAAATTGATTTATCGGTTTTTGTCGATTGTAATCGGTAGATATTCGTTAGTTCACGGGAATTCACAAAGAAATTTCGTAAGGACCCGATCCGGTATATTTTTTTTTAATTTTTAAAGTGGGGCGGCTAACTTCACGCTACCGCCCCAAAACGGATTTTTCGGTTTCTATCGATGGCAATCGGTAGATATTCGTTAGTTCACGCGAATTCACAAAGAAATTTCGTAAGGACCCGATTCGGTATATTTTTTTTTAATTTTTAAAGTGGGGCGGCTAACTTCACGCTACCGCCCCAAAACGGATTTTACGGTTTCTATCGATGGCAGTCTGTAGATATTCGTTAGTTCACGCGTATTCACAAAGAAATTTCGTAAGGACCCCATTGTGTATATATTTTTTTTTATTTTTAAAGTGGGGCAGCAAACTTCACGCTACCGCCCCAAAACGGATTTTAAGGTTTCTATCGATGACAATCGGTAGATATTCGTTAGTTCACGCGAATGCGTAACGAAATTTGGTAAGGACCCGACTGGAAAAGTTTTCCTATTATTATTAAAGTACTGGGGCGGTTGTCTTCACGCATATGATACAGGCCAAACTGTACGGATATCAGCATAACTGGCCACATGAACCGATAAGATGAGGTGTTTTATTGTTTGTTCAGGCATTTTGGACGTAAGGACCCATATACTTTGGCTAGAAAAAAATTATTTCGAAAATATATAACGACCATTTTAGGTATTCAGATAAAGTGTCACATATGGTGTTCCCTTGAGATCCTAACGAATTAAGTGCAGGAACTATCCTCTACAAAGCACGGCAAATCGATTAAGATATGTTTATTGCGGGCAAACTTAGCTACATGCCCACAATTGATCATACAACATTTCTATAGAAAAGTACTGGGGCGGCTGTCTTCACGCATATGATACTGGCCAAACTATACGTATATCATAATAACTGGCTACATGCACCGATGAAACGAGGTGTTTTATTGTTTGTTCAGGCATTTTGGACGTAAGGACCCATATACTATGGCTAGAAAAAAAATTATTTCGAAAATACATAAGGACCATTTGAGGTATTCAGATAAAGTGTCACATATGGTGTTCCCTTGAGATTCTAACGAATTCAATATCTCTACGGAGCACGGCTAATCGATTAGGATATGTTTGTTGCTGGCAAACTAAGCTATATGCCTACAATCGATCATACAATATTTCTATAGAAAAGTACTGGGGCGGCTGTCTTCACGCATATGATACTGGCCAAACTATACGTATATCATAATAACTAGCTACATGCACCGATGAAACAAGGTGTTTTATTGTTTGTTCAGGCATTTTGGACGTAAGGACCCATATACTTTGGCTAGAAAAAAAATATTACGAAAATATATAACGACCATTTTAGGTATTCAGATAAAGTGTCACATATGGTGTTCCCTTGAGATCCTAACGAATTAAGTGCAAGAACTATCCTCTACAAAGTACGGCAAATCGATTAGGATATGTTTATCGCTGGCAAACTAAGCTATATGCCTACAATCGATCATACAATATTTCTATAGAAATGTACTGGGGCGGCTGTTTTCACGCATATGATACTGGCCAAACTATACGTATATCATAATAACTAGCTACATGCACCGATGAAACGAGGTGTTTTATTGTTTGTTCAGGCATTTTGGACGTAAGGACCCATATACTTTAGCTAGAAAAAAATAATTTCGAAAATATATAACGACCATTTTAGGTATTCAGATAAAGTGTCACATATGGTGTTCCCTTGAGATCCTAACGAATTAAGTGCATTACCTTCCCTCTACAAAGCACGGTAAATCGATTAGGATATGTTTATTGCGGGCAAACTTAGCTACATGCCCACAATTGATCATACAACATTTCTATAGAAAAGTATTGGGGCGGCTGTCTTCATGCATATGATACTGGCCAAACTATACGTATATTATAATAACTGGCTACTTGCACCGATGAAACGAGGTGTTTTATTGTTTGTTCAGGCATTTTGGACGTAAGGACCCATATACTTTGGCTAGAAAAAAATAATTTCGAAAATACATAACGACCATTTGAGGTATTCAGATAAAGTGTCACATATGGTGTTCCCTTGAGATTCTAACGAATTCAATATCTCTACGGAGCACGGCTAATCGATTAGGATATGTTTGTTGCTGGCAAACTAAGCTATATGCCTACAATCGATCATACAATATTTCTATAGAAAAGTACTGGGGCGGCTGTCTTCACGCATATGATACTGGCCAAACTATACGTATATCATAATAACTAGCTACATGCACCGATGAAACAAGGTGTTTTATTGTTTGTTCAGGCATTTTGGACGTAAGGACCCATATACTTTGGCTAGAAAAAAAATATTACGAAAATATATAACGACCATTTTAGGTATTCAGATAAAGTGTCACATATGGTGTTCCCTTGAGATCCTAACGAATTAAGTGCAAGAACTATCCTCTACAAAGCACGGCAAATCGATTAGGATATGTTTATCGCTGGCAAACTAAGCTATATGCCTACAATCGATCATACAATATTTCTATAGAAATGTACTGGGGCGGCTGTCTTCACGCATATGATACTGGCCAAACTATACGTATATCATAATAACTAGCTACATGCACCGATGAAACGAGGTGTTTTATTGTTTGTTCAGGCATTTTGGACGTAAGGACCCATATACTTTAGCTAGAAAAAAATAATTTCGAAAATATATAACGACCATTTTAGGTATTCAGATAAAGTGTCACATATGGTGTTCCCTTGAGATCCTAACGAATTAAGTGCATTACCTTCCCTCTACAAAGCACGATAAATCGATTAGGATATGTTTATTGCGGGCAAACTTAGCTACATGCCCACAATTGATCATACAACATTTCTATAGAAAAGTATTGGGGCGGCTGTCTTCACGCATATGATACTGGCCAAACTATACGTATATCATAATAACTGGCTACTTGCACCGATGAAACGAGGTGTTTTATTGTTTGTTCAGGCATTTTGGACGTAAGGACCCATATACTTTGGCTAGAAAAAAATAATTTCGAAAATATATAACGACCATTTTAGGTATTCAGATAAAGTGTCATATATGGTGTTCCCTTGAGATCCTAACGAATTCAATATTTCTACAGAGCACGGCTTATCGATTAGGATATGTTTATTGCTGGCAAACTAAGCTATATGCCTACAATCGATCATACAATATTTCTATAGAAAAGTACTGGGGCGGCTGTCTTCACGCATATGATACTGGCCAAACTATACGTATATCATAATAACTAGCTACATGCACCGATGAAACGAGGTGTTTTATTGTTTGTTCAGGCATTTTGGACGTAAGGACCCATATACTTTGGCTAGAAAAAAAAAAATTCGAATATATATAACGACCATTTTAGGTATTCAGATAAAGTGTCACATATGGTGTTCCCTTGAGATCCTAATGAATTAAGTGCATGAACTATCTTCTACAAAGCACGGCAAATCGATTAGGATATGTTTATTGCGGGCAAACTTAGCTACATGCCCACAATTGATCATAAAACATTTCTATAGAAAAGTACTGGGGCGGCTGTCTTCACGCATATGATACTGGCCAAACTATACGTATATCATAATAACTGGCTACATGCACCGATGAAACAAGGTGTGTTATTGTTTGTTCAGGCATTTTGGACGTAAGGACCCATATACTTTGGCTAGAAAAAAAATAATTTCGAAAATACATAACGACCATTTGAGGTATTCAGATAAAGTGTCACATATGGTGTTCCCTTGAGATCCTAACGAATTCAATATCTCTACGGAGCACAGCTAATCGATTATGATATGTTTGATGCTGGCAAACTAAGCTATATGCCTACAATCGATCATACAATATTTCTATATAAATGTACTGGGGCGGCTGTCTTCACGCATATGATACTGGCCAAACTATACGTATATCATAATAACTGGCTACTTGCACCGATGAAACGAGGTGTTTTATTGTTTGTTCAGGCATTTTGGACGTAAGGACCCATATACTTTGGCTAGAAAAAAATAATTTCGAAAATACATAATGACCATATGAGGTATTCAGATAAAGTGTCACATATGGTGTTCCCTTGAGATCCTAACGAATTTAATATCTCTACGGAGCACAGCTAATCGATTATGATATGTTTGATGCTGGCAAACTAAGCTATATGCCTACAATCGATCATACAATATTTCTATAGAAAAGTACTGGGGCGGCTGTCTTCACGCATATGATACTGGCCAAACTATACGTATATCATAATAACTAGCTACATGCACCGATGAAACGAGGTGTTTTATTGTATGTTCAGGCATCTTGGACGTAAGGACCCATATACTTTGGCTAGAAAAAAATAATTTCGAAAATATATAACGACCATTTTAGGTATTCAGATAAAGTGTCACATATGGTGTTCCCTTGAGATCCTAACGAACTAAGTGCAAGAACTATCCTTTACAAAGCACGGCAAATTAATTAGGATATGTTTATTGCTGGCAAACTAAGCTATATGCCTACAATCGATCATAAAATATTTCTATAGAAATGTACTGGGGCGGCTGTTTTCACGCATATGATACTGGCCAAACTATACGTATATCATAATAACTAGCTACATGCACCGATGAAACAAGGTGTTTTATTGTTTGTTCAGGCATTTTGGACGTAAGGACCCATATACTTTGGCTAGAAAAAAATAATTTCGAAAACATATAACGACCATTTTAGGTATTCAGATAAAGTGTCACATATGGTGTTCCCTTGAGATCCTAACGAATTAAGTGCATGAACTATCCTCTACAAAGCACGGCAAATTGATTAGGATATGTTTATTGCGGGCAAACTTAGCTACATGCCCACAATTGATCATAAAATATTTCTATAGAAATGTACTGGGGCGGCTGTCTTCACGCATATGATACTGGCCAAACTATACGTATATCATAATAACTGGCTACATGCACCGATGAAATGAGGTGTTTTATTGTTTGTTCAGGCATTTTGGACGTAAGGACCCATATACTTTGGCTAGAAAAAAAATATTTTCGAAAATACATAACGACCATTTGAGGTATTCAGATAAAGTGTCACATATGGTGTTCCCTTGAGATCCTAACGGATTCAATATCTCTACGGAGCACAGCTTATCGATTATGATATGTTTGATGCTGGCAAACTAAGCTTTATGCCTACAATCGATCATACAATATTTTTATAGAAAAGTACTGGGGCGGCTGTTTTCACGCATATGATACTGGCCAAACTATACGTATATCATAATAACTAGCTACATGCACCGATGAAACGAGGTGTTTTATTGTTTGTTCAGGCATTTTGGACGTAAGGACCCATATACTTTGGCTAGAAAAAAATAATTTCGAAAATACATAACGACCATTTGAGGTATTCAGATAAAGTGTCACATATGGTGTTCCCTTGAGATCCTAACGAATTCAATATTTCTACAGAGCACGGCTTATCGATTAGGATATGTTTATTGCTGGCAAACTAAGCTATATGCCTACAATCGATCATACAATATTTCTATAGAAAAGTACTGGGGCGGCTGTCTTCACGCATATGATACTGGCCAAACTATACGTATATCATAATAACTAGCTACATGCACCGATGAAACAAGGAGTTTTATTGTTTGTTCAGGCATTTTGGACGTAAGGACCCATATACTTTGGCTAGAAAAAAATAATTTCGAAAATATATAACGACCATTTTAGGTATTCAGATAAAGTGTCACATATGGTGTTCCCTTGAGATCCTAACGAATTAAGTGCATGAACTATCCTCTACAAAGCACGGCAAATCGATTAGGATATGTTTATTGCGGGCAAACTTAGCTACATGCCCACAATTGATCATACAACATTTCTATAGAAAAGTACTGGGGCGGCTGTCTTCACGCATATGATACTGGCCAAACTATACGTATATCATAATAACTAGCTACATGCACCGATGAAACGAGGTGTTTTATTGTTTGTTCAGGCATTTTGGACGTAAGGACCCATATACTTTGGCTAGAAAAAAAATAATTTCGAAAATACATAACGACCATTTTAGGTATTCAGATAAAGTGTCACATATGGTGTTCCCTTGAGATCCTAATGAATTAAGTGCATGAACTATCTTCTACAAAGCACGGCAAATCGATTAGGATATGTTTATTGCGGGCAAACTTAGCTACATGCCCACAATTGATCATAAAACATTTCTATAGAAAAGTACTGGGGCGGCTGTCTTCACGCATATGATACTGGCCAAACTATACGTATATCATAATAACTGGCTACATGCACCGATGAAACAAGGTGTGTTATTGTTTGTTCAGGCATTTTGGACGTAAGGACCCATATACTTTGGCTAGAAAAAAAATAATTTCGAAAATACATAACGACCATTTGAGGTATTCAGATAAAGTGTCACATATGGTGTTCCCTTGAGATCCTAACGAATTCAATATCTCTACGGAGCACAGCTAATCGATTATGATATGTTTGATGCTGGCAAACTAAGCTATATGCCTACAATCGATCATACAATATTTCTATATAAATGTACTGGGGCGGCTGTCTTCACGCATATGATACTGGCCAAACTATACGTATATCATAATAACTGGCTACTTGCACCGATGAAACGAGGTGTTTTATTGTTTGTTCAGGCATTTTGGACGTAAGGACCCATATACTTTGGCTAGAAAAAAATAATTTCGAAAATACATAATGACCATATGAGGTATTCAGATAAAGTGTCACATATGGTGTTCCCTTGAGATCCTAACGAATTCAATATCTCTACGGAGCACAGCTAATCGATTATGATATGTTTGATGCTGGCAAACTAAGCTATATGCCTACAATCGATCATACAATATTTCTATAGAAAAGTACTGGGGCGGCTGTCTTCACGCATATGATACTGGCCAAACTATACGTATATCATAATAACTAGCTACATGCACCGATGAAACGAGGTGTTTTATTGTATGTTCAGGCATCTTGGACGTAAGGACCCATATACTTTGGCTAGAAAAAAATAATTTCGAAAATATATAACGACCATTTTAGGTATTCAGATAAAGTGTCACATATGGTGTTCCCTTGAGATCCTAACGAACTAAGTGCAAGAACTATCCTTTACAAAGCACGGCAAATTAATTAGGATATGTTTATTGCTGGCAAACTAAGCTATATGCCTACAATCGATCATAAAATATTTCTATAGAAATGTACTGGGGCGGCTGTTTTCACGCATATGATACTGGCCAAACTATACGTATATCATAATAACTAGCTACATGCACCGATGAAACAAGGTGTTTTATTGTTTGTTCAGGCATTTTGGACGTAAGGACCCATATACTTTGGCTAGAAAAAAATAATTTCGAAAACATATAACGACCATTTTAGGTATTCAGATAAAGTGTCACATATGGTGTTCCCTTGAGATCCTAACGAATTAAGTGCATGAACTATCCTCTACAAAGCACGGCAAATTGATTAGGATATGTTTATTGCGGGCAAACTTAGCTACATGCCCACAATTGATCATAAAATATTTCTATAGAAATGTACTGGGGCGGCTGTCTTCACGCATATGATACTGGCCAAACTATACGTATATCATAATAACTGGCTACATGCACCGATGAAATGAGGTGTTTTATTGTTTGTTCAGGCATTTTGGACGTAAGGACCCATATACTTTGGCTAGAAAAAAAATATTTTCGAAAATACATAACGACCATTTGAGGTATTCAGATAAAGTGTCACATATGGTGTTCCCTTGAGATCCTAACGGATTCAATATCTCTACGGAGCACAGCTTATCGATTATGATATGTTTGATGCTGGCAAACTAAGCTTTATGCCTACAATCGATCATACAATATTTCTATAGAAAAGTACTGGGGCGGCTGTTTTCACGCATATGATACTGGCCAAACTATACGTATATCATTATAACTAGCTACATGCACCGATGAAACGAGGTGTTTTATTGTTTGTTCAGGCATTTTGGACGTAAGGACCCATATACTTTGGCTAGAAAAAAATAATTTCGAAAATACATAACGACCATTTGAGTTATTCAGATAAAGTGTCACATATGGTGTTCCCTTGAGATCCTAACGAATTCAATATTTCTACAGAGCACGGCTTATCGATTAGGATATGTTTATTGCTGGCAAACTAAGCTATATGCCTACAATCGATCATACAATATTTCTATAGAAAAGTACTGGGGCGGCTGTCTTCACGCATATGATACTGGCCAAACTATACGTATATCATAATAACTAGCTACATGCACCGATGAAACAAGGTGTTTTATTGTTTGTTCAGGCATTTTGGACGTAAGGACCCATATACTTTGGCTAGAAAAAAATAATTTCGAAAATATATAACGACCATTTTAGGTATTCAGATAAAGTGTCACATATGGTGTTCCCTTGAGATCCTAACGAATTAAGTGCATGAACTATCCTCTACAAAGCACGGCAAATCGATTAGGATATGTTTATTGCGGGCAAACTTAGCTACATGCCCACAATTGATCATACAACATTTCTATAGAAAAGTACTGGGGCGGCTGTCTTCACGCATATGATACTGGCCAAACTATACGTATATCATAATAACTAGCTACATGCACCGATGAAACGAGGTGTTTTATTGTTTGTTCAGGCATTTTGGACGTAAGGACCCATATACTTTGGCTAGAAAAAAAATAATTTCGAAAATACATAACGACCATTTGAGGTATTTAGATAAAGTGTCACATATGGTGTTCCCTTGAGATCCTAACGAATTCAATGCATGGACTTTTTTCTTCTGAGCACAACTAATTAAAAAGGAATTGTTTATTGCTGGTAAACTAAGCTACATGCCTACAATCGATCATAAAACATTTCTATAGAAAAGTACTGGGGCGACTGTCTTCACGCATATGATACTGGCCAAACTATACGTATATCATAATAACTGGCTACATGCACCGATGAAATGAGGTGTTTTATTGTTTGTTCAGGCATTTTGGACGTAAGGACCCATATACTTTGGCTAGAAAAAAAATATTTTCGAAAATACATAACGACCATTTGAGGTATTCAGATAAAGTGTCACATATGGTGTTCCCTTGAGATCCTAACGGATTCAATATCTCTACGGAGCACAGCTTATCGATTATGATATGTTTGATGCTGGCAAACTAAGCTTTATGCCTACAATCGATCATACAATATTTCTATAGAAAAGTACTGGGGCGGCTGTTTTCACGCATATGATACTGGCCAAACTATACGTATATCATAATAACTAGCTACATGCACCGATGAAACGAGGTGTTTTATTGTTTGTTCAGGCATTTTGGACGTAAGGACCCATATACTTTGGCTAGAAAAAAATAATTTCGAAAATACATAACGACCATTTGAGGTATTCAGATAAAGTGTCACATATGGTGTTCCCTTGAGATCCTAACGAATTCAATATTTCTACAGAGCACGGCTTATCGATTAGGATATGTTTATTGCTGGCAAACTAAGCTATATGCCTACAATCGATCATACAATATTTCTATAGAAAAGTACTGGGGCGGCTGTCTTCACGCATATGATACTGGCCAAACTATACGTATATCATAATAACTGGCTACTTGCACCGATAAAACGAGGTGTTTTATTGTTTGTTCAGGCATTTTGGACGTAAGGACCCATATACTTTGGCTAGAAAAAAAATAATTTCGAAAATACATAACGACCATTTGAGGTATTCAGATAAAGTGTCACATATGGTGTTCCCTTGAGATCCTAACGAATTCAATATTTCTACAGAGCATGGCTTATCGATTAGGATATGTTTATTGCTGGCAAACTAAGCTATATGCCTACAATCGATCATACAATATTTCTATAGAAAAGTACTGGGGCGGCTGTTTTCACGCATATGATACTGGCCAAACTATACGTATATCATAATAACTAGCTACATGTACCGATGAAACGAGGTGTTTTATTGTTTGCTCAGGCATTTTGGACGTAAGGACCCATATACTTTGGCTAGAAAAAAATAATTTCGAAAATATATAACGACCATTTTAGGTATTCAGATAAAGTGTCACATATGGTGTTCCCTTGAGATCCTAACAAATTAAGTGCATGATCTATCCTCTACAAAGCACGGCAAATCGAATAGGATATGTTTATTGCGGGCAAACTTAGCTACATGCCCACAATTGATCATACAATATTTCTATATAAATGTACTGGGGCGGCTGTCTTCACGCATATGATACTGGCCAAACTATACGTATATCATAATAACTGGCTACTTGCACCGATGAAACGAGGTGTTTTATTGTTTGTTCAGGCATTTTCGACGTAAGGACCCATATACTTTGGCTAGAAAAAAATAATTTCGAAAATACATAACGACCATTTGAGGTATTCAGATAAAGTGTCACATATGGTGTTCCCTTGAGATCCTAACGAATTCAATATTTCTACAGAGCACGGCTTATCGATTAGGATATGTTTATTGCTGGCAAACTAAGCTATATGCCTACAATCGATCATACAATATTTCTATAGAAAAGTACTGGGGCGGCTGTCTTCACGCATATGATACTGGCCAAACTATACGTATATCATAATAACTAGCTACATGCACCGATGAAACAAGGTGTTTTATTGTTTGTTCAGGCATTTTGGACGTAAGGACCCATATACTTTGGCTAGAAAAAAATAATTTCGAAAATATATAACGACCATTTTAGGTATTCAGATAAAGTGTCACATATGGTGTTCCCTTGAGATCCTAACGAATTAAGTGCATGAACTATCCTCTACAAAGCACGGCAAATCGATTAGGATATGTTTATTGCGGGCAAACTTAGCTACATGCCCACAATTGATCATACAACATTTCTATAGAAAAGTACTGGGGCGGCTGTCTTCACGCATATGATACTGGCCAAACTATACGTATATCATAATAACTAGCTACATGCACCGATGAAACGAGGTGTTTTATTGTTTGTTCAGGCATTTTGGACGTAAGGACCCATATACTTTGGCTAGAAAAAAAATAATTTCGAAAATACATAACGACCATTTGAGGTATTTAGATAAAGTGTCACATATGGTGTTCCCTTGAGATCCTAACGAATTCAATGCATGGACTTTTTTCTTCTGAGCACAACTAATTAAAAAGGAATTGTTTATTGCTGGTAAACTAAGCTACATGCCTACAATCGATCATAAAACATTTCTATAGAAAAGTACTGGGGCGACTATCTTCACGCACATCGTACTGGCCAAACTATACAGAAATCATAATAACTGGCTACATATACCGATGAAACGAGGTGTTCAATAGTTTGTTCAGGCATTTTGGACGTAAGGACCCATATACTTTGGCTAGAAAAAATAATTTCCAAAATACATAACGACCATTTCAGGTATTCAGATCAAGTGTCACATATGGTGTTACCTTGAGATCCTAACGAATTCAATGCATCGACTATTCTCTACGGAGCACGTCTAATCGGTTAGGGTCGGTTATTTGCGCACAATCGATCATTTCTAATCTTTTTTATAGAAAATTAAATGTGGATAAATTGAGCAATAGGAAATTTTTTCGTATGAGCTGCCGTTACCGAGTTATTTACGAAAAACCAAAATAAGGGACTTTTACTTTGGACTTTTAGGCATGTAGCTTAGTTTGCCAGCAATCAACAATTCCTAATCGATTAACCGTGCTCCGTAGAGAAAAGTCCATGCATTTAATTCGTTAGGATCTCAAGGGAACACCATATGTGACACTTTATCTGAATACCTGAAATGGTCGTTATGTATTTTTGAAATTATTTTTTTCTAGCCAAAGTATCTGGATCCGTACGTCGAAAATACCTGCACAAACAATAAAACACCTCGTTTCATCGGTGCATGTAGCTAGTTATTATGATATACGTATAGTTTGGCCAGTATCATATGCGTGAAGACAGCCGCCCCAGTACTTTTCTATAGAAATATTGTATGATCGATTGTAGGCATATAGCTTAGTTTACCAGCATCAAACATATCCTTATCGATTAGCCGTGCTCCGTAGAGATATTGAATTCGTTAGGATCTCAAGGGAACACCATATGTGACACTTTATCTGAATACCTCAAATGGTCGTTATGTATTTTCGAAATTATTTTTTTTCTAGCCAAAGTATATGGGTCCTTACGTCCAAAATGCCTGAACAAACAATAAAACACCTCGTTTCATCGGTGCATGTAGCTAGTTATTATGATATACGTATAGTTTGGCCAGTATCATATGCGTGAAGACAGCCGCCCCAGTACTTTTCTATAGAAATGTTGTATGATCAATTGTGGGCATGTAGCTAAGTTTGCCCGCAATAAACATATCCTAATCGATTTGCCGTGCTTTGTAGAGGATAGTTCATGCACTTAATTCGTTAGGATCTCAAGGGAACACCATATGTGACACTTTATCTGAATACCTAAAATGGTCGTTATATATTTTCGAAATTATTTTTTTCTAGCCAAAGTATATGGGTCCTTACGTCCAAAATGCCTGAACAAACAATAAAACACCTTGTTTCATCGGTGCATGTAGCTAGTTATTATGATATACGTATAGTTTGCCAGTATCATATGCGTGAAGACAGCCGCCCCAGTACTTTTCTATAGAAATATTGTATGATCGATTTTAGGCATATAGCTTAGTTTGCCAGCAACAAACAAATCCTAATCGATTAGCCGTGCTCCGTAGAGATATTAAATTCTTTAGAATCTCAAGGGAACACCATATGTGACACTTTATCTGAATACCTCAAATGGTCCTTATGTATTTTCGAAATTATTTTTTTTCTAGCCAAAGTATATGGGACCTGACGTCCAAAATGCCTGAACAAACAATAAAATACCTCGTTTCATCGGTGCATGTAGCCAGTTATTATGATATACGTATAGTTTGGCGAGTATCATATGCGTGAAGACAGCCGCCCCAGTACTTTTCTATAGAAATGTTGTATGATCAATTGTGGGCATGTAGCTAAGTTTGCCCGCAATAAACATATCCTAATCGATTTGCCGTGCTTTGTAGAGGATAGTTCATGCACTTAATTCGTTAGGATCTCAAGGGAACACCATATGTGACACTTTATCTGAATACCTAAAATGGTCGTTATATATTTTCGAAATTATTTTTTTCTAGCCAAAGTATATGGGTCCTTACGTCCAAAATGCCTGAACAAACAATAAAACACCTCATCTTATCGGTTCATGTGGCCAGTTATGCTGATATCCGTACAGTTTGGCCAGTATCATATGCGTGAAGACAGCCGCCCCAGTACTTTAATAATAATAGGAAAACTTTTCCAGTCGGGTCCTTACGAAATTTCGTTACGCATTCGCGTGAACTAACGAATATCTACCGATTGTCATCGATAGAAACCTTAAAATCCGTTTTGGGGCGGTAGCGTGAAGTTTGCTGCCCCACTTTAAAAATAAAAAAAAATATATACACAATGGGGTCCTTACGAAATTTCTTTGTGAATACGCGTGAACTAACGAATATCTACCGATTACAATCGACAAAAACCGATAAATCAATTTTGGGGCGGTAGCGTGAAGTTAGCCGCCCCATTTTGTTTTTAAAAAAAATCGATGTTGGAGTCGGGTCCTTACGATTTAATATACTGAACTAACGTGAACTAACGATGAACTAACGATATAGATACGTAAATTCAGGATACTGAGTTTGGGGCGGTCAACTTCACGGACATGACACCGACGTCAGAACAGCCTCGTACAAAAATATATGACCCGATGTGAAGGCCCTCTTATCTTATTTTTACAACTCCTCCGTCGCGTCATCTCTTAATTTTATGTAGTTTTTTGCGCAGTACTTTTTATATACAAATATTTGTGCCGCCGTAAAATAATGACCAAAGAATTTGTTTAGAGCTATGTCATAAATTGACCCGGCGATATTTGAATATTTCATTTGGGTTAGGTTCAACACCGGGTGTATTGATGAGTGATCCCTAGTGTCTCTGTCCTGCCCTACAGTCCTGATTCGCCTTTCGTAACACCTCGTTGAACCACAAATTGGGAGGCTTTAGGTCTCCCTGGTCCGTTATAGCTTCTGCCATTACAGCTTTAAGTAAATGTCGAGGTGCAGTTACGCTGTAATTTTTGCGCCACCCTTTTGCGCTCGCCACCTTGATTTTAAGTCAGGGACGGCCCTGGTATGTGGTGCGCGCCACAGGAACGGAACGCTTTCGCCTTCAACTAGCTAGACGAAATCAAAATCACTCCTGTGGCAGCAGCACCGCACTCATTACATTTAGCACTTATGTGGCAGTACACCGACCCATAAGTCGACGATATTTACCCACGGGTCATGGTGTAAGGGCACGGCAATTTGTGGTCTTCCTACAACTAGGATATAACCACATGAGCCCATTGGTGTTGTGGAAAGACATAAGTTTATACAATAATGTAAACAAACACATTTACCTTCATTGCTTCCCCAAGTAACAAAAGCTTCTATAACTAAGGCCTTTTATCACCAATCAGTGATATAGTAGGCCTATAATGGTAACCATTGTGACTGCTTGTAATATAAAGGTTTTTAATAGAGCGTTTTGGTTCTATAAATTCAAGAGCAATTTAGTTCTATAAGTTAGCACTTAGAACGCTTAAAGGACCATAAAAAAGAATCTTTAAAGTGTTGCACTGTAATAGATTTGCAAAAAGCTATTATAGTACTATTTAATACTATAGACACTTTACTGACACTTTTATGTACCTATTATGCACTAATAATGCGTCGAATTAACTTTTATAGTACTAGTATTGTAGCAGTATCGCAAACACTATTACAGGATCAATCTGCACTATAAAAGGACTTTGCACGACCATTACATAACGTTTTAGCTTTTTAAATGCTCCCTCAACATCGCTATAGGGCTACCCAAATCCATTAAAATATGGCTGCCGTTTTCTGAAAGTGATAGCACATTAGCAGCACGACTGGAGCCCACGTGTACTATAGCAGCCACAGTCGGGACAAGTCCTAATTTTATTAATTAAAATTTAATTAAAACAGTAAAATTATGAAGGCGCATTGTCAAATTTGAAATCAGCATAATGATTTTGTCAATACAATTATTTTCGCAAGTGCAAGTACCGGCACAATTACGGTTCACGAATGTTTTTTAGTATGTACCTTTATATGTCACTTTAAGGAACTAAAGGGACATGGCGAATGACTTACAAATATATTTGTTTAATTTCTTGTGAAATAACCTCACGACGACGACAGCAAACAACACGAGGCTTTTGGTGATAAAAAAGATCACTGGAATTGTTTACGGCGCAAATTAGCACTATAAACATGTTTTGGTTACTTTAATAGTTCCTAATTGTGACATAAACATTGCAGACATTTCAATTATAGAGCTGATTTATCACAGTGAGAGCCTTTATGTACTGTTTATAGAATAAATCAGTGATAAAACTAGGGCCTATTTGGGGTTAGGTAAAGGTTTACGACACCATTATAGTGCTAATCATGAACACTAATTAGCACGTTCTAAAATGTTCTCAGGACTTTTATAGTGCCAAATTTTGCTACTTGGGTCGTAATCACGCACTCTTGAAGAACAACCATGATTTCATTGTCAGCTTATTCACATAAACTTGTAGTTTATACTATTTTTTTTTGTAAAAATATCCGTTAATTACTGATATTTCAGTGAAAACTAATTTATTTCATAATATTTTGTCATATGCCAAATGCTTTTTTTGACTAGCTAGAAATGCAGACATATATGTTTACCTTATTTTATTTTTCTATTGACACCGAATATATGCATACGTGTATAGATTAATATTGTTTGTGCAGCAAACAAAGCAGAAGCTGAGTTGCTAGAAAAATGGGTTAGGTTAGGTTAGAGTTGCGATCCCCGCGGAAACGTCTGTCGCCAGAAAAGTGTGTTAGGTTAGGTTTATACCACTTCAGCCGCCGATTGCTGCGGCAATTTCTACAGTGGCGTTTTAATTCCAGCCACTGCCGCTCTATGGTGTTGGTGTGTACCTTTACCGATACATTCGGAGAGCCCTGAATGGGATCTCCGAGAGCGGCAGCGACTGGAATGTCCACTGCGCCGTTGACATACTCCACTGTGTGGTTTACTGTTGAATGGCCCCTCATACCCAGTCGCAAGTGGACACCTGCATAAGATCGGTGCATATCTGACATTATGTAGGTGTCCGGGCTTATATTGGCCGCCATGGCGTTGAGTTTTGTCCGCGATCAGTTCTACGTGAACTTTTCGCGAAAGCCTACTAATACAGCCAACCGCCCACGTTTGGCTTTTCAGTAAACGGCCCCGATGGTATGTTCTGGTGTAGAGGTGGGTGTAGACTTCGCGTAAGTAGTGATAAATTTGGATCGCGGAGATCACGGTTACGCCGACGTCGATTGCGGCTGGAGTCACTTTGTCGCCTCTTAAAAAGTGTACCATTAGTCTTAGCGTAGTCAAAACCGGCAAATGAATACGCTCGAAAAATGTGTTTTTAAGAGGCGACAAAATGACATTATTGCAACCTTTTCGAAAGCAACGCCAGCGAAAACCCAGCTTTTACGTGGGTTTTGCGCTGGCGCGCATTTCACAGTAGCAATTTGGGCACTTTGGCGGCCTCTTGGGGATAAGGAGCCATTCTTTGGCGGCTGATATTGCTGCGGCTTCACTGTTTATCACTGACGCGAAATTCCATAAATTGAAATTTCGCGCTAAAATTAATTGTAAGGGATTCATCACACTAACTAACACTACACAAACGGAAACACACAAGAAAACAACCTGGAAGACACACAAACACACCTAATAAGCAAATTCCTCAATATTCCTATTTAATTTTAAAAATTTCTACTTAACGTGTATGCGGAGCCTACTTGCCTACTACGCTTTGGCGCCAACGCCAACTCTTTTCGTTCGAGCGAGACTCAAAGGCGGCGCTCGATACATTGCGCGAACGACTTAAAAAAATCCTTATAACTTATCAAATCAAGTGCAATGTTATATGTCAACACCGAGAAGCGGATATTTATAATTTGATTTCACTTTGCGGGTTGTTATATACCTAGTCGGTTCATAAGTTCTGTCACTAGGGTTTGGACTGGTAAAATAGGAACTGTTAGAGGTTGCTTACTATTTCAATATATGGTTAAAAAGTCTATTTAACACTGATTAATTTACGATATTATTCAAGGCAAATAGTTGTGGCAGTTTTACACAATTCCCTGTAACATTCGAAAAAGCGCAATAAAAAACCACGTCAAAAACACGCGCCCTGTTCGAGTTGATTTTGACCATAATTATTTTTATTAAATTTTAAAAGGCTTCAGTCTTGCATATTGCATTAGCTTGATCTTTTACCTTCATTTTCATATATAATTAACATTGGGTCTGACTGACAAGAAGGCCGTATACACAATTTTGGTAGACTACCTTGATGTATGGCATCAAAATCATCGTGTTTTGCTCAACACTGAAAAATACGTTGAGGTTCAGGAGAAGAAAAGCTGAAGCACAGACTTGTAAGTCAACTAAATATTGGTTTTGAAATATGCCTTAATCATCTACTTTCATAAAAATAACAATTTGTAACTCTGGACAACTATAACAATGATCTTGACCAACTTTTGTGAAGTACAATTTTCACAAATCATCGGCGTGTTTGGGACTGACAACAATCTTCAAGTTTACAAGGATCTATAAAATACGCGATCTTGATTATAAGTTGTTCATATTATATTTTAATCTGTATGAAATAAGCTTTCTAATGAGGTCTAAATTTTTTTAATAAAAGCTTTGTATTATATTTTATCACTTAAAACCCTTGTGACAGAACTTACGGACCGACTAGGTATAGAAAAATATAGAAATTAAAAACACGTTAGATTAGTTATATAATATGCCATTTAGTTTATTTACATATTAAGTACAATAAACACAAAACATTTCTATAGGTAAAGTACATTTGGATCGATTCTCTTTGACCCGCCCGGCGTGCCGCCGCCGCATGCGCTCGCCGATGGCTACTGTAGGCCATCAAATATATCGGTGCGGCTAACGGCTAAGGTACTCAAAAATATCTGAACATGCACTTTATCGCCTTGACAATAGATGCGTTGTTCAGATATATATACCTTGGCTGCTTGTGCGGAAAATACTGATTACCATTACGGAATGCCGCGATAGTAAATTTCCGGAAACCCTATGTACTAAGCCCTAAAATCACAGTTTTTAACTCTCTAATGGCTAAAATCCGGAAAATCCGGTTTACAAGATTTTGACATTCCGGAATGCCGGGATAGTATATTTCCGGAAACCCCGTGTAGGGGAGACCTAGGAGGGTTGACACAAATTTTACAAATATACGCATAACTTTTTGGTTATACAAGCTAGAAGTATAGAATTGTGATTTTTAGATAGCAAATTTCATAATCTAATTATGAATATCAATTTGAATACTAATAAGTCATTAGAACATTGCAAAAACATCCTTTTTCTAGAACAAGTCAGGTTGTTTCAACCTTCCTAATACCGAGTTAAGTTGAAACAGGTACCTGGGTAAGTTAACACATAAACATGTATTCGGGTTTAACGATAAGTATAAAGACAATTTTGCTTATAATCATATTTATTTTAATGGACAAACTTATCCAAAACAGCTACGAGATCGCATCTTAAAAAGAAAGTAACAAAAATATGTTTTATCTTATAAAAATAATAAGGCACATTAATTGTACATCTATGAGCACACATTTGGTTTTTTTACCTACTTTATAATCAGTCAGCTCCTAAATACTTAAATAAGTTTGAGTATTTAAACATACTAAAGTTATCTATAATCATATTAACGATAATACCATAAATGAGATCAATTAAAAATCAAATCCTAAGTTTTCTTCTTTTAGGAATAACAAAAAATATTTCAAGAGTTTTAACAAAAACAAACCAACTTAACTTCTTATGGTAATTGGTAGTTTTACCACCACGAAACACAAAAATGTTACATAATAAAAAATACTTATCAAATAGATTTAGGTACTTAATCAGACCAACAATTTTGGCACGTGTAGTCCAGTTCACCATTTGTGCATTCTGCATGTGCCCAGCCCTTGCAGTCTAAGCACTGAACCCATTCTTCGTTTGGTCTACTATTTTTATATGGCTCTAAGCAACACAGACATAAACAATCATTATCATTTTCATTCTCACTATTGGATTTTTCTGAATCTTTCCTCTTTCTGTTCTTACCAGTCTTTTTGTTTTGTTTGGTAGGTTTCTTTTTCTTAAGTGTTTTTGTTTGCTTTGAATCATCTAAAACTCGTTTCTTTACGCTTTTCAGTTTTCTGTTTGCTTCTATTGCTTCAAGTGCTTGTTTTTCTGGCGTGTCTGTCAAAACAGCTGACTTAACCTTTCGTCTGTTCTGCGTGCATTTTCTTGGTAGAGCCTTGGGTAATGGCCTTATAATCTCTGGAGAAAATATTTTTACTGGAGTCTTATCCGTGACAGTTGCATTTGAAGTAGAAGGATTAGCATCCACGCCGGAAAGGGATATAGGAGGATCATCACGTTCACGATTTAGGTGAGAATCATCTCCGTTTTGCAAAGATGTTGACATATCTGCAATTGCATTTGTTTGGCGAAGATTGGGTGGAGTTAAAGGTAAATCATTTGCTGATGCGGGCACAACTAAGGTCATATCAGAAACAGCATTTGCTGACGCACTTGTGCTTGCTGTAGATTCTGAGAGTGTTGGTTGGGTTTCTTCTCTTGTGGCAGTGGCTGGAGGTTCGTTTAATGGACGGTCGGTTACCTGACTTGGTAGATAATCTTGTGGTGTAAAAATGTCTGGATTCAGAGGCGAAATACCACATGCGGCAAAACCAGATGTTATGTTTTTGCCTGTTACTGCAATTTCCATAGCCGTTTTTACCATCCCAGGGACGTCGTAAATGGTCATTGTTTTCGCTGGATTAGAACGCATCCAGCTGTCGGCAGCGGTATTTATTGCTTTCTTTAAAGGGCCAAACACAGCGCGATCTAATGGTTGCAGCTTATGCGTGCAGTGTGGTGGAAACGTTAATAGTATAATGCCGTTATCCTTGCAAAATTGTATGTTCTTCACAGCTACATGTGAGCTGTGATTGTCGAGTATCAACAAGACTTTATGATGAAGTGACGATCGGACATGGCTGTGAAAATGTTGCAAAAACATATGGAAATCGTCTTCCTGCATCCAGCCCGAAGCATTGCCGGAACCAACACTACCAACTGGTGCATCCCGGATAAAGTGGTCATGGAATCGTTTTCTGGGGAATATGAACATTGGTGGAAGATGGTTTCCAATAGCATTTACAGATACGGCAACAGTAACCAGCGTCCCTCTCTCCGCAGATGTCATAGCACTTACTTGTTTGTCGCCTTTGCGAGCAATTACTCTATTGGGCTTTTGGACTGTTGTAACTCCAGTTTTGTCCATGTTCCAAATATCGCTGGCATGAAATTTATACTTATCTAAAAGCGTGCTAAAATTGTCAAAACACAGTTTCACATTGGCTTCGTTAAAGCTTGTGGCCCTAGCTAGGCTGGTCGCTTGAGGCGTTCTTAATGATAGCGAGGGGTTTCGCTGCATAAACTGCCGCAACCAAACTTCTCCTGCCATCTTATTAGTTTCCCAAGAAGCGGGACATTTTTTATTATAGTTTTGAGCAAGTTGATAAGCTAGTTGCCTTGCATCTTTAGCACTCATTCCATAATTAGCTGCTGCACAATTTACAAAATAGTCGGCCAGTACTTTTTCCTCCTCAGGAGTAAATATATAGTTGTGCACATACCCCATTGTAACGTCATTCTTGCCATCACCACCTTGCTTTTTTATTTTATTAATGTACCGATACAACGATGAATAGTTTAAATCATAAGATTTCACCGCATCCCGAAGACTTTTGCCTCTTAAAGTCACTTCCTCGGCAGCCAATGCATATATTTCGACGCTCGCGTCGCCTCTATTTGTCTTGCGTATGTACTTATTCGGCATTCTGAAAAAAAAAACAAATAAATATTTAGTCTAAAAATTAGCATCGAGGAGAGTTGCAACAAACGAGGTAAGTTGAAACAAGTTGTTTCAACTTACCTTCCCATCAAAATTAACGACTTTTTTCATATCTCGGCGATTATTACCTACAAGGGGTCCTTGGCTTAAAAATGAAACGAAACAAATTAAAATGTTGTTAAATACACGTTACAAATGATGTATGCAAGAGCCATAATTCGTAACATAACATGTAAATAAACGGCATTGAAAAAATCGTAAAAAACTTACTTCTTGCACAATTTTTGACACCGACGCTATAACTCCACAACCGTTCGCCGGGCGGCCGCGGCGTGTACTGACAAGTCGGCGGGGGGAACCTTAGGGATAGAATTGCGACCTTGACAGATTTCTAACGCACGTAGTTGCTGATATTTTGACGTTGTGTCAACTTACCTCTGTGTTAACTCTCCTAGGTCTCCCCTACTAAGCTCTAAAATTCACAGTTTTTAACCCTCTAATGGCTAAAATCCGGAAAATCCGGTTTACAAGATTTTGACAATCCGGAATGCCGGGATAGTAAATTTCCGGAAACCCCGTGTACTAAGTTTTTAACTCTAATGGCTAAAATCTGGAAAATCTGGTTTACAACATTTTGACATTCCGGAATGCCGGGACAGTAAATTTCCTGAAACCCCCGTGAACTAAGCCCTAAAATCACAGTTTTTAACCCTCTAATGGCTAAAATCCGGAAAATCCGGTTTACATGATTTTGTCATTCCGGAATGCCCGAAACCCCGTGTACTAAGCCTTAAAATCACAGTTTTTAACCCTCTAATGGCTAACATCCGGAAAATCCGGTTTACAAGATTTTGACATTCCGGAATGCCGGGATAATAAATTTCCGGAAACCCCGTGTACTAACCCTAAAAATCACAGTTTTTAACCCTCTAATGGCTAAAATCCGGAAAATCCGGTTTACAAGATTTTGACAATCCGGAATGCCGGGATAGTAAATTTCCGGAAACCCCGTGTACTAAGTTTTTAACTCTAATGGCTAAAATCCGGAAAATCCGGTTTACAAGATTTTGACATTCCGGAATGCCGGGATAGTAAATTTCCTGAAACCCCCGTGAACTAAGCCCTAAAATCTCAAAATCCCACTTTAACCCCACTGCCGTCAGAGAAAGTAGGGTGACCAAGTCGTCTACTGTTTCTGTGGAAACATTTGGGTGCACTTATCTTTTTTATATTTGAGAAGGGATAAAAAAAAATAAAACAAAACGTATATTTTCATTTACCTTAGCGATCGTTTATACGAAGTTTGTTAACTGACTAAAAAGTAACCCTGTATTTTTTTAACGTGGAAATCAAGAGGAGTCAAATCCATTGAGCGAGTTTACTAGCTCCACTACACCAGCATTATTAGCCCTGCCGCGCCCGATACATCAAAAATGTATTGGTTCACCTCTAAGGATGAAATCTTTGCTGTCGTCGGGAGATGGAACGCGAATAAAGAATTTTAGCATTTTTTTTCCTCCTAGGATGAAGTGCTTCTACTTCAAATATCACTGTATCATTCATAAGGTATTTATTGGGGAACATATAATATGTACACAATAAGACTACGATAACAACCTATATAAAAAAAACTAAAATAAACTTATAAATAAAAGATGTTCCCCAAGTCGCCTTCTTGGATTATGGTACCCAAAAGGCTGGTAGAGTTACCTCTTTGCATGGCCAGGCTTATAATTTGACCGAAATAGCTGTCATTCATAATATTTTTTTAATGAGTAATATTGTTCTGTTTTTCAGAGGTTCTCGGAATTTGTATATGCCCATGAAGCACGTCTGGAGAATTCATTGCGTTCACTTCTTCTTTAATGGCTTTGGACGCGCAGAACTGAGACACTCTGCGGTTCATATTTTGACCCACTCGTTGGCCGCACACGCTCCCCAAAAATACCAGTCAAATCAAAATTTGAAATGTTATTTCATTTCAGGTGATGATAGAGATTCACTTTATAAAGTTTATTTTATTTTTATTTTATTTATTTGGAAAGCAAACAGAAATAAGTGAGCAAGAGATAAGGTTTCTAGTACACAATAAAAACATTCACTTATTCCCTTAACAGCTCTCACTAAGACATATATCAACAGAAGTATTACTACACTTAACTTATTAACTACAGTTATCACTAATGATAATACTACGGGGAGTACATACTTAAAGTGTGGGAAAAAGTACAAGAAGGAATAATAGTCACTAAGCCAAATATTTTACATAGATTTAGATGTATCAATACTTTAACAATCAATTGCCAATTTTAACACCTTTTCCTTGAATTGATGTCTATTACAGTGAAATATGTCGACTGAAACCCAAGACTTATTGTATGTTTCACAAATTCGGTGAAGACATATATCAACAGAAGTATTACTACACTTAACTTATTAACTACAGTTATCACTAATAATAATACTACGGGGAGTACATACTTAAAGTGTGGGAAAAAGTACAAGAAGGAATAATAGCACTAAGCCAAATATTTTACATAGATTTAGATGTATCAATACTTTAACAATCAATTGCCAATTTTAACACTTTTTCCTTGAATTGATGTCTATTACAGTGAAATATGTCGACTGAAACCCAAGACTTATTGTATGTTTCACAAATTCGGTGTAAAGGTGCGCGAGAGCCGGCGTGGGTCGAGTCGAACGGGATGGCGAACGAGGCGAGGGAATGCAGTGGGCGCGCAGGGACTCTAAAGCCCAGTTGCTCAAGAAGCTCAGTACTTTTGTAATACCCTCTACAAATATTGAATAGGATTGTCGCATCGGTCATTTTACGCCTGGCCTCAAGAGATGGAAGATTGTATTTTTTTAAAAGATCAATGTAAGACATTCTTTTACCCATAAGTCTGCGGTGCATTGACCTCAGGAATCGTTTTTGCACCATTTCAATGGCCCTTGTATACTTATCATATATGGGGTTCCATACTACTGACGCATACTCGAGATGTGGTCTTACAAGTGCTTTATAAAGCATTAGGTATGTTGTCGTAGTTTTAAATGGTTTTGCCGATCGTATTACAAATCCCAGCATACGCATAGCTTTGGAGACAATATTTTGAACGTGTACATTAAAATGCAGCTTTTCATCATATAATACGCCCAGATCACGGCACTGATTAACCTTGTTTATTATAGCGTTTCCAATTTTATATTCATACCTGACAATGTTTTTGCGGTTTTTAGTAAACGTTATTTGCATGCATTTATCTACGGCAAGTTGCAATTTGTTGCGCTTACAATAGTCATAGAACATTTCGAAATCATTTTGAAGCATAATGGAATCGTTGACATTTTTTATGGCTTTGTAGATCTTGAGGTCATCAGCAAATAATACAAATTTAAAATTTTCGAAGCAAAGGTTGATATCATTGATAAAAATTATATATAACAGGGGACCCAGTATTGACCTCTGAATTACACCGGACGTGACTTCAGCTTCCATCGACATGAAGCCATTGGCAACAATAATTTGGGTTCTATTAGATAGGTAAGAGATAAGCCAACGAAGAAGATTACCACGAATACCATTGCAAGCCAGTTTTTGCAGTAATAGTAGATGGTCAACTTTGTCAAAAGCCTTGCGAAAGTCAGTCAGTATAACATCCACTTGCTCCCTCGTATCCATAGACTCAAACAGATAGTTACTGTACAGAAGCAGATTTGTGACCGTGGACTTGTTTTTCATAAATCCATGGTGCTCAGGAAGGAGACTACTTTCGACGGAGGGGTAAACAATATCGTAAATCAGACCCTCAAAAAGTTTTGGAATGCAAGATTGAATGGAAATGGGCCTATAATTTGAAACATGTGCTTTAGAACCTGACTTATGTATGGGAGTTACGTAAGATACTTTCCAGCGTTTGGGAAAAACACCTGCCGAAATACATTTATTAAAAATTATATGTAGGGGATTGAGTAAGGCGTGGGCCGTATTTTTTACAAAATAGGGATTAACTTTATCTGGTCCAGGACCTTTGTTGACATCAATAGTTTTGATCTTTTTCAGTATGTTTGACTTAGAGATTGTAATGTCGGCTAGGTGAACGGCAGAATCCGAGAAGGGTAAATTTTCAAGGTCGTCGTACTTAATATCTTGACGTGGTTCGAAAACTGATTTAAAGAAGTCAGAGAACAGTTCAACTATTCCTTCCGGCGAATCCGAAGACATTTCATTATGGTACATAAGGGGTGGGTACTCAGATGACTGATTTTTCAAAGATTTTACGTATGACCAAAATGGTTTTACGTTATACCGTAAGGACTTCTCGGTATTAGAAATATAAGTGTTGAAGCAGTTCGATAACAAGACCTTGCAGCGCGATCTGAGGAGAGAGTATTCCGAATAATCAGCCAAGGAGCCATAAACTTTCCAGCGGTGCCAAATTTTAATTTTTCTTTTGAGGGTTCTTTTTAATGCCGGGGAAAACCAGTTGGGGTATCTAGATGTCTTTTTATTTACTAACGGTACATTGCTGTCGATTATGTCAAATAAGAGGACGTAAAAGCGATCAACAGTTTCATCTGGACCCAAATGAGTAAGTTCAGCTTTCCAGTCAATTTTATTGAGTTCATTCGATATGGTAATCAGCTTTACGATAATTGTATTTCAGTATATTTGCGACTGGAAAAGTGTTATAGAGAAATCAATTGAAAATTGGAGCGGCGGGTGGTGCCGGTCGACATTTGAGAGCTCAATTTCAGGTTTCAATCTTACAATTAATATTACAGTATAAAAGGTCTAATATTCTATTATTAAAGTTTCTGAATGAATTGTATTGATTTAATCCTAGAAATGTAAAAGCGTCTAATAAATCTTTCTCGTGTTGACCTAAATTACCGCTGGGTAGTAGAAATTCAGACCTACCCGTAGGTTGAGTCCAGTCAATGTCTGGCAGGTTGAAGTCATCAACGATGCAAATATCACAATCCAGGTTATTAAAATTAGACTCCTGAATTTTATTAGCATACGAGTTATATATAAGAGGGTTAGATTTTGGGGGAATATAAATCCCATTCACTATACATTTTCGTCGAGGTGTTAATATTTCTATAAAAATGTCCTCAACATAAGCAGATTCCAGTCTAGTCTACGGATTACTTGCAGGTATTTTTTGGTTGCTATGAGCACTCCTCCTCCATCCTTTTTCGCCGTACCCGCCAAATCCCGATCGCGCCGAAAAACATTGTATGAATCGTCAAATAATTCAGAGTTATTGATTTCAGGTCTCAGCCACGTTTCGGTCAATACAATAATATCATAGTTACATTGTATTATATTTAAGCGTACCTCTATAAGCTTCGATCTAAGTCCGCCGCAATTTTGATAATAAAGTGTTATTTTATTAGACGACATTATAGACATAAAGTACAATTACTGCGGACAAACAACTACAGTGGATATTATGTACATATTTGCGGGCGAGGACTTCTTTTGGTAATCGAAGGAAAAAAGACGTGATTACGCTTATTATTACATGAAACAAACTTGAGGAAACTATTTGTAAAATTATGGTACATATTTTATCCATATTATTGGACACAAAAAGTCTAGTTATTAATGTTATCATTAATAAGATTATCAGCTTTGAGAGTATATGGCACCTATACAGATTAATAATACAGACTAGGTAAAAAGCTACATTTTGTGTTGCTAATATAATGTTAGGTGAAAGATAGGCCGTTGACACTCCAATTGACTCCAGAGAACGTCCATCGTACCATCACAGTTTAGATAAGTCCGACTCACTGCGAACAACGAGCACTCGAGAGTTATCATCTTTACGTACGAGGATGGTGGCGTTCTTAATCCAAACGAATTTGTATTTCTTGTCCTTTGCTTCCTGGCGAGTCCGAGAATATAAGATCTTATTTTTTAGCGTAAGGTGTCCATTAATGTAGATCCGTCTATTAGCAATAGCGTCGTCGAGGCCCGCGCCCCCCGTGCACGTCGCGGCGTCCATCAGCTGGCCCGCAGTAAGGCCGCGGCGCGCGCGCATCGCCGCTATTACGTCGTCTTTCAGCCGGCGGGAACACAGCTCGACTACGATGTTCTTAGGACGGTCACTTGTGGCGTTGTGGGCCACCCTATGTACGGTTTTTATGGTCTCACTAGACATTGGCACGCCAAGTACTTCTCGTCTCGGACCTACGTTCCGGTAAATTTTGTATTTCTAGGTTACATTGGCGAGATTTTTGGTCAAGGTCATTCTGTAAGCTATACAGGTCGTTAAGATCCCGACGGAGTGCGACGTTATCTTCTTTTATTGGTCAACTAATAGAAATGGATGTTCTATTAGTTGACCCCGGAGCGCAGCGTTTTCCTGCTTCACTACGTTCAGGTCCACTTGCACTTCTCTGACCGTATTTTGTAATTCGGTAAATTTGCTGGACCAGGTTTTCACAGACGCGGTCAAAGCTTCGATCTCATCTTTGAAACTATTTTTAAGCTCACGTATTTCCTGAAATACCTGGTTAAATTTCGCGTTCATATTATTCATTACAGCCTCCAGGTCAATACTTACAATTGATGGGAGGTCGGAACCACCGCTGGGAGTTTGTTCACTTTGTTCATTGATAGCGATGACTGCTACCGGCGTTTTTGGGGAGCTAGAGGGTACTGAAACTGCCTTTTTTGTGGTTTTGCATTTTGGACACTTCCATTTCTTAAGGTTCATAGGCAGGATTTTGTCAAACTCTGTTTTAGACAGTGCAGCACACTTGTAATGCAGGCTCTCCGAACAAGCTGTACATTTAATTGTGTCTCTGGGATCCAACGACTCATTACATTTATTGCAGATCATGTTTGTTTGTATGAATTTGACACTTAACAACAAATATGCACTCGCCCTCTCAGAGGCTTTCTCGAACGAAGTCACTTCTACGCCTATTAGATCTATCGCCGCGCGTTATTTGCAACCGACCGTCAGCTTTGTGCAGTGGCGCGCGCGCGATATGTGTCCTTGTGCACTACCCACAAAAGCGGCAATCTTTGAACTCCGCCCACATCGCACAGCTCCCTGCCCGCCCTCCACTCTTACCCCCTGCGCAAGCGCTGCCACTGGCCGCGAGCGGGTGCCCCCCTCACTCCTCGCCTCCGCCACTGCCGTCAGAGAAAGTAGGGTGACCAAGTCTTCTACTGTTTCTGTGGAAACATTTGGGTGCACTTATTTTTTTTTTATTTGAGAAGGGATAAAAATAAAACAAAACGTTTATTTCATTTACCTTAGCGATCATTCATACGAAGTTTATTAACTGACTAAAAAGTAACCCTGTATTTTTTTAACGTGGAAATCAAGAGGAGTCAAATCCATTGAGCTCCACTGCACCAGCATTAGCCCTGCCGCGACCGATACATCAAAAATGTATTGGTTCACCTCTAAGGATGAAATCTTTGCTGTCGTCGGGAAGTGGAACGCGAATAAAGAATTTTAGTATTTTTTTCCTCCTAGGATGAAGTGCTTCTACTTCAAATATCACTGTATCATTCATAAGGTATTTATTGGGGAACATATAATATGTACACAATAAGACTACGATAACAATAAACCTATATAAAAAATAACTAAATAAAAGATGTTCCCCAAGTCGCCATCGCGGATTATGGTACCCAAAAGGCTGGTAGAGTTACCTCTTTGGATGGCCAGGCTTATCGTTTGACCGAAATAGCTGTCATTCATAATATTTTTTTTAATGAGTAATATTGTTCTATTTTTCAAAGGTTCTCGGAATTTGTATGTGCCTATGAAGCGCGTCTGGAGAATTAATTGCGTTCACTTCTTTTTTAATGGCTTTGGACACGCAGAACTGAGACACTGTGGTTCATATTTTGACCCACTCGTTGGCCGCACACGCTCCCCAAAAATACCAGTCAAATCAAATTTGAAATGTTACTTAATTTCAGGTGATGATAGAGATTCACTTTATAAAGTTCGTAGCAATAGTAAAGTTCGTATAGGAATTATGTCACCAAGCGAAGGTTAAGGAATTAGTTTCTCTGCCAAATTGCGCACCCCTGCATTAGGTAGCCGGTATGTCGCGAGAAATTCTCTATCTAACCCACTGGTGGACAAGAAAATCGCTGCAAATCACTCATCTCACGTCTCCGCCGCTGGATGGCGGCGGCGTGCTGGCGGAGATATTGGACGTGACGTCCTTTAAAATAATAGCCGGTCAGTAACAAAACGAAACTTCTTCTTTATTTCTGGTCCTCATTTAAGAATTCTCATCTTCTCATTTTTAGGGTTCCGTAGTCAACTAGGAACCCTTATAGTTTCGCCATGTCTGCCCGTCCGTCCGTCCGTCCGTCCGTCCGTCCGTCCGTCCGTCCGTCCGTCCGTCCGTCCTCGGATAATCTCAGTGACCGTTAGCACTAGAAAGCTGAAATTTGGTACTAATATGTATATCAATCACGCCGACAAAGTGGTAAAATAAAAAGTGTTTTTTTTTTATTAGGGTACCTCCCCTATACGTAAAGTGGGGAGTGATATTTTTTTCATTTCAACCCTAACGTGTGATATATTGTTGGATAGGTATTTAAAAATGAATAGGGGTTTACTAAAATCATTTTTCGATAATGTAAATATTTTCGGAAATAATCGCTCCAGAAGTAAAAATATATGCGTCCCCCCCCCCTCTAACTTTTGAACCATAACTTTTAAAAATATGAAAAAAATCTCAAAAGCAGAACTTTATAAAAACTTTCTAGGAAAATTATTTTGAACTTGATAGGATGAATAGTTTTTGAAAAAAAATTACAAAATAATTTCTGAATTAAGTTTGTAATTTAACCGTATAAGCAGGTGTTTATTGTACCTGTAATTTCTACAAAATTACAATGAAATGACGTGCTTTCAAATAAAGTAAAAACGGTGAAAATCGGTTCACGCAATAAAGAATTATTCCATAAAAATCATCTTCCATACTTTAAGCTCGCGCGCAAAAGTTTACTTAATTTGCCGATAGATGTCGCTGTACGTGGAACTCTCATATCATATCCTACATGGCGGTGTTATTAACTCTTAAGTGGGGACACTTACTGTGACGGACGGAAAACTACGGAACCCTACACTGAGCGTGGCCCGACACGCTCTTGGCCGGTTTTTATTACTTTCTATTAGTCAATATCTCTAATTTTACAAAATCGTGGCTTTCCACTGCTGCCTTTTCCGGCTGCCATTATTTTTGTAACTGTAAACCTGTGATCCAGCGTTGCCAACATGTTTTGCTTTAGCCTTCTTTGATATTCCAACGAAAGAATAATGCCAAATTAATAAAACAATGTTCCTGTGAACCTAAACTCTCCACATCGTCTGGAATTATTTTGAGAACATTAATCAATTCATCATTAAATTCCCAATGTCGTTCGTCGACTGTAAACATATATATATGGGGCACATAATATTTTCCCAATGGATTGTGCTAACGATTCTAACGAATGAATAAAATAAAAAAATATCTCGATTATATTTGTCTAGAACTTAAAAGCTGCAGATTTGATGGCGTTACTGGCTTCGATACTAGTTATAAATAAATATTTTCTAATGGGAATGGTAAGAAGGAAGAAAGAAAGGGAGACCTTTATACCTAACAGTGGGACACTATAGGCTAATAAATAAATAAATAATAAATAATGGGAATTTGCACGCGTAGCATGACTTGACGTTTGACGCGACAGTTCCTACTTCAAGCGTGACTCGAAGTATGGAAACTATGGAATGACAGGCGACAACGTAAGATATGCTAGCCGGCCTAGTAGAATTAGGTACTTACTTGGTAATATTCAGTACAAGTCGGCGGCTGGTTGTGTTAAGTTCATTTGTTATAAGTTCCACAAACATTTTGATGCTTGCGGTTACAAATGAGTATTAGGTTGTAGTATTAGGCACACTCGCGGTGAGTATACTTGCGGGATAGGGAATGAATTTTTTCAGAAGATTATTTACTAATTATTCCATTTTTACACGTACTTAAAAATTATCAATTAAAGTGACGGAGCTATATTCAAAATGTGTACGTCTACTTGAACGACATATTAGCTTCACTGTCATCATTTATATTATAGAAACTGATCATCTTCTAGTTTTGCTGACGTATGTCATATTTGTGTCTAGTTAGGAACTCTTGAAATTATTTCGTTCGGAAACCTTCGTTGCAGACTCTATTAGCGTGGGCTTGAGTTTAGCTAGAGTCTGGCTAAAGTATCTTTCCACTGGCCTGGCTCCTTTTTTATGGTTTTCGCATTGTTTTCACGTTAATTACAAAACCCAATTGTGAGTACAGGGTAAAAAACATTGCCATAAACATTTTGTAAGTGGCTGTCAAATCATTTGCCCGGCGGAGTTATTGTCGTCTGGGTCTAAATACCACTGAGTTAAATAAAAATATGTCATGGAAGACTACCGAGCTGTTTTTAATTAATGAGGTGTCAACCAATTCGACCTTGGGACCCGTGATATCTGCTAGTATTTATTTTATTTTATTTACCTATACATGAGCTAGATTTTAACTGACATCCGCAGAGAGGAGATTTTGCTATAAAAAAAGCCGTAGCCTGGTTAAAGTTTCTAATTTAAGTCGCTGTTAAAAAATCTTTTCAATTATTAATTATCACATACTCGTAGGATTCAGTTTATGTTATTTTATTGTTCTATTATTTATTGTTCAAAATCCGCACAGATCACATATACTATAACATAAATAAATTATTGTTTTGCTAGAAGCAGTGTAAGTATAAGAGCTCTTAACACTTCCACAGCTTCATGATCAACTTTTTTTTTTTTTTTTTTTTTATACCACGACGGTGGCAAACAAGCATACGGCCTACCTGATGGTAAGCAGCTACCGTAACCTATGGACGCCTGTAACTCCACAGGAGTCACATGCGCGTTGCCGACCCTTTACAAAAAGAAGGATTCACTGTGTTGACGGCTAAAGGAACAAGAGGGTCCCTCATCGTCAACACACTGGGTCCTCTTTGAGCTCTTTGGCAACCTTACTCACCAGCAGGAACACAACACTATGAGTAGGGTCTAGTGCTATTTGGCTGTGGTTTTCTGTAAGGTGGAGGTACTTCCCCAGTCGGGCTCTGCTCCAGATTTGAGCGAGATGACATTCACTGAACGTGCCCTACCACACTAAGCGAGATGCCATTCGCAGTGCCCATACCTCTCTTTTTGGGATAGTTTAAGGACATACCCAAGTCCGGACGTAGTTTAAGGACATACCATGTCATCGGTGTCATCTCACCGTTACATTGGTTATTTGTTAGTAATTACATAATTATTGGTAATTACATTAGTTATTTACTATGTAGTATAGTGGTCTGATTATAATCGTTTTCGTATGCTTGTGGGCTTCGTCGCAAAAAGAATGGAGATCTAAATGAGTGCCAAGTTCTATGCAAAATCCAAATATGTATTTATAGGAACAAAATAACATTATGAACAAGTATTAAACTCTATTTCTTTGCTTTATTGGATACCTATAACAATTGCTGTTATTTAAAAATGTGAGATCTTAAAGTAGGTTAGATTTGACTTGGCCAGTTTGCATTACATCAGTCATTTTATAAAGTTATTCAACATATATATATATATATATATTTTAATTCTGATAAAAACTGGCCAAGTCAAATCTAACCTACTTTAAGATCTCACATTTTCACAAGCCCACAAGCATAATTTTTTTATTGAACTTGGCTCTCCTTTTTTACATTTATGTTTTTGGTGGGATATCATTACTTTTTGTAAAGAAAACTAGGCAGGTATTGAGATTTTATGTTTTTTCTTGCGTTTCCGCTGCATGGTTTTCTTTTTTATGCTAGTGTCTACATTCTCTTTAAGCGGTGCCGGTCGTTTAGCGCGTATTACTTACAAGTTTTTTGTATGGGGACACCACATATTTTTGACTTACTTTATTTTTCTATTTCTGTTATATAGCAAATGCAATAATTCATATATTGGGATAGTTTCAAATATCTGCTTGTAACGGTTCCAACGATACAATTTAAAAAAAAATTGTATGGGGACCCCCCCTACTTGAAACTTTTTTTTATTTTTAGATTTTTTCCTACGCTTACACACAATTACCGAGCTGGATTCCAAATTTCATCCTTCTCGGTCACCTGGAAGTAGGTTAGATTTAGGTACTATATGTCAGTCAGTCAGTCAGTGCTAAAATTTACGACTTTTTGACCTTCATATCTTTATAACCGTTTGAGCTAGCTTCATGAAGTTTGGGCTTCTAGATGTCCTTATGGATATAATTAAACACACGTAGTTTTATGTGTTTACGTTAAAGAGGTTTTGAGTTATAGAAGGGTCAAAAGTGGCACCAAGTGGTTCGTGTAATATACACTTGGCGCTGGCTAGCCCGTTCCTTTGCTTGAACTTGGCTTGACACGTTGCCGCGTGTCTAGATATGTTATGATTTTGTTTTTGCAGTAATACGCCGTTTTATTTGTTTTAATATTTATTAGCCCTCTACTCGTCGAGCGGCTGAAACCTGACGGCAACCTGCATGCACAAAACGTCACGCTCGTCTTTCACGAAGACTATCTCCGAACTAAAATCGCCGTACAAGCTTCGGTTATTCAGGCTGCGCAGGTCCAAAACGAAGTTCTCTACGTGGTACTCGCCCTGCAAATGATTATGGTTTTGAAATGGGCCTTTGTAAATAGATCTCTTGACTACTGAATACAGGTATTTGCTGCTACATATGTAAATTGTTTAACTATAAACCTCTCGCTAGACTCTAACATATCAAATTTTTTTTATATGTAAATTGTTCTCGCAATTTGATGCAATTTTAAGAGATTTATGCAAAAAGACGAATCGGTAAGCTCTTTTCATGTAGGTACCTTTGTTTTATCTCGCCGGTAATATGAAGCGCTACTACAATCAGGTATGTGAAAGATGTCATTTTGACTTACTTGTATTGTATTGTATTGTAGTACGGGCAGGTTTCCGCAACTCGACGTCTAGCGCCTATTTTGCGTAAAGGAAGGGCGGCTAGTCCAGCCAGCCCAGCTCCTCGAGGAATCCTATCAAACCTTTGATGTTGAGTAGGACCTCGGGGAGATCACCTGGGGATCCGAGGTGTTTTGCCCTGTACGGGGCCACTCCGTTGCACTCCAGCACCACGTGAGAGGCTGTTTCTTCTGTCAATGTATATCCTTAAAGTATGTCTGTTCACCAAAAGCCACCTAGGGTATTTCAAGAGGCTGGAGGAAACAACTAGAAGAGTACTGAGACCTCAATACCAGAATCTGCTTTATCAGCCTGCTTGTAATTATGATATATACAAGAAAAACGCTTACAATATGTGCATTGTTGTATATAATCAACTTCCAAAAGAGTTAAAGACAATTGATGACAAAGAATTTAAGTCAAAATTGAATAATTGGCTGCAGGAAAAATGTTTTTATAAGATTCAGGACTATTTAAGCTTTAGTGGTTAACTTGTTAATATTGTTTCCCTATTTAAAATTATTTTTATAACTATTGGAATTTCTATTGACTATTTTACATGTATACCTTTCATTATTATTACAGTTATTTTCTAGATACTAGAATCGAATAATTATGATTTTGTTGACATACTTGTTTTTATATCTAAGTTATAATTTATATATCTAATTTGCACGTTGATTTTATATCGACAGAATACTGGTTCAATGTACCTTTTAAGACCTTATTTTTACGTATTCTCGCAAATAAATATTTCATTTCAAATATTTCATTTCATTTCATTTCATTTCATTTCATTTCTCCATGCACCCACGGCACAGGGGACTGTCTGTAACACCTAAGTTAAAGAGATGTTTGTTAAATGGTCCATGACCTGTTATCACACTAGTTACCATCCTTAAGCGGATTTTGCCGAGACGGAGAAGTTTTTGGTGAGTCTGTCGTTAATACTAGGCATGGCTTGTTTAGCCTGTCTGCATTCCTCATGACTTTGCCAATGTGTTATGTGCAGTCTCCCGGTTCGTTCCAGCAGCGTCGAGCGTACCTTGCTGAAGGGCGTCAAAAGAATAGGCTCCGGGCCAATTGACCCAGCACCCGACCCCTGCCTGGCCAGCTCATCCGCAGCGTCGTTCCCCCGGGATCCGCTGTGACCTTTGATCCATTGAAGGACAATATTGTTATTATGACCTACCTCCATTAGTCGTTCATGACACTCGTGTATAAGTCCAGATGTAATGATGTGACTTCCTAGAGCCATCAGTACTGCCCTACTGTCAGAGAGTATACGGATGATGATGCCCATGCACTCAGCTTGAAATACTGAGTTGTGAGCGCCCAGCGGTGTGACTATAGATATGTTCAGGTCTTCAGAGAATGTTCCGCAACCTGACCCCACGTCTGTTTTAGATCCATCAGTGAAGATTCTCAATTCCCGGAGGTTGAGTCCTTCCTGATTGTCGTCCTCATGTAATTGTATTTTGTACCTTTTCTCGAAGACAGCACGTTTGTGAATCCGATCCGTGCCTGCCCTGAGCACTGGAAGTTCTTCGTATACCCTCTGTAGTTTCTGCAACTTGTTTCGTACGGTGGCGAGGTTCGTTCTTGGCCACCAGACCAGCGCCCCGTAGCAGAATAGAGGCCGGATTATCGTCTTGTAGAGCCAGAGAGTGATTTTTGGGTTGAGCCCCCACCTGTTACCAATCATCCTTCTGCACTGCCAGAAGACGACTTCGACCTTGTTTATGCGTTTGTTTATGTGGTTGGTCCAATGGAGTCTACTGTCAAGAGTGAGTCCTAAGTACTTTACCTCATTGGTCAGATGTAACTCAGTTTGGAACAGTTTTGGTTTGGTAAAGGTGCCAAGTGCCCTTATGTTGGTGAACATTACCATTTCTGTCTTGGTGGGGTTTACTGATAGGTCGAATTCCTTGCACCAGCGCTCCACGATTCTGAGAGCTGCTTGGGTGAGGTCACAGACCGTACTGGCGAATTTACCTGATATTAATATCGCCAGATCATCAGCATAGCCTATTGTGTAAAGGTGTTCCTTGTTTAGTTTGGTTATAATGTTGTTAACTACTAGGTTCCATAACAACGGTGATAGAACTCCCCCTTGTGGGCATCCTCGCACCGCCGCTACGGCCTGCGGCTCACCTGCATACCTTATAGTCCTTTTGTTGAGCATGTTCATGATCCACTTGGTGGTTTGACTTACTTGCGGGATTGGGAAATCTGGCGGGTCAATCCGTAAGGCCTCAAGGGCTCTTCTTACGTTATTTCTCGCGGCAAAATATAGTACTATACGCGCGCAGTCGTACTCGAAGGTCTGAAGGTATTTGCATTCATCGTCCATCATCATGCACGTCGTAACTCGGATCTAGAAAATTAACAATTCATTTATTGAATTGTTATTACAAGTACCTATGAAGAGTATGAAGTAGCCTTAGCGCTGATCTATAAAATCGGCAAATCATTAACAAAACATATAAAAATACACGCTTACTAACGCCGATCGTATCGTCGAAATCATCTGATGAGTTGAAGTCAACATCGTACGCGTCGTGCGTGCGGTTGAGCTCGTGTGTGCGCACGCGTAGAGTCCACGGCATCTCCGCGTCGTTCGCGCACGGCTGCACGTCCAGCACCGACCATCTGCCTTCACCCTAAAATCAGGAGTTAGTAACGGTAACTGTTCAGTATGAGGTACATATTCACCTCTCTTTGAACAGTATCTTGTATAAGGTTATGGGCTCCGGTTTTCGCATTTAACCCTTGCATGAGTGCCAGATAAGGGTCTAGCCAGTCTTAGCTCCGTAGAAGCGCATGATCTTCCCGGAAGCACCTTGTAGAGGTACAGCCGAGGTCAGATATTACAAAGAAGGAATGTGCAAAAGTGTAAACATATCATTGACGTCGACTGTATAATTAATCCTGGTCACGGCACCAAATGTTTCGTATTATAATATTTTGCAATAACGATATCCATTACTTGTACTCGTATATTTTGATATTTTTTTAATATAGAAAACTTTTTTAACTAACAACTTACCAGCATTTCCTGTCCTGACATACCAATTATCAGAAAACTACAATTAATTATGACGAGACCTGTAAGCATTTTGATAACTAAATTAAAACTGCAATAACAGCGGTGCAATGTTTATTTATAACGTTACATGCTAACGTGATGTGTCGAGTTTCATCCTCACGTAGATATTATCAAATTTTTAAATTATTGCTCTCTGTTATTGTAGTTGCATTGTCCACTAAACCTAGTAGTTGTCTCGCTTTTGTTTAGGGTACCGTAAATCGACGACCACATCTAAATCTTTTTTTAATGCTTTACGACTCCTAGAGCCAGCACAGCAATGATATTAAACTGTTATTAACACGTTGGATTTATCCGAGACTCTAAAGTGTTGCTGCCGACAACGATCATGATGCTTTGCCACTGTCTGTCTGAGCGAGAGCTCTAAATAAATTATTAAGAATACAATTTCTTTTAATTTTTAGTTACGTTACGTGATATAAATAAATATTTGATACCGTTTGATTTTGATTTAAATGTTTTTTTCTGATGGTCATATAAATATTAATAAATACCTACAATTGTAGGTACATATTACATATGTAAATAAAAAAATGACAGTTTGTTTAGTATGTCGTCTGATTAATACGACGTTATATTACCGGTCCCCTAGGCGTCGTTATAAGCAGGTTCTACTGTAATAAAAAATGTAAATAACCACAACGAAATTAAAAATTACAAATAATCGGCCAGTTGCCAACACTTACACCGATTAACATCTATTTTACAGATCTTTTAAATGCAGATTCCTTAGCAGTGGTCCCCCAATGGAGCCCTGTATACAGTCCCGATTTCTTTCACGTTCCATTCTTTCCCCGAGGTAGCTGAGTTCTATCCTCCTGTCCTCTAAGTATCTGCATATAATTCCCACTAGCCAGCTATCTTCACAGTGGGCCTTAATTTGTTTTTTTTTTATAACCGGCCACCATGCTCCATCAAAGGCCTCCCTCAATGTCCAGGGAAACTACTGCAACTATTTGTTTGCTCTTAAGTCCCTCCCAAACTGCCGTGATGGCGTCATAAAGGGCGTCCTCAGTACTCTTAATGATTATAGATTGTCAGCACCTCTGGGCTTGACATAAATGAACTAGTGACAATATCCAAGGTTATCCCGTCTAGATCCGGCGCCTTGTTGGGGTTCAAACCTTTAAGAACTTCCATTGCTTCCTCAGCGGTGAAGGGTACGAACTGGCTTTCCGGTGGGCTTTTTGCCTCTAGTCTTATGATCTTTTCATCATCTCGGACTTTGTTATGCCATTCTTCGTCATTTTTAGGGTTCCGTACCTCGAAAGGAAAAAACGGAACCCTTATAGGACCACTTTGTTGTCCGTCTGTCTGTCTGTCTGTCTGTCTGTCTGTCTGTCTGTCTGTCTGTCTGTCTGTCTGTCTGTCTGTCTGTCTGTCTGTCTGTCAAGACCATTTTTCTCAGGAACGCGTGGAGGTATCAAGCTGAAATTTATATCAAATACTCAGGTCTATTGTCCCTTGGAGCTGTGAAAAAATCAAACTTCTAAGCCAACGCAATCAAAAGATACAGCCGGTTATGCCGCAAATTTCCGCAAATATCGAAACTCGCAAGGGAATCAAAACCTACAGGGTACTTCCCGTGAACTCAGAAACTTGAAATTTGGCACGAAGCAACGTCATATAGCGTAGACAATGGAAAAATTACAAAAAGTAGACATTTTCAGTAAAATCATACAAAAAAATTTTTTTTTCAATTTTAAACTTACTACCTTTTTCCTCGTAAATGCGTGGAGGTATTAAATTGAAATTCATGTCAAATACTCAGGGCTATAGGAACTTTCAGATGTAGCAAAATCAAACTTTTATGTCAACGCAATCAAAAGAAATAGTAATTTAAGTCGCATATTTTGAAACTGAGTACTCGCAAGAAACTCAAAACCTAAAGGGTACTTCCCGTAAACTCAGAAACTTGAAACTTGGCACGAAGAAACTTCAAATAGCACAGACAAAGGAAAAATTACGAAAAGTAGACATTTTTAGTAAAATCATACAAAAAATATTTTTTTTAATTTTAAACTTACTACCTTTTTCCTCGTAAACGCGTGGAGGTGTTAAATTTAAATTCATGTCAAATACTCGGGGCTATAGGACCTTTCAGATGTAGCAAAACTAAACTTTTATGTCAACGCAATCAAAAGAAATAGCAATTTAAGTCGCATATTTTAAAACTGAGTACTCGCAAGAAACTCAAAACCTAAAGGGTACTTCCCGTAAACTCAGAAACTTGAAACTTGGCACGAAGAAACTTCATATAGCACAGACAAAGGAAAAATTACGAAAAGTAGACATTTTTAGTAAAATCATACAATAAATATTTTTTTAAATTTTACACTTTTTCCTAGTATACGCGTAGAGGTATTCATTTGAAATTAGTAATAACATACTACAACTTTTGCTTGTTATAGGTTTGTGCGGAACCCTCGGTGCGCGAGTCCGACTCGCACTTGGCCGGTTTTTTGTATTGTCATCCCTCGGGAAGAAGGTCGCCGCCAGCAATTCTGCTGACTGTCTATTTTTGCTGTCTTCTAGCACTGCTCCATGCTCCGAAGACCTTAGAAGTCTTTTCATGCTTGCACCTCCTGTCACACACTTTTTGACTAGGTACTCTATAGGAGATTTCCCACATGGTTTCTCTCTTTGGTTGGGATCAGAAATTTGTCCAGCTATTTGTTATGGCCATCTCTAACTGTGCCTTGTAGTGCTCTTTGGCCTCGGCATGTTCTTCATATGCCGTTAGTTTCCTTGCAGGGTTGGCTTTTGCTATCCTTCTTCTCAAGGTCCTCACCAGGGACCGGAAAACCCCTTCATTTGATTAATCGTTTCGATAGGGTAACCCTATTAAAGTCATACCCTAATGATAGGGTTACCCTATCATTGGGTTACCCTATCGATATGGAAATCATTTTGAATAGGCTTAACCCCTTTCAATGTGGTTTCCGAGTCGAATGGGGTAAAGATAGCTTTAATATTTACCGCTTACCCTATCATAGGGCTACCCTTTTCCTGTCTCTTTTCCACGCAGGCAGGCGGTTCTATCTTTCTCATTTGAAATGGAACAGGAGAGGTGGCGGCGGAACAAATTGAGTAAATATAAGATTTGCTGTCGTTTATTCATTCTGGAAAAGTCACAGTCCAGTCCTCTGCTCACGTACACAACTTTCAGTTAAAGAATTTCTGTTAAAGAAATGTGTCTTACGTTCAGTTTATTTTTGCATAGTTCGCACGTACTGATGAGATGGGCAATAATTATTTTGAATAAGAATAAAAACACAATTTCTATTCATATTCAAATCGATTTGACACAAACCAATATTCATCCTCCTAGAGTTTGTCCCGGCTTTTGCCACGGCTCAGTTGAGCCTGTGGTCCGCTTGGCAACCTAATCCCATGAATTGGCGTAGGGATTGGTAGTCGTTTTCAGCTAATTATGGGATATACGATTTTTTAAGCTCACATGGTCATTCACATTATAAATATTATTTGAAACGGGGTATTTACCATGTATATTAGCGTTATTGGGCACCCGATATTTCGGGTGCGAGGTAAATACCCCGTTTCCAAAAAAATAATATTTATAATTAGGGGATGTAATTTCGAAAATTATTTCTGTTTTCGGTTATATACTTTTTACTGAAAAATTATTTTCGGCTAATTATTCGGGTTGTATAAATTATATCTGTTTTAAAATTCAAGATAGACTGGTTTTTTTATTATTATTATTATACACGATGAATCTGAGTAACCCGAAAGATTTCAACCATAAATTCCTGAGGTCATAAGGAGTAATGAATGTTTTAAGAATTTAGGTCGATTCCGCAAAAAAAAGTTTTTTTTTAATTTTCGGATTTTTAAAATGCTTTTGAACATAAAAACATAAATGTTATTGATAAATTAGTACATTTTGGCCACGACCACTCTGTAAAGAGTGTAACGACAAAGAAGAAGAACTCTGAAACTAGGCTAATTCCAGAAAAGTTTATACGACATTTTAATCTCAGTCAGTTATTTATCAGTCAATTATCAGGAATTTATGGTTAAAATCTGTCGGGATACTCAGATTCACCGTGTATATAATTTTTTTTTTTTTAATTTTATATTAAAAAAAATTCAGTGTATAATATTTTTGTTAATTCTTTTGTTTTTTTTTCTTTTTTTTGCGTTTTCGTTTCGTTTCGTTTCGTTTTCGTTTCGTTTTCGTTTCGTTTTCTTTTCGTTTTTATTTTCGGTTTTATTTTCGTTTTTATTTTCGATTTTATTTTCATTTTTATTTCATTTTTATTTTATTTTATTTATATTATATTATAATAGTAGATTGTACAACAAGTGCATAAAACGTACGAGTTTACGCGAGGCGTTTAAAAGTCGAGTGTAAAATGGGTTTTATGGACGAGGGTTACACTCTAATTTTCACTTCATTTGCGAGGAAATCATTTATCGGTAATCGTAAAACAATTTCAAGTTCTAACAAAAATATTACAATGAAAACAAATATGGTTCCAACCAATTAATTTTTTTATATATTTTTTTGAATTTTTAATATGTGAATTTAGACATTTTCTGCCAAGTCATCAAAACATTTCGGGGCATTTCTAAACTATTATTAACTCCTATTTTATTAGATTTCATTTATTTAATTATAGAAAACACGCAATTCAAATAATTATAGCAATACTCAGATAGAATTAGTGGAAAAATCATAAAAAGTACAGTCAATTTCCTATTGGACGGGAAAAAAATTGTTTGTATAGATCAAAGTGTCAGGAATTGATATCAATAAAATTTATAAGTGATCAATATTGGGCGCTAAGGTGCCAAAAAAATGGCAAAAACCAGTTGTTCGCTTCTAGAGGAAAAACTACGGGTCGGACCAAAAATAGTTAAATGTAACAAATGTGCGCAATTATAAAACAAAGAGAATGAGCCCCGGTAGAGCAAAATCGGTCCAGAGGATCGTCCGCAATTCGCAAGAAAACACATATTTTTTGCAAATATTGTAAATTCAATAACTCGCGTTCCGGAAGTGGTGGAGAGCTGAAATTTGAATATGATGTCAGTTTTGTGGTCCTCTAACTACAGTTAATTGTTCAAATTAAAATGTTGTAAACTTTTTGCAAACCGTCGTCTTTTGCAAAAAGTGACCTTTTTTGAAATCGATTGGGAGGGTATTTTAATTTTAGAAAAACGTTATCATTTCGGTTTCTGTGCATTAAGGAGGAGTTGATCTATAAATTTCCAAATTTACAGATCATTTGACAAGGAATAAACTTGTTTAAATAATCTATGAAGATCAGACACTTTTTGCGCGCGCGGCAGCGGTGCACTATGGCCCAAACGCCCGATCTAGCTGGACAAAATTATTTTACACTCATAGACTAAAATTGACTATTTTTATTATTATTTTGGTATAATTAATGTGAAAAAAATTATCCAGTGTAAGTTGACCTTTGTATAAGAATAATTACTAGGGCAGAAGAGATCAGCTAAACATGGTTATTTAATTTTAAGAGAAATGAAGCATTATTGCAAATGGCACCTAAAATATAAGAATAGCAGAATTAAAATACGTAAATAAAGTTTAAGTTAATTATTAATTTTTTAGGTGCCGTTTGTAATAAAATAATGCTTCATTTCTCTTAAAATTACACAACCAAGTTTAGCTGACCTCTTCTGCCCTAGTAATTATTCTTTTACAAAGGTCAAATTACACTGGTAAATTTTTTTTCACATGAATTATAGCAAAATAATAATAAAAATAGTCAATTTTAGTCTATGAGTGTAAAATAATGTTGTCCAGCTAGATCGGGCGTTTGGGCCATAGTGCGTCGCCGCCGCGCGCGCAAAAAGTGCCTGAATTTCATAGATTATTTAAACAACTTTATTCTTTGTCAAATGATTTGTAAACTTGGAAATTTGTAGTTCAACTCCTCCTTAATGCATAGAAATCGAAATTATAACGTTTTTCGAAAATTAAAATACCCTCCCAGTCGATTTAAAAAAAGGTCACTTTTTGCAAAATTCGACGGTTTGCAAAAAGTTTACAACATTTTCATTCGAACATTTAACTGTAGTTAAGACTGTTGTAGCCTTGTAGGACCACAAAACTGACATCATATTTAAATTTCAGCTCTCCAGAACTTTCGGAACGCGAGTTATTGAATTTACAATATTTGCAAAAAAAAAAACGTGTTTTTAACCAGTGTAAGTTGACCTTTGTATAAGAATAATTACTAGGGCAGAAGAGGTCAGCTTAACTTGGTTGTAGATTTTTAGAGAAATGAAGCATTATTACAAATGGCACCTAAAAAAATTAATAATAACTTAAACTATATTTAAGTATTTTAATTCTGCTATTCTTATATTTTAGGTGCCATTTGCAATCATGCTTCATTTCTTTTAAAATTATTAACCATGTTTAGCTGACCTCTTCTGCCCTAGTAATTATTGTTATACAAAGGTCAACTTATACTGGTTTTTTTTTCACATTGCGGACGATCCTCTAAACAGATTTTGCTCTACTGGGGCTCATTCTCTTTGTTTTTTTATTGCGCACATTTGTTACATTTAACTATTTTTTGTCGGAGCCGTAGTTTTTCCTCTAAAAGCGAAAAACTGGATTTTACCATTTTTACCATTTTTTTGGCACCTTAGCGCCCAATATTCACTTATAAATTTTATTGGTATCAATTCCTGACACTTTGATCTATACAAAAAAAAAACCCATCCAATAGGAATTGTCTGGGCCAGAAAGCTTATTCTATCTGAGTACAAGAATATAATGAAAGAACAAGTTTCAGTATTCTACGAAATTTTACTGTTCAATTAAATTGTGCAATATATTTTGACTCTGTTTGGCTGTTGAGCCACATTCTTGGTCTTAGAAGAAAATTTTACTTTATGCCCTAGAGCTTACATAGGTTGCTACTTATATATCCGGAAACAAAAAAACAAACAAACGTACACGGCTGAAAATGGTTTTATTGTTTTTCAAAGTATTCCCCTTGATGATCTATGCACTTTTGCATTCGCGTGAACCAATTTTTAAAGCACTTCTGCCACTCCGCCTGAGGTACCTCCATAACGTGTTGTTTGAATGCGTCGACAGCATCTTCAGCGGTCGAAAATCGTTGACCGCGTAATTTATTCTTTATATTTGGAAATAAATAAAAATCGTTGGGTGCCAAGTCAGGGCTGTACGGCGGATGACCCGTTAATTCCACATTTTGACTCTCCAAAAATAGAGTTGTTTCGCGTGACGTATGACAGCTGGCATTGTCATGATGAAGAATGATTCTTCGTCGCTGGTTAGTTTTACGAATTTGTTCAAATACTTCCGGTAAGCAAATGGTCGTGTACCACTCTGAATTAACCGTTCTACGGTTTTCTAGTGGCACTGTAGCTACATGGCCATTAATACCGAAGAAGCAGGCCACCATTTGTTTCAATGTACTTTTTGCACGAGTAACTTTCGTAGGGTTCGGCTCATTTTGAAACACCCATACCGTTGATTGTTGCTTCGTTTCGGGATCGTATGCATAGATCCAGGATTCGTCACCTGTATAGATGTTATAAACGGCTTTTGAGTCTCCACGGTTATATTTTTTTAACATTTTATTGCACCATTCGACGCGAGCATCTTTTTGCTCTTTTGTTTAGTTGTGGGGTATCCAACGCGAACAAATTTTTTTTACAGCCAAATAATTATGTAATATGCTATTAATGCTGGTCATAGAAATACCCAGAGTCGCCTCTATCTCGCGGTACGTAACATGTCGGTCGTCCATTATAAGTTTTCGCACAGCCTCGATATTTTGTTGTACAACGACCGATTTCGGGCGACCTGCCTTAACTTCGTCCGTAAGCATACTACGTCCACGATTGAACACACTAAACCAGTGATACACAGTAGTTTTAGATGGGGCTTCATCACCAAAAGTTGAAGTTAGTTGATCTATGCACTGTTGTTGCGTTAAACCACGCCGAAAATCATAATAAATCATAGCACGAATATTTTCACGAGTGAGTTCCATTCTTGCTGCGAGATGACATTTAAAACCCGTCAAAAACAAAACACGAGCGTTAATAAGAAAGAAAAAATATACCGGCCAGTACTTAAAAAAGTTCAAATTTTACCATGGAGGTCAAATATGCTATTTAAGAAGATTGTAATCCCGGTTTCCGGATATATAAATAGCAGCCCTCGTAAAATGCGATTTTATATCGTCCACGCACGATTTAAAGTCGAACTTTACGAGCATGAGAAGTGAAAAGAGTATATCTGCCTACCGTGGATTTTAAAACAGATATAGTTTTTGCTGGGCATAAGGGAAACTACGCCTTATTGGGATTAGGTCCAGTTTCCACACGATGTTTTCTTACACCGAAAAACCCAGAATACATTCTTATACGCGGAACATTATTTAAAATAAAAAGCATGACTAAATAATTCTGTTAAGAATCAATTATTTTTATTACATTTTCTCGCATATGAATTAGTCCCGACGAAATTATTTTGAATCATTTTAACGGGAATACAATCAACATAAGTTTATTCTTACGATATTTTTTTCAAATAATCATTTTATTCTTGAGTGTCCAACAATGACTGATATTGATCGTTTCATTATACTAGAAGTATCGGTGAACGGCGTCACATTTTGCTGGAGCCATTGAAACAAAGTACTACCTATAACTAGAATAACACAAAATTATATATTTTTAACACTTCACAATATGCATTTGATTTCGGTTCCTATAAGCCTGGGTCTAAGATTCAATCGACACGAGCTGTCACGCTCGAATGGCAAGAACAAAAACACCGGCACCACACAACGATCTTTTAGCGCACTAACAAGCAATAATAGCGTCTATCTAGACGCTAGACGCCTTTGATCTCAAAGGCGTAAGTACGAAAACATACGCAAAAAGATGTTTGTCTGTAGGCTCGCTCGTGCCGCCATACCTACAGTGCTTAGCTCGTAGGGTGCTCGAATAATAAATAAGCCAAATGTATTGGTCACAGAGTTTAAAATAGCTTAATCGCATTTGAAAAACCCTATCTGATAGGGAAACCATATGCTGGGTTGTAACCATTTACCCGAATTAACTGTATTGACATGGTTAGCCTTTCGTTCGGGTAAGTCAAACGATACGCTTACCGAATTGATAGGGTTTTTAAAAACAACTCTATCAAATACCCAATCTAATACCCCTTTAATGGTTACCGGTTCCGGTCCCTGGTCCTCACACTCATTTTGAAAATAAAAACGGGTACTATTGCATTTTGCTGACCGCTGGCACATATATTTATTTACTACTTCAGCAAATGGGCCATCAACGGTAAAAGACCTGGAAATTTGGTTTTTAGTGTTGGATATTTTTATTAGCAGCATATCCCTATGAGATTCAATGTCGTTAATTGTTATGTTTGCAAGTTCTTCACGCCTGCATGCTCCACAAATCCCAAATATGAGAGCAACATATGAACAAAATCGCACATTTATTGTAAGTATAATCCTAACTGATACATTAATATAATAAAACAAATGCTAACAGAATAGTTCGAATTTTAGTATTTTTAAGTAGGTAAGTTTAATTTTAAGTTGTAAATATTACAGTTGATTTTATTATATTCATGAATTATTATCATATATACTTCGTTTTATTTGAGATTAGAAAAATGTTGACATAACGATGTACAGGGTTCTTTATTAGGCAAGATACATGTCACAACTGTCAAAGTGCCTACGCCGTCATTAAACATATTAAATATATTTGTATTTATAGTAAAGCCATCCCTACGTATTTGTAAATGTTATATTGAGTATTTAACAATATATTGGTATTAGTTATATGCACGAAATATTTTATTTTTATAATTGCTGAAGTTCTTGTGAATGTTGCACAATAAAATACCTAGAGAAGAAGAGTTTCTAAACGGATGATTCGATTTTTAAATATTTTCTCGCGTCATCTGTCATTAGTATCTCTCAGTCATACCGGGATAGTTTTTAATGTTTAAAGCTTATTGTGATTCTTATTTAAATAAAGATATTTGCTTGCTCTATTATTGTGCGTTTGGTTGGAGGGTTATGGAGCAATCATAGGCAGACCCGAGTAGCATACAACAAGAAAAGCCATCTCGTAGTCCACCAAATCTTTTATCATCACCTAAGACAATTGTTTTATTATTTACTATTATATAATAAAACTATTAAATAACGTTAAGAACCACTTTTATTTACGAAAATTAATTAATAAGTTTGTTAAAAAACTATATGTTACGTTTTCGTTTTAGAACGTACGTGCGTCACTGTCAGGTCAGTTTTTCATTTTTCATGTGTCTGTAATCAAAACGAAATTGTCTTTTTATTGTTGTGTTGGATTATTTATTCTGCAAATTGTTATTATTTATTCACAAATGTGAACTCTTAATCATGTTAACAAATCCTTTGTTGGTGTGCTTGCAGTGTGTTTAAATTGCACATTTAGAACAGGTTGGCAACTACTGTTTCTATGTTTACTCAATTTCTAATCTAAAAAAAAACGAAGTATAGCAACAGAAGACAATATAATTTTAAGTTTATTAAATTTTTTTCACATATCTTTGTACAGTTTGTAGTACAAACTTTGTACTAGGGAATGCAATCTCGATTTCGGCCGAGATCTCGCGAGATCTTGGCGTTTTTTAACGAGATTGATCTCGGCCGATATCTCGCGAGATTGGCGAGATTGCACATCAGCTGCTACCGCTAATGATACTGCTGAATTTGATGAAGACAGTAACGATAATGAACCGCTTTCATCTCTTTCTGAGACACGCAAGAGTATATCATTGCAAGAAGAACTTCAGGAAGCATTGACTAATTCGCTGGAGTCATTAATAAAAAAGGAAATGAATTTATACGAGTCCGGGGGGTCAAAAGGCCAACTTTTACAGTTCGCGGGTCACTGCCTGAGATCTGTGGTCCCTACGAGTGTTGAGTCAGAAAGGGCCTTTTCTGCGGCTGGTTATCTGGCCAGCAAAATAAGAAGCCGATTATCAGATGATTCTTTAGACGTGTTATGATTTTTAAGAAGCTTTTTTCAAAATAATCCGTAATATAATTATGGCGTGTGTGCCAATTGTGATGTGACATGAACAAGCATTTAATTAGATTGCTAGTTGATCTCTAATTTTGTAGATTGATCTCTAATAGATCTCTCAGTACTCAGTGGGTGTTGTCTTTATTTAATACTAATATTCCCAGATTAATAGTTAACTCAAAATAGACAACATAATTAATAGTTAATAAATAAAATAAAATATCTTTATTTCAGAACATTGCGATTCCATAAATATTGTTAGTATACTTAAGCTACATGTTAGTGCATACAAAATAATTTTGGTCATTTAATAAATAATTAGCGTCATGAAATCATAATTTGTAGTAACATTCAATTAATCTAAATAACGACAATAAAATAAATAAATAATTAAGATTCAAAATATAATATTCTAGAATAAGATGTCACAAATGATTACATGTCAAATATAAATAATGATTTCATGTCCAAAAGATCAATATGTAGATACAAATATAAAAAGAAAATGGCGAGGTATTATTAATTAATAATTTTAACCCAAGTACACAGGATGGAACTATCTGGTCTATCGGCGATGACCTTCAGTATCCTGTTGTCGCTGCGTCGAATGCGGTGTAGAATAGATGCGACCCGTTTTCGCCTTATCGCATAAAAGTCGTCAGTACGCGCCTCCGCAAACATTCCTGACGCGCTACAGAACCGTGGCAACCTCAACAGGACTCTGAAGGCATCATTATACTGGATACGAAGAGCGTTATAGGCTTTCAGCGTGTAGTTGACCCATAGGCTACCCGTGTAAAATACTTGACAGAACGCCTTAAAAAGGGTAATTTTAACTTGTTTTGAACAACGGGCAAACCTACGAGCCAACATATTGCTTCTGACCGCCAACGCTCTCCGTTCCCTCTCCAAATCGAGATCGTCTTTGAGGTCTTCCGTCACATGGTGCCCAAGGTATTTAAACTGTTTAACCCTCTGCAGGTCATTACCTTTCAACGCTACAGACGGCACATGCTCAGGGTTCATTTTGTTTGACTTGAAGACTAAGACTTCACTCTTGTTGGAGTTGTATATAAGACCGTGGGATTCTGCGTAGGCCTCGCAGACGCTCAGCATTTTCCTGAGTGCACTAACAGAGGGGGACAGCAGCACCATATCGTCGGCGTAGCTTATGTTGTTCACGCTTACTCCGTCGATATAACACCCCACCGGCATTCTGCTGAGCTCCTCTATCAGTCCGTTAACATATAAGTTGAAAAGCTTCGGTGAGGTTAAACCCCCCTGCCTCACCCCGCAATCCAACTTATATGCCTCCGACTGCGCTACCCCCCACCTAACCATATTGGTCTGGTTGCCGTACCAATATTTAAAAATATCTATTATTTCACGCGGAACCTTACTTGATGATACTCGTAGCTTATCCCACAGGATGCCATGTGACACCATGTCAAAGGCTTTTGATAGATCGAGGAAGCACGCATATACAGGCGTGCTTCTATCTGTGTAATACTTGACGGTGTGCTTTAGACTTAAAATGGCGGTCTCGGTAGATAATCCTGCTCTAAATCCAAACTGTGCATCATGTAAATTTAAATACCTACCAAGTCGCAGGTCAAGCACGCCGTCAAGTACTTTAGCTATTATTGTAGCCAATGAGATGGGCCTATAGTTAGCTGCGTCTGACACGTCCCCGGTTTTATTTTTAACTATTGGTACGACAATTGTCCTTAACATCTCATCGGGCAAATAGGCATGACCCATACACAACGAAAATAGCATACTTAACACTCTGGGTAAGTGTACTCCAGCGGCTTGCAGATGCTCGATGCTGAGCCCATCGTGCCCCGGTGACTTTCCTCGTGTCATGCAACGGATCACATCTGACACTTCCTTACAAGTGAACACGGTGAACTCAGCACCGAACTCCGCTTTACATGACTGCAATGTGGTACCCAGTGGTGACTCAACTTTGAACTTATCTTTAAATAACTTTGCTATTTCTGCTGGCTCATTACATCCATTTACACTGACTGGCAGGCTAGGTCTTACATTAAGGGACTTAGTGTGCTTCCAGAATGACTTAAAATCACCCTTTGAGCGATGGGTAGCCAATACATCCATTTTGATTTGGTCTTGGTGGTTTTGACACCACTTGAGTTTACATTTGAACCTGCGCCTGCTATTACACATATCATGGTATACAGATCCAGACTTGGGTTTACCACCTGCAACCCACTCCAGAAATTTCAGTCGCGCCTCCCTATGAACCGCACTCACATGTTTGTTCCATCCTGTGATATAGCCTCCTTTTCGCTTTACAGACTTTTTACAGCTCAACACAGATAGATGCTTGTACTAAAATACCTAAAATTCTACTGTACAGGTCGTTTATAATCATATGATGTCCCACATTGTCACAGTTTCTATCACAACACTCTCTGAGCTCCTCAGGAAGGTCAATATCACGCAACCTGTTGCTGCAGGTGTCATGATACTCACTCGCCTATTCTGAACTCCTTTCTCCCCATATTACACGATTTCGTGGTCTGTTACACATATTGACTTTACATCTCGCAATGTTTATGTTAATTTCTAGCTTTATCGGAAAATGATCAGACCAAAATACATCATTATGTATTTTAATATTAACAACAGATTTCAACATCAACTCAGATACTAAACAATGATCTAACCAACGTCTAAATCCGTGCGCCTCACTAAGATAAGTGTAACTGTCTGAATGTAAGCCTAATTTCACAATATCAGCACAGGTTAAACCATTTTCTGAACAAAATTCTAAAAGTTCTTTACCAAAGTTCTCGCCAGGATGTGCATTAAAATCACCCAAAATTATCACAGATTCCACGTCAGCTGCCTCAACTATGGCACAAATTTCTCCAAGACACTGCGTGAATTCCGGTAAATTCTCACCGATGTCTACAGGCATATACACACTCATAATTAACAACTGCCGATCACTAGTGGTCACTTTAATACCCACTAACCGCGGGCTGTCACACTCAATTATCGACACTGATTGTCAAATATCCTTCCGCCACAGGAGAGCGACCCCGCCGTGGGGGCGCCCGCGCAGGGTCCCCGCTGAGGTGTCCACCGCCGACGTGCCGGCATGCCCAAATCCTTCATGTATGCTCCCCAAGTATGGTAGGTCGTGGGGCAGGAGCCACGTCTCTTGCAACGCGATTATGTCACATGTCTCACAAACGGGCCTTAACAAAGTCAACAGATCTCTTTATGGACTTACAATTGAAGGACAAAAATCTACATATGTTGTCATCGTGTAGCGTACTATTCATGAATTGATCTGGACCTTCTTCTCACTTTATTATCGCGAGCAGTCTCCCGATTATTCGGGTTACTACTTTTGAAATAAACATATTTACGGAATTTTATTCCGTCCGGCCATAGGTTGTCGTTCAAAAACACATCCAACAAAGATTTGTTTACAAAAAACTTGTAGGCATCATACCCTTTATCTCGCTTCATTACCACCTTTTCGAGTCTTACGACTTCATTTGTTTTGTTTCTAATGTATTCCGCTATATCCGCGCTGGCTGTATCTCGATGTACATTAGAAATAAATAACGGTACTTTGTTTATAGCGGCCTTAAATTTCTCACAAGGGCTCGCCTTGCCAGTACTTCCAATAAATTGATTTCGCAATCTCTTCCTTTCATCTTGCTTCCACTTTTCATCTGGTTTGGTTTCTTTCCACGTCCCATTTTTAGCAATATCAGCAAAATTTCTTGACTTTAATGGAGGAGGACTTGTTGTTTTTGCATTTGACGGCGGGGTTATTAAGATTCGATCCGCGCGGTCCGATTCGATATCGACTTTGCGATTACTATTCCTCGAACCCGGTTCGTTTACAATTTCGCCTGCGTTTCTAAACGCGTCATCGCGTGCAGGCGACATGTCCGTGTCATTTCGTTGCAGTGCGAGCGAGCGAGACGACATATGTTTCTCAGTTTCCAGTTCACTTGACTGCCGTTGCGCCGGCGGCGAGCTAGCCGCCGCGTCCGGTACGGAATCGCCACAATGAATCAGCCCGATCGGCCCGCTGTCCATATCGTTTAACATAAATGCACCGCGTTTTTTGTTTATATTTTGGCCACTGGTTAACGAGGCCTACCTTCCTTCGTAGAAAGAGTTCCTGACTTCTTCCAACTGAGCCGTCGTCACATATGATTCCTTAATTTCTTTTAATTCCGACTGCATAACGAGCAGGTCTTTGAGCAATCTGGTAACATCAACATGGTCGAAGGTTACTGGTGGTAATTTATGTAAATCTTTTGCTACGAAGGTCGGAATAAGCTCAGGGTCAGTGTCTTTGAACAACGTAATGATGTCCTCGAGATCCCTCTGCGATTTCCCTTGATTTCGGCGCGATATCTTTCTTCTATTCACAGTAACGGATTCAAACAGTAACGACTTCGCGTTAAGAATTTCCTCAGGCGTAAAAGCCGTAGAAAAAATCCGTATAATACTTTCATTGTCCATCACTTCACTTTTATGCTGTACAAAAGTCAGCAACTCGTTAACTACAATATTACAACTCGTACATTTCAATACTTTAAAACTCGACATTTTTACGCAATGAGCAACGTCACACGCACCCGCTCCGAACCGCGCTTGCGCTACCATTAGTTTTGTTCTTTTTTTTGTTTTTGTTTTGTTATAAAAGAAGTTAAAAAGTTATTTGCATGAATAAACACAAAAGTGATTGATATTCAAAAACTCGCGAGATCTCGCCCGAGCCCTAATCTCGCGAGATTGCATTCCCTAGCATTGTACTCGTACCTATCTCTTGCCTCGTTGTATATAAGATTTGATGCTAATATATAAACAAGACAGTTATAATAAATTGACTATTTAGTTATTTTTATTGCAAGATATTGTGTATCTGGAGCATCGTTAATGAATTGCTCTATATTATTAGCTGTTAACACTTTTGATTTTTTACTCTGAAACCCTACAGACTGCCTTTTTAAAAATACAGTCAATTTGTGTACACTTTAATGTCAATGTCGTTTTATGCTTTCATCATTGCCTTCAGCCTTGAATACTTTGACCACAAAGTAGATGCCTGATATTTCTTAGAGAGTTCAAGAAAATAGGCCAAAAGTAAATTTTCGGAAAAGGACTTCGCTTTTTGCTCCATTTTCCAGTTTATGAATTGGTCATATACGGCGACATATTTTTCTTTCGACTTTTCTGGTAAAATACTGTTACTTGCAATCGCAGCCTGCTCACATATGTTTGGTAGTGTGGTATTAAATCTATTTCCGAATCCGAATCACTCATTTTATAGTCAAAATATTAGGAAAATGTGATTAATTCGTACAACACAACGCAATTTATTAGAAGTAAGTATTTTTTTTTTATCAACTTGTCAGAGGTGTTTTCGCTAGATTAAATTAGGTCCGTGTTGTATAGACGGTTGGATGACTCTCATGAAGATTGAATAAAATTAATGTTAAATAAATTTGTAATGACTTTTAATGTTGTAATTAATTAAATATTAAATACGTACTTACTCATATTTTATTATACATTTCCATTCAAGTTGGTTTTAGTTTTTTAACGTTGTGGAAAAAAATCATGCAAATCTCTTCAATGCTCTAAGTTCCTAGCATTGTAGGCGATTTGGTACCTTACTGTAAGCCTAATAACGTAATGTAATGGATAAAAAAAAATGCGTAAGATGGTTTGGAAAAAGCAGTGGGTAATAGGTATAAAAAAATTGGAAAAGTAAAAAGCACTAGTACGAGAAATCGAAATTTCCGCACGCTTAACTACTATTAGAAAAGCACTTTTTTGAGCAACTGTGTTAAAAAATAACTTTTTCCATTTTCTACTTAATAGACGTTGGATTTGTTGGTATGCGTGAACTTAATTCTTCCGCAGTCCTGATTGTCTGCCCATAGTCGCCGTAGAGGCCTTTTTCTTTGTCTCCATACGTAGAAATCAAGAGACTCAAATCCTATGAGCGAGTTTATCAGTTCCACTGCACCAGCATCAGCCCTGCCGCGACCGATACAACTAAAATGGATTGGTTCACCTCTAGGGATTAAATCTTTGCTGTTGTGTGCAAGATGAAGTGCTTCTACTTCAAATATCACTGTAAAATTCATAAGGTATTTATTGGGGAACATATATGTACACAATAAGACTACAATAACAATAAACCTATATTAATAAAAACTTATAAATAAAAGATGCTCCCCAAGTCGCCTTCGTGGGTCATGGTACCCAAAAGGCTGGCAGCGTTACCTCTTTGGATGGCCAGGCTTATCCTTTGACCGAAATAGCTGTCATTCATAATATTTTTAATGAGTAATTTTGTTTTGTTTTTCAGAGGTTCTCGGAATTTGTATATGCCTATGAAGCACGCCTGGAGAATTCATTGCGTTCACTTCTTCTTTAATGGCTTTGGACGCGCAAAACTGAGACACTCTGTGGTTCATACTTTGACCCACTCGTTGCCCGCACACACTCCCCAAAAATACCAGTCAAATCAAAATTTGAAATGTAACAAATTTACATTATATGTACACGATTTTGGATAGTTATAGATCTTAATTGCAAGTGTTTTATTACTTGATTTTGAATAAATGTAAGCCCATTCACGTTATAAAGTTCCGATTTCCCCATCTGTTATTTCTTCTATCCCATCTCGACTTTCTGCTGGGACTGCCATTACCGGCGGTGCGAAGGCTGGCGCCGCAGCAAATAAGACCTCAATCACCCTCGTGAGGAGTTCCGGCTCAAGCGACTCGGGGGGAGCGTGTTTCATTTTATTCCGCACTATTTTATACGGTCGCCTCCATGGGTCCCTGTGGAGCGTACATATGAACTTCACACGAGCCTCGTCTTTCCTTTTTGCGATCGCCAGCGTAGGGGCCTCTTCAGCGGATCTTAAATTTCCGAGTAACAACTCCGCCTCCTCGGCAGTATGTCGCCGGCGCCGGCAACGCGTGTATTGCCTCCTTGCGGCATTTGCTGACGTGCGGAGGGTGGCGATTTCCTCCGTCCACTAATACACCTGCTTTTTACCGGGCAACCGGGCCGTCATACAGTTTTTACTAGTACAGGGGAATCCTTGGCTACACTATAGATACTATGCTGTTTTCTTTAAAACAACATAAGAGAGAAAACATGATATTGAGAAGAGTCAAAGAATTTTGCAATATTATCATTATTATCAGGTTAGAAAAGTAAAAGTAACATAATAATAACAATAACACATACTAATTTAGTGTCAAATCAAAAGGTATACATGCATATAACCAATAAAACAAACACGTTTACAATTTTAATCAGCGCAAGAACAATTTGGAATTGGATTGGAGATTTACCACATATGTGCTTTTCGAAAGCTAAGTACAAAATTACGTAAATCACTGTTGGATGTGCCTATTATATTTGAAAATATATTTTATATTCCATCGATTTTCCAGGATCCCATAATAAAATCATGACGTGGTGACAATGGGACCAACTCTGTCAAGTGGGCATATACCAAAGGGGCGGCCACCACACTTCACCAAAAAACATCAGTGTGATGTCATAAAGGCTTTATTTTCATTATCTTATCGTACAGAACACGTCAAAATAAGCATGTTTTGTATCGACAACTTTCTTCTAATATTTGATCTATACATTTCTAGCCTTGTATGATTGACATACCTAGTAGAAAACAAACTATAACTCCCGTGGGGATAAAGTTGATTATTACTTATGCTACACGCGTTATGGCCAAGTGGTATAGTCGACTACAAAGAGACGTATCCACTTTTGTACCTTATTACAACCAAAAAGTACAAGTAGTCGACTGTACAAGTGACACAGTTTGTACAAATAAGATTTAGTAGGATGTCGATCAAAACTCACTATTAATGGAACCGTAATAGTATCAGACCAAGGTTGATTTTTGTTTAATTATTTTGTTGTAGTGAGTTTTGTTAGTCACCTGGGCCTCAATTCGACATGGCATAACTGACAGTAGCTAGCGAGACAACTATGAGATCACACTTTTGTGACAGTTGAAATTTGGGGTGGAATCACTCAAGAGTGACATCTAAAATGGTGGCCATAGCCATAGACAAAACGCTCTAGCGAGACCTACTGACAGATTGACAGTTAGATGTGGACACGTGTGGACAGATGGATTTCACTCTATCACCTAGCGAGACAAGTGTGAGAGCCACGTCTCGCAGTTTGGCATGTCGAATTGGGGCCCTGATTCAATTTCAACAATTAAAAAAGATCACAATATTTTTTTAATTTGCTGCGATTGCTTTCAAAAATTCACATTTATACGAATATTCAGACTGATTGTTTATAATGTTATCCACTCTTGTGTTCTGGTCATTTTTTTTGACGGAGGACGATAAAGAAGCCCCCGTTTATAATTTTCGTAGCTTTTGATAATGTGTATTTAATCTCCGTAAACAATTTATTAGACAATTTTGTAGAACCCAGCATGATGCTCGTCTACTATAATTAGGATACGGGGATACCATGACACTGCGCTGTTTTGGGTCCTTGGAATATTGTTTTCATTCTGTTCCTCAGTACTGCAAAAATAAGGATCGTTACTAGGTGGTGCAGTTAGACTTCCCCAAACAATGTTCTCCAAACCATTCTGCTATTCGAAATGTTATTGGTCTCACTATGCCACTCGGCATAGTTAATAGGTAGGTATGTCAGTGGGAGAAAAGTAAAGACAATTCTAATAAGCATTTTACTTCCATTGCTAAGTCGGCATTGTTACCGTTTATTTTTTTGAAACCTTGTTGTTGTATTCTTCGGATAATAATCTGTTCGAGGTGAAAGTAACATCCTTTAAAAGTTGCATTTTGGAAGTACTGATTTGCAACTTTTGTGAGGTTTTTCGAAATATGTCATCACCATTAGTGCGATTATGTAGATGACGCCATCCAAACACTACGTACATAACTTTATATAAGTTAAGATAGGTATAGAGTAGAGAGGGCAATAGAGGGATCTCTTTCCAGGCAGGCCTTGGCCCGAAGTTTAAAGAGAGTGTCTTATAAGTTGTAGATACATGTATCAAGGTGACAATTGAAACTTCTTAAGCGCGATGTTGGTCAAATATGGGCGCAATATACAAGCTGCGCTTGTAGTCCGAGGATTGGGACGGACACTATGCTTCGTGTTTCGACGATTTTTATTTGGTTTAGTTTGTAGAAATAGAATAACAGAGGCACAATAGAGAGATCTCTCTGGGACCGAAGTCCAATGAGAGCTGGTTGGGACATGTATATATGCAACTGACATTTGGAACTTCGTTAGCGCGATGTAGGTCTTGTATGGGTGCTTGATACAAGTTGCACTCGTAGTATGGAAGTTTACAGTGCGGTGCAACTAGGTCGCCATCTGTTGGAATTGTGGCGCGACATTAGGATAGACATAGCTGGCAGAGGAGATGCCACATCAGCCCCCCTGTGAACGGAGAGGTCAGCGACAACGTATGAGAAAGTGCAGGTAAGCCAGTGCTCAGAGCCGATAGGCGAGCGGAGAGATGCTCAGAGCCAGGGGGCGAGCAGATAGAGAGAGAGAGAGTGTGCGACGACTATGAGAGTAGAGTAGAGGAGAGGAGAGTGAGGTTGTCGAGTCGCTAGTAGAGGAGTGGAGGTACCAGGCATGGATATGTACAGGATATTTACAAGATATGTACAAGGTATTTACAAAGCATGCAGGGTGGTACACTCGTAGAGGCTGGCTTGCTGCGTCGGGATCTTGAAGTCTTCAAAGGCTGCGTTTGCTGTCCGTGTCGGAGGTCACCAATGTAGAGAAAGGAAGGTAGAGGAGCAATAGAGAGTTCTCTCTGGGACCGAAATCAAATGAACCTCTCATTGGATTGGTTGGGACATGTATATATGGGATTTGTATATATGCAACTGACATTTGGAACTTCGTTGGCGCGATGTAGGTATGGGCGCTTGATACAAGTTTCAATCGTAGTATGGAAGTTGACAGTGCGGTGCAACTAGGTCGCCATCTGTTGGAATTGTGGTGCGACACTAGGATAGACTAGACACAGCTGGCAGGGGAGACGCCACAAGTATGTTGAGATGAAAAGAGATGGCAATAGAGAGATATCTCTCCAGACCTGTTATGCCTGGTACCGAAGTCCGATGAGAATAGGTTAGGAGTTGTATTGTATATGTATATATCAACTGACAATTGAAACTTCTCAAGCGCGATATTGGTCAAATATGGGCAAAATATACAAGCTGCGCTTGTAGTCCGAGGATTGGAACATTCTACGGGTCATGTTTCGACGATTTTTTATGTGGTTTGGTTTTTCTGTGGTTTTTGGTTTTTTTATATATGTTGAGATGTCAAGAGAGAGCAATAGAGAGATCTCCATCCAGTCCAGAATGGTTATGCCTGGTACCGAAGTCCGATGAGAGTAACCTTCAGCGGCTTTGCACTCTTTGCAGCCACTTCTTTAGCCAAAGCCCAGTGGGAGAGGCTTGAATTATTTCCTTAATTTTTCTCAGACGGCTCGTCAAGCAACTTTAGCCGTGAGATGACGAAAAGTGGTGCCAACGGCGATCGGTCATATGCCACCGTGCCTCCGTCTTTTTTTAGTACGAGTAGCGCGCATAAGTTTGCACCATACAGTGTATCAATTATTTCCGCGGGCACTTCACCTGCCAGCATCAGATTCACCAGTGCGGTTAGATGTTTTAGGAGCTCTTCACGCGTTCCGATTAGGAATGCAAACCGGTTATATCCGAAACCAAAAAAATAGATTATAATCGGTTATTTTCCTATCAAAATTAAATAACCGATTTTTGAAAATTCAAATAACCGCTTTCGGTTACTTTCAGTTCGGTTTTGCTATTATTATTTAAAATTTTATCATAAAAGTTTGTAAAATCATAGTTTTTAGTCTTTGACTATGGTTTAAGTACTCTATTTAGGAGATATTTATTATTTGTAGGTAGTTTTAATTTATATTATTTTTAGTTTTTAGTTAGAATTTTTTCAATTGTACAATGACGTTACGTTTTAATATATATTTCAGATTTTTACTCTATTACGGCCAGCAATTTGCAGCGAGTAATACCACCCTAAGTAATTCGTACGGCTGACCTTGAACCAAATATTTTCTATTTTCTTTCGAATTAAACACCCGTTTTAACTTTTATTACATTAAACAATTATCTTATTGTATATATTATAATATATACAATAATATATATATATATATATATATATATATATACCGTATATATACCGATTATCGATTATTTTTCGGTCATAACCGATTGCGGCTTCACCGCCACGCCAGCTAAGCCGTTTAGGAACGACATGACAGCTCCCAAAACATCTTCTGGTGTAGCCTTGAGTGGCAAGTCGGTGGTTAGTGGAGGGCCGGGCAAGACGGAGTTTGCTGCTGGTGTTTATTAGTTAGAGCCGAAAGTGTATTTGGGGTTACTGGAGCTACTGCGTTGTTGGTAAAAAATATACGACCGGCACCCCTAATGTCCCCAACGGCCACCTTGTTTTATTATTCTCAATAAATTATTATTCTCAAATATACGGACGCATCGTGCAACAGATACAAAATTGATTTTTTTGTTATAAATATAAAATAAAAAATAAAATAAAAAGCATTTATTTCGGACAAAGAAATCCATATAGTGTAAGTATTACAATTTAAGTCAAGTGAAAGAGAAAGTTCTTTTATGATGCACACAAGTATTTACAGTATACACTGCGGCTTTATGAATTATTATCAATTATCACAGACGCAGTGTTTACAAATAAATCTTTTTTGACTGCAACTCTGGCGATGTATACTTCCCTCCACTACTTCCACACATAATCATAGTTGGTGTATTCACAAACTACAGGTAACGCAGTGGAACCATTTCGTTAATCTCCGTCCACAATTAAGCGGTGCAATTTTCTGTAATGTTATTTTCGCCATTAGCAGCGGAAACACATGCCGGTGGCCACAATTTTTTTACATATCTGTCATCCAAGTGTTTGAACGACCTTTTTCTTTTTGCGCTTTACTTTTCTTCGACATCTTCTGCAAAGACTTTCGGTTGCTCTTTGCATCATAATCCTGTCTTTTCACTTATACTAAAACTCATTGTGGAGTGATAACACCTCCGACCGCAATGTGCAAAGAAGTTGTCGAAGTTAGGTGCATTTTAATTTTGCGCGCCCGTTTAGGGTATGATGTTTCAGCTGGCCAACATAGTTTTCTATACGTGCGTCTGTGTGTGAAAATAGGTAAGCTCCGGAATCTTAATTTTGTATATGTTAATGAAAATAAAGTCTAATTGCGTTCCGCAGAAGCTGAACTCGAGGGAACGCTTAAAATCCTGTACGCTATTTGATAAACTTCTTCCTTTGAAGCAAAACTTTGCCACCATAGATGATGCTACTTCAACTCTTTCCAGCCATACCCCATGCAGAATAACATTTTCCGTAAACCCAGTTTTTGTGCGAAGTTCAGCGTCATTTACTGTAACTTTGGTACTATTCACAGACAGGTTCAATATTTATCACGCCAGTACTGTAACGTGTTTCTTAGAGTGCATTCATGTAATTGGTCCGTCTCCATTGCTGTCGCGATGCTTACGGTCAGCTGCAGAGTAAAAGGCCCGCGCTGCATACAAAGTTTGTATGCAAAGGTGGAATTTTTCTCTGCAGCTGACTATACCTACTCGCATATCGCAGTAATATAACTTTTACCAATAAATATGCATTTGGTATATTATCGATGTATGGCTATCAGAAGGTAGGTAAATAAGTAAAGCGTGTTCGTAAGTTGGCGTTTAATACACGACTGTCTTATTCGCGGACGCAGCCAGCGATAATACTATAACTAGTTATACATATTTATATACAGAAGTAAATGACGCGGCGGTGTGGTATATATATGTAATGGTATGTAGGCTTGCCACAGTACTCCGCCCTTAAAAAACACTAATTAAAGTTACACATTAAAATATGAATAAAGTGGTCTTATAAAATAATGAATAAAAACTGTTTTATTTAATATTTACTAAGTACCTAAGTATCTCTAGTTATTTTCCTAATCCGCACTTTTTCACTACACCATCTGCATTGATTTGCACTACCCAATCACGCGGTTGCGGCGTCGGTGAGCTGATGGCACTGGCTTGGTACTTGGCAGCGGCAGCGGTGCGTTGTACTACGAGTATAATCTTCTCAATACGGTTATCTACCCTAAACTTAATAAACACGTCTTTTGCAGTAACGCCAGCCGACGTATAAGGTGGCCAACGATACTAATACGCTCACGGGTACCACGGCTGCGAGTGACATTTTAAAATTTTTGCTCTCCAGTGTCCTGCTCCTCCGAAGTTTTGAGTTTAGTTGATGAAGCGACACCATTCTGCTCTACAATTGTAGTATTTCTCGGTGGGTTTCCCGTTGTTAGGAGTTAACACCAGTAAGAAGCTTGTGAACTGCTCGGTAGCTGAGTATGCAATGGTCATAAGCGGGCTCCAATGTTATAAGTCGAATCTCACGGTCTTCTTTACCGTGCGACCGGATCTTGTTATCACCGGCGGTGCGGTCGATGTCGGGTCGTGTTGCTGCGCTGTTGTTTCGGTACCCGGAGATATAATTGTTTTATCCATTCCTTTGAGCCGGGATTGTAATCGACATATCAGGTTTGAGACGTTGAGTGACACAGTGACATGTTTATTGTTAACTACTATTACGTAGAACTTTGGGTGGCGAGATAAGACTTGGAATGGGCCTTCGTACGCAGGTACTAACGTATGCGGAATGAAATCTGGACAACATTCAATTTCTTATAAAATAAATATAACATAGTTATTTTTATAATCTTTCATGGTTTTTAATAATGTATTTAATCACATTAAACGCCAGAGTAAGTTTATAGGCCAAGCAAATAAGATCTATAAAAAGTGTTTTGAGGAATTAATTCCCAGCAGGCTAGAAATCGCTTTAATACCTTCATGTGGTTCTAAATGCATGAAATCCGAGTTTGCCCAATCCCAAGAGGTGTGCATAACTTTTTAGCGAAATTTTTGTTCTTTGTCAGTTTTTTGCTTGTAGCTCGAAAACGATACGTCCGACGGAAAATGTCATTCATTTCAATATTAAAGATGGTTAAATTCTGCGTCGATTGAGCAACTTATCTTTTAGTTTGGTTCAGCAGTACAGCCGAAATCAAAAGTTATAAACCGGTAAAAGGTCTCATTTAATTGAAAAACTCATATTTTGACTTCTACACCACATATCTTTGAAACAGATGACTCTTGTTGAAAAACCTATAGAATAAAATTTGTAGAGAATATAATTTCACGTTCTACCGACATCTCAATTTTTAAAAACAGTAATTTTGAAAGACTAAATTTCGCATGAATTCAAAATCAGTTTTTTATAAATTCTTCTGAGTTGCATATTTTCCATAAAATATGATGTGTGATTTAATGCATCGTTACAACTAAGAATATTTCAGTGCACATTTCTAAAACGTACCCAATCCGAAAACTATTTATACACCATGTTTTATTTATTTCTAAATTCCAAGGGTACATTCCTGAGCTTAACTTAAGTATATTTCTTAAAGACGCCAGTGCCCTAATTTGCTCCAGTTCTGTGGTACTCGATATTTCTTTTTTGTCTTTCCGATTGTGTAAACCTACATTTAATTATTCTTTTAATCTGAGAACCCGCTATAAAATCATGTAACTGTGTGTTTAGTCACTACAATATGGTTCCTTTGTATCTCGGATTGTTAATGTTCGAAATTTCATTGACTTGTCATAATGTTCAATTGTTTGGTTGAGTTAATATACCTTATTTACATTAGGAGCCGATTGGGGAATCAATCAATAACTGCTGAACCTATTTAGATGAAACTTAGTATAGAGATAGTAATCCACTCCCCTTTTTACCTCTTAAGGGATGACTTCTAAGATAAACACTATTCTATTTCCTTTTCCAGAACTTAAACTATCTCCATACCAAATTTTATCTATGGACTTTTAAATCAGTTCAGTGGATATTGTTTTTTTTTTTTTTTGGGCAAACAAGCATACGGCCCGCCTGATGGTAAGCAGCTACCGTAACCTATGGACGCCTGCAACTCCAAAGGAGTCACATGCGCGTTGCCGACCCTTTACAAAAAGGAGGATTCACTGTGTTGACGACTAAAGGAACAAGAAGGTCCCTCATCGTCAACACACTGGGTCCTCTTTGAGCTCTTTGGCAACCTTACTCACCAGCAGGAACACAACACTATTGATTCCCCATACAAATAACTTTTGCCCCCTTTTCACACCCTTCAGGGATAGTTTTTGGGATAAAAACTCCCCTGAACTCAAACTATTTTCGTAGGTACCAAATTTCATAAAAAACAATATTAATAACTCTTCATACTAACTTCTTACCCACTTTTCAGCCCCTTAAGAGTTGGTATTTTGGGATGAAAACTACTTTATCTACACTCATACTGTAAGTACTCTAAAATGCGTTCAAAAACCGTAGACAATGACAAGCATTACAACAAACGATTTAACTATGATAAGTTTCTTATCTGCGGCAGTAACGTAATTTTAACTTTGCATGCTCAAATATTGTTAAGCAATGAGTTTCAAATTCCGAACATCGAATTTGATAACATAATGTTGGTCAGGAAGGAGCACAGGATTGCTCCTTCCTGACCAACGGCACGCGCCCGCGGGATTGCCGGCACAATCGAGTTGGCCATGGCGGTGCAATGGCGGTCATTCTATGGTTTCCGAACACTTAATATATATAATATGAGTGTAGATAAAGCAGTGTATGCAACTGTACGTAATTAGGCCTTATTACGTAACAGTTACATAGGAAGTACTATTTTATGTACTTTTTACGGACTCAAACTATCCCAATCTCTATACAAAGTTTCATCGAAGTAGATTCAACAGTTACTGATTGATTCCTCAATCGGTTCCTAAACCAAACAATGGAAAACTAGACATGTCAATGTAATTCCATTTCAGACATTAACAGCCTGAGATACACAGGAAGCATATTGTATTGACTTAACACACAGGTGCATGATTTTGTAGCGGGTGCTCAGAGTAAAAAAATAATGTAATGTAGGTTTACACAATTAGAAAGACATAAATGAAATATCGATTACCTCAGAACTGGAGCGAATTATGACACTGGCGCCTTTGAGAAATAAACTTAAGTTAAGCTCAGAAATATACCCTTGAAATTACCGGAAATAAAAAAAACACGGTGTATAAATAGTTTTCTGATTGGGTAAGTTTTAGATATTTGCACTTAAATGTTCTTAGTTGTAACAATGCATTAAATGTAGGCCTCACACATCATATTTATGGAAAATATGCAACTTAGAAGGATTTAAAAAAAGATTTTGAATTCATGCCAAATTTAGCCTTTCAAAGTGACTGAATTTGAAAAGTAAGATGTCTATATATCGTAAAATTATATTCTCTTCAACTTTTATTCTATAGGTTTTTCAACAGGAGTCATCTGTTTCAAAGATATGTGGTATGGAAGTCAAAATATTAGTTTTTCAAATAAATGAGACATTTTCCCGATTTATAATTTTTGATTTTGGCTGTACCGCTGAACTGAATTATAAGTTAAGATGCTCATTCGAAGCGGAATTTAACCATCTTTAATATTGATATATGTGATAATTTCCTTCGGACGTACCGTTTTCGAGCTACAAGCAAAAAACTGACAAAGAGCAAAAATTTCGCTAAAAAGTTATGCACACCTCCTGGGATTGGGCAAACTCAGATCTCATGCATTTAGGACCACGTGAAGGTATTAAAACGATTTCAAGCCTGCTGGGAATTAATTCTTCAAAAAAATCTAATTTTCTTAGCCTATTACTCCAATGCGAGGTTTCAAACGGAAGGTGTGGTACTTTATGCCCATCGCTGCCGACAACAACAATGTACCTACAGATTTTTTAAGATCTATCTTCCATCGGATAACTTTTTAAGGAAGCTTCGTATACTTGAAATTTTTCACATTCTTTACCGTAAGATTATTGGTGTTCTCAAAATAATAGTTACCTTGCCACGAATTTCCATTTTAAACAACATAATATTAGTCATTCAAAAAATCCAAAAATGAAAAAAACACCTGTTTTTACATTTTTTGACCAAACGACGTGGCCGTATTTTCGGTTTTTTTTTGGAGACGATGGGCGTAACTTTTCTTAATTGTTAACTGATACCTATGTCTTCAAGATATTTTAAAACAGTTTTACTGCCACATTTGAATGCCTTCCTGAGTTCTCTATAAGATTTTGTGACTCAGCGGGCTGTCATTTTCTTTTATCGATCTCTCTCAGCAAACTGGCTAATGCTGGAATATTTCCCTGAACCAGGCTTTCTTGTGGCAAAGAAAAAGGACGCAAAAATATTATAAATAGCTCTTAACCTCTATCCCATTTCCACAAAATTTTCCACGGTCTTCGCTTTCAGCCATAGGGAATTAATACTGTAGAAATTACATAATGTTTCGCGATGTTCTTCTCGATTAACCATAATACTAAGATAAAGAATCCAATGCCCATTAAAAGTACGGGATTAATTATCAGATGTATAAGCTTTCAATTGGCATTTATAAAACATTTGAGTTTATTTCTTTACTTACTTTTTACGTCTTCAAAACTTTGTCCAGGTTTCATTCCGCATACGTTAAGGACTTCCGTGCCTCATTTCTCATGAATACATGTGAACAGGAATGTAAGTCTTTGTGCACGAATATATTATTTTTGTTATGAGAGCTACTAGCGTTTGGTGTATTCGGAACGGATGAAAGAATGAGGGCTAGATTATTTACATATTCGCTGGTATTGACGTTTGTTTTAGCTTTGGTAAATAAATCTCCTGGAAATCTAAGGTTTGTCCCGTATGAGAATTGAGATGGAATAAACTAGGACTTCCTTTATGGCTGAGCGAAAACCTAGCAGCACTAAAGGTAATTCATGTGACCATTGTGTATTGTCCTCATATTTGAAATGGCTAGGTCTCCAATAGCTCCGCTGAATCGGCTGCATTCAGTGTTTTTCCGTCCCTTTGGAGTGACATGTCTTCTCTCCCTTTTTAGGGTTCCGTAGTCAACTAGGAACCCTTATAGTTTCGCCATGTCTGCCCGTCCGTCCGTCCGTCCGCGAATAATCTCAGTGACCGTTAGCACTAAAAAGCTGAAATTTGGTACTAATATGTATATCAACCACGCCGACAAAGTGGTAAAATAAAAAGTGGAAATAAATGTTTTATTAGGGTACCTCCCCTATACGTAAAGTGGGGAGTGATTTTTTTTTTATTTCAACCCTAACGTGTGATATATTGTTGGATAAGTATTTAAAAATGAATAGGGGTTTACTAAAATCGTTTTTTGATAATGTAAATATTTTCGGAAATAATCGCTCCAGAAGTTAAAAAGAATGTGTGTCCCCCCTCTAACTTTTGAACCATAAGTTTTAAAAATATGAAAAAAATCTCAAAAGTAGAACTTTATAAAAACTTTCTAGGAAAATTATTTTGAACTTGATAGGTTGAATAGTTTTTGAAAAAAATTACAAAATAATTTCTGAACAAAGTTTGTAATTTAACCGTATAAGCATGGTATAAGCAGGTGTTTATTGTACCTGTAATTTCTACAAAATCACAATGAAATGACGTGCTTTCAAATAAAGTAAAAACGGTGAAAATCGGTTCACGCAATAAAGAATTATCCCATACAAATCATTTTCCATACTTTAAGCTCGCGCGCAATAGTTTACTTAATTTGCCGATAGATGTCACTGTACGTGGAACGCTCATATCATATCCTACATGGCGGTGTTATTTTAACTCTTAAGTGGGGACACTTACTGTGACGGACGGAAAACTACGGAACCCTACACTGAGCGTGGCCCGACACGCTCTTGGCCGGTTTTGTTACCCCCTATGACCCTGTAAATTATCTCCCACAATCCCTCTTTGTCCTGTTTCCCGCAGAACTCCTTCCAGCTCCCCGTTTGGGCTTTTGCGGTGCGCTGGAGATTAGTTTGTATCGCCTTATAAGATGTTTTGGTGCCTGGGGTGCCCTTAGCAATATGCCACTGTACTGCGGGCTATATCGTCCCACCTTTTCCGAGTCGGGCAGGCATGGCTGAATGCGTTGTATTCTACATCCCCTAGATCCGGCCCTCGTGCAGTTACGGCATACTTGGCGGTATCCCGGCGATCCAGTCCGGGCATTCGGTCCTCAGGTGAGGGCCGCCACACTCTTCTGGCGCACTTTATTGGCGCACTTTTATTGGCGCACGATTATTTGGCGCACTATTAAATGGCGCAGTAAAAATGACGCAGTTCTTTTGGCGCACTTTATTGGCGCACTTTTAATAGAGGTGAGTATTTAAGCGAATTTAAGCACTTTATGTTATGTTTAGCTGCTTTAGCTTGAGTGATACACTGACCTAGTCTTCCTTTATTCTCGCGTCTGTGGATTGGGACTGAGGCACGGCGAAGTGGCGTGGTAGCTTTTGCGTCGTAGTTGCGCTGGTTGGAGAAGATCGCCTCAGAGCTCTGCTCGTTGAAGCGACTCAGTGACGCGGTGTTTGTCTGATGCAGTGGCTCCCCTGCACTACGGTGTGGTATTCCTTCCGTTGGAGCACAATAGGTCATCAATGAATCACTGGCGCAACGGCGCAAACAATTGGCGTACTCGCGAGGTCCTGGCACTTTGTTTTACTGGCGCACTATATCCCTGGCGCGCTGGCGCAGTGGCGCAACTATATTGGCGCACTCGCAAACGCTGGCGAACTGGCGCAGAGGCGCAACAATATTGGCGCACTCGCGATCGCTGGCGCACTGCGCGGCGCAATTTTATTGGCGAACCCGCGGACAACTGGCGCACCTCGACCGCTCTGCCACTCCTCGATGGCGTGTCCGATTGGTCTACCTCTGCCCCGACGTCCGTCCTGCGGGATCCAGTCCGTGGAAAGTTTGGCCCAGCGATCCCGATGCATTCGGCAGATGTGCCCCGCCCAGTCCAATTTCAGCTTAGCGGCCTTCATGCCCACATCCACGATACCGGTTTTGAAACGCAGTTCGGTGTTTCGGATGCGGTCCGTTCTACGTACACCCAGAATACTGCGTTCCATTGCTCTCTGGCAAACCTTGAGTCTGGACTTTTCAGTTTCATTATGAAAACATATTTGGGCGACATAGGTTAGGATACACATATCAAGAAGTTTGCGCTTTAACGAGATTGGAAGGTCCTTCATTAGCGTCTTCATAGACCAGAAGTTCTTCCAGGCGTTTGCGATGCGGCGATCGATCTTTTTGAACTGCCTGTTTTCCAAGGATAGGTACTAACTGGCCCAAGTAAATGTACATAACGTAATTTAAGTCAATTTTTGCTCGACATGTTTCGATCAATTTAAGATGATCATTCTCACGAGCGGCCTAAGGAATTTTTATATTTTTTACATTGTTTGACAATTTTGTGTCCTGAATACCGCCTGTCACAACAAAATTATGAATTACATGGCCAAATATAACTCCATATCGAAAAAAATTACACCTTTTCTGAGGTAGGTATGAACCTGAGTCGGTAACCATCACTTGTTTATCATTCAATATTTATTATTAGTTCCTGGGCATGCTCCTTGATTTTTCTGCAGTTTTTTTGTTTGAATCAATTGAGTTACTAGAATGAATATTTCCCGATTAACAGACTTATTTAAATAATGTAATGTCAATGTAAAGTAATTATTTCTTCAATAGGAGTCGCTCCACAAATCTGTTTTTAGACTACTGACTTCGGGCTGGCACTTTGTACTTATTAGCATTTAAAATTTTTTTCATTAATACTTCTAAAAACATCGTTTAATGTCATCTCTAACTGTTATCGAAATGGGAAGACGTGTAGCAAGAGCATTCTGGAGTACTTATGACATTGCCCTGTTCGATTTCTATATTTATTACCTGTTTTTATGGTTCCGTACACAGATCTTAATATACCTAGATCACGCAAATGCATCTACTTCGCGTGTCGTAACTCGGAGTAGGTCTCCGAGTTGGCCGTCGCTACTGACATTCCGCGCGCGTCTGTTGTGGTAGCCGGTTGTCCGTGAAAATTAAGAAAATGCCTTTTTGCATGGTATTAAAGTGCAATAGCCCAAAAATTTGAAGCACCCAAACGCAAGGACATTTTTCCTATCACACGTAAGTTATTTTCAAATTATATTATGCGTAAATTCATTTTAAATCTATTTTTTAAGTATTCCGAGGTGTGATTCCAAGACTGTACCTGAGTAACTATAGATTATAGGTAAGTAAACTATGTTCACATTACATTGCCGCGTTTGCTTTGAGCGTTTAATCTAACGTTGTGTGTTAAGAGACGATGAATATCAGAACAAGCGATACTGTCGCGCATCACTTGGAGTTCGTGGTACAAAGGAACTTATCATTCGTCTGTCAAATCTAGCAACTAGTGTTGTTCGTTCTACAACCTTATTTCGATGATCGATTTTAATCGATATCGGACAGACGAATGATATTTACCATTTTAAAAACGCCAATTCAGTAGTTATTGATACAAACAAGCTCGAAATATATCCTAATTTTACACGACGGCTTTAAAAATGGAGGGTAATATTTTCGGGTTCTTCATGTATGTGACATGTTTATCCTTTGAATGTATAATACTTACGTTTATAAATTTCTATTGTGCTTAAGAAACACAAAAGAAAAATGGATTGCGGCCACGGGACGGAAAGACTGGTTCCCGACTAAGCATATTATAGTCGCCATCAAATATATCGGAGCGGCCAAGGTACTCAAAAATATCTGAACATGCACGTTATCCCCTTGGCAATAGAGGCGTTGTTCAGATATTTGTGACCACCTTGGCCGCTCCGATATATCTGATGGCGACTGTACTATTTGTTCTAAACACTTTGAAAATAGCAGTTTCATTGAAGTGAAGAAGTTGAGATAGTTGAAAAAACGGCGTATCCCCGTAATTCCGTGCATCTGCGGCCAGGCTGAATCAAGTCGAGCCGAACGGCGCGTGCGGCGGCGGGGCGTCGCCTTTGAATCGATTTTGTGCGGACAACGGGGAATTCACATCACTAATTCGCCCTTGTGACGTCACAGTAGGTAGAAAAAAAGTGACACGGTTGGTTTTCATACAGATTGAAGTGTTTAAGTTATCTAGGTATATTAAGATCTGTGGTTCCGTACCTCGAAAGGAAAAAACGGAACCCTTATAGGATCACTTTGTTGTCCGTCCGTCCGTCCGTCCGTCCGTCCGTCCGTCCGTCTGTCAAGATCCTTTTTCTCAGGAACGCGTGGAGGTATCAAGCCGAAATTTATATCAATACTCAGGTCTACTGTCCCTTGGAGCTGTGAAAAATTCAAACTTCTAAGCCAACTCAATCAAAAGATATGCCGCAAATTTCCGCAAATATTCGAAACTGGCAAGGGAATGAAAACCTACAGGGTAGTTCCCGTGAACTCAGTCTTGAAATTTGGTATGAAGCAACGTCTTATAGCACAGATAAAGGAAAAATTGCCAAAACCGTAAATTTTTAGTTACATCATATGATAAAAATATTTTTAATAATTTTAAAGTTACTATCCCTTTCCTCATGAACGCGTAGCTATGACTCAATTGTCGTGATGCTCACCCATCACGACAATCGAGTCATAGCTACGCGTTTTACTTATACGAGTATACCTACAGGTTTGTACGGAACCCTCGGTGCGCGAGTCCGGCTCGCACTTGTCCGGTTTTTTAATATTTAATTTCTTTACAAGGGAACATTCATACATTATAAATATAAGTATTCGTAGTTTCGGAATGGATGGAAAAGATGCAAAGTATTCTCATTTAATCAAATATAAAATAAGATTAGAAAAAGGCAATACTGTAAGCAAAATGTACAATTATATGAGATAACTAATAGGTCTATAGATACAGTTGTATGAAGTCCGAAGAATCGAATCGCATGCTACCCGGTACCCGTTAAACAGTTCATTATTAACCGATAGTCGGGAACCACCCGAGATCGTCCATCGGTTCGTATTTGACCGAGCTCAGCACGCACAGGAGGTCCTTCCCGTCCTTCACTACATACGTGTGCGCGATGTAGTCGCCGTATATGCCTTCTTTGGATAGGTTGCTCGTATCCAAAATGAATTTTTCTACGTGGTACTGTCCCTGTAAAATCGAACGAACAGAAAAATAATTAAGGTCCCTCAGTTCAGGGTTGAAAAAGCGAAAGAGAGGTGCATATTTTTCTCAAACATTTGTACCAAACCAAGTTTGGTTTGTCATACTCATTTTGCTTTAAAAAGTTTTTTGTTTTGAAAATGCAAACTTGCACTTCATCTTAACAAATCGCACTTAAAAAGAAGCTTTGCATTGCATGAGCTGCTCAATTTTATTATTATTATTTCATTTGCGGCTTTGATCTGGTTGCACCTTTACTTACTTTCGGGACTGGGAAATCTGGCGGGTCCACCCCAGCGGCCTGAAGTGCTCTCTTCGTATTTTCTGGCATATACCTCTTAAAATAGGCGGGCAGAGAGTCCGCTAAAGTGATGAAATTTTTGCATCCGCCATCCATCTTCCTGCATGCTTCTATGCGAATCTAAAACGTACAAATATTTAGTTTGACCCATTGCACCTACTTTTTGGTTAGTAGCAGTCAGGAAACACAACGCAAAATTAGGATATAGATTAAACACAGTGTAGTTAAGTGTTTCTCAAAAAATTCTCAATCTCAATTATATTATTTTCTGAGATTATAATGTTATTTCTACTCAGAATCACGAGCTCTTTCCATCGCAAACGAAAAAAAAATGTTCCCAAAAATCCATACATTTTTTAAATTCTCCTTTGTGTTACACGGCCATACAAAGTATATGGAAAATGGAAACACAATGGGGACTTTGGGACATTTTTTATCTTATTAAAATCAAAAAACTCGTGAGTAGAAAAAACATAAAATTTACTAAAAGTAACAATTTTTTTAAAGGTGGTATTTTTTTAAGAGAAACGCTTGTATCTTTTGTACACCCATGCCCCAATTACTGGGTTAAATGGGGAAATAAAACCAACGAGGGATTACTAACGCCATACGAATAATCGACTGCGTCTGGGAGAGTGACGTCAGCGTCGAAAGCGTCGTGCGTGCGGTTGTGCTTGCGTCGCCGCACGCGCACCTGCCACGGCATCTCCGCGAAGTTCTCGCAGTCCTGTATGCTTTGCACCGACCATTTGCCGGCGCCCTGCAATCGTGAAACCATTATAAGAACGGTCAGTAATCAATCAAAACCATATGTGTGAGTAAGCACAGGATCACATTAGAAGCTCGATGAATAGTTGGTCACGTCGTCGAAACTGCCACCAGTCGCTCGCCACGGATGCCGTACACATTCTCTTGCAACCCTGCAGCTGCAGCTGCAATCCTGCAGGCTGTCAGATCAGCACGCTCCGCACGGGGAAGGCATCCAAGCAGTTTCTTCTTACCAAAGAGAATGTATGAACAGAGGAGCACAGTGTTAATATCTAAGTATAATAAAATACTTAAAAATTTTAAAGAAGTGCCAAACAACCATTTAAATAAAAAACTACGCGAGTGGCTCTTAGAAACACGATTTTATAAAGTAAATGACTTTCTAGAACTGTATTAGAAAATAAGTTATTAGGACTTGATATGAAAATTAGTTGACTTGTTAACCATATATAATAAGATTTCTGAATTAAGTTTCAATGCATGTATATATGTAAACCATCAAAAACATAAATGTGAAAGGCTGCCAAGTTCGATACTATGGGAATGCTTCGCCTATAAAAGAAGTGAGATTTGAATAAGTACCAAGTTCCATAAAAATACCTCAAATCATAAATAGTTATAGGAATGCACACTTGATTTCCAGCAGTTTTTAAGGTACATTTTGAATAAGTATCACGTTACATAGAAATACCTAAAATTATAAAAGTCAGAGAAACGCACACCGGTTTTTTTAGCAGTTTCCTGATAACATGTGTTTTTTGGACCCGGGGTATGTCCTTAAACTACGTCCGGACTTTGGTATGTCCTTAAACTATGCCAAAAAGAGAGGTGTGGGCACTGCGAATGGCATCTCGCTTAGTGTGGTAGGGCACGTTCAGTGAATGTCATCTCGCTCAAATCTGGAGCAGAGCCCGACTGGGGAAGTACCTCCACCTTACAGAAAACCACAGCCAAATAGCACTAGACCCTACTCATAGTGTTGTGTTCCTGCTGGTGAGTAAGGTTGCCAAAGAGCTCAAAGAGGACCCAGTGTGTTGACGATGAGGGACCCTCTTGTTCCTTTAGCCGTCAACACAGTGAATCCTCCTTTTTGTAAAGGGTCGGCAACGCGCATGTGACTCCTGTGGAGTTACAGGCGTCCATAGGTTACGGTAGGTGCTTACCATCAGGCAGGCCGTATGCTTGTTTGCCACCGTCGTAGTATTAAAAAAAAAAAATATATATATTATTTTCAGTACTTTTTAATGATGTTACTTGGCAAGTTTTCACACACCACACACCTTTTCAATGCAATGAATCGACACCTTTGGACTGCAATGTGTCAAGTATATAATTTTCTGATTTAAACTTTCACGGTTTTTACACATATCTATTTGTAATAACGGGACTTAACCGCGTATATAAGCGTCGAAGGTAATTTTTAGAAATATATACGCGGTTAAGTCCCGTTATTACAAATAGATATATAATTTTCTATTAAAACTTGCCAAGTTACATCATTAAAAAGTACTGAAAATAATAAATGTTATCAGGAAACTGCTAAAAAAACCGGTGTGCGTTTCTCTGACTATTATAATTTTAGGTATTTCTATGTAACGTGATAATTATTCAAAATGTACCTTAAAAACTGCTGGAAATCAAGTGTGCAATCCTATAACTATTTATGATTTGAGGTATTTTTATGGAACTTGGTACTTATTCAGATCTCACTTCTTTTATAGGCGAAGCATTCCCATAGTATCGAACTTGGCAGCCTTTCACATTTATGTTTTTGATGGGATTTCATGTATTTTTGTTAGGTGTAGGTTCTTTATTATTTTTTTATCACTTTTGCTTTAGGAAATGTCTCATTCCACTTAGGTATGTACTTTATACTATACCCTTTATACTAAGCGTCTAATTCTATTTTACTATTTATTTATAGGTGATTTTTACAAATAAACTGGCTCCCTACACCTATAAAATGTACCTACTTACATATAATTACATACATCAATACTTTATTCTGTTTGTAAGTACGCTACCTACTTAGATAATTAATAACTTGGTAATACCTACCTACCAGTAGGTATTATAATTGGTGGCCTATTATGTAGCCCTAGAAGTGCACCATCCCATCTCATCCCGTGGCGTATCGGAGAGTGAGATGGGCAGTAGTATATATAATTCCATCTTAGAGTATATATGATTTCCATGTTCTTGAATCTGCGATTTTATTAGTTGAAAAATTAGAAATTATTTAGACTATGCGAGAAAAAATAGTCTTTTCATTTTTGTTTGACTGATTTAGCGCACCTAGTGTACCTAGTGACCTGCTTTGTACTTCGTAAATCGTGGGTTCGGTTCCCGCAACAGACACACACAGAGTGGTGAACAATTTTATTATTCTTGTCTTTAAGACAAACATGTATTGTCTTAAATTGGTATGTATCTAAATTTAAATAAGTCTTATCTCATTTCCACTCCATACCTACTTATAGTAGAACAAAATTACACATTCGTTGTTTTCGAAACTGACTCACACTTGGCCGTTTTCAGATTTTTACTTTATTTCGACCTAAAGACAAACCTTCTAGCCAAATTTCAGGTCGGTACGACCATTGGAAGATAGACCCACTTAGTTCATTATGACTTCATAGTAGAACAAAGTTACACCTTCGCTATTTTTAAAACTGACTCACACTTGGCCGTTTTCATATTTTTACCTTTACTTTGACCTTAAGACCTATCTCCATGCCACATTTCAAGTCAGTACGACCATTGGAAGTGGGCTAGGTTTTTGATGAGTCAGTGAGTCAGTGAGTGTATATTAAAAATAGCGATTTTCTGACGTCAATATCTCAAGAACTGCTATAGGTAGAATAATGAAATTTTGTATTCTAGACAATTAAGGGGATGTCAACAGACACTCGAAATTTCATATGCGTAGATAAAATATGTTTTGAGTTATAGGTCGAAATTGGCCCGAAATGGTTCGTGTAATATAACCCACGGCCGGTGTGTCGCTTTTTTTTGCTCGAACTTGGCGGACACACTGCCGTGTGTCTAGATAACTAGGTTTAAGTCTTTTATAAATATTTTGCATGCTATAAACTATAGCCGATTAAGGTGTGCACATATTTTTTGTTAAAACATCTGTATATATACCCTTTTTCTTGCAAAATAAATGATTTGATTGATTGATTGTCTATGAACTATTTGTGACTCCAAGTTTGATAGCTTTACTAGATGGAGATGTACGGTCCCATACATTTTGCGGTAGCCCTGAAGCGCCACCTGAACCAGAATCACCGCATTATGTATGGGGCTGTACAACGCCATCTGGTAAAGCTATGAAACTTGAAGCCTCAAAAAGTTATTAGTTTGTACTCCTCTGTTCATACATTATCTTTGGTAAGAAGAAACTGCTTGGATATGGCTTCACCGTGCGGAGCGTGCTGATCTGACAGCTCGGGTTGCAAGAGAATGTGTACGGCATCCGTGGCGAGCGACTGGTGGCGGTTTCGAGGACGTGACCAGCTATTCATCGAGCTTCTAAGGCATTTAGGGAATAGCATTTACTGAGACCACTCCCATACGATTGCAAATGTTTGCCATTCACGACTACGGGCCTCACGAGCTCGTAATATTGTCATTATTTCCGTACCCGTCCTTTTCTATGTACCTATATGATTTATATGAAGAATTAGTAGAGAAATAATGACATTACTGACAGCGTCTGGTGGCCTCAAGGGATCTGAGCAACCGTTGACGGAGGCGACTCGCCGCACCGCTGGCCGCCGCTACTCAGGTTTAACCCAAAAATTTTACGGTTTTCGATTATGTGACGATTTTATTAAGAATTTTATACGGATATTTTTTAAATATTTTTTTATTCTAACATTAATATTTTCTCAAAAAAAAATCCTGCTCAGAGGGGGAGTAGCGTCAGGGAGAGGACGGTAGCGTGCTTTAAACACTATACGTAAAGGTATGATGCTATAATAGTTTCATAACTTTATTAGTTTGTTTGTCTACTCCATACATTAAAATAAATAAATAAATAAATATTATAGGACAATCTTACACAAATCGACCTAGGCCCCACAGTAAGCTCAATAAGGCTTGTGTTATGGGTACTAGACGACGATATATATAATAGATAAAGATGAATAAATACTTAAATACATAGAAAACAACCATAACTCAGGAACAAATATCTGTGATAAATACACAAATAAATGCCCTGACCAGGATTCGAACCGGGGACCTCCTGCTTCGTAGGCAGGGTCACTACCGACTGGGCTAGGAGGCATTGAAAAATAACTAGACCTAGATTGTTATTTTTTTTTTATCGTATTGCTACTTGTCACTGGATGTAGATAGGTATTTCTTCCCTGGGGTAGTAGTAGTGGGAAAGCAGATGATAATGAAAATCCAGTGAGTGCTACGAGGTCCAGATGGGACAGTGCAGCTGCCAAGTGTGTTACTCTTTTAGCACCACCCAGGGATCACGTGTAGGCTTGTCTAAGGTGGTTCCTACGGACGCAGAGTAACATTGATACCCATGAAGATTGTTATGTTAAGCAGCTAAGTATGTTTCGTTCTAGCAAATGTATACTTAATTCTAAACAAAAAAGAACAGACTTCATTTAGGCTCCACCTTTCCAAAAGCAAATGCTTGTGTTACTGTAAAAAAATAGGTACTGAAATCACTATAGGTGTAGTACTATAATAGTTGAAGAGTTCCCTCGATTTCTTCAGGATCCCATCATCAGATCCTGACCTGATGACAATGGGGCCAACTTTACTCTCAACTCTCAAGTATAGGTACTCTTTCAAACAAAAAATAATTTTCAAAATCGGTCCAGCCGTCTTCCAATAATCGGTGAACATACGAAAAAAAAACAAGCCAAAACAAAGATTTGAATTGTGGCCTCCTCCTTCGAAATCTTGAAGTCTGATGAAAATTGTGCCTCGCATATCAATCTTATCATTAGACCCCGGACTTTTGTCGCAATGACGTCACAATAGGGTGATTTGGGGAGTAAACTGGACAGTGTTATGAAATACGGTTAAAAACTCGGTTGTTAACCGAATACATTTTAATTAGACATTTTCAACAAAATTATCTCGTAAGTTGATCAATATTATCTTTTAGTGCAAACCATACATTTGTATATTAAACTGGCTTGGTGACAGTTGCGACGAACAAAGAGTGAGTGACCGACAAAACCAATGCCAGTATAACGTACAAATGCATGGTTTGTATGTAATAGCAAACGATAATATTGATCAACTTACTAGATAATTTTTAATTAATTATTTTATTTTTAAGTAGTTTTATTTATAGTTAGTTTAATTTTAAGTTTTATTATTAATATTTTGTAACACTTACTAAGTAATATTGTTAAAAATGTCTAATTAAAATGTATTCGGTTAACAACCGAGTTTTTAACCGTATTTCATAACGCCGTCCCGTTTACTACCCAAATCACCCTATTGCGACGTCATTGCGACAAAAGTCCGGGGTCTACTTATCATGTTACTTACCACAATCCTCTGACATGTAGTACCGAGTATTAGAAAAACACTACAAATTATAAAACTTATAACAGGTATGAACATTTTGGAAAACTGAAGCTAACTGATGACAACACGGTGATGCTGTCTGTGATCTCGGTGATGGTGATGATATAACGTGATAGTACTTAGTAACAACGGAATGTGTTGCATTGCATGTTGATTTTATCGAATTCCATCATTGTCCACTCCACTTCATGTTTCAAACTACTTATAGGTAGGTAGGGAATTACGCAAGCATGAGCAGCTTTCGGCGCAAACAAAACAGTTATGTTATTAGTCTATGAAGATTAACCAACATCTTCAACCAGTGCGTCCTGCCCGTCTTTCTTTACGTTGTATTTGAAACCTCCACGTTGACAAAAAGTTTGCTGAGAACTTAGAGTTGCACAAAGAGAAATGGAGCGGTCAATGTTTGGGATAACGCTAATGTACCACAATTAAGAACGAGTGGATCCAAAAATCAAACGCGGTGGACGAGATTGGTCATAGAAAGTGGAGATGGATTGAGCAGGGCACATTACCAGGATGGACAATCGTCGTTAAGCGACGCGTACCGATATACCGGGTGTGGCCTGTAATAAGAGCAAAAAATTAAAACGTAGATTCTACTCCTCAAACTAGACAACGTTTGTTTAACAACTTTTAAAAATAACTTGTAGTTTGAATTTTATTACAGTTTAAAGTTTATTCGAACACGCAATGTATTAAGACATTGATTAATATCTGTAGTATGGATGGTACAAGGAGGATCGATCTCTCTTATAGGAAAACGGTCGAAAAAGTGTCCAGCGGTAAGCACTAAACAATAATTCCAAATATCTCCGGGTGGATAGTTGGATGGTTCAGTGTCACTGGATAGTTCAGCATTTGAAATGAATTACCGATATTCAATACTTATATGACATGCTAAATAAAATTAATATTCAGAGTGTTTTTCTTCTCCGCAAATAATTATTTTGTAAATATGTATGGATTTGATTTTTTTATATCAAAATTAATTTAATCAAATTTAATATCACTGTGGCGCCATCAGTTCATCGCCTTTTGACGGACATTTTTGTAACATAGAGATTTATATCCTTCTTGTACCATCCATAATCTGTAGGGTGACAAAACTGACAGGCAATATCATTTAGGCGGAACTTGATGTACATTGAAAATACTATTTAGTTTGTTTGAAAAAGAGACAATCTAAAATCTACATAACTTTCAAAAGTCGTTGAACAAACATTGTCTAGTTTGAGGAGTAGAATCTACGTTTTAATTTTTTGCTCCTATTACAGGCCACACCCTGTATAGGTATACCTACAGATGTGCAAGCTGTGGAAACTTTCCAAATAATTGGAAATGTTCTCAGAAATTTCTCGAAAATTTCATATGAAATATAGGAAATTGGAAATTTAAGAAATGGAAAGTTTCAAATCCCATACAAAATTTTCATATGTGGAAAATTTCGCAATTTTGGAAACTTTCCAACGGCACATCAGTAGGTATACCCCTTGATTGGAAATCCGCTAACACTCGTAGTAGTCAATGGCAAACTGCCCTTGAGATGGAAGGACGACATGTGTCTACCAGCTAGCGAGAACTGAATGCAGATGGTAATGGATCAGCAAGAATGGAGATGAGGCCTATTTCCGAAGACGGACGCTGTAAACGGTGAAATATTTAGATAGATCTAGAATAGGTACAGTCGATTACAAAGAGATGTATCCACTTTTTCACCTTATTGCATTGTAATAAGGTCCAAAAGTGGATACATTTCTTTGTAGTTGACTGTACCTAGGGAAAAATCTTGCCAACAACGACCAATAACTTATGATAAAAAACTAGTTGAGGTCACCGGGTACCGTAGAGCTGGCTCGTTCTTTGCACGACGGATAGGTATAGCAGTCCAAAGAGAGAACGCAGCCAGCATTATGGGAACCCTTCCGCAAGGGTCGGACCTCGGTGACCTTACCTAGTTTGTAGTTTTTAGAGTTATCTAGACACACGGCAGTGTGTCCGCCAAGTTCGAGCAAAAAAAAGCGACACACCGGCCGTGGGTTACACGAACCATTTCGGGCCAATTTCGACCACCCTATAACTCAAAACATATTTTATCTACGCATATGAAATTTCGAGTGTCTGTTGACATCCCCTTAATTGTCTAGAATACAAAATTTCATTATTCTACCTATAGCAGTTCTTGAGATATTGACGTCAGAAAATCGCTATTTTTACTATACACTCACTGACTCACTGACTCATCAAAAACCTAGCCCACTTCCAATGGTCGTACTGACTTGAAATGTGGCATGGAGATAGGTCTTAAGGTCAAAGTAAAGGGAAAAATATGAAAACGGCCAAGTGTGAGTCAGTTTTAAAAATAGCGAAGGTGTAACTTTGTTCTACTATGAATGAAGTCATAATGAACTAAGTGGGTCTATCTTCCAATGGTCGTACCGACCTGAAATTTGGCTCGAAGGTTTGTCTTTAGGTCGAAATAAAGTAAAAATCTGAAAACGGCCAAGTGTGAGTCAGTTTCGAAAACAACGAATGTGTAATTTTGTTCTACTATAAGTAGGTATGGAGTGGAAATGAGATAAGACTTATTTAAATTTAGATACATACCAATTTAAGACAATACATGTTTGTCTTAAAGACAAGAACAATAAAATTGTTCACCACTCTGTGTGTGTCTGTTGCGGGAACCGAACCCACGATTTACGAAGTGCAAAGCAGGTCACTAGGTACACTAGGTGCGCTAAATCAGTCAAACAAAAATGAAAAGACTATTTTTTCTCGCATAGTCTAAATAATTTCTAATTTTACAACTAATAAAATCGCAGATTCAAGAACATGGAAATCATATATACTCTAAGATGGAATTATATATACTACTGCCCATCTCACCCTCCGATACGCCACGGGATGAGATGGGATGGTGCACTTCTAGGGCTACATAATAGGCCACCAATTATAATACCTACTGGTAGGTAGGTATTACCAAGTTATTAATTATCTATGTAGGTAGCGTACTTACAAACAGAATAAAGTATTGATGTATGTAATTATATGTAAGTAGGTACATTTTATAGGTGTAGGGAGCCAGTTTATTTGTAAAAATCACCTATAAATAAATAGTAAAATAGAATTAGACGCTTAGTATAAAGGGTATAGTATAAAGTACATACCTAAGTGGAATGAGACATTTCCTAAAGCAAAAGTGATAAAAAAATAATAAAGAACCTACACCTAACAAAAATAAATGAAATCCCATCAAAAACATAAATGTGAAAGGCTGCCAAGTTCGATACTATGGGAATGCTTCGCCTATAAAAGAAGTGAGATCTGAATAAGTACCAAGTTCCATAAAAATACCTCAAATCATAAATAGTTATAGGAATGCACACTTGATTTCCAGCAGTTTTTAAGGTACATTTTGAATAAGTATCACGTTACATAGAAATACCTAAAATTATAATAGTCAGAGAAACGCACACCGGTTTTTTTAGCAGTTTCCTGATAACATTTATTATTTTCAGTACTTTTTAATTATGTAACTTGGCAAGTTTTAATAGAAAATTATATATCTATTTGTAATAACGGGACTTAACCGCGTATATATTTCTAAAAATTACCTTCGACGCTTATATACGCGGTTAAGTCCCGTTATTACATTTATGTTTTTGATGGGATTTAGTTTTATAGGTAGATTTTAATGTATATTGTACCAATACAAAAGTTTATAAATACTATTAAATTTGAAAAGATCAATGAGGATATAAACCCATTTGAAATGGTTCTTTTTCTTTTTAAGAATTATTTACTTGAGGTCTAGACTTAGAGACACACAACTACCTACATGTTTTTTTTGTACGATTGTAAGGCCATCTACGCATAACTTTGCGCGTTTATCCTCATTGTTTTCAATTTAAACTCTAGCAGCCTTGGCAAGATAATGTAGATAATTTTTTTTTAACTAGAAACTAGTAATCTAAGGCTTTTTTGCCTTTTTACAGGTGTCTGGGCGACAGGCAGGCTTTTTTCTAGAATTCTTTAGTGCCATTCTAAATCTCTTCCCAACTGTTTGGTTACGTGGGGAGGTCACAGATGGGATCGAATCCTTCCCAACTGTGCCCGCGGGGACGGATGGGCATTGAACTATTCCCATCTGTTACAGATGGCGGGTACAGTTGGGAAAAATTCGTTCCCATCTGTGATTGCCCCATATGACCGCAGGGGGTACAGATGGGAAGACACCGGCTTGACATTAGGACTACTTTTTCGAAAATCTAATTCACCAGTGGCCTATTTAATAAAGGTACAAAGTGACACTTTACAAGCGGAAGTCCCTTCCTAACACTAAGTGTTAAAAAGAGACTTCCGCTTGCAAATTGTCACTAGTAGCTTTATTAGATAGGCCACTGTCACCTACCAACATAGCTAAACATACAAATAATTACAAACGACTATGAACTAAAACTTAAATACTTATAAACAAAATAATTAACTCTAAAATAAGACTAAACTAAAACTAAAGTATATCTAAATACGGCCCCTGCGGCATGGTACCGAAGATGCTGGCAGCATTTCCTCGCTGGATCGCGAGACTAATTCGTTGACCCAGATAGCTGCCAGCTCTTCGGTCTCCTGTAGTATCTCTGTCTCTTCGACAGGTCTTTGAAGAGACTCAGAGCGCTAGAGCCCCACGGACCAAGGGTCTCGACGCCGAATGGGGCAAAAATATATTCGACGCCAAGACCACTATATTTTCCCACCTTGGCTTTTTCGGCCGCCTCTGCCGCTGCCGCTGCCCTCAGGGTGGTTCGGTGGAGATGTGACGGGGCCAGTGTGTCTACGCAGGTTGCATCCCACACCAGCACCCGTCCCATACTCCACGGAATCAAAGTCATACCGTCCGGTCTCCTGCCGTCAGTTCTAGAGATGCCGGCTGGCTCTAAAAGAGCCGGCACATTAACTGATGCAAGAGACCGGCGGATGATGTCATTAAGGGCAGCATGCCTTGAGAAGCGGCCCGAACTTCTTTGGCAGGAAAGTCCGTGGTGGCCCAGATAGTTCACATCGGTTCCGCAGGGGCAACGATGTGGAGCGCAGACCGGGACCCCGAGACGGAGCGAAACTGAAATACGAAGGGTATCGGGGTCTAAAAAGGTTCCCACATTTGGGGACGGATGTGCTTGCAGCCAATATCCGGCTTCCCTGGTACTGGCTGCTAGGAGTCTAGCACGTTCATCGGGACAAGAATGGGTTAGTAGATTATTCAGAGTCAATTTACACGTGATGTCATCCCAACTCCTTTGTGATTTTGGGTGTTCGGGGAAATTTTGACTGGGGCAAGCAATAGACCAAGCATTTTTGGCGTCAGCCAAGCCCGAAGTCTCACATTTTGAACGTAGGATTTTTCCTATGAGACTGGAAGAGCTGTGGACTGACGACAAAAATGCCGGTAACGCGACACTGGAAATTTTGCGGATCCCTAACCCACCGTACCGAATGGGAAGGGATCCTTGGGTCCAGGACTGCTCGCTGAGTTGAATATTAAGAACGGATTCTAAATTACTTTTGATGAGACAGTCTATTTGTGATGAAAGATTTTGATTTTTCCAAAGGGGACAGCAGCGAAGCACATACGTTAATTTAGGAACAAATAGGCAAAATTTTATAATAATGAGAGCATAGTGTGAGCTTATTTCATGTAACCGGTGAGAATGATTTTGGAATTTGGAAACAGAATTTTGAACGTAACCTGAAAAGCTTTCTTCGAAAATGGGAGATCTCAGGAGGCCAAAGGTTACTCTTATCGAGTATTTTAATATTTGGTGCAAGTTGGGTGAATTTTTGTATCAAATTATCAGTGTTGTTACAGGAATTTTGTACAAATAGTTCGCATTTATTGAAATTCAGTTCTAAGCCAATAGATTTGAATTTACTAATAATTACAGAGAGATCCGATTTACTAATAATTACAGAGAGATCCGATAGCTTATATGATATGATCTTATTGTACCTCTACCCTACCTTTTATGTTATATGAAGGGTACACGGAAAAAACAATGTCTATTCATTTTGACAACATTTTGAGTTATAGCGCTTTTAAAATTTGGAACGATTCAATTAACCATACTATTTGCGTAACTAGATAGTTTTTATTAGTTAAGAAGTGGATAAACGTTAAAATTTGTTACTAATAGTTCATTGCAAGCTCTACATTTTGATATAAAAATCACATTTTACACAAAAAGTGACTAGACATGTTCATTCCGTGTACCCTTCATATGTGCATTCTCTATAAAAAGGGATCTTATCGCCGAAGGCGCTTACGCCATTGTCAACGATGACGCAATACCATTGTGACGCCGCGTGACATACCTAAGCGCCATTGACAATAAGGCCTCTTTTCAATCTTTTCATTGATAATTCCAATGCCACGTATCATAATGTAACTTATCTCACGCAAGCGAGTGTGCATAGAATTTAAACTGAGAGTCAGAAAGGAGTTTCTCGAGACATGAATAAAACGCAAAGTTGTATAGTAGTATATTTTTCAAGATGTCGGAATCTTACTAAGGAGTTCTACTGATAATTCCGACATCTTAAACAAATCGTACTATACCTATGTAATAATTTATTTTTCACCTCACTAGCTCGGAAACCCCTTTTTTATTCTTTAAAAACCGATAGCAAAACTGCATTTTATTCACAAGAGTGCAAATAATATTTGAACTGCAAACGGGTTCTTAGTTACTTTTTTAAAGATAATTTTAATCTGTAGCTATAAGTGTGATCCTGTAATTGGCTTTCCATCTCTTATTAATTAGTGCTGTTTTGTTTTGATAGCTGTTGGATCTCCGTAAAGTAAATAAATAAATAATAACATGTAATAAACATGTAAAGGCCACTCCAGAAAGAACAAAGTTCGCCCATCTGATTAAATCAAATCAGGAGTGCGATTTTTGAATCTCACCAAGTGACTAATTCTCACCGATGTGAGTGATTTACTATCGGAAATCACTCACATCGGTGAGAATTAGTCACTTGATTTACTATCGGAAATCACTCACATCGGTGAGAATTAGTCACTTGGTGAGATTCAAAAATCGCACTCCAGGTGCTGTGAATGCAAAAATAATTTTATATTTAGTTTATCTTTAAGTTTATTTTTAAATTTTTAGCATTTAATTTTAGGTCTAGTTTTATTGTTTATTGTAATGTTATCTGTTTTAGATGTTTAATAAATGACAATGTGGGGAGTATACCGTTCAACTACTAATGTAGAAAAAAATATTTTATTCTTTTAAGAATAAAGACTGATTTTAAATATTCCAGTTGTTTTTCTTGTACCTATGTAGTATTTCCCTAGCTTTAGTGAGGTGAAAATATTTGTCTTACACACGGCTGCAAAGTTATTTTTACGTCTCGTGTGTTGGAACACTCGTAGTACGCTCAGGATTCAAGTTTTGAACTACTCGCTTCGCTCAGGATTCTACTTTCGAACCACTCGCTTCGCTTGTGGTTCAATCATAGAATCCATTCGCTAGCTCGTAGTTCAATCCTAGAATCCATTCGCTAGCTCGTAGTTCAATCCTAGAATCCATTCGCTAGCTCGTACTTCAATTCCACACTCGCGGTTAAAATACAACTTTGCACCCTTGTATAACAAATAACTATTACCAATAGTAAGTACCTTAATATAACAGCGATTTTACTGCTTGCAGTCAGTTACTATAAGGTAATTTTTTGTCAAGTTTGGCTCAGGCTACCAGGTACTAAAATACATAACTTTTTACCGTGCGTTGCCCTAGATAGGCCAAAATCTCCTACTCGGTAGTCTCAATATTACGTTACTGGTTGCAGTAATGATTGTAATTACATGCGGTTTCCGAACGCGGAATAGAGGATTTAATGATATTGGTGTAGATAAAATGTTTTATCTACACTCATACTGTAAGTACTCTAAAATGCGTTCAAAAACCGTAGACAATGACAAGCATTACAACAAACGATTTAACTATGATAAGTTTCTTATCTGCGGCAGTAACGTAATTTTAACTATGCATGCTCAAATATTGTTAAGCAATGAGTTTCAAATTTGGAACATCGAATTTGATAACATAATGTTACCGCCTTGGCCAACTCGATTGGTCCCGCGCGAGCGCCGGCACAATCGAGTAGGCCATGACGGTACAATGGCGGTCATTCTATGGTTTCCGAACAATTAATTTAATATATATAATATGATATGTAGATAAAGCAGTGTATGCAACTGTACGTAATTAGGCCTTAAAACACTCGTGTGATCTTATTATGAAATTCGCCTGCGGCTCATTTCATAAAACCACACTCATGTTTTAAGGACCCTTATTACGTAACAGTTACATAAACTACTATTATCTACACTCGCATTGTATGTCCTCTAAAACGTGTTCAAAAACGGTAGGCAATGGCTAGCATTACCACAACCGATTTTACTATGATAAGCTTTTTATCTGTGACAATAATGTAATTTTAACTTTACATGCTCAAACATTGATGTGTTATGAGTTTTGATAACATAATGTACACCTGCACGCGCCCGCGCGGCCGCCGACACGCTCCCCCCCGACCGCCGGCACTCTCCCTCCCGACCGCCGGCACACAAGAGTTGGCCATGGCCGTGCAATGGCGGCCATTCTAATGGTTTCCGAACACTTCATTTAGGATTTATAATATGTGTGTAGATAAAGCAGTGTATGCAACTGTACGTAATTAGGCCTTAAAATACTCGTGTGATCTTATTATGAAACTCACTCCTCCGGCTCGTATCATAAAACGACACTCGTATTTTAACCTTTTGACCGCCACGCATTGAACAAAAATGACGCGCCACCGACGCCACGTAATCGCGTTTTGTCAAGCGAAATTGAACTTTGCGGAAGCCCGCGTAGGTCCCTATAAGCCTGTCGGCTGTAGCCGTCGTTGGCGTCCATGGCACAACTTTTTGACGTCGGCCACAGCCGACTGTGGCGGTCAATAGGTTAAGGACCCTTATTACGTAACAGTTACATAAACTACTATTACCTGGTTTTCAGTTTTTGAGCGTTTACAAGCAAATATGCGGAGCCAGCACTATTCAATATGTATGATTGTACGTATAACGATGACATATACATATATATAATAATGTAGATATAATCTCACGCGAGTTTGCATAGATTGTTAATTGCAGGTAACACGGAGTCGAGGCACGAATGAAACGCAACGTCATATGTAACAATTTTTATTTTACCAATATTAATAATATATTAACATACGTGGTCCATAGCCACCTGACTCTGATAATAATATAATACAAAGAATTTGCACAAGAGGTCACTGAACCCATAACAAAAAACAAGACCTACGACTACTACAGCGACACACTTAATTAACCATTTTGTAGGCCAATGTTACATAGTCTCATTCATGAAAAAACGCTCCAAGCGTTTTATACCTCTACGCAAAAACCGCTCCAATTTGCTGATCAGTTCCATGAACATGACGTTTCACACCCATCGACACAGTAAAAATTCGAAGATTTCGCTCGGAGCGTTTTTTTCACGAAACAGCCTACAAATGGTTAGTTAATTTGTCGGCGATGGTACGGATCAAGACCCGCGGGTAAAAAAGGAAAAACACCCTTGACGAATATATTAATCATTATCACTATTTATAACTACTCGAGAGGCGATGCTAGGCCGAAATCCAACGGCTACAATGGCTGCCTTTTTATCACTTATCGCTAGCGACAAAAACGCAACCATCATATCCACGCAAAGCTTTGCGACCGCCCCGTTACATGAACTTCACATTACTCGCTATCATTATACATTATATACAATGGGAAATAAATATATGCACGACAAAATATATAATCGTGTATGTACACATAACCGCACCCACATTTATCACAAAATATAATCGCGTCCCTCGACGGTGGATTATAGTGTCCATACACCACTAAATGCCACTAAAGTTTAAATTAACATTTTTGGTTTCCACATTGTACAAACAACTTCGTCCAAAAATATCTCTTACGATTCCCACCCGTGGACAGTCTGAAAACTTTTCAAAATTAATACAATAGAAAAGTATAGAAATCGTACAAAGTTTTTGGGTCCAAATGCGTCAGAAATAAAGTCTTGGCGAGTCACAATTTTAAATACTTCTAAATTTCTAAATCAGTGTACGGCCAAATCAACTTGCACAAAATACCGTCTTCGATATCATGGTTGCTTATCACGTCATGCATCACTTTCGCACTTACATACTTGTTAGAACGTGACAGCTATGGTGACAGGCGATAAAAATCCGACCATATTAGGCTAACTTGTAGAGGTGACAAAAGTTGACATAGTTAATTCCAAAAATTTGGCAGAAATTGTAGTCTGCGAAAATATTAGTATCAACTTTCAAGGCTTTCAACTTGGTATTAATCAATGTTGAGAACAAGGATCAATACAAAACGTTTTTAAGATGTTTTTACATAAATTTTTGGTTTACAGCGAAACTATTGTGCACGTCATTTGGCTTTCGGATTCGGTTCATCATAAGACAATGTAAAGCTTACGGCGAAACTTATCGATGTGAATTTATCTCGTTAACTCGTACAAGGATATGACGTAACTACTAATTTAATGTACTTAACACATCACCTGTCGTTATTCTATTGACTATCGCGGTCTTTGCCGCTCGCTCGAACGATTGTGTAGCTCGAAATGTGACCCTAATCTCTCTTTTTCCTCTAATACTAAAATAACAACTCTGCCCTGCAACTGTTATTTTAATACACTAGATAGATGTTTAGTTTACTACCTAATCTGCCCAATCCAATTGGCTACTTTCCTAAAAAAATATATTTAGTCCGTCCGTTAGATTATCAAAAAATATTGGACACGTATTTTTTATTTTGTCAATCAAACAAAAATTGGTGAAGATATAGCCCGTTAAAGTTCCGCGTGACGTCACATTTCAGTACAATTTTTAGTATAATGTGACGTCACGCGGAACTTTAACGGGCTATATCCTCACTAATTTTTGTTTGATTGACAAAATAAAAAATACGTGTCCAATATTTTTTGATAATCTAACTGACGGACTAAATAGAATTATATATTTTTTACCCAGGAAAGTACCCAATTGTTACTAACTGTACATCGGTGGTTCATAATTACAAAGTAATAAGGACTACTAATGGGCAGTTAGCAATGTAGGCGATGGTACAGTCGCCATCAAATAGATCAAAGCGGCCACGGTACTCAAAAATATCTGAACATGCACTTTGTCACCTTGACAATAGAGGCGTTAGTCAGATATTTGTGACCACCTTGGCCGCTCCGATATATCTGATGGCGACTGTACAAAACCATTTTATAGTTAGTATCTGGAGAAAAAAAAATTGATCCATGTAGAAGTATAGTTTATACTTTAATGTTGATGTATCTATACTGTTTCACATAGACTAGGATCACTTTTTAGTTTTTAACTATAATAACTACGTGAGCTACATTTGGAAAACCATTTAGACCGTACAGTGTGCAACTGTATGGAAAAATGGAATACCAACACATTTTAACCTTGAAATATGCGACCAGCGTTACATTTCTTTCGGAAAACGACATTTCAAAAACTAGATATAAATAGTAATCACAATAGAGAAAAGGCTTTTTAGCGTTCAAATGTCGTTTTTCGCGATAGAAACCGAAGTTCTAAAGGAAAACTAACTAAAATAATACAGTAAAATACGATTTTCGGTTAGTAACGCTCGCCGCTGCCGTACTGAAAGGGCTAAATTACACATGTAAATTCATTGTATTGAATTCAATGTTATCTGAATAAACAAACCAAAAAGATATACCAATATTATTTGCGATTACACGAAAATTAAAACATAAAAAATCGATACTACATTCAAAACAGCACGGTGGTCTCAAAAGTAAATGACGATCAACTTTAGCCCTTTTAGTTGAAAGTTAGCGCAACAAACTTGAAGTGACTGTAGCCAACTTTAAGGCCACTTTTCCATTAAAAAAAATCAAAGATACATATTAAGTACACAGAAATGGTATCAGCGTTTTATACTTGAGGTCAATAGACACGGCTAAATAAGTAATTTTACACAAACTACAAAAGATTTTATTTAGAAGTAAAAAAAATAAATTGAAATTAATTTAAATACAAATTAATTGAATTAAAATTTATGGTTTTGTAATATTTGTCAAGTAGCACAGAGTTTACATTATCGGTCATTTCTGTTGAGAAACTTTTTGATTTCAACCTCGGTAAAGAAAAAAAAATTGCAATACGGGCTTGTTTCACAATCTCCAGATAAACTGATCTGCCAGTTAAAATTATTGCTATCCTTTTCTCCAGTCATATAAAAGAAAAGGACAGCAAACATTTATCTGACACATATGCTTTAACTGGAGATTGTGAAACAGGCCATAAGTCTAATACCATTCCATGAGCACTAATGTATGTAATAGTCAAAATATACTAGCCGATTTGCATTTGATTTTATTGTAACCCATACAATGAGGGTTTCCGCGATTGAGATTTTCACTAGATGGCAGCACCGTGACGACAGGTCTTTTTGGCAGCAGCTGTCAAAATCCACCAATCAAAAAATATATGGTTAAACATGATTGGTGGATTGTGACAGCTAGACCTGTCGCCACGGTGCTGCCATCTAGTGAAAAACTCGATTGCGGAAACCCTCATTGGCGTGATTTCATTTGAACGCACACAAAATTAATTCAATTCAATTGATTGTGTTGCAAATAAATTTATTAACTTTCTTCCTTTAAATATATTAACCAAATATGGGTTCTAATGAAATTACACCAAAGGGCTAGCACAACCTAGGGGATAATTTATTCTTGACACCCTTATAAACAAACAAGCTAAAATTATTCGGGGCCTTTAAACTAATAGAATTCACGCAATATTCAGCCGTTGTCAGAAACTGTAACGTAAAATACCACTTTTATTTAGTTTTTTTTTTACAATCATAATAAACGACCCGGCCATCCTGCCCGATACGCGTCCTCAGCCTTTAGTTTTTTTAATGAAAAGTGCAACAAGGCCATCCTGCTCGACTGCTCGTCCCCGTTCTCTAGTTTATTAACAAGACCGGTATCAATAGTTCGAAATGGTTTATAAACCAGGTTGTGCTAGCGATGTTGAATGGGCTAAACACAGACCAAACTGATGCGCTTGTCTTGAGATATGACAGCGCACTGACATAGACACAGCCATGAAGTTTATACTAACACTGAGGGGCGCACGTATAGACATATATTTGAAGGAATCATCGTGAAGAAGACAGCATATACGTGCCGTAATTCAAGGTCATACTACCCTTAACTGTTTACGTGCAACCTTCAATGTTTTTATAACTTCTTGGATACAGTAGTCAGTACCGGCTAGTGCCCAACTGGTCGGTGCAGTTGCCGGGCTAGCGGGCAGCCGGCGCGCGCGGAGGGCGGCTACGCGGCTAGGGCCCGACGGGCTCCACGTAGTTGGCGGGGTAGAGCCCCACGCGCCCGTCCTTGCGGCCCTTGCACCAGCCTTGCTCGTCCTCGTCTTCTAGTTTCTCGAATACGTCTCCTGAAAAAAAAACAAATAAAATTAACATGCATATTTTAAGATCACTACAGGATTTGTTTTCCACAACTGTTATTTGAATTTGACACCATTAATATGTTAGATATATGTAGAAGAGTTAAGTGAGTGAAAAGGTCCACTATATCGATTTACATGAACACTTCGTATTTTTCACTGATAAATAGCTCATGGACTAAAAGCTGGGGCTACGTCAGATATGACAAATCTTTTCCTTTAAGTATATAATTTACCAAAGTCACATATAATCTGTCAAACTCAAATAATAAATGAGGGTACACATCTTCATATAACGGATCTCCCCGTAGTATGAGATGTATGAGGACCACAACCGTTTAGATACCTTTTCCTTGAAGATATCATTAACATAATTGGTTTTGATTAAAACAGCAATATACACGTGCGTCGCCGGTGCAATGTGTTTTTGAAGCCCCTTCTACATTATAGCGCCACATATTTATAACTGTTTAACGTCATTTCGATTGACAGCCAAGGACTGACCGTCTCGTCGATGTGAGTCGCGGTTTTAACGTCCCGTGTATTGACATGATAGATGATAAATGCGCAACAATCATATTCTTACTATTGAAGACTAGGAAAATAACTAGACGGAATTTAAAACATTCCCTATTAATTCGTTTTAATATTGTACTTTGAAGAGCAGATCTGCAGTCATAAGAGGAATTGCTAAAACACGTGCCCATTAATTTAGCCATTTAAACTCCATCAGATGCGATATTTCTAGAATTACAAGATGGAACTTTTGTTACTAATGTGGTCTATCATATTATTATTTTAATAAAAAGCGCATTCACTACAACTACAAACGCGATTATTATCGACGATTAACAACACAAATGAAATAGGAAGGGTAGCGAATGTTTCAACAATCCCACTTCTGATTTGTACACTGTTAAGTTTATCGTGTGGAAGGGGTGCAAGACAAGGTGTACGTGCACCATATCGGAAAAGGAAGTCTCGCCTTAATCAAGGGAATAGGCGCGGGGGCACGGCACGGCGATAGCATCAGGTCGCCAGACAAGCTCGGTCTCTAACAGCAAAACAAAGGTACAGTAAGCAAATAAATCAGTAGAAATAATTAAATGACCTGAGTTAAAGCAGATTAATAAAGGCACTTTCGGTTCTCATCCCGTGCCACCTTGCTTGAACCCCTTTTAGTTAAATGGACTATTCGCGTTTTTAAAGTAGACGATTGTGAGGCATGCAACGTTAAATTGCAGAGTGGCACGGTTTGACGCATCAACTACGTATGAGTTCAGTGGCGTAACTACACTAAATGGGGCTCGTGGCAAATTAATCGTATGGGGCCCGTTTTACACAAAATGTTTAGGTCCACTTTTGCTCGTAGCCTTTTGGACCGGGGCGCGCTTGGGCCAGAGGCCCAAGGCATTTTGACAGCTCTGCTACCGTACAGTTACGCCACTGTATGAGTTAGATAAGTGTAGAAAATTGCATTATTATTTCAAAAATTTCAACCGCTTGCAGCGAATTACGGGAGTTAACTGCCTATATTGGGTATATGCCTAATGTTTCAAATTGCTATTAAGTGTATAGAAATGCAATCAGTTTACAGATTCGTTAGTTTATATTAGGTTATTTTGTATTTTATATTAATTTACCTCATGCTATCCAAAAATTCACTGGTATCAGCCGGTCTCTCGTGTTGGCTGTACCATGTCGAAAGCCAAGCTCGTCCCTCTTAGCCCCGCCCCACTCGTCCTCCCCGACCGTGTCCCCCCGCGGCGCCCCGACCTCGCATCGCACTGACCTTGTCTGAAGCCAAGCTCGTCCCTCTAAGCCCCGCCCCACTCGTCCTCCCCGACCGTGTCCCCCCGCGGCGCCCCGACCTCGCATCGCACTGACCTTGTCTGAAGCCAAGCTCGTCCCTCTAAGCCCCGCCCCACTCGTCCTCCCCGACCGTGTCCCCCCGCGGCGCCCCGACCTCGCATCGCACTGACCTTGTCTGAAGCCAAGCTCGTCCCTCTAAGCCCCGCCCCACTCGTCCTCCCCGACCGTGTCCCCCCGCGGCGCCCCGAGCTCGCATCGCACTGACCTTGTCTGAAGCCAAGCTCGTCCCTCTAAGCCCCGCCCCACTCGTCCTCCCCGACCGTGTCCCCCCGCGGCGCCCCGAGCTCGCATCGCACTGACCTTGTCTGAAGCCAAGCTCGTCCCTCTAAGCCCCGCCCCACTCGTCCTCCCCGACCGTGTCCCCCCGCGGCGCCCCGACCTCGCATCGCACTGACCTTGTCTGAAGCCAAGCTCGTCCCTCTAAGCCCCGCCCCACTCGTCCTCCCCGACCGTGTCCCCCCGCGGCGCCCCGAGCTGGCATCCCACTGACCTTGTCTGAAGCCAAGCTCGTCCCTCTAAGCCCCGCCCCACTCGTCCTCCCCGACCGTGTCCCCCCGCGGCGCCCCGAGCTCGCATCGCACTGACCTTGTCTGAAGCCAAGCTCGTCCCTCTAAGCCCCGCCCCACTCGTCCTCCCCGACCGTGTCCCCCCGCGGCGCCCCGAGCTGGCATCCCACTGACCTTGTCTGAAGCCAAGCTCGTCCCTCTAAGCCCCGCCCCACTCGTCCTCCCCGACCGTGTCCCCCCGCGGCGCCCCGAGCTCGCATCGCACTGACCTTGTCTGAATCCAAGCTCGTCCCTCTAAGCCCCGCCCCACTCGTCCTCCCCGACCGTGTCCCCCCGCGGCGCCCCGAGCTGGCATCCCACTGACCTTGTCTGAAGCCAAGCTCGTCCCTCTAAGCCCCGCCCCACTCGTCCTCCCCGACCGTGTCCCCCCGCGGCGCCCCGAGCTCGCATCGCACTGACCTTGTCTGAAGCCAAGCTCGTCCCTCTAAGCCCCGCCCCACTCGTCCTTCCCGACCGTGTCCCCCCGCGGCGCCCCGAGCTGGCATCCCACTGACCTTGTCTGAAGCCAAGCTCGTCCCTCTAAGCCCCGCCCCACTCGTCCTCCCCGACCGTGTCCCCCCGCGGCGCCCCGAGCTCGCATCGCACTGACCTTGTCTGAAGCCAAGCTCGTCCCTCTAAGCCCCGCCCCACTCGTCCTCCCCGACCGTGTCCCCCCGCGGCGCCCCGAGCTCGCATCGCACTGACCTTGTCTGAAGCCAAGCTCGTCCCTCTAAGCCCCGCCCCACTCGTCCTCCCCGACCGTGTCCCCCCGCGGCGCCCCGAGCTCGCATCGCACTGACCTTGTCTGAAGCCAAGCTCGTCCCTCTAAGCCCCGCCGCACTCGTCCTCCCCGACCGTGTCCCCCCGCGGCGCCCCGAGCTCGCATCCCACTGACCTTGTCTGAAGCCAAGCTCGTCCCTCTAAGCCCCGCCCCACTCGTCCTCCCCGACCGTGTCCCCCCGCGGCGCCCCGAGCTGGCATCCAACTGACCTTGTCTGAAGCCAAGCTCGTCCCTCTAAGCCCCGCCCCACTCGTCCTCCCCGACCGTGTCCCCCCGCGGCGCCCCGACCTCGCATCGCACTGACCTTGTCTGAAGCCAAGCTCGTCCCTCTAAGCCCCGCCCCACTCGTCCTCCCCGACCGTGTCCCCCCGCGGCGCCCCGAGCTGGCATCCCACTGACCTTGTCTGAAGCCAAGCTCGTCCCTCTAAGCCCCGCCCCACTCGTCCTCCCCGACCGTGTCCCCCCGCGGCGCCCCGAGCTCGCATCGCACTGACCTTGTCTGAAGCCAAGCTCGTCCCTCTAAGCCCCGCCCCACTCGTCCTCCCCGACCGTGTCCCCCCGCGGCGCCCCGAGCTGGCATCCCACTGACCTTGTCTGAAGCCAAGCTCGTCCCTCTAAGCCCCGCCCCACTCGTCCTCCCCGACCGTGTCCCCCCGCGGCGCCCCGAGCTCGCATCGCACTGACCTTGTCTGAAGCCAAGCTCGTCCCTCTAAGCCCCGCCCCACTCGTCCTCCCCGACCGTGTCCCCCCGCGGCGCCCCGAGCTGGCATCCCACTGACCTTGTCTGAAGCCAAGCTCGTCCCTCTAAGCCCCGCCCCACTCGTCCTCCCCGACCGTGTCCCCCCGCGGCGCCCCGAGCTCGCATCGCACTGACCTTGTCTGAAGCCAAGCTCGTCCCTCTAAGCCCCGCCCCACTCGTCCTCCCCGACCGTGTCCCCCCGCGGCGCCCCGAGCTGGCATCCCACTGACCTTGTCTGAAGCCAAGCTCGTCCCTCTAAGCCCCGCCCCACTCGTCCTCCCCGACCGTGTCCCCCCGCGGCGCCCCGAGCTCGCATCGCACTGACCTTGTCTGAAGCCAAGCTCGTCCCTCTAAGCCCCGCCCCACTCGTCCTCCCCGACCGTGTCCCCCCGCGGCGCCCCGAGCTGGCATCCCACTGACCTTGTCTGAAGCCAAGCTCGTCCCTCTAAGCCCCGCCCCACTCGTCCTCCCCGACCGTGTCCCCCCGCGGCGCCCCGAGCTCGCATCCCACTGACCTTGTCTGAAGCCAAGCTCGTCCCTCTAAGCCCCGCCCCACTCGTCCTCCCCGACCGTGTCCCCCCGCGGCGCCCCGACCTCGCATCGCACTGACCTTGTCTGAAGCCAAGCTCGTCCCTCTAAGCCCCGCCCCACTCGTCCTCCCCGACCGTGTCCCCCCGCGGCGCCCCGAGCTCGCATCGCACTGACCTTGTCTGAAGCCAAGCTCGTCCCTCTAAGCCCCGCCCCACTCGTCCTCCCCGACCGTGTCCCCCCGCGGCGCCCCGAGCTCGCATCCCACTGACCTTGTCTGAAGCCAAGCTCGTCCCTCTAAGCCCCGCCCCACTCGTCCTCCCCGACCGTGTCCCCCCGCGGCGCCCCGAGCTGGCATCCAACTGACCTTGTCTGAAGCCAAGCTCGTCCCTCTAAGCCCCGCCCCACTCGTCCTCCCCGACCGTGTCCCCCCGCGGCGCCCCGACCTCGCATCGCACTGACCTTGTCTGAAGCCAAGCTCGTCCCTCTAAGCCCCGCCCCACTCGTCCTCCCCGACCGTGTCCCCCCGCGGCGCCCCGAGCTCGCATCCCACTGACCTTGTCTGAAGCCAAGCTCGTCCCTCTAAGCCCCGCCCCACTCGTCCTCCCCGACCGTGTCCCCCCGCGGCGCCCCGAGCTCGCATCCCACTGACCTTGTCTGAAGCCAAGCTCGTCCCTCTAAGCCCCGCCCCACTCGTCCTCCCCGACCGTGTCCCCCCGCGGCGCCCCGAGCTGGCATCCAACTGACCTTGTCTGAAGCCAAGCTCGTCCCTCTAAGCCCCGCCCCACTCGTCCTCCCCGACCGTGTCCCCCCGCGGCGCCCCGACCTCGCATCGCACTGACCTTGTCTGAAGCCAAGCTCGTCCCTCTAAGCCCCGCCCCACTCGTCCTCCCCGACCGTGTCCCCCCGCGGCGCCCCGAGCTCGCATCCCACTGACCTTGTCTGAAGCCAAGCTCGTCCCTCTAAGCCCCGCCCCACTCGTCCTCCCCGACCGTGTCCCCCCGCGGCGCCCCGACCTCGCATCGCACTGACCTTGTCTGAAGCCAAGCTCGTCCCTCTAAGCCCCGCCCCACTCGTCCTCCCCGACCGTGTCCCCCCGCGGCGCCCCGAGCTCGCATCCCACTGACCTTGTCTGAAGCCAAGCTCGTCCCTCTAAGCCCCGCCCCACTCGTCCTCCCCGACCGTGTCCCCCCGCGGCGCCCCGAGCTGGCATCCAACTGACCTTGTCTGAAGCCAAGCTCGTCCCTCTAAGCCCCGCCCCACTCGTCCTCCCCGACCGTGTCCCCCCGCGGCGCCCCGAGCTCGCATCGCACTGACCTTGTCTGAAGCTGAGTTCGTCGCTCTCCGCGCCGGTGTAGTCGTAGAGCGCGCGCACGGGCTGCCCGGGCTCCCCGGTGTCGGTTAAGGCGCCGCCCGACTCCTCGTCCCACTCGTCCTCCTCGAACGGGTTCTCCTGCGGTTTCCCGGACGGCTCTTTGGCCGGCGAGCTCTTGTTAGATTTTAGCGCGGATGCCGTTCCGTTCCTGGAAATTTTAATTGTAAACTTCATGTTTTTAAAATTCGATTTAGCTTTTTTTTTAAACTACGACGGTGGCAAACAAGCATACGGCCCACCTGATGGTAAGCAGTTACCGTAGCCTATGGACGCCTGCAACCCCAGAGGGTTCACATGCGCGTTGCCTGCCCTTTAGGAACCTATTCACTCCTTTTTTGAAGAACCTCATACTGTAGCCCGCTGGGAAAACCTCGGCAGGGAGTTCATTCCACAGCCGCAGCGTTCCTCTTGAACCGTACTGTGCGCGACCCTTTGGGCTCCAGGGTGTGAGGTATATTAACGATGCTAGCTATGTTAACGACGCGAGACAGAACGACCCGCGAGGTCTAGCTGCGTGTGCTAGGGACATAATGCAAGCGCGAATTCAGACGCACGATCGAGGGATATAGGTAGAATCACGTATGTCAGCAACCAATCGTATTCTGTCTACTGACAATTGCCGTTTAGTGTAAGATGCGGATATGCATGTTCACACGTCTTATATTAAAAGGCCATTTTCAAAACAAAAAATGCGATTGGATGCTGACGGATGTAATTCCATTGGACAAGGGCATAGAAGAGGTACTAACGATTCTAACGAATCCGTCAACATCGGCTCCTCAGTAATGTCAGCGAAGGCGTAACGCGGATCCGTGAGAGCGAGACGGAACGAGGCGCCACGCGATGTGGTTGGTGCGTGCGAGGGACACGATGCGCACGCGAATATCTCCAGGCGCTCGATGCTGTTCATGAAGGGATAGGATTAAGGATTAGGAGGGGTTTAGTTTAAGGTTAAGGGTTATATCAGGCCTAGTTGGTAGTGACTCTATCTACTGTGGAAATGGACTGGTCACATGCTACGGGACAACAAAGAGAAATGGTCTAAAGATTACGACATGGTACCCAAGAGATGGTAAAAGAAAGGCAGGAGGTCAGAGGATGAAATGGGAAGATGATTTCATACACGTAGCCGGAGGATTATAAATGGAGAATTTTGGGAGAGGCCTATGCCAAAGGCAACCAGACATAACGTCTGAGGAAAAAAGGATATCAGTAATCTACTGTAGCAGGAGATCCCGGCATTTATTTGTGTGTTCATCACGGATATACTCCAGAGCCTAATATGGTCGGGTTTTTATCATCTGTCACAATAGCAGTCACGTTCTAACAAGTATGTAAGTGCTAAAGTGAGGCATGACGTGATAAGCGATAACATGGCAACCATGATATTGTTTCTGATCTATTATAATAATATAAATCGTTGTCTAGTACCCACAATACAAACCTCGGGCGCTTTTTAAGCGGGGTGCGATGAAAGCAGGGCAATTATGAATTATTGTCTCCGTCGCACCCCGCTCTCAAAATGCGCGAGTCTGCCGGAACCTTAAGATAATAGTACCTACGTTCATAGGTTTATTTAACGAAACTTGGCAGAACAGAGACAAAAAGTTCTGACTTCCTTATGCCTGTATATTTTCTGGGAATTCCCGGAAAAAGTAAAATAATGGAATTCTCATATTTTCCCCAGGGAGGTATTAAAAATTCAGTAGTATAAAAGTACAAGTTATTGCTAGTTTATAATTATGTAGTAGCTAAACGTAGTAAAGGCAATTAAGAATCATCGTACATTCGTGACTGAGTTACAGCGTTATATTGTGGGGAGGAATAGCAAAGGCGCCTATGAAATTTTAAGAAGTTTTTTTATGAAAATAAATATCTATGTGTAATTATTTTTCATAATTAGATGCACGTTTTAATACACGTATAATTTATGAATCTATTTTACTTTCCTCTTCTTTTATTTCATAAAAAAACTTACTAAAATATCAAAGGCGCATTTAGACGATGACAATTAGTTATACTTACGTGACGGCAATAGGCGCGCTGATGGTCTCCTTCTTAATGTTGTTCGTGTTGTTGGTCGTGTTGTTGGCGGTGTTGTTGTGGTGCGGGGGCGCGGGCTCGTGGTTGGGCTTGGCCTGCAGCTTGTTGTTGGTGATGGGCGGCAGCTCCTACAGGAGACACAACAGTTACAGCCTGGTCGGAGGATGTGTACTCAATGTTTTTGTGAAACAATGTCTTTGGTATTAAACATAGAAAGCAAATAACCGTTCTATTTATTTGTTGTAGTCATAATCGAAAATGTAGTCAATAATAAGTGCGAAAATTAGAAAACACCCGTCTACATAAACTTATATTCTTTTGTTTAGGTCACGACAGTTTGTACCAGTATACTATGAAGGTTTTTACCTTAATATTTTTATTACTAAAATTTAATTACTAGCACGTTCGATATGACATTATTTCACGGAAACATTAAGTATTTGTTATCCTCTGTTATCGTTTTATTTTTTTATTTATCAGGGGTATATACTTGTATAATTGTATTCAATAAATATTTAATAGGAATAAAATATATTTAACTATAAAATACAGATTAAGTGTTAATGGTTTCATTAATGATCATGCCAATATGCGATAAGCAACATCCATCATGCGACATCGATATAAACAATAAATAAAATAAACAATATAAAATCGAAGCGGTCAGCTAGAATTGAAATGAGAATGACTCTCAGCCCACTCCCGGCTCTACAGAGAACTATATCGCTTCATGCCAACTACTAACCACTTATTGTTGTTATTGATGTTCATTCTCATTTGAATCCCTTGAAGGGCCTACTCACGTCTGTCGGCTGCTCTGGGTAACTGGGGAAGGGCCAAGGGACAAACTTGGTTAGGCCCGCTGTAAATATCTGGACTTAACTATGGAAACATTTGGATGAACAGTCAAAGTAGGGTAATATATTTTGCTAATTTTTTTATAAATTAATAAGAATATATTAATGTGTACTTATGTAGAAATATTTTATTACATTTCTCGTTTTATAGAGAAAGAAACCTTGATCACCGTAAGGTTATTCGTCCATTAGATAATGGCAAACGAAATGTTCTTCTTGTTCCATCTCTTTATAAATAAAAGACAAAGATAGCAGCACTTAGCGGCATATTTATCAGTCTTCTATTAGTTTATAAAATGATTGTTTGTTCATCCAAAAGCAAAAATGGCTAGAATGCCAATCAAATTTTATACCCACACTTTTTAAATGCGTTGTTTTCTGAAAACATGTATTAAAACCTGTTAAACCGTCTTAAAATACCAAAGTAATAGCATAAGTGTTACATGAACCAGGTTTGGGACGTTACTCTAAAAACAAATGTGGGTATAAAAGTTGGTCCGTGTCCGTCTGTCCGTATCCGTATCGTGTCCGTGTCCGTGTACGTACGTCGTCGACGGGGCGCTGGTTGAGCAGCAAGATGGGTGGAGTGGGCAGCGACTCCTTCTTGCCCTTCGCGATCTCGCGGAACTCCTCCGTGTACTCCTGCGACACTCACGACGATCACACCCCGCTCAAGACATAGGGACAAACTTTGAGCCGGACTAACCTAATAGATTTGCTTGGAATCGGATTCCGTGTATTCAGACACGTAAACCATTGCACTTATTAAATTTACAGAAAAATTAACTAAAGGAAGTCATAAGTGCACTGTATCATGATATGCGACACTTTTGTAACACTCTGACTCAGTAATCTCTTTTTTTATATTAAATGTTTGCAATACAGAATTATATTTAAATATTTTAAAACTCATCACCTAATAAATAATTTATTCAAATCTCTTTTCTTGCGTTTGAACTAACACTAAGTTACTTGGAATATTCTACAGCGAAAATATTTAAATTTACTGTAAAATGTTTGTCCCATAGTCTCTGAGCAGTGCTCGGGCGAAATCAAAAAGAAATCATAAAAAATTAAATGATTAATAAAAAAGGTAACACGTCCACTCAAAGCGTGTTAACTAACAAGCTCTAGTCGCTGAAAACATGCAAGTTAGAGAAGAAATAGGAATAAGATAGAGAAGAAGTAAGAATGTTCCAATTGAAAGATTATTGAAAACATAAGATAAAAAGCGGTTTTTATAGTCACAAAAGAACTATACATTTATACAGTCTTGTACCTAGTACTCAACTACTACTAGTACTGTACTGAAGTCTCCAATAATCTTTCAAAACGAACAAAATCATACCACTAAAAACTAAAGGATTTTTTATGTTTAAACAGCGGTTGTACAAAGAATTGTAAATCAGCTAATTTTGAACATGACCATACGGAAATATACGAGTAGCTGGCAGTGCTGTGCTAATGTCTGTGTATCGTCACTTTGGAATATTTCTAACCCTAGTTTGTATTCTACCTCTATGTAAATCGTCATCAATCATCATAATATCTATAAGAAAAATAAATATAGGTCTGACCTGTCGAATAATAGATGGTGTCCCACTAAAACATTGCGTTAAGTGTTTATCCTATTAAACTTTTTTAGTTTTGACCTAATAATTTAATTACATCTATTACGTGTTTTACTTATTTTAATTGTTTTGTATCGATCACGGTCTTTAATATTGTACACCACAGTCGTTTCGTTTGTTTGTAAACGCTGCTTTGCGTGCTTACCGAATACAAGTGAATTTACAAAATACTTAACAACTGCCATTGACCACGAAATATTGATACCAGATATTATTGCTAGTGGCTCTTTTTCACCCGGTGGTAGTTTTTTTTCATAAGTGCATTGTAATGTGCCTAAATTTGAGAATAAATATCTTTTATCTTTTTTATTAGTATTCTCTGTCAATATTTCGTTATTAATAACAGTGGTTGAATTGTCTGTAAATCCACTAGACCCGCAACGGTGAGGATGAGTGAGCGTGCTGTGATCTTTGCGTCTCTATTCATCAAAATTGTCGACTTGAAACCCTCACGGTGTATGCCCCGTGATACCAAAACCATAGTGAATTCAATCAAAACTGTCATGTGTTAACCCTTTGTTTCATGGTTCTTGTGCTTTTCTTTTACTAGGCGGTTAGCTGGTGACGGTAATCTCTGTAATATTATAATAGTACATTACTTACCAAGGACTGTAAAAGAAAGAAAACCCGAAATCGCATGTATTAGTGACCCGAGCCGCAAGCGAGGATTGTAAATATGCGATAGAGGGCTTTCTTTTTTACTGCCCGTGGTCAGTACACAATTTTACGTCTCCACCTGACCATAATGCGAGTTTTACCGAACGCGTAGCGTGCGGCAAAACTCGCATTATGGCCAGGTGTGACGTAAAATATCTACTAATGTTTAAACGGGACTTTCGTTCAGCAACGTTACTTTATTCAAGTCATTCTACTAATATGAACAAATACGTTCACTCAACAGACGCCCTGATACTAATTCACATTCGTTTAGAATGTGCAGTCAATTGCGCACAAGTTCTTCTTTTGAAGCAGTACTGGTTAATACTACGGCAGTAGCTTCATAAATGTCGTAAAACTAATAATATATTTTTCGTCGAATCGCGATCTCAAATATGTAATCGTTGTAGAAGTATTGTAGGCATTCGAATGTTTTTATGTAAATATGTTTTGGTAATACAAACACCCAAGTGAACCTAAGTGCATTGACATTTGGATTTAAGTTTGGTTTGTTCATAGCAAAAGTGCAAACCATAGTTACACATTTTTGGTGTTTACCAACCAACCGCCTAGAGGTTCAATTCTCAGTCCGATCGGGATGTATCTTTAGTAACATCATTCGAAATCTGTATTTGATAGCTACGAGTACATAGTCATAAATTTAGGCTATAGTAAGCATCAGATTTCAAAAACATGAGTTTAAAACAATATAGACCAAGGTCAGCCTAGATTTAGAGTGGTTTCGCACTACGTCCGATCCGAATCCGTGAAAATATGTTCCAAAGTAGCCGTAGAACTATTTCTATGGTAATTTACGCACTAGATCCGTACGATTTCTTTCCGGAATTCGGACAGAATTCGGACCATATTTGCACGGGTTCGGATCGGACTTAGTTGGAAACCGCTCTTAAGGTAAGGAACGCACAAAGGAATCTGCAGTTTTATTTTATATTTTTTCGCTTATCGCACCGTTTTTTTTACTGTATGAGTATATAATGTATTTAATAATTACAAAAGGTTTCGTAGTTTTTTTCGCATGCCATTATTTCGAATCACAGACTACACATACACCTCATCATTAAGTTTTTACAAGGAGCACGAGGTCACCACACGTAAGCTCAATTTTATTCGTAAATTTGAGTGCCTCAACCATTAGATAGGTCAAGTACAGTACAACAGGTCACCACGCATAGACGCTCCCGTACTAATTTAATATGAGAGCGCAACCGCTTATTTCAGTTGAGTTAACCATTTCGATATCCACAAAAATCTAATTATAGGGGTGAACCTGGATTGTTATAGTATAAAATTGTGTAGTACTATTGAGATGTGCTGTGTGAATCGTAGAAATTTACGAATAAAATTGAGCTTATGTGTGGTGACGTCGTGCTCCTTGTAAAAGCTTAATGATGAGTAGTCTGTGGGTTGAGGTTATCTGTGCTGCGACTATTCTAACGCGTGTCAAATATTTTAGACTCCCCCTAAAGATACATCTCGACCTCGCCCCTCGCAGGCCCTACACCGTGACGGCGTACCCCGGGGCAGCAGTGTCCGGCGCCGGGGCCGGGCGCCACTCGGTCACCCCCTCCGCAGAAGGGCAGCGCGCGCCGCAGCCGGCGCAGGCCGCGCGCCCACGCCGCCACGTCCAGCCACGCGGCCGTGGCCGCCGCGGTGCTCGCGGACACGGCGCGCGTCAGCATGGCCGACGCGGCTTCCGGCAGGAATTGGAATAGCGGCGTGGCTGACGGTTCTTCCTACCATACCAATATCATCAACAACCTAGTTTGCGGCTGCTGCTGACGTTTTATATCGTTGTGAACTATTTTGACAACGACACGACCACGTACTAAATACCTGGCACAATACCGCGAGTGTCGGGTAATTTCCTTCTGGTTATCGTAGAGAACTAGATAATCTATCTTGAAGTAGACTACGATTTCTAAAAGTTATTATTGTATTCAGCATCGACCTTAGCTCTTCATCGTCTTTCAACTCACAACCTTAAAACTGAACTTGGACGCCACCTCCTCATTTGGTGCTTGGGGCGACCACATTCGCTCTCGGATCGGTCCAAATAGTTACCTACTATTATTTTAGTACTGTCTCCAATTTAAATCAAACATCAAAGGTGATAACTAAATTGTCGTTACATTTATTTTCTTAATTTTCTAGTCTAGAAATTATGAGATTAAATAGGACTATTTCATATCCACAATCAAATGGTCCAATTACGGGTTTAGTTCTTCATTATTTAGTTAAGGGTCTACTGCCCCTGGGAATAGCTTGGGTCGCTAAAGTAATCCTGCCTATGAATTTATAACGCCTACTGAATATTTAAATGGTTAAATTAAATTTCTAAAACACTATTATTCAGAGTATTAATTAGCCTAAAACTTGAAAATTAACCAGTTTCAGATTAAATTTACGCACTCCTTTGTTATGTTATAAATCTTTTTATCTGATAATAAGTTCAAATACCAATGAGATAGAGGTAAAGAATGCGAGGGCCGTCTAATGTTTGCGTAATTCTTATATCGGCGCGGTATCACGTACAAATATGCTCAGTCAATATTAGCCAGCATAGCGGCATTGGAAGGTATTAACTATCTACAGTACAAGCGTTAGGTCTACTAGGAGTTTGAAAATTTTAAACGTAGTGGCATGCTGATCTCATCTAAGCCTATGTAGGTAAACATCTAGATCAACGGAAAGCATTCGGTTAATACGATGCATACATTATAGTTGCGGAAATATGGCTTTGCGTGGATGTCGGATATGATGCCATCAATTTTAAATCAAATCAAACTTTTTAGAAACAATACCCTTAAATTCAAGAAGGTATTTATATCTGCAGAGGTATACTATGGCAGCATTACCATATTTTTTCAGGAAAATTGGCGTATACGGTGGTGTAGTAATATTATATGAATATAGACAACCTAGACGGACTCTATATTTGTCGTTTTTCGGTTGTCCACTTTGTTAGTTGTAAGTAAATAAAGGGCCAAAGTTATAAAGAAAAGGAAAATAAACTTTGCAATCGTTCGCCTAAAACTTTGTTGGTTTACAAATATGACTTGTCCATCAAAGGATAGACTAGATGTAATATTTCTCACCACAAAATTCATAAAATTGCTGACCGAGTGACCTAAAATTGATGGTAACCATATCCAACTAGGTATGAAGGTCGATCCTTGGCACTCGACACAAGGGACAGGTTGGGACAATACCTCAAACTGAGGCCACGCCATGGCCATGTTAACGCCGTGGTTGTTGGCCCACCACTTCAGGTCCTTTTGGTGGTCCGCGTTGTTTATTGTGTGCTGGAACTCTTCGTAGATTTGGGGTAATCTGGAAACGAAGACGAAACCGATTAAATATATTGTAAGCAGTATAAGAAACACAGGTAATTAGGGCAAAATAACTGTCAAAAAGAAACTGGTGATGGTTTTTAACGTTTCTAAAGCCCATTTAGCACCATTAGCAGTAGGTATTTAAGGAAGAGGTAAATTCCCTGGAATGCTTTCGGTAAGGACGTGTCAACTGGTCAGGTATTCAACATAAAATCTAAGTTAACAGTCAACTGTCAAGAAAGAGAGATTTTGAATAACTATTGACCACTGGGTAAGTAGACAGTTATAGACTTAAGACTTCAGCAGATACAAGATGATCTGCCAAATAATGAAACGGCAGGCAACCATCAGGCAGAACTACAGAAGCTACGTACAGGAAATCACGACCCTCGTCAAAGAGGATAATGAGATGACATGAAAGTACTCACGTGGGGTCCTGACTGATGTTGAGGCACTTGTGGAAGCTGAACAGCACATCCTTGAAGAACGTCAGCCGCTGCGCCTCCATCTGCTGACACCTCTCAAAGACGCCGCTCATGTCCTCGATGTAGCGAGGGTTGTAGGCTGTGATTTCGGCGAGGGCCGCTTGGTATTTCTCTCGGGATTTGGACACTTCGTCGCGGCATTTGGAGACGCGCTCCGCCATTTTCTTAACCTGTAACATGGAAAATGGAGGATTAGTTTTAGGAGTCGCTACACTGAAATAACAACAAGTATTTCAGACAAATAAGTGTTACATAGCTCCGCTAGGAGCAATAATAGCATACACAGTATGTCTTCAAAAATCTCATCTGATGAGTTACACAACCAATTCAATTGACTGACAAGACAATTCGCCCGTCTAAATGAGTCCTAACACAAGGATATAATCACATCTCGAAAAATAGCAACGTACATTTAAAAAAAAATAGCATATCTACAAAAAACGTTAAACTCCTAATTCACTAGATGTTTACGTCGCCATCAAAAACATCGGAGCGGCCAAGGTACTCAAAAATATCTGAACATGCACTTTAACACATTGACAATAGAGGCGTTGTTTAGATATTTGCGACCACCATGGACGCTCCGATATATCTGATGGTGAAAGTCAAAGCTGCTCGCAAACTTGCCAATTTATCTTAGCACAATGAAATAGTGCACTCAATGGCCGAAACTCAAAAGTGTGTCAGCCAGAACTGGACCACGTCCAATTCCCGGCATTTCCTTGATTTACAGATTGCACAAATCTGGACCAGGAAATAAGTTTTCAATTGAATGCGGTTTCGGCCAGTTTAATTTATTTTTAGCAAAAATTCCAGCTGTATTCCAGATGCAATGAATGAACCGTTTTAGACAAATGGAATTGCATTGTTTATATCTTTGAACTTTAATAAATCCCTGGTTTGGTTTATTTGTTCTATGACGAAAATTTCAATGTAGTAATGAAACTAAGCTACAAGTAACTGAGTAATTGTAATATTAACATGATACAGTGATAATCTAATGCGATCGAATGCCATTTGAATATTCGATAATAACTACAGGGTTTCTAAATTGGCGCACACGTCCTCACATTTCGTATGCACACTTTTACAATTGAAATTAGATTTACGTAAAATGAAATAAACTCGCGCCATCCATTAAATTCCTCCGCGTTGCATCGCGGGACAATTTCCGTAAACGTAACAACGTAAAACCAGGCGATAAACTGAAGGAAATCACGAGACCCAGAGGCGTCTGCCTACAGCCCATTTAGTTATACCTTATACTCTTGAAATTAAGGTCTATAATGCATTAGCGGGTTGTGGTAAATGAAGTGGAGGATCTAGACACTGTCTGGCCACCCCTCGCTGAGCACTAATTGGAAGCCATTTTGAGATAAATTAACATAAAAATGAGCTTATTTAAAAGTAAAGTAAGTTCGGTGTGCAATCAGAAGTATTGTAATGTGTAATATATTGCTTTTACATGTGATTATTCTGTTTTTTAGGGATTTCGTTAATATATGGTTTATACGGTCTGCCAATGTTGATTAGAGGTTTACTGGTCGGCGAGTTAGAACGATCAATTATTTAGCTATTGGGCCATTTTTTCATTTTGTAGGTGTGTACATAGCGTTATTTACTTACAAAGACACACACATGGTATTCTTATGTACTTATAAATCATTTGAGCAATACGTTAATAGAAACAAGGAGGGAACGCACCTTCCAGCATCAACTATCTATAACTAGCTATTACATTACATATACATCATGGGAGCAGGGAGTTACTGTAAGAGTATGTAAAGATACTCGTCAGCTAGTCTCAAGCAAGATCAATATATTAAGTACATTAAAATCCTTTAGGTTTAGAATAAGGGGTTTAGCGACATCACAACACAAGTTCGCACACTTACCAGCAAATGACGCTGTGGAAACAAAACGATGTTGCATTAGTTTTGATTTTGTTATCTTGGTACGATCTCAGTTCAGGCATTAGAACGTTGCGGCTGCATAGACTTACATATTATAAAGAAGAGTGCAAAAATAACTACATGTAAGTACATATTATTATTACGTTTAACTTAGTTCCACGTCGTGACCTGTCAACACCAAAAAAACGACGGCCAACCCAAATAATGTTCGAAGGAAAAACTTGTTTCATTAGCGTCTTACCTAACAATACCTGTTAGGTACTTTAAGGGGATTATCACACTGGCGCCGCAAACGGATGCGGCGACGGGGTGCAAGCGTGATATCGCTATACACGTGCAGAGCGCTATCTCGCTCGCGCATCGGCGCCGAATGCGGAAACTGCAGCTGTGTGAAAGCCGCCTAAACGAAACTCTCAAGAAACAGTATTATTTATAGTCTGGCCAGCCAACGAACGCAGTAGCAATGTACAGCGAACAAAAGTATGACAACACTAAGAATCAGTGAAAAAAGCAGCAATGATCATCAAATTTTATGTTTTTAATTTTAGGTGGTATTTCCGCCCCTTTCATTAGGTGACATTTACGGTGTGTAAAAAGGAGACGGATATATTTCACAAACAAGGTCGTATCCAGCAGCACTGGAATGACCTGCACTGCTCTCCGGGGTAGGTTAGTCTTTAGCATTAGGTAATTTATTAAACTTTAATTGTATTTTATTAACATTAGCACTTAAGATGTTTTAGACTTATGTATTATACTAACAAATATGGACTTGCTTCCGAAATAAATTATTTTGAATTTTGAATTTTTTGAATTTTGAATTTCGTCTGATATGTCATCAACTGCAACAGATAATCTGGTTGAGGCAATTGACATATGGCTTAAACGGAACGTTGCAAGAGTTCTATCTCACTCGCGCTTAAGATGAGAGAGTGAAATGCACTAGAAACAAATTCAATGTGAACTGGAATGTTCGTCATGAAATACGGTGTCTCATCACAAAGGGTTGCCACATGTACGTATTTTGAATTTCCCGCGCGTTTCCACTGACAGAAATGGTTTGCCAGACTATATTATCCGTACCAGGGACGGCTCACTGCGTGATCTCGTCGCGATGCTGGTAGTAGAGTAGAGCCGACGCCGGTAGCCCGTAATACGGGCCCGTTAAGTTTTAGATCCAAGCTAAAGTATATAGGAGTAATGCGATAGAGAAAGAACCACATTTAGACATGTTTGACATACCTAAACGGGAGTTTTATTCCACAGTGAAATTTATATACGTAGTACTGTTATTAATTGCGTCACCTTTATAACTACACTGCGATCAACTTTAGTTTACGATTGACACATGTTTTTTATACATTTGATTTTCTACCTTGTTGTCCTGATCATAAAGTCAACATTACAAGCATGACACTATTTGGTGCCGTGTTTTAAATATCGACTTTATTTTGTTCGCGATAAGGTAGAATTTCAAACGGATAAAAACTATCTGTCAAGTTTTAACTAGCTTTAATCAAAGTTTAAGCTTTTATTTGTATTATGGTATAGTCGCGGACGGTCAAAATCACTAGTGTAATATTTTACCTATATCACTTTCACTCTACATCGCGAACGGTCTAGAACGCAAAATGACCACTCATAGGTAGGTTAGGTTAGTTATCTTCTAATCTAAACCGCACAGAAATAGGGCGGGGCTCCGTCGACATCGCTAACGTAGCCTTACGAAAACGATGAATTAAAACAACGAAAATTATGTAGACATTTTGCGTTCTAGACCGTTCGCGATGTAGACTAAAAGCGATATTGGCAAAATATTACACTAGTCATATTGCGTTTTAGACCATCCGCGAGCAATAGCATACAGTTTTATATCAACTGCAATACAATATCCTAAGTCATCTTAATGACATCGATGTCGCATTGTTAGGTATGAACATGGAATGTAACAATGGCACGCACCTACTTACGGGTACATCGTAAAATAACATGGTATGCACATGTTATGTTATTGTACCTTCACTTATACAAGTATGTGTGCAGTAAAAATGCATACGATAAAGTTTTTGTAATTTATAATAATTATAATTCTCACAATATCGCTTTTCTATTTTCTTTCTAACAAGCATTGTTGTTATAAAAAAAGGCGAATGGCAAAACTGACACTTGTAGCTTAATAGCGGTCAACCTATGGCCAGCTAAGCTATGGTTTAACATGAACAACAACGTAACATTAGCGCTTAGAGCTATCACTCCTACCGACTTAGATAATCATGCACTAGTAGGTACACGCACGAGTTACGCATGAACATATAATGTTATATTTAAAGTACACCGTGCCCTTTGTGCGCACCCTAACTGCCAGCCGGCTTGAAGCGTCATCCATCAAGAGCGCCGACTCAGCACGCGCTAGGGTTGTCACACCAAGTATTTTAATTATATTTGGAGTGACAGGACGTTTTATCATTTAGATAGGTAGGTAAGTTGCAGAATTTAATGGTGTATTTTTAATCACTGTATTACATTTGTCAATGTTATTAACCAGCCAAACCTCATGGTAATAGTAATACTACGGTACCTGACCTTACAATATATGTTTTGCTCTGGGCTGGGTTTACCAGGGTAATTTTTCACGCGTCGCTACGGCTACGTATGCTAATTAATATGATATATCAAACTAAGGAAAAGTACTTTGTTTCGCTACCATGGCGGCTGTCTCAAATTTTACAAAATGTAACTTTAAGAGCGGCCCTTGAAAACACCTTATAACGGCTCCTATTCAACTTGAGCACGTCCAGCCGCCTCCTATCCGCGCCCTTCTTATCTACGTCCTTCGATTGCGAGATGCTCACATTGAAGTGCCATATATTTTAGAAGATAAAGTAACTTGTAAATGTTAACTATTTTTCGCGTTCATATTCTAAGATATATAAAGGCTGTATAAGTACTTAAACTGTAAAGTTTTACTGTAAAGTTTTGTATAAGTACTTAAGTAGTTTGTTACAAACTCATAACATTATAGTTAAGTATAAGAGAATGATTAAGAGTGCTCTTTTTCGCCAACAAACTGTTACACAGTTTGGCGAAACTATAAAATATTGTATTGATTAAAACATCTTTTTGGTAATAATAATAATTAAAAAAAAAAAAAAAAAAAATAGTGGTGATCCGTTTAAGGGAATAATTTTTATCGTATTGCAACTAAGAAAAAGTAGGAGAAAAGTTTCTTGGACGTGGATTTTTTTGTTGTATGGGACACGTCACCCTAGCCGGCCGACCCTTTTATTCTTAGTTTTTCATCTTTCACCAGCATTTTTGTTACATCCTGTATAATAATGACAGGTGAGTTATGCACGCTCCAAAAGTGAAGCACTTAAAATTAGTGAATTCAAACAATTGTCTCATAGTCGCGCACCAGCAAGTAAGAGATGCGGACCGGACTTGCTAATGAGCTCCCGTCACACGCGTAAGAAAGAGACAAACTGTTTTTTACTAACAACGAGACGAGAGTGACAAAGATGTAATATAACAGAATAATTGTTAGGTTATGAAATAAATTTGGATTTTGGAAGTATTTTCCGGGCTCATTATGTAGAGTATCCATAGTAAAATATCATTGTGACACGTACTGCCAACCCTAATATTATTTCAGTTCACCTGATTGATTATTTCTATCATCGCAAAAAGCATCGTCGTTCGCACGTAGGCTATTTATAGCTGGTTGTTTTTGAGAATATATTTTAAGAAAAATGTGTTATCAATATTACGATGCAGGTGTTACAAAATATTTTGCTTGTAGAGATATATTTAACCTTCATGTGTAATTGTCGTCTGATGATAGAACATGACATGCAGGTTAAATATCTCAAGAGTACATAGAATCTAAAACGACCTATGACATCACAAAAACACTTGAATAACCATTTTTAGTCCTAATATAGGGTTTACCACTTTATATAGGGTACAGTCAGCAGCAGTCAGTCAGCCGAACGGGTGAGACGTACAAAATGATCTTGGCACGACTCTATTTTTAAGAGATTAAGAGCGTGTGAAGGTCATTTTTAAACACCTCACCCGCTAAGCTTTTGCGGCTGACTGTACATGTAGCTTCTTTTACTCTACCCCAAGGTCGCTAAATACTACTTCCATTTTCGATAATCCGACAATACGAAGGCAACCCTACTGTAATCCAAGTGCCAACAGCAAAACTTAACTGAACTTAGACCTTATTTCTTTGAATTAAGGCCGACAATGCTCAGTTAACTATCGACGATGGTAAATGAGATTCAATCAGCGAACAAAGCCTCGCGTATCGCAACACCTCGCCTTTGTCACATTTTATTGACAGTCACTAAACGGGAGTAGCGGTGGCGAGAGAATTGAACGTCTTGAAAGGTATAAGGAATAATATTAAACAAAAAAGAAACGACTTCACATAGGGTTTCCAAAAGCAAATGCCCGAGCTACTGTAAAAAAAATACTAAAATCACTATAGGCGGGCCGGGCCTATAATATTTGAAGAGTTCCCTCGTTTTTTTCAGGATCCCATCATCAGATACTGACCTGATGACAATGGGACCAACTGTGAAATATACTCTTTCAAACAAAAAATAATTTTTCAATTCGATCCAGCCGTTTTCGAATAATCGGTGAACATACATAAAAAAAAAATGTCCTTCGAAATCTTGAAGTCGGTTGAAAATAGGGAGGGTTTATTTGTGTTGCTATTGTTAATTGTATAGCTAAATTGTCGTTTATGGAGAAGATTACAGATAAGCAGGAGAAACAGTAGAAGCTCGTTGGTAAACAGCTTCTATTCCAATTCGTAATACAAGTAACTCTTTGCACATTCTTCATATATTTTATTGTGTCGCAAATGTGATGATAATGATGATAGTAAAATGCACTACGTACTTTTATGTCACTAAACTAAAATTGACATGATCTTGAAGCCTCCTTAAAGTACCAAGGACTCCAGGCCTTAAAGCATTAACATTTCAGTTTTCACCAACACATCACATATTAAAGCCATGCCAAATTCATTCAAAATAGGTTACTTTCATAATGTTTTGGTTATCTAAACGTAATAGTTCAAGTTCAAAGGTCGTCATAGGACCCGTACGATTATGCAAGCGGCGGGCAGGTGTCGGAATTCAATTTCCTACTTCATCTGTCCGCCGGACGCTTTCTAGGTCAATGCGAGATATTAATACTCCACTTCTTTCAGGGTTTCGATGTGTGTAAATATGGGTCGACGTGTACACCTTTGAGATGTCACATCAGTCTAAATATAAATGAGGGAGCTTCACAGTGTGAGAGGAAATGCAATTTACTAGTCTGGTTGTCTTTACTAGGGAGCCGTGGGGATGAGCCGCAGTAGGCATCAAGGGATAGATGGAATAGGGGAAAAAACAATTGCATTCACTGTTAGAACGAAGGAAATATTATGCTTTAGTTTAGGTTACGTAACGTGCAGACGATAACGTGAGTAAATTTATATACTGATATGCACAGTCGAGCTACAGAAACATCGGATTAATCAGAATCAGCATCAATCGTTTTATTCGTAACAAACCATAGTTGCATACAAAAGTATTAAAAAGTAAAAACAAATGAAATGTAGAACATAATATACACAGTTTACCACTAAATGGACCCGCCTCAGCATTATGCTGACCCGAAAGCCAACGCTGATCTTCCGACGGGACCATTTGTGGGCCACGATCACCGCTGTACGATACGGGCTTACTACAGTTGAACGCAGCCACTTTGAATAATAAAATAATAAATAGATTATAAGTGATTCACCAGTGAGTGTAGTTTTTGGCGTGATGTGATGTATCCATAGGATGTCATGATTAGATTTTAAATATAGAAAATCCTGGTCACAGCACCAAATTGTCAGCACTCCCTGAACTCAGTTTATTTAAAGCGGCGCTAAAGAGGCGACCTTGGATGAAAACTTGTTATATTTTCATCTGTTTATAAGCGGTACTGAATCTCGGTCGTTAACTAGAGCGGTAGAAATAAAAACATGTATCAGTGCTCTGCTCAAAACTAGTGCTTTCATAATTACTGAGAGTTATAATCCCATTAATACATACAAAATATTGTAAATGCACTATGCACGTATTAGATGTTTTAGGTTCACGTAAAAGCTTAATAGATTTCATTTCGCCTGGCCTTATCTACCCTTCGCATTTCGCTAATGACTCTTATTAATCTTTAGGACAAACGCAGGCTTACTGCGAGACTGCCTTTACAGATAAAAATATAATTCTAAAAGTGAATTTGTCAAAAGCCACAACCGCGCACCTTTAACCGCTTGTATTTTAGTAAAGAAGCTTTGCAAACTTATATAGATGTCATATACAAAAGAAAAAAATGACCTAGGCCTTCGGTGCCCAAGACTGGAATCGAACCATCGTCTTCTGCATTCGCGGCAGACGCCCTAACCACTAGACTACCCAGGTCACAGCGGCACCGGTCGTATTTTCCCGTGTACATATGCAATCTTTGTAAATGCTAAGGCGCATTTTGCCAATCATCTAAGGTACAACATTACGAGTTGTTACCTCCAATCGGAACTACTTAGGAGTTCATCTAAAGCGAGAGGGATTGCGCTGCAGTCAATACAACAAATCAAATTATTGTAATAAATATTTTGATTTACCACACTATTATATAAAAAGAAGAAGCAAACTTTACACAAGACTTTACATTGGTTAGAAATTGAAGCAAAAAATATACACTAGGAACTGTCTTAAATGACACTGAGTTAAAAAAACGGTAAGACTATAAGTAAATTTTACGCGTTAAGATAAGACTTTATGCACACACGATAATAATTACTTGTAAACACTTTAAAGGCATAACGAATAGCAGAAAACCTTGAATAAAACAAATAGTGCAATAAAATATGAACTACGCTGGAAACGGAGCGTAACAGTTCTCGGCGTTGGATACTGTTCAGTGATCGGAATAAGACATTGATAAGACTTGAGATTCTTCGACTCGTATTTCTCACAGAAAATTTTCTTCAAAACGCAAAACTAAAAAAAATGACATTATAAATACATCATTCATTTAAAATTACTTTCGTTTAACAGTTACAATTAACAATAATACAATCATAAAATAAAACATTTAATATTTTTTCCTTCTTTTGGTCTTCAAAATTCGTGGTTAAGATCTGTCTGGTTATTCCAGCCCACGGTGTAGATAAGATCACTACTTCAAGGTGTACTTCAAGGTTGTTCCTTTATTATCTGAATGTGTCTGTAAAGTCAAATTTATACATAGCACATGCAGTTTTAAAGCGTTTCGTATCATTTTCAGCAAATGCAATTATTGCAAATGTTATTATATTCCCTTTCCCTTCTAGCGTCTACAATTTTTGTTGCATTAATAATTTGGCATTAATACATGTATTTTCTTTCCATTTCAAATTATGCTTTGACATTAAATATAATTAAAATATGAAATACGCAAATTTATTTTCATCTTCGAAACAATCAAACGTTTTGTAATGAAACAGCTAGAAGTTACTCTAAATTCAATTAAAATGGGATCTAAAACTTCGCCCATTTAGCGTTCTGGCAAAAGTTTCAGTGAATTCGATTCAGAAGGCGAGCCAACACCTAGTGCTATATTTGGTTCGCTATTCTGAAAATAAATACTGATTAAAATAAACTTAGTGTGTATTAATAGAAACGAGCCATTGACGGTTTGCAGTATACGTTTTGAATAGAGCTAAGTTACTAATGAAGGATTTATTAGTATGTAATACGTATACACAACATGTAACAAAATGTACAGTCATCTATCAGTCAGTATGTGTTTAGCGGCCTCCTTGCCCAGTCGGTAGTGACACTGCTTACGAAGCAGGAGGTCCCGGGTTCGAATCCTGGTCAGGGCATTTATTTGTGTGTTTATGACAAATATTTGTACCTGAGTTATGGATGTTTCCTATGTATTTAAGTATTTATCTATATCTATCTATTATACATATCGTCGTCTAGTACCCACAACACAAGCCTTATTGAGCTTACTGTGGGACTAGGTCGGTTTGTGTAACATTGTCCTATAATATTTATTATTTCATTTATTTATTATCTAAAGAGATAGTTGACCGAGCAACCTGCATACAAAATTATATTGTAAAGGATATATAACTTCCTGATGCTATCACTATTTAACAGTTTTTACAATGTACAAACATTGTCACGATGTCTTAGCCAAGACCCATCCATAAACAAACTACTTCCATAGTAGCGTCGTGCATAGGATTTGGGCCAGGGTGGGCAGTTAAAATATTTTGATAACTCCGTAAGGCATGCCTTAGTACCTATAAGGAGCGCACACCGCTAGGGATTACCTATATGGATCGGACAAATAGCGGGACAGAGCATCCTACCTATTACTAAACTACACCGTAATTGGTATTACAAAAACATTTTGTATATGGTTGTTTATTTATTTAAGTGTCAAACCGATAACTTTGCATTAAAAGTGCGTCGCGTGATTTTAGCATTTATTGTAAGACTAGCGACCCGGCCCGGCTTTGCACGGGACCTTTTTGTAGACCTTTTTAAGGTATACAATACTGTAGTACATTATTTTGATCTATCTCGTAGGGTTCAGCCAGCGTTTGCAATGTAAGCGCAAAAAAATGTGTTTATTTACGACATCATTAGAAACCTCTATAATTATCAGTGTTTCTCTACTATATTATGCATGTATTATACATATAAACCTTCCTCTTGAATCAATCTATCTATTTAAAAAACCGCATCAAAATCCGTTGCGTAGTTTCAAAGATCTAAGCATACATAGGGACAGACAGCGGAAAGCGACTTTGTTTTATACTATGTAGTGATTTAAGTATATAATTTTGGTGAACCAAGGTATGCTTTTTTTATGAAACCATGCTACTCACCTCACTAGTAGATTTGTAAACGGTACAAATAATTTTCGATTAGATATTCACAAATGCAAATAGAGAACATTCGACATCCCATCTAATCTCGAGTCGATATTCCAAACCGCGTCTGCGGCTTCGCGAAAGCGTGCAAGTGTGCCACGGGCACAGCACAGCACACACCATGGGAGCGTGGGGACGCCGGCAAAAATGGCATTCTTACGATTCCGAAGCGTTTTCACTGTGGCTGCCGGGATTAGATGCGTTTTATTGTTTTGTTATTCTCATAGTGATTATGTTATTATTCCTCCTAGCGCTTGTCCCAGCTTTTTGCTCTATTGAGCCTGGGGTCCGCTCGGCAACCTAATCCCAGGAATTGGCGTACGCACTAGTTTTTACGAAAGCGACTGCACATCTGACCTTTCAACCCAGAGGGGAAACTAGGCCTTGTTGGGATTAGATTCGGTTCCCTCGTGAAGTTTTCCTTCACCGAAAAGCGACTGGTAAATATCAAATGATATTTCGTACATAAGGTCCGAAAAACTCAGTGGTATAAGCCGGGGTTTGAACCCGAGACCTTCGGATTGAAAGTCTGACGTCTTACCGCCAAGCCACCAGCGCTCACCAGTGAATCACTGGCAGTGATTGTATGTTATCACTGAATTAATATCAGTGAAAAATTGTCGACTTAAATACAGAGATAAACTTAAAGCTCGAAAACATGTGTGTGTACGAGACAGACCCCTCCCAAGTAACACAGGAAGCATTATAACATATGAATAGTTAACTTATTTCGAACTTAAGGACCGTATAAACTCTTATATACGTTCACCGAGCAACTTGTCGCATTATATGATGCTTTGAGCTGTATAACGGTTGTATAATGGCATATCTAAATGCTTTTGTAAAGCCTTTAGCTTTAGTGTAGCAAACCACAACGCAACTGTACAGCTTTCGACTGTTTAAAAGCACTTAAGTGCTTTAGGTTCTACAATAGCATTATATGATGCTTTAAGCTGTATAACGGTTGTATAATGGCATGTATAAATGCTTTTTTAAAGCCTTTAGTTTTAGTGCAACGAACCAAAATGCAACTGTACAGCTGAATGCTGTACAGTTGCGTTTTGGTTTGCTACACTAATGCTTCGGTGTGGTTTAGTGCCTTAGGTTCTACAATAGCATAAATAAATGCTTAATGCTGGTTATGAGCATGAATATTAGCCATTATAATGCCACGTAAATCCGGTATACAGCTTTCAGCTGTTTTTAGTGCTTTAGGTTCTACAATAGCATTTTATGATGCTTTACGCTGTATAACGGTTGTATAATGGCATATGTAAATGCTTTTGTTTAGCCATTAGTTTTAGTGCAGCGAACAACATGCAACTGTACAGCTGAATGCTGTACAGTTGCGTTTTGGTTTGCTACACTAATGCTTCGGTTTGGTTTAGTGCCTTAGGTTCTACAATAGCATAAATAAATGATTAATGCTGTTTAAGAGCATGAATATTAGCCATTATAATGCCACGTAAATTCGCTATACAGCTTTCAGCTATTTATAATGCCTTAGGGTGTACAATAGCATTTATAAGTAGGTAATACGTTCCTAATGCAGTATAATAGCAATAATATAAACCATTATAAAGCCAAGTAATTCACTATAAGGGGCTGTTCATAAATTACGTCATTTCAAATGGGGGGGGGGGGGGTCTGGACATCAGATGATGGTAGCATGACGTAGGAGGGGGGGGGCGGTCATTCCGAAGATCACATCATCAATGTGTAAAAAAGGAATGAAAGTCGTGTTTCTATAAACTTTTAATGCTATAAAATATTATCTACTAAATAGTTTTTTTATTTTACAAGTAAGCTTAAAACGCATTTTTTTTTAATGACGTCACTTTATTTGGCAGCTTTACTATCAAAAATTGACGACGTAATTTATGAACAGCCCCTATACAGCTTTTAGCGGTTTTAGTGCCTTAGGTTCTACAATAGCATAAATAAATGCTTAATGTTGTTTAATAGCATAATTATTCACGTGTAATGCTGTAGGCATAAATAAGGCATTTTTTAAGGGTCACTGAGCTGCTATTGGACTAAGAGCTAGCCACGTCAGATATGACACAATAATGAGAGCAACAAAACCCGTCTGGTTAGATTGCTATACTATTCTTATTGCTAGATCCTGGCATCTGGCAGCTTTTAATGGGTGGAGGTCACAGTGACAGACTAGCAAAATGTTTTAATTGGAAAATAGTAATACCAAACTAGGTAAAAATTGCCGAAGTTGTCTCAGTTATAAAGGACAGGGCCTATAATTTAAGGGGCTCCCTGGCGCCAACGACCTTAGATCTGATTCCCTTAGTTTTCTAATTATTTATATAGCTTATCATATTATCAGTAACGGCTTTAAACAATATAGTATCCTATATTTACTTCAATATTCATTGTCTTCGAGATATTTGACATCAAAGTCGAACCGGTTTAGGCTAAAAAAGTGGTTTTATGGTCATAAATTTTATTTTAATTAGTTAAAAATTAAAATCTCTCAACAGTTTTTAGAGACATCAAAGAGGAACCCTAATATGTAGATTACGTATATGTAAGATTCTTTACACCATTCGAATATCGATAAAAGTGTTTTTTTAGACCATATTTTAAAAATATCATAAAAAAATAACGGCTCATTTATTTCAAGATCCGACTCTACAGAATGGAGATAAAAGATTCAAAAACCGATTGTCGTTTGCCTTATAATTCTATCTATAGTGAATATGTTGGAATATCGACCCAAAACTGGTCAAAAATCGATAAAAAAAAACGTTAGACCAAAAAATATTGTGTATTCTTACCATACATCGGGGTTTTCGGTGCGGGAATGTTTGACATTAGCCAAAGAGTAGGCATTAACTTAAAAAACAGAATGTACTCTAGCACGTTTCTACCTAATGAATAATTGATCGAAAAAATCATAGGTATATACAATTTATATGAAATAGCTGACTATTATGTATATATATTGTAGATACATATACCTATGATTTTTTCAAGTATTTTTTTATTAATTCATGTAGTGACTGATCATTGTCAACCTCTTCAGTTAATCAAATAGTTCATAAATATCGGACGTCAAGATTAATATTTGACACTTACTATACCGTGTCTTTGTCTTAGGTAGATCTAGTTAATAAATTTCGGATATGCAATTGCATTTTTAAAATACTAAGTATATAATAGTCAATACAAACATGCCTCTTAGAAAAAAAGCTCGTATTATAGTGTGTAAGCTATTCACAGAGAGGTAGTTATTCATTAGGCATAATATGATATTTTCTCAGGCTAACTCTCAACCTATCTGTTTATCTCTACTCTTTCTCAAATCGTTCCCGCACCGAAAACCCCGATATATGATTATTACGGAAACAAAAACAGTAGGCGAAAACTATGAACTATATTTTTCACTTCTCATGCTCAAAAAGTGTGTCATATTATGCTTACCAAGGCGGACTAAAGTAGTACATTTAGCCTAGGGCTAGTATGTATACATATTTGTGATTTACAAAACATTTTAAATTGACCAATCGGAACACTTCACCATATTAAATCCACCAATCACAACACACATATCGAAGTTAATCGGAACGCTAGATACTTTTTTGGTGCTTATACTGTGTAAATAATTAAAGTCCTTAAAAAAACATTGTATTTAATATCAACCAATCAGAATACAGTAATGTTAAAATCGACCAATGGGGAAACGCAATTTATTTCTCAAAACGTGAGGTGTTTTTTAGTTCCTACTTCATAATCATTAAAAAATATTGTAATTTTTTGGAAGCGCTTTAAAGCGTGTTTAAACTGTTTAAACGGCTATTAGACATGGCAATTTGTAGGGCCCAATCGGTTGTGTCCAACTCCTGTCGGCCCCAACGCACGTTATTACACTTTCCCTACAAATCGCCCCTACCGACCCTACCTCACCAACAAATCGTCCCTACCGACCCTAGCTCAACGTTTACAGAGATGCCTTCAAAACATCTAAAAAATGTATTTGGTGAAGCACGGTGATAGTACTCATAACAGTACACATTAAATAAAATCTGAAACTGTTTTTTTTATTGTAGATATTTAAATGACCGCTCGAGCTGCCTGAATTTAAATTCATCTGCCCAACCCTTCTATGATTTAAATACAAAACTAGATAAATATATTAATTACCAGCGAATCTACACAATTTAACTTTTATTTTAAATAAAAAACCAGACGGAATGTGTAGAGAATGGCTAACATTATAAATAAAAAAGGTAAAATAACTCTAACGACCTCCATAAACAGTTGCGGGTGTCGGGGCACTGCCGATCGCCCTAGATCGGGACTCCTACTTCCTAAGTACCATTACACCTACCAACCCGACAGGTTGGACCCTACAAATTGCAATGTCTAATAGCTACTTTAAAGAGCTAATTATACCGTCGTCTGTGGCATTTATTCGCGGTGTTTATATTTTGTATCTATCTCAAAGAAGTTAAAAAAATTAAAAGACCGCCAAGTTAAACCATAATTTAATCTTAGTTCAGTTATTGTGCGTAAATAATAAGTATTTTTATCTTATTTTCTCGCAATCGAAGTGAAAAATAGTATGCATTACTCTGGTCTAAAAGCCATATTACCACTCGAACAATTTTCCCTCACTTCGTTCGGGAAAATAACCACCTCGTGGTAGTATGGCCTACTTTAGACCCTTGTCAAACAATCTACTATTATTATACATCGTTTGGCACTACTTTCTCCCAACATAATTTTTTGTATAATTTCTCTTAATATTGTATAGTATTTGTATAGTTTCTCATAATATTGCATCAAAACCAGATCTCTAGGATTTATTTTCTTGAAATGGTTTGCATTCTTTGACCTCCACTACTTTAAAGCTGCCAGATGTCCAGATCTAGAAATAAGCATAATATACCAAACTGACTAGAGGGGTTTGGTTGCTCTCATTATTGTCATATCCGACGTGGACGTGGCTAGCTCTCCGTCTATATAGACCAACGCCATTTTGTAAATAATTAATAACCTAAAAATAAAATCATGCGGACCTATTTATACAAGGAAAATACCTATATAATAATGAAATTACTTAATTTAAGACTGCTCAACCAACACTATTGTGTTAATAATGCAAAACTCGTTCTATACGAGGATTACACAATTGTTTTGTTTATTTGACGCATATCTTTTTATAATATTTTATAGCAAAACCACAATAAATCAAAGGCGCGTGAAAATTTTCAATGAAACTTATATACACATTTACAGTAAACTACATTGCGCAGACATATTTGAAGGATATAATAACGTAAAAGTGTCAAAAACTTTTATAAATTTTGTTAGGATGCAAACAAATATGACGTGTCACTCATTCAGTTTTTTGTACCGTCTTCGTCCATTTTATATTGCGAGACAAAGTAGTTAAATCACAACGTTCATTGTATTATAACATTTGTTCCGTCGGTATTAGAGACGTTTTTGCATTGACGTAAGGTTTATTTTACTACACTCTTATGCTAGTATAATGCGTTTGTATTGCGATTGGCAAGTTAATCGAGAGTACTTATGCTTCTTTACTGCGATTAGCAAGTTTTTTGGCCGTATTAAGGCTTCTTTAATGCAGTCGGCAACTTAATAGAGCGTACTAATGCTTCTTTGAGGCGATTGGCACTTTCCATGACAACGATAATGCTAATAGTGCAGACATAATGCGCCTGCAATGCTATTAAATGACCTGTATAGGATCTCAAGCTGGGTAATTTGTGCCCATTTAAGACCTATATCAGCACTATAAACGTTTATAATGCTACTATAAAACGAACTCAAAATTCTAAAAGCATACAGATATGCTGTAAGACGGCCGTTATACTGCTTTGATGTGTTACTTGGGCTGCAATGTTATAGTAGTATATTTTTAACAATATAATGCAATGCTTTGTTATATAGATAATAGCAAAAATATTTAAGCGGCTGACAACACCCGATGACCTTCAAATTGACTTTACTCAAACAGTTTTTTAGCTATAACTACTTGTTTTCAGAAAGTAAAAAAATATATGTTCATATTCGTCATATTTGGAAGAACTTCGTTAATTCCTATACACGATTGGATGAGATCAAGCCGAAAGAAAATAATTCCAAAGTTACATCTTAAAATTCGCTTTAAACAGTTGTATGTCTTTAGTTTCTTGACTTATACGTCTGTAACTAAGGACAAAATTCCACCACACTAAAACTAAAAACTTCGTTGTTTTATATTTCTTAATTAATGCGTAGTTTTTTTTTATTCTTCATTTTGCAAAATTTTCAATGAGCTCCCATACTAATCGTAACACAGTGTTTCTCTTTCACTCACGCTGAAAAAGATAATGAGGGAATTAAGCTGTTGTCAGCCCCTTAACCACAAGCTGTAATGACTTGTCTACCACGACAAAATGTGTGCCTTAACGATTGCTAGAAATATTTAATATTGTTTAAACATACGTGAATTTAAACTGCCTACATTTTAGCATGAAGGAAAACCTGCAGGTTATTTCCACACCCTTTTCATACCGGTTGCTTTTAATCACTCCTGTCCGATACACGGGCCGTATAATTACACCTCTTGTTGCCAGTTGCCACGGCTTTCATGTTTGTGATCGCTGAGATTGATTTTCTGAACCTTTGTTTGGTACTTGAGTAATTTGTGCGGTTTTGTTGTACAAAATTACTTTGAACTGGTTGCTTTTAATGCTTACGTCTATAAAACACATGGTAACAATTATACAGGGTAGTTTGCCACGCTGGACCTTCCCGGAAATATAGCATCGTTTGAGTGGTATACAGTAGATTTGTAATGGTTAGAATCATTAATTAAGTAAAAAATAATAAATTCAAATTCACTACTTTTTCACTGTGGTGATGACCCTATTGCATCTGCATTTCACGGTTAGATTACGTCATCGCCATCGGGAAAACTCGGCCCTGTAGCTTATTACCGAGCTTGACGTAATCGCACTGATGTATGACTGACGCGTAAATGTCAAATAAATCAAATGCGAAAATATTAATCAATTACTTTATTACTAATCGCCATAACTTACATTATCTTCACATACGGCATTCTAATGTTCCTCCGCGTCTTACAATGCACGCTGCTGCAGCCCGTACACGATACACGGTGTCGATACACATGAGATAGTGTCTGCCTCTTCAACATTTTTGCAACGCATTTAAACAATAATATCTTTTATAACAATCATGATGAATTTACGATATCATCTTTAATTGTTATGATGATTTGACGACTGATTACTTTTGAGTGGTTATCAATGTCACCATGTGAACTAAATATTTTTTGTGGTTAGAAATAATATTCATTTAATAAGAATTAACATAAAAACTTTACCCTAAATTTAACAAGTGTAGCCACAAAGAGAATCGAATTTTTCAGCATTGCAAGTGGATCTAAGAATGGATGTATGACAACATAATATCCTGTCATCTAAATATTGTTTACAAGTAAGTTCATTGACCCAGTCAATGTTGTTTAAGGGATAGCACAAAGTAGTTTTTTGCGTGAATGTTTAAAAGGCTATAAGTTGGACACGGTTACACATATTTACATAGTTTCTATGAGGGAAATATAGTGCTAAGGCTAAACTACCTTCCATTTTCGCAAAGGTCCATCGTGGACTTCCAGGCTGTATAATAAGTCAAGTACCTACTTTAACTAATCTAGACTACATCTGCGCAGGTTCCAAAAAGACAGATAACTGGCATTTAAACAATGATAGTTTCCGCGACCGATTGTTTAACTAGATGGCGGCACCGTGGCAAGACGTATTTTGACAGCAGCTGTCAAAATCCACCAATCAAAAAAATATGATTAAACATGATTGGTGGAAATAATGGATATTCGTTTGAAGCTCAAGATGGCTGCGTAGTCTAGTTTAGTTTTTTGTTTCTTGCTCATTTACGTAGTTCAGTGTGTAATATTGATAGGTTATTGTGCGGTGACCTAACGAACAAGTGTACAATGAAAAATTAGTCTAAAAACGCGCGTAACCACCGTTTAGTTGAACAAACGGTTATCCGGGGTCTCGGCCACCCACGTGTTTGTAAGGAGGCTATCACCTTACAATCGGCAAGGCCTCAACCGAACAACGTTGCTTCAATTTTATTAAAATTCAATGAAATCAAAAGTACACCTTGACATTGGCAGAATTAAACATATCTCATAGACGAGATTGTATAGTGCGACTGGCAGTAGGTACTCTGTCTCACTTTTCTCAATTGCCCGCCGTTACCAATTCCTCAATCTCCTCTTTATGCAATTGTTGATTGATTTTACAGTTTTTTACACCTTAATTTGAACTTTTGCTCAGACACCAATGTTTCCAGTTACATATAAGTGTTGGTGCAAAATGTAAATATTTCCATAATAATAGATAATGAGTGGATAAATGTATTTATCATAAGTCATTAATACTGACAAAGATTGCTTATCAGTGGGTGAGGGCTGCGACGTATAGATAATCGGAGTTAGCCTACTTATTGAGTAATTTGATAGATTATGTTTAATCAATGATTGATTTACATATTGCTGGCTACCTGCATTTATTTGGACATAAATATCAGAAACATTGCTTTGCATTGCTACTAATGTTTTAAGACACCATATTTTTACTAGTCTTATTAAGGTTAACCAAAGAGATCAGGTTGTATGTGATTGCATACAAATGAAATTTACTTACATTAAAAGATCATGAAATGTCCCTAAATAAGCGTTTCATAAAATTAAAACATTTTTATTTTGAAATATTTATACCTATGTTTATTATTTTAAGATCGAAAGAGCTCGTTTTTTTTCACCAAATAATGCAAAAAATATCAGCAAAAGCATTTTATTTAAGAAACACACAAATATCCATTGTTATTAGGGCATATTTCATGATCTTTCAAACTGTACGGACTGCAGTTTATTCCTGGCCATCTTTTTTAATCGCGCGGTGTATAAAGGTGTAACTTTATTACTAGTGTAGGTACCTAAGTATTAATGCAATGCTTGTTGTCTAGCGAATGCCGGGAACTATCGGCACGAAAATAGGCAAGCATTGGCACGACATTTATCGCTTGGCAAAAAAATACGCATAATAATCAAAAATTCCGAAACATGCCTTGACCGATAAAGTATATCCCATAGCGTGCTAGTTATTACTTGTAATTGTAATAATAGTTGCAGCAAAGAATCATTCGGCAGCGTCGGCTGAATGAGCGCAATGCAATAATTTCTATAGAACACAGAGCGCAGCGACTTCATAGAACCAGTATATCGATTAACTTTGGAACATCTGGAAAGTGAGCTCGCAATTTGTCCCCTGCGTCATATCTAAGAGTAGCTAAAGTCTTACTTTTACGTCTCTATTTACTAAAAAAAAAACACGAAGTGCACGACTTTGCTCCTCCTACCGGCCCTACCGCTCAGATCGCCTGTTTTGCCTGACAAGTACATTCTAAAAGGACTCTTTGGAGCTATAGTGCACGATTACTAAACTTAGAGTGAGGCCAGACGAGCGTAATTTTTTGAGTTGTGAGCCGCGCAATTTCTGCTACATACAAATGAGACACCTCATTTTGCATCGCCGTGTGGCCAAATAGGGCTTTTGTATGAAACCGAATGTTGCAGAAATTACACGACCGAAATTACGCTGCTCACTACTCAAAAAATTACGCTCGTCTGGCTTCACCCTTAAGTGACACTAAGCTAAATCGCTTGTACATTGTGCTACTATCTAAGTAAGAAAATTAAGAAATAATTCTCGAGTCGCGAGCTCGCGTCGCCAATGTGAACCCACGACCAGGTGTCATACCCTAGATACCACGGCTGTTTCTTGCACCAAAGACATTATCATATTGGTAAAAGTGCTGCACTTACGCCTTTATATACACTAGTACGGTTATATAACGCACATTCGCGGTCACAAGTGTTACGCGCTGCGATTAATTTAACACTTGATCTGTTAAGTAGAGGTAAGTTGTAATGGTGTTATGAATGTGTGTTAAGCCGCTCTCCTGTGGAGTGGCGTGTTATCGTTCTATGTGTTTGAAATGGTCGTGTTTAATGCCATTTTAATCGCTTAAAGAGCTTTTTATGGATATATAGTGCACCATAACTAATTATGACAGAACTTAGTTACTTACCTGAATCTTGACATTAAGCTTTTTAGTAGAAATAAATACGATACGTTAATATAATAAATTATAAAACTTAGTACGAAAACATTGCATATTGACAAAGACATTCTCTCTTTTTCTCCACTCGACCCTTTTAGTTTAATTTCCGACCATTCATTCCAGAATAAGTACCCATGATATTGAAAGAAAATATATCATTTTACACGTGTAACGAGATTAGTAGCATCGGACTCGGATAATAGCTGCCGATAAAAATGCCAGAACAGCGACGAGACGTAATCATAACTTATCGAGATTAGGTTACGTCTTATTAACTTCCCAAGTAGCAAAATTTGGCACTATAAAGGTCCTGAGAACATTTTAGAACGTGCTAATTAGTGTTCATGATTAGCACTATAATGGTGTCGTAAACCTTTACCTAACCCCAAATAGGCCCTAGTTTTATCACTGATTTATTCTATAAACATTACATAAAGGCTCTCACTGTGATAAATCAGCTCTATAATTGAAATGTCTGCAATGTTTATGTCACAATTAGGAACTATTAAAGTAACCAAAACATGTTTATAGTGCTAATTTGCGCCGTAAACGATTCCAGTGATCTTTTTTATCACCAAAAGCCTCGTGTTGTATGCTGTCGTCGTCGTGAGGTTATTTCACAAGAAATTAAACAAATATATTTGTAACTCATTCGCCATGTCCCTTTAGTTCCTTAAAGTGACATATAAAGGTACATATAAAAAACATTCGTGAACCGTAATTCTGCCGGTACTTGCACTTGCGAAAATAATTGTATTGACAAAATCATTACGCTGATTTCAAATTTAACAATGCGCCTTCATAATTTTACTGTTTTAATTAAATTTTAATTAATAAAATTAGGACTTGTCCCGACTGTGACTGCTACAGTACACATGGGCTCCAGTCGTGCTGCTAATGTGCTATCACTTTTAGAAAACGGCAGCCATATTTTAATGGATTTGGGTAGCCCTATAGCGATGTTGAGGGAGCATTTAAAAAGCTAAAACGTTATGTAATGGTCGTGCAAAGTCCTTTTATAGTGAAGATTGATCCTGAAATAGTGTTTGCGATACTGTTACAATACTAGTACTATAAAAGTTAATTCGACGCATTATTAGTGCATAATAGGTACATAAAAGTGTCAGTAAAGTGTCTATAGTATTAAATAGTACTATAAGCGCTTTTTGCAAATCTATTACAGTGCAACACTTTAAAGATTCTTTTTTATGGTCCTTTAAGCGTTCTAAGAGCTAACTTATAGAACTAAATTGCTCTTTAATTTATAGAACCAAAACGCTCTATTAAAAACCTTTATAGTACAAGCAGTCACAATGGTTACCATTATAGGCCTACTATATCACTGATTGGTGATAAAAGGCCTTAGTTATAGAAGCTTTTGTTACTTGGGTTAGGTACTTGTAACATCGATCGCTAAGCCTTTATTCCGGTCATTCCATGACATTATATAAAGTTATTATGAACAACACCTATTTCTTTGGAATATCCTTAAGTACCTGTCGTATTAATCACCCAAATAAGTGTAATCTTGATTGGATTCAGGTCGTAGTCGTTGTTTAATGATTGTCTAAGAGGTCATAGAGGGAGAGCTAGCCCCGTCAGATATGACTATGACACAATAATGAGAGCAACGAAACCCCTCTAGTCAGTTTGCTATACTATGCTTATTTCCAGATCTGGACATCTGGCAGCTGTAAAGTGGTGAAGGTCAAAGAATGCAAACCACTTCAAGAAAACAAATCCTAGCAGTCTGGGTTTGATGCAATATTATGATAAACTAGCTTGTTCCCGCGGCTTCGCCCGCGTACTAAAAGTACTAAAAAACGAGGTTCTCAGTTAGACTCGTATGTTTGTATGTAGGAATGTATGTTTGTCCGCGATCATCTTGCGTTTCGCTGAACTGATTTAGAAGCGGTTTTCGGAAAAGTATTCGTTACATTCTGGAGGTTTCGGTATACCACGTTTTGAAGACGGCGGTTCCCTCATTTTTTATTTTAAAGAAATTATTGCAATAATTGTTTAATTGTTACGCCATCAACGACTTACTACCGAGAGATTATGATTAATACAGATTTCTACTCTTGAATAGAAGCTTTTCCCCGCGACTTCATTTGCGTGGAATTAGTAATCCACCCTCCTTTTTACCCGCTTAAGGAATGACTTCTGGGATAACCACTATTATATATCCTTCTCCAGAACGCAACATATCTCCATACCAAATCATCGGGTTGATTTTCGAGATAAAAACTATCCTATATTATTTACCGAGACTCAATCTATATAATATGTATCAAGTTTCATTTCAATCGTCTGTTCAGCGGTTAATAATTCGCCATACAAACTACCAACATGTTTTCTACCCCCCTAAGATTGATTTTCGGCTTAAAAAATATTCTATATTGTTTCCTGGGACTCAAACTATATCCACAACAAAATTATCTAAATCGGTTCGCGGTAAAAAAATCTTCATACAAACCTCCAACCCCCATTTCACCCCCTTAAAGATTGATTTTCGAGATAAAAACTATCCCATGTCGTTTCCCGGAACACAAACTATCTCTATACCAAGATTCATCTAAATTGGTTCAACGTTTAAAAATTCCCCATACAAACTATCAACCCCCATTTCACCCCCTTAAGTGTTGATTTCGTAATCAGCGACCCGATAAACCATAGAAACAATACCCATGTTGATATTTAAATTTTGTCACCACATTTCCCCCTTATGGGTTGAATTCTCAAAAAAGCTGAAACACTTGTTTTCTCATTTATCGTTAGGAATACTCCTGTAAAGTTTCGAATAAAATAGTTGAACTAATCTCGTTTCCCATACAAACTTTGAACCCCATTTCCCCCCTTAGGAGGTAAATTTTTCGGTAGAGTCAAGTCGGCGATTGGTTTTATTTAGTCACACATATACACCCTGTCCAATAAGTTCGAATACACATATTTTTGCGTTGACCCTGAAGGCATACAGGCTGCAGGCCATCCATTTATTATATTAATCTAAAGAATAAGTTAACTTGAACATAATGTAATAGTAAAAAACGCCAAGGACTTGAAATTTGTCTTCACTATTCAATGAAGTACTTTCGATTAACAATTTAGTACAAAATTTCGTAATGGCGACTGCAAAGGTGTTTTTTCAAGGCGGTAAAACTTTTTGGAATCAAACGCAATCTCGTTTACACAACAATGAGAAGGTCTTAAAATAGCTCCTCTTTAGAAGACAGGAAAAAATCTGGTCAGCTACGCAGCTAGAACCATTAAAATACTAAATATCGTGAGAGTGCGAGTTTAGAGGACAAAAGCCGCTTTATCCAAAAATCAACTGCCGATCTGAAAATTTTGAGGAGATCCTTACGTGGTATTTTGGAGGTGGATCCTGGATATCATAGCTACAATAAACGTGAAGTTCTTCGTTTTTCCGTAGCAATCGAGAAAATTAGAGTACATAATCCAACTCAATACATTCCTGGCACGCAGGAAGGAGTTGATTTTCTGACGAGAAACTCATTGAATTAAAATAGCCTTACAATGCTCACAACGGTCGTTTGTGAGCAGCAAGTATAAAAAACAGCCTAAACCATGAGGTTAATGTTCCCAGACTCCAGAGGGAACTATTGGTGGTAGTGGGGGTTCAGTTAAATATGTGGGGCCAAATTTCGATATATTTACCGATAAAGTCGCACATTAATAATAAAAATTATAAATCAGAGGTTTTCGTCGAAAAACGCTCCTGAAAATTTGAAAACTATGTTTAGGAATAAAAATTAAATTATTTTCTCACAAAATTGTGCTCAAAACAGTCCAAACGTTGTTCAAGCTTTGAGAAAAGCTAATTTCGATGATTATATTGCCGAAAGTAAACGGCCACTCCATTCTCCAGATTTGCGTTTATTATATTGATTTTGTATGTTTTTACATGCCTTGTAGGCACTTGTAGGTCACATTATTATAAAATAGCAAATATGGACAGTGAAAAAAAAGATATCGAGCATATTTGGGACGAAATAACCTTGAAAGCGGTGCGTGCCGCGTGAGATTGAGTTGAAAAATGTAGTCAGCTAGTAAAATAGGTAAGAGGTGGAGTTAGTCCAAAATATTTGCAGCATATTTTGTATATTAGTATAGCTTTAATAAAATACAGATTTCACTACAATAACTATTCGTACAAAAAAGTTATAAGACCTCCAAAGTGTATTCGAACTTTTTGGACACGGTGTAATATCGTATTTTTCATTCAAGACAGTACCAAAACTAACAGCTCCTGACTAGTCCTGACCTACATCACTTTGTATGGAGAGAACTGTCAGATTACTGTCTTGAATTAAAAATACGATATTAGTATAATATGTGTCAGTCCACGGAAAAAGTTCCCACTTGGTCGATATGGAGTTTCTTGATTGTAAACTGTTGTTTTCGTAATGAGATATTGAGAAAACAGTTGATTGCTGTTACTTATTTTATCATAATAAGGCTAAAAAGTTAAAACAAATCACCCTTATTTATCTTTTTCCGTAAAAGAGCCATTAATTAACTTGTCACTCTTCAATAGGCGGAAATACAAATGTCATTTAAATGTTCATTCGGCAGAAAGAAGGGCGGAAAATTCACTGAGGCAGCATAATACGTTTAAAAATAGTCCACTCTTCCATGTAGGTACGGTCGGTGGTCACACAGAATAACACCTAGAATAATTTGGACCCCAGATTGATACAAGGTGTTCTTTTCTCGGAGGTCGGAGACATATTGGTCCGCCAACAGCATTGTGAAAAACCCTGTACCGAGGTTCCACATTACTTTTAGACAGCTCGTGATATCTTCATGTATTCTTTATACGTTGCAATTTCACAAAATTTGGCCTGGTTATGTTTAGGTACCTACTTAAACTTTCTGGCTCGAATAGGTAAGTTTTACAATTAGATTAAGATAAAGTTATTTTGAAGCAAACTAATAGCTCGGGTAGTGTAGCCTGAGGAATAGGATAGGTGGGAATGAGGAATAGAAGCGAGGACTGGACGTTGTGAGGGATGACATGCGTGTGTCTTAGGTACGCCAAGCCCGTGAACAATGGATGAAAATGTACCGATAAGATGAGAAACTTATGAGGCAAATGGTTGGATATATGGATGCTCTCGGAAGTATTTTGTGAAAGTGATATGTTAGATCGATCATCATCCTCCTAGCGTCTGTCCCAGCATTTTTGCTACTGCCTAATAATGGGTCCTGGTGTCCGCTTGCAAACCTGATGAACTTAAACCCATGTAGGCACCAGTTTTTACGAAAACGAATGCCATCCGACCTTTTCAACTCTACGGGGTAACTATAGCCTTGTTAGGACAAGGTCCGGTTTTCTCAGATGTTTTCCTATACCGACAAGGGATGTTAGGATATGACGATAAAACACGTTGAATTTCCGAAACAATGAACCGGATTGCAGACAATGTTTTCGTTCCCAGACGTCTGCTACACTGTACTGGACAGTTTTTGTGCTGACGATTAGAACTTCGCCGGAGAACTTCGATTGCTCTCAGACTAGAGTAGTTGATACAACTTGATCGGTGAAGATAGAAATTAAGTGCGCGAACGGGAAGTAAATACAGTAGGTATAAGCAATAAAGGTATTGTCCTGAAGAGAGTATATAGTTTTCAAGTTAGGTAGGTCCCTGACTCATCAAATATTTTATAATTTGCAGCAATGTATAATTATGTTTGTAAGGTTCATGTACCATACCAATACAAGTGTGCTAGCGATAAATTATGGCAGCCCTAACATTCAACGCGAAACGCTGTATGCATAGAAACCTCTATCACCTCTATCTAGTAGGAAGGTAGGTAGGTCGGGGATCAATGTTACTCTGCGTCCGTAGGAAACACCTTAGACAACCCTACACGTGATCCCTGGGTGGTGCTAAAAGAGTAACAAACTTGGCAGCTGCACTGTCCCAACTGGACCTCGCATTACACACTGGATTTTCTTCATCTGCTTTCCCACTACTACTATCCCAGAGAAGAAATGCCTATCTATAACCAGTGACATGTAGCCATACGATAAATATATAAAGTAGGTTGAAGGTATCTACAGATTTATCTCTATGTTTATATCTGTTTATGTCTTGTTTTAACTATGTGTGTTCTGACTCGGATATTAGAACAGGAATATATACGGAATTATAGTTTAAATTCTCAAACTCAAACTCAAACATTTATTCAGTAAGTAGGCCACAAGGGCACTTTTACACGTCAAAGTAAAAGTGAGAGAAAAAAAAATCAAACTACACCGGTTCTAACCCTACACCTCTGACCCGAGAAGAATTATGTCCGGCAAGAAACTCGGCGGGACTTATTTTTTCAAAACAACAGTACATCAAAACTAAACAATACATATAAGTGCGTTGTTCTAACAGAAAACATATCAAACCAAGGTTAGATTAACCAACAATAGGTTATAGTTTAAGAAAAATACCAAAGAAAAAAGATGAGTCCAAATCTGACTATTGAAAATGAATTACATACAAGTTTGATATACTTTCTTACCTGAACTGTGTCTTCTAAATAAATTTCCAGATTATAATAATCCATCATCAACAGTTAGAAACAAAATAATTTTGAATTTAAATAAAAAAAAGTAAGTGATTCTAGTATACAATAAACATACTATTTCTAAATTATCCTTAGAGATGTATAAGGTCTCCAAGTGTCTTGATCTATATATTCTATATAATAATAAAAAATACGGATAATCAAGCACCGAATGTTGTGTCTAAAGCCAATTAAATTAAAATTAAATATGATCAATAAAAAGTTACGTAAATGTGTTGCCCCAGTTTGCCTAAACAGACCTGTCTCCACAAACAGCACCCGTTCACGAGTATGACGCATATCTCAGCCACCGCCTCCCTCAACCTTACTTCGGGAAAGTGGCGACCCGATCAACGACGCCACCATAAGCAGAGCCTTTTAAGCGAGCATGACATGTTCAAGCTGGCGGGCTTTATTAATTAATAAAAACTAGCCATGTTTAGTCTGGTGAGAAACAATATTCTGTGCTCGTATTTTACATGCGTGAACTAAATTACAATATAAAAGTGACATAGAGATGTACATGTCTCTAAGCGTCAGGATCATTAAATATATATCTATACATATAAATATTTGCGAATGCAAGACTTAGAGATGTATAACGTCTCTAAGTGTCCAAATACTAAATAAAAACAAAAAAAATAAAAACGAAAAACAGGTAATACTGGACAATAGTAAAGCTGCTTCATAGAGTAATGTACCTAATAATTTCTAAATTTGTATTGTACTAACCATATCAAGCTACAGGCTTAAAGGCATCGTTATCCTCAATGAATTCCTTTAAAGTATAGTACTCTCTCCTCAACAAATAGCGCTTAACATAAGACTTGAATTTATTTAGTGGCAAATTCACTACATCAGCGGGGACTTTGTTATAAAAACGTGTACAGTTCCCAGCAAAAGACGTACGAACCTTACCGAGGCGGTGGCCAGGCTCAGCAATCTTATCTTTATTTCTAGTGTTATTGTTATGGATATCACTGTTGAGCTTGAATTCATGGATGTTTTTCCGCACATACATAATGTTTTCAAGTACGTATTGAGATGCTACGGTAAGAATATTTGCCTCTTCAAATTTTCCTCTTACGGATGCTCGACCGCGCATTTTATAAATACCACGTACAGCTCGTTTTTGTAGCACAAATATGGTCCCAATATCAGCCGCTTTACCCCACAACAGAATTCCATACGACATAACACTGTGAAAATAACTGAAGTATACCAGCCTGGCAGTTTCACTGTTTGTTAGATGGCTGATTCGCCTCACGGTATAGGCTGCAGAGCTAAGTTTCCCAGCTAGGGTGGCTATATGTGGATGCCATTGTAATTTCGAGTCTAAAGTGACTCCTAAGAAAACAGTTTGCTTTTCGAATTCCATTGTTTCATCATTTATTATAATCTTGCTGCTGTTAATCTGCTTGACGTTGGGAAGTGTAAATTTGATGCACTTCGTTTTCTTGGCGTTCAAAAGTAGGTTATTAGCCGTAAACCAATTTACTACTGTGGAGAGTGCACTGTTAATACTATCGAAGCTGTTTTCTTTTCTGTCCACTTTAAATATCAGAGATGTGTCATCAGCAAATAACACTATATCATGTTTATCTTGCACAATTTTAGGTAGGTCATTAATGTACACCAAAAACAGGAAGGGACCAAGTATTGAGCCTTGAGGCACTCCGAGTGCCACAGGGGACTCAGAAGATTGAGTTCCATTAATAACCACTCGTTGTGTTCTATCCGATAGGTATGATGAGACGAGGTTAAGGGCACCAGCTTTGATCCCGTAATGGCTTAGTTTTCTCTTTAGATTTTCGTGATCAACGCAATCAAATGCCTTCGATAGGTCACAGAATATTCCAACAGCATCTTGTTTTTTTTCCCAAGCGGCAAAGATGTGCTTAAGAAGAACAGCACTTGCGTCAGTAGTCGAGCGACCTCTGGTAAAACCAAATTGATTTCTGGCGAACAATTCGTTTCGGTTAAAATGTGACACAAGTTGATTTAGAATTAGTTTCTCGAAAACTTTGCTCAGTGCCGGCAGTATTGAAATTGGTCTGAAATTGCTTGGTTCTGTTCTCGATCCTGATTTGAACAAGGGGATGACTTTGCTGTGCTTCATTATGTCTGGAAATATTCCTGTATCAATACATTTGTTAAATATATCAGCTAAATGTGGTGCAATCGATTCAACAATGGAATGTAGAACTTTAATAGATAGGCCCCAAAGATCTTCAGTTTTCTTTAAATTTAGGGATTTAAATGTTTTAATAATTAAGTTCGGAGTAACATATGAAAATTTAAAGATATCTGTACACTCTGCTATATTTGTTTTCAGTATTGCCTCAGCGACGTCAGGCGATGAATGAAGAGACTTTGTTGTTTCTACCGGTATATTAGAGAAGAACTGCTCAAAATGATCCGCAACTTCAAGGTCCGAACTCACTAAATTATTATTAATACGTAGGTTGTAGTGCGGATCTTTGATTTTACGTTTCCCAGTTTCATCGTTGATTACTTGCCAAACAGTTTTTACTTTATCCTTGGAATTTTGGATCTTTCTGGACAGATAATCAGCTTTAGCAGCGGCACACATCATCTTAAAAGATTTAGAAAAGTTCCTGACATAATCTAGGAATTCCGGACTTTTATTAATTCTTCTCAAGTCATATAAATCATAGAGCCGTCGTCTTTTCTCATGAATATCCGGCGTAGCCCAGTCGCTAAATTTCGTCTTGACCTTGCCTTGCACCTTCTTCGGAATGAAATAGGCATCAAATTCCCTTTTAATACAGTTAAACAACTCAATACTCATACGGTTAGGGTTTTCCTGGGTAAATGGAAGATAACATATAGCTACTTCGCCGGCGGCCCATAGAGAATATTCAGTCGCTAACATTTGAAAACTAATCAAAAACTCATTAAATACAGCCACTGCAAATGTTTCTAGCACTAGAATATTGCATTTCAAGTTATAAAGATGAGAGTCCAGTTAGTAATTACATCTCATTAAATAGTTGTCAATAATTGAGTGGAGTGGTTTGACTTGAACCTGTCAATGACTTCAAGAATGCGAGGATCGCGGTTGGCGTGTCACGGCTTTTAGGTGATGATACTCATGATACTCTGTTGATCAGCCCCGTGATAAATTGACTAGTCTCGGCTCGTGACTTCTTCTATCAAGTTCTCCCGTACTAACTATGACATTCATGATAATCACACTGACGCCGCAACCGCATGGGTGAACAAGACAACGATATACACACGCAAATGATAGCCGCCTTAGAAGATACATTTATCGTCACAAAATTCAATCAGATTGAAAATGGAAGACATGAGATTTCTAATTAACAATTTCTATCTATTAAGAATAATTGTATTTTTATTGTCTTTCTGTTTGTTTTGATGACTGGTAAACAATGGAAATAATGGAATAGCGTGACCGTACTGCCCAATAGTCAAAGTCAACCACAATCGATTATGACATGTGCTAATTTAAAACGTACAAACAGTGGATTAATGTCGGTAATTCATAGATAATTCATGAGTCAACAAAAAGTAACGTAAATGGCGTGTAAACCGGTCGTTTAGCGGTCCAATTAAATTCAAAACGTTATTTACTATAACTCTTGTGTTAAACCTGAACATTTTTGTTAATTTCAATCAGTGGTATGTTAAAGTCAACGTACTGTTTATACATAAAGGTTGAACACGCCAAAACCTGGGCATATAAAAATAGCTATAGTTATTCGAAAAATGGAGATATTTAAACATTCGAAACAACAATTTTCTCACAAGGAACTGGGCTATAAAATGATGATAGTTTTATTTTCTTTTATTTATTCGTTGGCAAAATGTCGAGCGTACAATATCAAAAACGTGAACGCATTTTGCACGAACATGTAAAAAATCCCATGTTAAGCTACATAGATATCGCGAAAAGGCTGAAATATCCACAATCTACTGTTGGTCACGTATTAAAAAGTTTCCGTGAACGCTTGACAATAGATAGACAGCCAGGAAGTGGTGGGTTGCAGGGAGTCAAGAATAAGAAACAGGAAAGAGTATCTTAAAGATTTTTGCCTCAAATCATACGATTTCATCTCGTGATGTTGCTAAAAAAGTGGAAATGTCTCTGTCCTATGTCCAAAAAGTGAAACAGATGGCAGGACTGAGGTGTTATAAAGCCCAGGCCGCACCAGATCGAGACTCAAAACAGAACTTATCCGCAAAGATACGGTCGCGACAACTCTATGAAGATTTTCTTACAAAATTTAAATGCGCGGTGATGGACGACGAGACGTATATAAAATTGGATTGTAAACAAATACCTGGTCAAGAGTTTTATACTAGCAAATCTCGAACAGATACTCCTGAAGATTCTGAATTAAAAAAATGAGGTCAATTTCCAAAAAAATACCTTCTTTGGCAGGCAATATGTAGCTGTGGTAAAAGAAGTCGCTCGTTTATCACCACCGGGACAATAAACGGCGATATTTATCAGAAAGATTGTTTACAGAAGCGTTTGCTGCCTTTTATAAGACAGCATGCCTCACCACCGCTGTTTTGGCCAGATCTAGCCAGTTGCTAATACGCAAAATCAGTTATGGAATGGTACAACGCCAACAGGATAATGGTGGTACCCAAAATATGCAATCCGCAAATAGTCCGGAACTGCGGCCTGTTGAAGAGTACTGGAGTATTATGAAAGGAATTCTAAAAAAGAAAGGCGGAGAAGTAAAATCGGTCCCTGAGCTACAAAAAATATGGACCTGGGCGACAAAAATCTTTTCTAAAGAGATGGTGCAAAGTCTTATGAGCCGTGTGCGTAGAAAAGTTCGATCTATGGCTTACTGTGTAAACATTAATTAAAATTAAAAATGTGATTTTAGAATTCATTAAATTTGTCATTTAATATGGTATTCATAACGTAGTTATTTATTTTCAAACTGGTTTAAAGACAAATTTTGCGTGCCCAAGTTTTGGCGTGTTCAACCTTTAGAAAAGGTACATACAGTGAGTTTTTTTAACATGTAGCTGTATTTTTCTAGGTAAAGATGTAGTTTTCACCTTTAGATATCGCTTTTTGCCTAAGTAAAGCTTTTTGACTGTATACTAGTTAAGAACAATTCATATTCCGTCTCTATGTCTCATTGTATGGAATCTAGAACAGCGCCCTCTACACTAAAAATTTACTGGCCTTCCCCATTATATAAGCCAGGACTACTAACAACAATATGTGTCATCGCCTAAAATAAACGTTTATTGAATTTTAATTTAGCTTAGCTCACTAACGTCTTATTTAACACCTCAATCTATATATATATAACTCAAAGGTAAACTGACATAGTGATCTATCACCGCACAGTCCAAACCGCTGGTTCTAGAGATTTCAAATTTGGCACGTAGGTTCCTTATAAGGTCTAGGGGTGCGCTAAGAAAGGATTTTTCAAAATTCATCCCCTAAGGGGGTGAAATGGGGGTCCAAAGTTTGTATGGGGAAACAAGATTAGTTAGTCTATTTTATTCGAAACTTCACAGAAGTATTCCTAACAATAAATGAGTAAATACGTGTTGCAGGTTTTTTGAGAATTCAATCCCTAAAAGGGGGAAATGTGGTCAAAAAGTCTGAAAATCAACATGGGTATTGTTTCTATGGTTTATCGGGTCGTTGATTACGAAAACAACAACGATTTTAAAATCCAACGTGGCGGAGGTGAAACACCATCTTCCCTGTTGGGGTACAATGGGGTTAAAATGTTTAAATATCAATAAGGGTGTCGTTTTTGTGTTTTTTTGGGACGTTAATTACGAAAATGGCATCGATTTTGAAATTTAATATTGTGGACATGAAAATTCTTTTACGTATTTGTGCCAAATTGCAATCTTCTTCTAAATATATAAAAGAAGAAACTGACTGACATATCAACGCACAGCCCAAACTGCTGGTTCTAGAGATTCCAAATGTGGCACGTAGGCTCCTGATAAGGTCTAGGGATGCACTTAGAAATATTTTTTAAAATTTACCCCTTAAGGGGGGGAAATGGGGTCCAAAATGTTTGTATGGGAAACAATATTAGTTCAATTATTTTATTCGAAACTTTACAGGAGTATTCCTAACGATAAATGAGGAAGCCAGTGTTTCAGCTTTTTTTTAGAATTCAACCCATCGAAGGGGGAAATGTGGTGACAAAATTTAAATATCAACATGGGTTTCTAGGTGCTGTGAAGTTGACCACCCCAAACCGTTTGCCCGCAAATGGCATATCGGTATCGTTAGTTCATCGTTAGTTCATGTTTGTTCAGCAGGTTAAATCGTTAGGACCCGATCGTAACGTCGATTTTTTAAAAAAACAAAATGGGGTGGCTAACTTCACGTTAACCACCCCAAACCACTTTTTTTGCTATTTCTATTTTTATATCGAAAGATATTCGTTAGTTCATGATAGTTCACCAAATCAAATCGTTAGGACCCGACGCAATCATTTTTTTTTATTTTTTGAAAGTGGGATGGCTAACTTCACGCCAACCACCCCACCCTGGAATCGACAAATCTAACTATGTGGGGGCATCGGGCGACGTTAGTTCACGTTTGTTCAGGCATTAAAAACGTTAGGATCCCATCAGTATTGCCAGAAAAAAATAAAATCGAAAATTTGCTATTGGCGGCTGAAGGCAGGTATGTTAGGTGTCGTAAAAAGTTATACAATCGGGTCCTTACGATTCTTCAGCCTAAACAAGCGTCTGCAGGCCTTACTTAATCGATACAGTACGGTATCTTGCGGGCAATCAAAAGAGAAAAAGAGATTTCCGAGGTTTTAGATTTTTTTTCATACTATAGGGTGGCTAACTTCACGCCAACCACCCCACCCTGGAATTGACAAATCTAACTATGTGGGTGCATCGGGCGACGTTAGTTCACGTTTGTTCAGGCATTAAAAACGTTAGGATCCCATCAGTATTGCCACAAAAAAATAAAATCGAAAATTTGCTATTGGCGGCTGAAGGCAGGTATGTTAGGTGTCGTAAAAAGTTATACAATCGGGTCCTTACGATTCTTCAGCCTAAACAAGCGTCTGCAGGCCTTACTTAATCGATACAGTACGGTATCTTGCGGGCAATCAAAAGAAAAAAGAGATTTCCGAGGTTTTAGATTTTTTTTCATACTATGGGGTGGCTAACTTCACGCCAACCACCCCACCCTGGAATTGACAAATCTAACTATGTGGGTGCATCGGGCGACGTTAGTTCACGTTTGTTCAGGCATTAAAAACGTTAGGATCCCATCAGTATTGCCACAAAAAAATAAAATCGAAAATTTGCTATTGGCGGCTGAAGGCAGGTATGTTAGGTGTCGTAAAAAGTTATACAATCGGGTCCTTACGATTCTTCAGCCTAAACAAGCGTCTGCAGGCCTTACTTAATCGATACAGTACGGTATCTTGCGGGCAATCAAAAGAGAAAAAGAGATTTCCGAGGTTTCAGATTTTTTTTCATACTATGGGGTGGCTAACTTCACGCCAACCACCCCACCCTGGAATCGACAAATCTAACTATGTGGGGGCATCGGGCGACGTTAGTAAACGTTTGTTCAGGCATTAAAAACGTTAGGATCCCATCAGTATTGCCACAAAAAAATAAAATCGAAAATTTGCTATTGGCGGCTGAAGGCAGGTATGTTAGGTGTCGTAAAAAGTTATACAATCGGGTCCTTACGATTCTTCAGCCTAAACAAGCGTCTGCAGGCCTTACTAAATCGATACAGTACGGTATCTTGCGGGCAATCAAAAGAGAAAAAGAGATTTCCGAGGTTTCAGATTTTTTTTCATACTATGGGGTGGCTAACTTCACGCCAACCACCCCACCCTGGAATCGACAAATCTAACTATGTGGGGGCATCGGGCGACGTTAGTTCACGTTTGTTCAGGCATTAAAAACGTTAGGATCCCATCAGTATTGCCACAAAAAAATAAAATCGAAAATTTGCTATTGGCGGCTGAAGGCAGGTATGTTAGGTGTCGTAAAAAGTTATACAATCGGGTCCTAACGATTCTACAGCCTAAACAAGCGTCTGTAGGCCTTACTTAATCGATACAGTACGGTATCTTGCGGGCAATCAAAAGAGAAAAAGAGATTTCCGAGGTTTCAGATTTTTTTCATACTATGGGGTGGCTAACTTCACGCCAACCACCCCACCCTGGAATCGACAAATCTAACTATGTGGGGGCATCGGGAGACGTTAGTTCACGTTTGTTCAGGCATTAAAAACGTTAGGATCCCATCAGTATTGCCAGAAAAAAATAAAATCGAAAATTTGCTATTGGCGGCTGAAGGCAGGTATGTCAGGTGTCGTAAAAAGTTATAAAATCGGGTCCTTACCATTCTTCAGCCTAAACAAGCGTCTGCAGGCCTTACTTAATCGATACAGTACGGTATCTTGCGGGCAATCAAAAGAGAAAAAGAGATTTCCGAGGTTTTAGATTTTTTTTCATACTATGGGGTGGCTAACTTCACGCCAACCACCCCACCCTGGAATTGACAAATCTAACTATGTGGGTGCATCGGGCGACGTTAGTTCACGTTTGTTCAGGCATTAAAAACGTTAGGATCCCATCAGTATTGCCACAAAAAAATAAAATCGAAAATTTGCTATTGGCGGCTGAAGGCAGGTATGTTAGGTGTCGTAAAAAGTTATACAATCGGGTCCTTACGATTCTTCAGCCTAAACAAGCGTCTGCAGGCCTTACTTAATCGATACAGTACGGTATCTTGCGGGCAATCAAAAGAGAAAAAGAGATTTCCGAGGTTTTAGATTTTTTTTCATACTATGGGGTGGCTAACTTCACGCCAACCACCCCACCCTGGAATCGACAAATCTAACTATGTGGGGGCATCGGGCGACGTTAGTTCACGTTTGTTCAGGCATTAAAAACGTTAGGATCCCATCAGTATTGCCACAAAAAAATAAAATCGAAAATTTTCTATTGGCGGCTGAAGGCAGGTATGTTAGGTGTCGTAAAAAGTTATACAATCGGGTCCTAACGATTCTACAGCCTAAACAAGCGTCTGCAGGCCTTACTTAATCGATACAGTACGGTATCTTGCGGGCAATCAAAAGAGAAAAAGAGATTTCCGAGGTTTTAGATTTTTTTTCATACTATGGGGTGGCTAACTTCACGCCAACCACCCCACCCTGGAATCGACAAATCTAACTATGTGGGGGCATCGGGCGACGTTAGTTCACGTTTGTTCAGGCATTAAAAACGTTAGGATCCCATCAGTATTGCCACAAAAAAATAAAATCGAAAATTTTCTATTGGCGGCTGAAGGCAGGTATGTTAGGTGTCGTAAAAAGTTATACAATCGGGTCCTAACGATTCTACAGCCTAAACAAGCGTCTGCAGGCCTTACTTAATCGATACAGTACGGTATCTTGCGGGCAATCAAAAGAGAAAAAGAAATTTCCGAGGTTTTCGATTTTTTTCCATACTATGGGGTGGCCAACTTCACGCCAACCACCCCACCCTGGAATTGACAAATCTAACTATGTGGGTGCATCGGGCGACGTTAGTTCACGTTTGTTCAGGCATTAAAAACGTTAGGATCCCATCAGTATTGCCACAAAAAAATAAAATCGAAAATTTGCTATTGGCGGCTGAAGGCAGGTATGTTAGGTGTCGTAAAAAGTTATACAATCGGGTCCTAACGATTCTACAGCCTAAACAAGCGTCTGTAGGCCTTACTTAATCGATACAGTACGGTATCTTGCGGGCAATCAAAAGAGAAAAAGATTTCCGAGGTTTCAGATTTTTTTTCATACTATGGGGTGGCTAACTTCACGCCAACCACCCCACCCTGGAATCGACAAATCTAACTATGTGGGGGCATCGGGAGACGTTAGTTCACGTTTGTTCAGGCATTAAAAACGTTAGGATCCCATCAGTATTGCCAGAAAAAAATAAAATCGAAAATTTGCTATTGGCGGCTGAAGGCAGGTATGTCAGGTGTCGTAAAAAGTTATAAAATCGGGTCCTTACGATTCTTCAGCCTAAACAAGCGTCTGCAGGCCTTACTTAATCGATACAGTACGGTATCTTGCGGGCAATCAAAAGAGAAAAAGAGATTTCCGAGGTTTTAGATTTTTTTTCATACTATGGGGTGGCTAACTTCACGCCAACCACCCCACCCTGGAATCGACAAATCCAACTATGTGGGGGCATCGGGCGACGTTAGTTCACGTTTGTTCAGGCATTAAAAACGTTAGGATCCCATCAGTATTGTCAGAAAAAAATAAAATCGAGAATATGCTATTGGCGGCTGAAGGCAGGTATGTTAGGTGTCGTAAAAAGTTATACAATCGGGTCCTAACGATTCTACAGCCTAAACAAGCGTCTGTAGGTCTTACTTAATCGATACAGTACGGTATCTTGCGGGCAATCAAAAGAGAAAAAGAGATTTCCGAGGTTTCAGATTTTTTTTCATACTATGGGGTGGCTAACTTCACGCCAACCACCCCACCCTGGAATTGACAAATCTAACTATGTGGGTGCATCGGGCGACGTTAGTTCACGTTTGTTCAGGCATTAAAAACGTTAGGATCCCATCAGTATTGCCACAAAAAAATAAAATCGAAAATTTGCTATTGGCGGCTGAAGGCAGGTATGTTAGGTGTCGTAAAAAGTTATACAATCGGGTCCTTACGATTCTTCAGCCTAAACAAGCGTCTGCAGGCCTTACTTAATCGATACAGTACGGTATCTTGCGGGCAATCAAAAGAGAAAAAGAGATTTCCGAGGTTTTAGATTTTTTTTCATACTATGGGGTGGCTAACTTCACGCCAACCACCCCACCCTGGAATCGACAAATCTAACTATGTGGGGGCATCGGGCGACGTTAGTTCACGTTTGTTCAGGCATTAAAAACGTTAGGATCCCATCAGTATTGCCACAAAAAAATAAAATCGAAAATTTTCTATTGGCGGCTGAAGGCAGGTATGTTAGGTGTCGTAAAAAGTTATACAATCGGGTCCTAACGATTCTACAGCCTAAACAAGCGTCTGTAGGCCTTACTTAATCGATACAGTACGGTATCTTGCGGGCAATCAAAAGAGAAAAAGAAATTTCCGAGGTTTTCGATTTTTTTCCATACTATGGGGTGGCCAACTTCACGCCAACCACCCCACCCTGGAATTGACAAATCTAACTATGTGGGTGCATCGGGCGACGTTAGTTCACGTTTGTTCAGGCATTAAAAACGTTAGGATCCCATCAGTATTGCCAGAAAAAAATAAAATCGAAAATTTGCTATTGGCGGCTGAAGGCAGGTATGTTAGGTGTCGTAAAAAGTTATACAATCGGGTCCTTACGATTCTTCAGCCTAAACAAGCGTCTGCAGGCCTTACTAAATCGATACAGTACGGTATCTTGCGGGCAATCAAAAGAGAAAAAGAGATTTCCGAGGTTTCAGATTTTTTTTCATACTATGGGGTGGCTAACTTCACGCCAACCACCCCACCCTGGAATCGACAAATCTAACTATGTGGGGGCATCGGGCGACGTTAGTTCACGTTTGTTCAGGCATTAAAAACGTTAGGATCCCATCAGTATTGCCACAAAAAAATAAAATCGAAAATTTGCTATTGGCGGCTGAAGGCAGGTATGTTAGGTGTCGTAAAAAGTTATACAATCGGGTCCTAACGATTCTACAGCCTAAACAAGCGTCTGTAGGCCTTACTTAATCGATACAGTACGGTATCTTGCGGGCAATCAAAAGAGAAAAAGAAATTTCCGAGGTTTTCGATTTTTTTCCATACTATGGGGTGGCCAACTTCACGCCAACCACCCCACCCTGGAATTGACAAATCTAACTATGTGGGTGCATCGGGCGACGTTAGTTCACGTTTGTTCAGGCATTAAAAACGTTAGGATCCCATCAGTATTGCCACAAAAAAATAAAATCGATAATTTGCTATTGGCGGCTGAAGGCAGGTATGTTAGGTGTCGTAAAAAGTTATACAATCGGGTCCTTACGATTCTTCAGCCTAAACAAGCGTCTGCAGGCCTTACTAAATCGATACAGTACGGTATCTTGCGGGCAATCAAAAGAGAAAAAGAGATTTCCGAGGTTTCAGATTTTTTTTCATACTATGGGGTGGCTAACTTCACGCCAACCACCCCACCCTGGAATCGACAAATCTTACTATGTGGGGGCATCGGGAGACGTTAGTTCACGTTTGTTCTGGCATTAAAAACGTTAGGATCCCATCAGTATTGCCAGAAAAAAATAAAATCGAAAATTTGCTATTGGCGGCTGAAGGCAGGTATGTTAGGTGTCGTAAAAAGTTATACAATCGGGTCCTAACGATTCTACAGCCTAAACAAGCGTCTGTAGGCCTTACTTAATCGATACAGTACGGTATCTTGCGGGCAATCAAAAGAGAAAAAGAAATTTCCGAGGTTTTCGATTTTTTTCCATACTATGGGGTGGCCAACTTCACGCCAACCACCCCACCCTGGAATTGACAAATCTATGTGGGGGCATCGGGCGACGTTAGTTCACGTTTGTTCAGGCATTAAAAACGTTAGGATCCCATCAGTATTGCCACAAAAAAATAAAATCGAAAATTTGCTATTGGCGGCTGAAGGCAGGTATGTTAGGTGTCGTAAAAAGTTATACAATCGGGTCCTAACGATTCTACAGCCTAAACAAGCGTCTGTAGGCCTTACTTAATCGATACAGTACGGTATCTTGCGGGCAATCAAAAGAGAAAAAGAAATTTCCGAGGTTTTCGATTTTTTTCCATACTATGGGGTGGCCAACTTCACGCCAACCACCCCACCCTGGAATTGACAAATCTAACTATGTGGGTGCATTGGGCGACGTTAGTTCACGTTTGTTCAGGCATTAAAAACGTTAGGATCCCATCAGTATTGCCACAAAAAAATAAAATCGAAAATTTGCTATTGGCGGCTGAAGGCAGGTATGTTAGGTGTCGTAAAAAGTTATACAATCGGGTCCTTACGATTCTTCAGCCTTCAGGACATATTAACGGATGTATACAAATAAAATGGTCATGTACTTATTCCCTACGATATTTTGATTATTTATGGAGTGAGATCTCTTTGCTAACTATAATACCAACCAAATGAGCTAAAATTGTATATCAAACGTTTAGTTTGGATGGCAATGCTACAAACCGTCATGTTAGAGCTCGTCAGAGCTCCTTAACCCGCAAATTTCGATAGTCATAAAGCTTATAACAAAAATGAAACTTAAGTCAAAAACTTTTTGTTATCCATCATGTAAGTAAGTAATTAAGTAGTGCATCTCTCTGAAATTGGATTGAATTTCCCTAATCTTAAAGGGTAAATAAGAACTGTGTACAGTCACCATCAGATGTCTTTGTGTCTATTATTTGAGGTGTGCAATAAAGAGTATTTATGTTATGTTATACACGGTGAATCTAAGTAACCCGACAGATTTTAACCATAAATTCCTGAGGGCATAAGGATTAATAAATGTTCTATGAATTTAGGTCAATTTCGCCAAAAAAAATTTGTTTTTTGCTTTTTTTCGATTTTTTTATTGCTTTTGAACATAAAAACATAAATGTTATTGGTAAAACTGTCGATTAAAATAAATAAATACATTTTTTTTCGTAAAAAAAAATAGTTTATGTAAAGTATTCCTTGGCACTTTGATATCGTTCAATAAGAATGTCTAGACAAGACCCCATAAAGGGTGAAATCGCCATCAAAAAAGCGTTTTGTACTGAGTCACAATAAAAAATGTTTTATTATTTAATTGGTAGTAACTCTGAAACAAGGCCAATTCCAGAAAAGTTTATACGACATTTTTGTCTCCAATTATGATCAGGAATTTATGGTTAAAATCTGTCGGGTTACTCAGATTCACCGTGTATATCGGAGTTGTGGGGAAATATCGGAACAACGTCTCTGTTGTCACAGCGATGCAGTGCATGTAACGATTTCCTTTCTTCATACATCGTTCTCTTTCTTACTTTATACCTGGCGTCCGTGTCCTTAAACCTTTACCTACATTTGCACTTTGCAGTACTAATCGTCTGAGCATCGTAAGCAATAACTTAAGCACCTAAAATCTATAATTATTCATGACAACATGTTCAATATTTTAGACATAAACCCTAATCAGTAACTTATTAAATATTTTTATAACAATTTTTTATAACCAACCGAATTCCTTTGACAATCGTCATTTACGCGTTCAGAGGACATCAACGAGTCCGAACTCTAGTGTATGGTATTATTATAGTCACCTGCTGGGGCTAGCACCAGATCAGCTCGATGGTGCCATAACATTAAACTGTCATTCAACCATTTCAAATTAAACGTGTAAATATAATTTTAGTTCAATCGGTTGAAGATATCTGCTTCAAACTAACATAGTTACAACCTTACAACATACAAGTACCTATACAATGTACATACCTACTCCTAGTCACATATTGCAAGTTATGTACGAGTATATTGCATCTTAAATGCATAAAAAATGCAAAAACGAGTGACTAACGAGTTTTGATATAGATTTAACCGTGAAATTTAGTCGATTGAAACTAAAACTAATTTAATTGTTAGTCGAACATTCTCACAACTAATTTAATTGCAACTAAATTAGTTACAATTAAAAAAATAAGATTGATATTTTTAATCGATTGATTAGTTAGCTAAAAAAATTATCGATTAATGCCCATCTCTGAATATACTACTTGGAGAAGTATTTTGTGTTAATATTACATGAACCATTTGGAGCCACCTTTGACCCCTTCATAACTCAAAAACTATTTCACATAAACATGTCAAATTTGGTTCATATATTGAAACTTCATCATCATCATCATCATCATCAGCCTATATTAGTCCACTGCTGGACATAGACCTCCCCTAATGAGCGCCATAGCGCCCTGTCTTCAGCTTGCCGCATCCAGAATCTGCCTGCAGTCTTTCGCAGATCGTCATCCCACCTGGTTAGAGGGCGTCCTACACTACGTTTGCCGAGACGCGGTCTCCACTCAAGAACACGTTTACCCCAGCGGTTGTCGGTTCTTCGCGAGATATGGCCGGCCCACTGCCACTTCAGCTTGCTAATTCTTTGAGCTATGTCGATAACTTTGGTATTGAAACTTGCGAAATATATGTTCTCCAAGTTTCATAAACACACCTCAAACTATTATTTAGATATTAACGTTCAAAAATCGTCATTGACCTATAGACCAAAACTCTAACCCTGTTCCAGATGACCTAGAAAGTTCAAATTTGGCATCGAGATAGGTAATTGGGTAATTTTACACTACAAAATTATTTTACATACATCAATATCGAAGGCCATACTATCGTCGTCTCCTCAGATGTTATATCTCTCTTAGAGAGGTCGTCGTATTTACGCCAAGCGCATACCGATAAACAATACGCGACGTAGTGATGGTGTGTGTAAGCTACGACACCTGTTAAAGTATATGTCTCGTCCCCAAGAGACAGTTGTTTCGGTAGTTCACCTAATGCGTATTTACGCGCCGTAGAACAATTGTTCCTTGGGAACAACTCATTTGACAGAAATTCGACGTAACATACCTGCCTTCAGCCGCCAATAGCAAATTTTCGATTTAAGTTTTTTTGTGGAATTACTGATGGGATCCTAACGGTTTTAATGCCTGAACAAACGTGAACTAACGTCGCCCGATGCACCCACATAGTTAGATTTGTCAATTCCAGTGTGGGGTGGTTGGCGTGAAGTTAGCCACCCCATAGTATGAAAAAAATCTAAAACCTCGGAAATCGCTTTTTCTCTTTTGATTGCGCGCAAGATACCGTACTGTATCGATTAAGTAAGGCCTGCAGACGCTTGTTTAGGCTGAAGAATCGTAAGGACCCGATTGTATAACTTTTTACGACACCTAACATACCTGCCTTCAGCCGCCAATAGCAAATTTTCGATTTTTTTTTTCTGGCAATACTGATGGGATCCTAACGTTTTTAATGCCTGAACAAACGTGAACTAACGTCGCCCGATGCACCCACATAGTTAGATTTGTCAATTCCAGGGTGGGGTGGTTGGCGTGAAGTTAGCCACCCCATAGTATGAAAAAAAATCTAAAACCTCGGAAATCTCTTTTTCTCTTTTGATTGCCCGCAAGATACCGTACTGTATCGATTAAGTAAGGCCTGCAGACGCTTGTTTAGGCTGAAGAATCGTAAGGACCCGATTGTATAACTTTTTACGACACCTAACATACCTGCCTTCAGCCGCCAATAGCAAATTTTCGATTTAAGTTTTTTTGTGGCAATACTGATGGGATCCTAACGGTTTTAATGCCTGAACAAACGTGAACTAACGTCGACCGATGCCCCCACATAGTTAGATTTGTCAATTCCAGGGTGGGGTGGTTGGCGTGAAGTTAGCCACCCCATAGTATGAAAAAAAATCTAAAACCTCGGAAATCTCTTTTTCTCTTTTGATTGCCCGCAAGATACCGTACTGTATCGATTAAGTAAGGCCTGCAGACGCTTGTTTAGGCTGAAGAATCGTAAGGACCCGATTGTATAACTTTTTACGACACCTAACATACCTGCCTTCAGCCGCCAATAGCAAATTTTCGATTTTATTTTTTTCTGACAATACTGATGGGATCCTAACGTTTTTAATGCCTGAACAAACGTGAAATAACGTCGCCCGATGCCCTCACATAGTTAGATTTGTCGATTCCAGGGTGGGGTGGTTGGCGTGAAGTTAGCCACCCCATAGTATGAAAAAAAATCTAAAACCTCGGAAATCTCTTTTTCTCTTTTGATTGCCCGCAAGATACCGTACTGTATCGATTAAGTAAGGCCTGCAGACGCTTGTTTAGGCTGAAGAATCGTAAGGACCCGATTTTATAACTTTTTACGACACCTAACATACCTGCCTTCAGCCGCCAATAGCAAATTTTCGATTTTATTTTTTTCTGGCAATACTGATGGGATCCTAACGTTTTTAATGCCTGAACAAACGTGAACTAACGTCGCCCGATGCCCCCACATAGTTAGGTTTGTCGATTCCAGGGTGGGGTGGTTGGCGTGAAGTTAGCCACCCCATAGTATGAAAAAAAATCTAAAACCTCGGAAATCTCTTTTTCTCTTTTGATTGCCCGCAAGATACCGTACTGTATCGATTAAGTAAAGCCTGCAGACGCTTGTTTAGGCTGAAGAATCGTAAGGACCCGATTTTATAACTTTTTACGACAACTAACATACCTGCCTTCAGCCGCCAATAGCAAATTTTCGATTTTATTTTTTTCTGGCAATACTGATGGGATCCTAACGTTTTTAATGCCTGAACAAACGTGAACTAACGTCGCCCGATGCCCCCACATAGTTAGATTTGTCGATTCCAGGGTGGGGTGGTTGGCGTGAAGTTAGCCACCCCATAGTATGAAAAAAAATCTAAAACCTCGGAAATCTCTTTTTCTCTTTTGATTGCCCGCAAGATACCGTACTGTATCGATTAAGTAAGGCCTGCAGACGCTTGTTTAGGCTGAAGAATCGTAAGGACCCGATTTTATAACTTTTTACGACACCTAACATACCTGCCTTCAGCCGCCAATAGCAAATTTTCGATTTTATTTTTTTCTGGCAATACTGATGGGATCCTAACGTTTTTAATGCCTGAACAAACGTGAACTAACGTCGCCCGATGCCCCCACATAGTTAGATTTGTCGATTCCAGGGTGGGGTGGTTGGCGTGAAGTTAGCCACCCCATAGTATGAAAAAAAACTAAAACCTCAGAATCTCTTTTTCTCTTTTGATTGCCCGCAAGATACCGTACTGTATCGATTAAGTAAGGCCTGCAGACGCTTGTTTAGGCTGAAGAATCGTAAGGACCCGATTGTATAACTTTTTACGACACCTAACATACCTGCCTACAGCCGCCAATAGCAAATTTTCGATATTATTTTTTTCTGGCAATACTGATGGGATCCTAACGTTTTTAATGCCTGAACAAACGTGAACTAACGTCGCCCGATGCCACCACGTAGTTAGATTTGTCGTTTCCAGGGTGGGGTGGTTGGCGTGAAGTTAGCCACCCCATAGTATGAAAAAAATCTAAAACCTCGGAAATCTCTTTTTCTCTTTTGATTGCCCGCAAGATAACGTACTGTATCGATTAAGTAAAGCCTGCAGACGCTTGTTAAGGCTGAAAAATCGTAAGGACCCGTTTGTATAACTTTTTACGACACCTAACATACCCGCCTTCAGCCGCCAATAGCAAATTTTCGATTTTATTTTTTTCTGGCAATACTGATGGGATCCTAACGTTTGTAATGCCTGAACAAACGTGAACTAACGTCGCCCGATGCCCCCACGTAGTTAGATTTGTCGATTCCAGGGTGGGGTGGTTGGCGTGAAGTTAGCCACCCCATAGTATGAAAAAAAATCTAAAACCTCAGAATCTCTTTTTCTCTTTTGATTGCCCGCAAGATACCGTACTGTATCGATTAAGTAAGGCCTGCAGACGCTTGTTTAGGCTGAAGAATCGTAAGGACCCGATTGTATAACTTTTTACGACACCTAACATACCTGCCTTCAGCCGCCAATAGCAAATTTTCGATTTTATTTTTTTCTGGCAATACTGATGGGATCCTAACGTTTTTAATGCCTGAACAAACGTGAACTAACGTCGCCCGATGCCCCCACGTAGTTAGATTTGTCGATTCCAGGGTGGGGTGGTTGGCGTGAAGTTAGCCACCCCATAGTATGAAAAAAAATCTAAAACCTCGGAAATCTCTTTTTCTCTTTTGATTGCCCGCAAGATAACGTACTGTATCGATTAAGTAAAGCCTGCAGACGCTTGTTAAGGCTGAAGAATCGTAAGGACCCGATTGTATAACTTTTTACGACACCTAACATACCTGCCTTCAGCCGCCAATAGCAAATTTTCGATTTTATTTTTTTCTGGCAATACTGATGGGATCCTAACGTTTTTAATGCCTGAACAAACGTGAACTAACGTCGCCCGATGCACCCACATAGTTAGATTTGTCGATTCTAGGGTGGGGTGGTTGGCGTGAAGTTAGCCACCCCATAGTATGAAAAAAAATCTAAAACCTCTGAATCTCTTTTTCTCTTTTGATTGCCCGCAAGATACCGTACTGTATCGATTAAGTAAGGCCTGCAGATGCTTGTTTAGGCTGAAGAATCGTAAGGACCCGATTTTATAACTTTTTACGACACCTAACATACCTGCCTTCAGCCGCCAATAGCAAATTTTCGATTTTATTTTTTTCTGGCAATACTGATGGGATCCTAACGTTTTTAATGCCTGAACAAACGTGAACTAACGTCGCCCGATGCCCCCACATAGTTAGATTTGTCGATTCCAGGGTGGGGTGGTTGGCGTGAAGTTAGCCACCCCATAGTATGAAAAAAAATCTAAAACCTCAGAATCTCTTTTTCTCTTTTGATTGCCCGCAAGATACCGTACTGTATCGATTAAGTAAGGCCTGCAGACGCTTGTTTAGGCTGAAGAATCGTAAGGACCCGATTGTATAACTTTTTACGACACCTAACATACCTGCCTTCAGCCGCCAATAGCAAATTTTCGATTTAAGTTTTTTTGTGGCAATACTGATGGGATCCTAACGGTTTTAATGCCTGAACAAACGTGAACTAACGTCGACCGATGCCCCCACATAGTTAGATTTGTCAATTCCAGGGTGGGGTGGTTGGCGTGAAGTTAGCCACCCCATAGTATGAAAAAAAATCTAAAACCTCGGAAATCTCTTTTTCTCTTTTGATTGCCCGCAAGATACCGTACTGTATCGATTAAGTAAGGCCTGCAGACGCTTGTTTAGGCTGAAGAATCGTAAGGACCCGATTGTATAACTTTTTACGACACCTAACATACCTGCCTTCAGCCGCCAATAGCAAATTTTCGATTTTATTTTTTTCTGACAATACTGATGGGATCCTAACGTTTTTAATGCCTGAACAAACGTGAAATAACGTCGCCCGATGCCCTCACATAGTTAGATTTGTCGATTCCAGGGTGGGGTGGTTGGCGTGAAGTTAGCCACCCCATAGTATGAAAAAAAATCTAAAACCTCGGAAATCTCTTTTTCTCTTTTGATTGCCCGCAAGATACCGTACTGTATCGATTAAGTAAGGCCTGCAGACGCTTGTTTAGGCTGAAGAATCGTAAGGACCCGATTTTATAACTTTTTACGACACCTAACATACCTGCCTTCAGCCGCCAATAGCAAATTTTCGATTTTTTTTTTTCTGGCAATACTGATGGGATCCTAACGTTTTTAATGCCTGAACAAACGTGAACTAACGTCGCCCGATGCCCCCACATAGTTAGGTTTGTCGATTCCAGGGTGGGGTGGTTGGCGTGAAGTTAGCCACCCCATAGTATGAAAAAAAATCTAAAACCTCGGAAATCTCTTTTTCTCTTTTGATTGCCCGCAAGATACCGTACTGTATCGATTAAGTAAGGCCTGCAGACGCTTGTTTAGGCTGAAGAATCGTAAGGACCCGATTGTATAACTTTTTACGACACCTAACATACCTGCCTTCAGCCGCCAATAGCAAATTTTCGATTTTATTTTTTTCTGACAATACTGATGGGATCCTAACGTTTTTAATGCCTGAACAAACGTGAAATAACGTCGCCCGATGCCCTCACATAGTTAGATTTGTCGATTCCAGGGTGGGGTGGTTGGCGTGAAGTTAGCCACCCCATAGTATGAAAAAAAATCTAAAACCTCGGAAATCTCTTTTTCTCTTTTGATTGCCCGCAAGATACCGTACTGTATCGATTAAGTAAGGCCTGCAGACGCTTGTTTAGGCTGAAGAATCGTAAGGACCCGATTGTATAACTTTTTACGACACCTAACATACCTGCCTTCAGCCGCCAATAGCAAATTTTCGATTTTATTTTTTTCTGACAATACTGATGGGATCCTAACGTTTTTAATGCCTGAACAAACGTGAAATAACGTCGCCCGATGCCCCCACATAGTTAGGTTTGTCGATTCCAGGGTGGGGTGGTTGGCGTGAAGTTAGCCACCCCATAGTATGAAAAAAAATCTAAAACCTCGGAAATCTCTTTTTCTCTTTTGATTGCCCGCAAGATACCGTACTGTATCGATTAAGTAAAGCCTGCAGACGCTTGTTTAGGCTGAAGAATCGTAAGGACCCGATTTTATAACTTTTTACGACACCTAACATACCTGCCTTCAGCCGCCAATAGCAAATTTTCGATTTTATTTTTTTCTGGCAATACTGATGGGATCCTAACGTTTTTAATGCCTGAACAAACGTGAACTAACGTCGCCCGATGCCCCCACATAGTTAGATTTGTCGATTCCAGGGTGGGGTGGTTGGCGTGAAGTTAGCCACCCCATAGTATGAAAAAAAACTAAAACCTCAGAATCTCTTTTTCTCTTTTGATTGCCCGCAAGATACCGTACTGTATCGATTAAGTAAGGCCTGCAGACGCTTGTTTAGGCTGAAGAATCGTAAGGACCCGATTTTATAACTTTTTACGACACCTAACATACCTGCCTTCAGCCGCCAATAGCAAATTTTCGATTTTATTTTTTTCTGGCAATACTGATGGGATCCTAACGTTTTTAATGCCTGAACAAACGTGAACTAACGTCGCCCGATGCCCCCACATAGTTAGATTTGTCGATTCCAGGGTGGGGTGGTTGGCGTGAAGTTAGCCACCCCATAGTATGAAAAAAAACTAAAACCTCAGAATCTCTTTTTCTCTTTTGATTGCCCGCAAGATACCGTACTGTATCGATTAAGTAAGGCCTGCAGACGCTTGTTTAGGCTGAAGAATCGTAAGGACCCGATTGTATAACTTTTTACGACACCTAACATACCTGCCTACAGCCGCCAATAGCAAATTTTCGATTTTATTTTTTTCTGGCAATACTGATGGGATCCTAACGTTTTTAATGCCTGAACAAACGTGAACTAACGTCGCCCGATGCCACCACGTAGTTAGATTTGTCGTTTCCAGGGTGGGGTGGTTGGCGTGAAGTTAGCCACCCCATAGTATGAAAAAAAATCTAAAACCTCGGAAATCTCTTTTTCTCTTTTGATTGCCCGCAAGATAACGTACTGTATCGATTAAGTAAAGCCTGCAGACGCTTGTTAAGGCTGAAAAATCGTAAGGACCCGATTGTATAACTTTTTACGACACCTAACATACCCGCCTTCAGCCGCCAATAGCAAATTTTCGATTTTATTTTTTTCTGGCAATACTGATGGGATCCTAACGTTTGTAATGCCTGAACAAACGTGAACTAACGTCGCCCGATGCCCCCACGTAGTTAGATTTGTCGATTCCAGGGTGGGGTGGTTGGCGTGAAGTTAGCCACCCCATAGTATGAAAAAAAATCTAAAACCTCAGAATCTCTTTTTCTCTTTTGATTGCCCGCAAGATACCGTACTGTATCGATTAAGTAAGGCCTGCAGACGCTTGTTTAGGCTGAAGAATCGTAAGGACCCGATTGTATAACTTTTTACGACACCTAACATACCTGCCTTCAGCCGCCAATAGCAAATTTTCGATTTTATTTTTTTCTGGCAATACTGATGGGATCCTAACGTTTTTAATGCCTGAACAAACGTGAACTAACGTCGCCCGATGCCCCCACGTAGTTAGATTTGTCGATTCCAGGGTGGGGTGGTTGGCGTGAAGTTAGCCACCCCATAGTATGAAAAAAAATCTAAAACCTCGGAAATCTCTTTTTCTCTTTTGATTGCCCGCAAGATAACGTACTGTATCGATTAAGTAAAGCCTGCAGACGCTTGTTAAGGCTGAAGAATCGTAAGGACCCGATTGTATAACTTTTTACGACACCTAACATACCTGCCTTCAGCCGCCAATAGCAAATTTTCGATTTTATTTTTTTCTGGCAATACTGATGGGATCCTAACGTTTTTAATGCCTGAACAAACGTGAACTAACGTCGCCCGATGCCCCCACATAGTTAGATTTGTCGATTCCAGGGTGGGGTGGTTGGCGTGAAGTTAGCCACCCCATAGTATGAAAAAAAATCTAAAACCTCGGAAATCTCTTTTTCTCTTTTGATTGCCCGCAAGATACCGTACTGTATCGATTAAGTAAGGCCTGCAGACGCTTGTTTAGGCTGAAGAATCGTAAGGACCCGATTTTATAACTTTTTACGACACCTAACATACCTGCCTTCAGCCGCCAATAGCAAATTTTCGATTTTATTTTTTTCTGGCAATACTGATGGGATCCTAACGTTTTTAATGCCTGAACAAACGTGAACTAACGTCGCCCGATGCCCCCACATAGTTAGATTTGTCGATTCCAGGGTGGGGTGGTTGGCGTGAAGTTAGCCACCCCATAGTATGAAAAAAAACTAAAACCTCAGAATCTCTTTTTCTCTTTTGATTGCCCGCAAGATACCGTACTGTATCGATTAAGTAAGGCCTGCAGACGCTTGTTTAGGCTGAAGAATCGTAAGGACCCGATTGTATAACTTTTTACGACACCTAACATACCTGCCTACAGCCGCCAATAGCAAATTTTCGATTTTATTTTTTTCTGGCAATACTGATGGGATCCTAACGTTTTTAATGCCTGAACAAACGTGAACTAACGTCGCCCGATGCCACCACGTAGTTAGATTTGTCGTTTCCAGGGTGGGGTGGTTGGCGTGAAGTTAGCCACCCCATAGTATGAAAAAAAATCTAAAACCTCGGAAATCTCTTTTTCTCTTTTGATTGCCCGCAAGATAACGTACTGTATCGATTAAGTAAAGCCTGCAGACGCTTGTTAAGGCTGAAAAATCGTAAGGACCCGATTGTATAACTTTTTACGACACCTAACATACCCGCCTTCAGCCGCCAATAGCAAATTTTCGATTTTATTTTTTTCTGGCAATACTGATGGGATCCTAACGTTTGTAATGCCTGAACAAACGTGAACTAACGTCGCCCGATGCCCCCACGTAGTTAGATTTGTCGATTCCAGGGTGGGGTGGTTGGCGTGAAGTTAGCCACCCCATAGTATGAAAAAAAATCTAAAACCTCAGAATCTCTTTTTCTCTTTTGATTGCCCGCAAGATACCGTACTGTATCGATTAAGTAAGGCCTGCAGACGCTTGTTTAGGCTGAAGAATCGTAAGGACCCGATTGTATAACTTTTTACGACACCTAACATACCTGCCTTCAGCCGCCAATAGCAAATTTTCGATTTTATTTTTTTCTGGCAATACTGATGGGATCCTAACGTTTTTAATGCCTGAACAAACGTGAACTAACGTCGCCCGATGCCCCCACGTAGTTAGATTTGTCGATTCCAGGGTGGGGTGGTTGGCGTGAAGTTAGCCACCCCATAGTATGAAAAAAAATCTAAAACCTCGGAAATCTCTTTTTCTCTTTTGATTGCCCGCAAGATAACGTACTGTATCGATTAAGTAAAGCCTGCAGACGCTTGTTAAGGCTGAAGAATCGTAAGGACCCGATTGTATAACTTTTTACGACACCTAACATACCTGCCTTCAGCCGCCAATAGCAAATTTTCGATTTTATTTTTTTCTGGCAATACTGATGGGATCCTAATGTTTTTAATGCCTGAACAAACGTGAACTAACGTCGCCCGATGCACCCACATAGTTAGATTTGTCGATTCTAGGGTGGGGTGGTTGGCGTGAAGTTAGCCACCCCATAGTATGAAAAAAAATCTAAAACCTCTGAATCTCTTTTTCTCTTTTGATTGCCCGCAAGATACCGTACTGTATCGATTAAGTAAGGCCTGCAGACGCTTGTTTAGGCTGAAGAATCGTAAGGACCCGATTTTATAACTTTTTACGACACCTAACATACCTGCCTTCAGCCGCCAATAGCAAATTTTCGATTTTATTTTTTTCTGGCAATACTGATGGGATCCTAACGTTTTTAATGCCTGAACAAACGTGAACTAACGTCGCCCGATGCCCCCACATAGTTAGATTTGTCGATTCCAGGGTGGGGTGGTTGGCGTGAAGTTAGCCACCCCATAGTATGAAAAAAAATCTAAAACCTCAGAATCTCTTTTTCTCTTTTGATTGCCCGCAAGATACCGTACTGTATCGATTAAGTAAGGCCTGCAGACGCTTGTTTAGGCTGAAGAATCGTAAGGACCCGATTGTATAACTTTTTACGACACCTAACATACCTGCCTTCAGCCGCCAATAGCAAATTTTCGATTTAAGTTTTTTTGTGGCAATACTGATGGGATCCTAACGGTTTTAATGCCTGAACAAACGTGAACTAACGTCGACCGATGCCCCCACATAGTTAGATTTGTCAATTCCAGGGTGGGGTGGTTGGCGTGAAGTTAGCCACCCCATAGTATGAAAAAAAATCTAAAACCTCGGAAATCTCTTTTTCTCTTTTGATTGCCCGCAAGATACCGTACTGTATCGATTAAGTAAGGCCTGCAGACGCTTGTTTAGGCTGAAGAATCGTAAGGACCCGATTGTATAACTTTTTACGACACCTAACATACCTGCCTTCAGCCGCCAATAGCAAATTTTCGATTTTATTTTTTTCTGACAATACTGATGGGATCCTAACGTTTTTAATGCCTGAACAAACGTGAAATAACGTCGCCCGATGCCCTCACATAGTTAGATTTGTCGATTCCAGGGTGGGGTGGTTGGCGTGAAGTTAGCCACCCCATAGTATGAAAAAAAATCTAAAACCTCGGAAATCTCTTTTTCTCTTTTGATTGCCCGCAAGATACCGTACTGTATCGATTAAGTAAGGCCTGCAGACGCTTGTTTAGGCTGAAGAATCGTAAGGACCCGATTTTATAACTTTTTACGACACCTAACATACCTGCCTTCAGCCGCCAATAGCAAATTTTCGATTTTTTTTTTTCTGGCAATACTGATGGGATCCTAACGTTTTTAATGCCTGAACAAACGTGAACTAACGTCGCCCGATGCCCCCACATAGTTAGGTTTGTCGATTCCAGGGTGGGGTGGTTGGCGTGAAGTTAGCCACCCCATAGTATGAAAAAAAATCTAAAACCTCGGAAATCTCTTTTTCTCTTTTGATTGCCCGCAAGATACCGTACTGTATCGATTAAGTAAAGCCTGCAGACGCTTGTTTAGGCTGAAGAATCGTAAGGACCCGATTTTATAACTTTTTACGACACCTAACATACCTGCCTTCAGCCGCCAATAGCAAATTTTCGATTTTATTTTTTTCTGGCAATACTGATGGGATCCTAACGTTTTTAATGCCTGAACAAACGTGAACTAACGTCGCCCGATGCCCCCACATAGTTAGATTTGTCGATTCCAGGGTGGGGTGGTTGGCGTGAAGTTAGCCACCCCATAGTATGAAAAAAAATCTAAAACCTCGGAAATCTCTTTTTCTCTTTTGATTGCCCGCAAGATACCGTACTGTATCGATTAAGTAAGGCCTGCAGACGCTTGTTTAGGCTGAAGAATCGTAAGGACCCGATTTTATAACTTTTTACGACACCTAACATACCTGCCTTCAGCCGCCAATAGCAAATTTTCGATTTTATTTTTTTCTGGCAATACTGATGGGATCCTAACGTTTTTAATGCCTGAACAAACGTGAACTAACGTCGCCCGATGCCCCCACATAGTTAGATTTGTCGATTCCAGGGTGGGGTGGTTGGCGTGAAGTTAGCCACCCCATAGTATGAAAAAAAACTAAAACCTCAGAATCTCTTTTTCTCTTTTGATTGCCCGCAAGATACCGTACTGTATCGATTAAGTAAGGCCTGCAGACGCTTGTTTAGGCTGAAGAATCGTAAGGACCCGATTGTATAACTTTTTACGACACCTAACATACCTGCCTACAGCCGCCAATAGCAAATTTTCGATTTTATTTTTTTCTGGCAATACTGATGGGATCCTAACGTTTTTAATGCCTGAACAAACGTGAACTAACGTCGCCCGATGCCACCACGTAGTTAGATTTGTCGTTTCCAGGGTGGGGTGGTTGGCGTGAAGTTAGCCACCCCATAGTATGAAAAAAAATCTAAAACCTCGGAAATCTCTTTTTCTCTTTTGATTGCCCGCAAGATAACGTACTGTATCGATTAAGTAAAGCCTGCAGACGCTTGTTAAGGCTGAAAAATCGTAAGGACCCGATTGTATAACTTTTTACGACACCTAACATACCCGCCTTCAGCCGCCAATAGCAAATTTTCGATTTTATTTTTTTCTGGCAATACTGATGGGATCCTAACGTTTGTAATGCCTGAACAAACGTGAACTAACGTCGCCCGATGCCCCCACGTAGTTAGATTTGTCGATTCCAGGGTGGGGTGGTTGGCGTGAAGTTAGCCACCCCATAGTATGAAAAAAAATCTAAAACCTCAGAATCTCTTTTTCTCTTTTGATTGCCCGCAAGATACCGTACTGTATCGATTAAGTAAGGCCTGCAGACGCTTGTTTAGGCTGAAGAATCGTAAGGACCCGATTGTATAACTTTTTACGACACCTAACATACCTGCCTTCAGCCGCCAATAGCAAATTTTCGATTTTATTTTTTTCTGGCAATACTGATGGGATCCTAACGTTTTTAATGCCTGAACAAACGTGAACTAACGTCGCCCGATGCCCCCACGTAGTTAGATTTGTCGATTCCAGGGTGGGGTGGTTGGCGTGAAGTTAGCCACCCCATAGTATGAAAAAAAATCTAAAACCTCGGAAATCTCTTTTTCTCTTTTGATTGCCCGCAAGATAACGTACTGTATCGATTAAGTAAAGCCTGCAGACGCTTGTTAAGGCTGAAGAATCGTAAGGACCCGATTGTATAACTTTTTACGACACCTAACATACCTGCCTTCAGCCGCCAATAGCAAATTTTCGATTTTATTTTTTTCTGGCAATACTGATGGGATCCTAATGTTTTTAATGCCTGAACAAACGTGAACTAACGTCGCCCGATGCCCCCACATAGTTAGATTTGTCGATTCTAGGGTGGGGTGGTTGGCGTGAAGTTAGCCACCCCACTTTCAAAAAATAAAAATAAATGATTGCGTCGGGTCCTAACGATTTGATTTGGTGAACTATCATGAACTAACGAATATCTTTCGATATAAAAATAGAAATAGCAAAAAAAGTGGTTTGGGGTGGTTAACGTGAAGTTAGCCACCCCATTTTGTTTTTTAAAAAAATCGACGTTACGATCGGGTCCTAACGATTTAACCTGCTGAACAAACATGAACTAACGATGAACTAACGATACCGATATGCCATTTGCGGGCAAACGGTTTGGGGTGGTCAACTTCACGCGGGCGGGTTTCTATGGTTTATCGGGTCGCTGATTACAAAATCAACACTTAAGGGGTTGAAATGGGGCCTGATAGTTGTATGGGGAATTTTTAAACGTTAAACCAATTTAGATGTAACTTGGTATAGAGATAGTTTGTATCCCGGGAAGGGACAAAATAGTTGAAAGTCTTATGGGGAATTATTAACAGCTGAATCGATTTAGATGAAACTTGGTATAGAGATAGTTTGAGTCCCGGGAAACGACATACGATAGCTTTTATCTCGAAAATCAATCCTTAAGGGGGTGAAATGGGGGTTGGAGGTTTGTATGGAGATTTTTTTACCGCGAACCGATTTAGATAAAATTTGTTGTGGATATAGTTTGAGTCCCAGGAAACAATATAGAATATTTTTTATGAAACTTGGTACATATAATATAGATTGAGTCGCGAGAAACAATATAGGATAGTTTTTATCAAGAAAATCAACCCTTTAGGGGGTGAAACGGGGGTTGAAAGTTTGTATGGGAAATTAATAACCGATGAATCTATTTAGATGATTTGATATGGAGATAGTTTGAGTTCTGGGGAAGGGAAGGATATATAATAGTTGTTATCCCAGAAGTCATTCCTTAAGCGGGTAAAAAGGAGGGTGGATTACTAATTCCACGCAAATGAAGTCGCGGGGAAAAGCTTCTATTCAAGAATAGAAATCTGTATTAATCATATCTCTATAATATATCTCTCAGCAGTAGTAAGTCGTTTATGATGGCGTAACAATTAAACAATTATTGCAATCATTTCTTTAAAATAAAAAATAACGGAACCGCCTTCACCAAAACGTGGTATACCGAAACCTCCAGGATGTAACGAATACTTTTCCGAAAACCGCATCTAAATCAGTTCAGCGAAACGCAAGATGATCGCGGACAAACATACATTCCTACATACAAACATACGAGTCTAACTGAGAACCTCCTTTTTTAGTACTTTTAGTACGTGGGCGAAGCCGCGGGAAAAAGATAGTGCATAAATAAATCAGAAGCCAGTAAACAATCATTACCATACAGTAGAGGACATATTACAAGAATCTTAGATCATACGTGTCAGGGCTGAGCGCATCCTAGCGTGGCTTTATTTGCCTGCTTTTTGTGCCTAAGCTAGACATAATCTTGCTTAGAGCTAGTTTTATGCGATGAATATTCATGCTACTGTTTACATGTGCAGTAATTGTCGGTTGGTTAAACAGTATTTCTGTGCGGTGACGATCTTTAAAAACGTGACGTCAAGCAATATAAATGTAATGTAAAAACTCTTTATTGCTTAGAAAAAATGGAAAAGTAGAAAAATCCACTGCCTCAGGCGAGACTCGAACTCGCGACTCTGGGATACATGCCCATCGCTCTGACCAACTGAGCTACTGAGACACACCTGATGGCTGCGAATTTCTCTACTATATCCCATATGCGTCTTAGGGGGACGCCTAGCGACATCTGCCGAAGAAGTCTTTCACTTCTCAACCGGCCATCGGAGTCCCAAGTTGTATTGAGAATTCACAGATAACAATGCGCTACCCCATACTACAATTAACTTTGTATTAAGCAGAACGTCTGCTAACGATACCACAATACTTAGAAAAAATGGAAAAGTAGAAAAATCCACTGCCTCAGGCGAGACTCGAACTCGCGACTCTGGGATACATGCCCATCGCTCTGACCAACTGAGCTACTGAGACACACCTGATGGCTGCGAATTTCTCTAATATATCCCATATGCGTCTTAGGGGGACGCCTAGCGACATCTGCCGAAGAAGTCTTTCACTTCTCAACCGGCCATCGGAGTCCCAAGTTGTATTGAGAATTCACCGATAACAATGCGCTACACCATACTACAATTAATTTTGTATTAAGCAGAACGTCTGCTAACGATACCACAATGCTTAGAAAAAATGGAAAAGTAGAAAAATCCACTGCCTCAGGCGAGACTCGAACTCGCGACTCTGGGATACATGCCCATCGCTCTGACCAACTGAGCTACTGAGACACACCTAATGGCTGCGAATTTCTCTACTATATCCCATATGCGTCTTAGGGGGACGCCTAGCGACATCTGCCGAAGAAGTCTTTCACTTCTCAACCGGCCATCGGAGTCCCAAGTCGGAGTTACAAAATTAATTGTAGTATGGGGTAGCGCATTGTTATCGGTGAATTCTCAATACAACTTGGGACTCCGATGGCCGGTTGAGAAGTGAAAGACTTCTTCGGCAGATGTCGCTAGGCGTCCCCCTAAGACGCATATGGGATATAGTAGAGAAATTCGCAGCCATCAGGTGTGTCTCAGTAGCTCAGTTGGTCAGAGCGATGGGCATGTATCCCAGAGTCGCGAGTTCGAGTCTCGCCTGAGGCAGTGGATTTTTCTACTTTTCCATTTTTTCTAAGCATTGTGGTATCGTTAGCAGACGTTCTGCTTAATACAAAATTAAAACTCTTTATTGTACAAAAACAAGTCAAAAATAATATAATAACAAGAAAACGCAAGTACAAAGACGATCTTATCCCTTATAAATGAAAAGTTTATTGCGTTAAATATGGTACACGTTACCGAATGTTAAATACAGAAGACTCTTTTATTAGGAGACCTATTACTAAGTTTTAGGTAATGAATTACTACTTAAGTGCTTACTATAACTTTTTCTTAATATGCCAACTGAATATCGTACGAGAATCCACTAGTTCCTTTTTGTATATGTACCATCAGGTTCATAATTGCATACCCAATTTATCAATGAATTCATTCATAAATTGGGTATGCAATTATGAACCCGATTGTACCTACATCGTTACACAGTTTCAAGACTGACGATGTCTAGGCACGAAAACAGACATTTTTTTAACAATATTATTATACTTTAGTAAGATACACTAAATACTCTTCAATAATCGGTAAGTTTGTGTCAGGTAATGAAACCGGAAAGTAATTGAAAACAAGTACTTACATATTAAGAAGCAATTTCGCACAATTCAACAACGAGTTTACAATTTATTGTACTTACTGATTCGGCATGCAAAAATATGCACCCACTATAGACTTTATAATTACATAGAAGACTCTAAATCACGTCACTTTAGTCACTTCGCGCGACATGTTTCGGAGAGCTTAGATCTCCATCTTCAAGCACTAAGAGTGCTATTTGAGTGTATTTACAGTTGTGTCCATATGTTTAATGACAACAAATAACTGATCAGCTACGCCTTATTACTTATTACAGAGAGATATCAATGTTACTCTGCGTCCGTAGGAAACACCTTAGACAACCCTACACGTGATCCCTGGGTGGTGCTAAAAGTGTAACAAACTTGGCAGCTGCACTGTCCCATCTGGACCTCGCAGCACTCGCTGGATTTTCATTATCATCTGCTTTCCCATTACTACTACCCTAGGGAAGAAATACCTATCTATATCCAGTAACATGTAGCCATACGATAAATAATACAGAAAGATATAGTACATTCTATCATGGTCAAGTATGTCGATTGTTCAATATGAATGGGATAGTAATTAATTGTAATGGCGCTCGCGTCGAGATGCTTTTGTCTTGTCACGTAACAGTTAAGACTAGAATGTTTAAGCGACAAGATGGCGCTTTCAGTTAGTTACATGTTAGAATAGCATAGGACGAGGGTTTTAATGGCTGTTTCAACTTCAACTGAAGAACTATTTAAGTAAATATCAGAACAAAAAAATCTAAAATAACTCTTGAAATAGAATGATCATTGTCGACTAGGATTCAAGTAAAATAAAGATCATTGAAAAATTAAGCAGCAATAATACTATTAGAGGAGTTCGCAAATCTGGCAAAATAAATGTAGAAAATCTTGTAGTCCCCTAGTGGGTAAATAAAGTTAATCTATTTTGAGAAAATCTACCAAATCCGTTGCTTGAGCCTCTGCTGTCGCCCTTCAGCAAACCCTTTTCTATAATAAGGTAACATACAATGTATTACTTAGTATTTTTTTCCATAACAAGGTCCCCGTATCCCTCTGGTTTTTGAAAGCATCCCATTAGATTTCTATTTCTACGATTTTGGACTATACCGTTGTAGATGTTGTATGGATCAAAGTGAAAAGTTAGACTTGCGTATTTTTCTGGACGTTCATAGCGCAATCGCCTAAGGCGAACCAGTATAAGACGATCAGCATCATTGGCAGATAATTGCAGTTAGTAAAGATGACGCTATACTTTTTTATGTGAACGTAAATTAGACCGACACTTAGTCTCAAAGTTTAAGTGACTTTCGATTCGGACCCTTGCAATCCAGGGGAGTTACATGCGCGTTTTCCTTTAAAAACCTTATACTTGTCCTTCGCAGTAATAACTGTAACACTCTAAGATAGGATCCAAAACTTATAAATCCAAGGGTTCAAAATCAAGCTAGACCTAGAATAACCAGTTGTCGCGTCGGAATTTATCGTTGGTTGAGATGGAAGCGGGATTCTGGAACAATAACTGAAAGCCGGATTAAGGGGGATTTAGGCGTGGCCGGCTCCGTACTTTTATAACAACTCTTTCCGACTCTTTGTTGTTCGTACAATACTTATTTTCAGATGCAAGCGGTGTAGAATTCTCTTTGTGTTTCCAAGATTAAGACTTTTAGCCGTAATTCGGGAGCAGTAACAAAAATTGATGCAGAGCTATTGCGGTGAATAAATTAAATTGATCATTTTCGGATTTTGAAGTTCATCAGAGATATTACCAAAGCGGTTAAAAACCTCATTGCTTGAATACTCTTTTTAACATTGCACAAATATTCATTGATAATGAAACGTAAGATTGGTTAAAGCATGTGTTGTCGTTGGCATGAGGTACTGAAGTGTTATATGATTCTGGCAACGATTATAAATGTAATCCTATTAAAAAATAATTCAAGCTTCGTAGGCACATTTTATAACAATCTATCCAAAAGATGTTACAGATGTTATCCAGAAATACCTATCTTGACGTCACAACTCTCAAGTATTTTATTTCGGGAACTAACCAGTCGGCCGAATTTATTTACTCGCCTGATGCCGTATCGATGAAAACGGTATTTACAATGAAAACCGGCCAAGAGCGTGTCGGGCCACGCTCAGTGTAGGGTTCCGTAGTTTTCCGTCCGTCACAGTAAGTGTCCCCACTTAAGAGTTAAAATAACACCGCCATGTAGGATATGATATGAGCGTTCCACGTACAGCGACATCTATCGGCAAATTAAGTAAACTATTGCGCGCGAGCTTAAAGCATGGAAGATGATTTTTATGGGATAATTCTTTATTACGTGAACCGATTTTCACCGTTTTTACTTTATTTGAAAGCACGTCATTTCATTGTGTTTTTGTAGAAATGACAGGTACAATAAACACCTGCTTATACGGATAAATTACAAACTTAATTCAGAAATTATTTTGTAGTTTTATTTCAAAAACTATTCAACCTATCAAAATAATTTTCCTAGAAAGTTTTTATAAAGTTCTACTTTTGAGATTTTTTTCATTTTTTAAAACTTATGGTTCAAAAGTTAGAGGGGGGGACATATTTTTTTTTACTTCTGGAGCGATTATTTCCGAAAATATTTACATTATCAAAAAATGATTTTAGTAAACTCCTATTCATTTTTAAATACCTATCCAACAATATATCACACGTTAGGGTTGAAATGAAAAAAAAAATCACTCCCCACTTTACGTATAGGGGAGGTACCCTAATAAAACATTTTTTTCCACTTTTTATTTTACCACTTTGTCGGCGTGATTAATATACATATTAGTACCAAATTTCAGCTTTCTAGTGCTAACGGTCACTGAGATTATCCGCGGACGGACGGACGGACGGGCAGACATGGCGAAACTATAAGGGTTCCTAGTTGACTACGGAACCCTAAAAAACACCTCTACACTATATGCTGAGAAGCACTTTATCTTGTTAGAAAAACAGCATATTTCAAACGGGTAGAAGTCTGGTTATTCGGTGTGTAAAATCAGCCGTATTCTTTTGGAAAATCGTGTAACTTCAATCACGCAAGACCTATGATCTTACGTGATTGAAGTTAGTAGTAGTGTGAGCCTCAAAAAATAAAACTATGATCGTAGATGATCGAATAGTGATGTACTATTTTTGGTTGTTCTATAATTGATGGACTTGTCTTGAAACATTAAAAATAACTATTAAAAGTATAAACTTATTAAAAATGATTTCAGGAATCAAGTATTACAAAATGTATCTCAAAGAACACAAAAATGATATATTATTATGGCCGGTACTAAATTTAGATGCAACAAGGAGTTAAGGCGAGGAAAGTAATGAAATGTGAATTTTAATCCGCATAAGATAAGGCCGCATATCCAGTGAAAGGTTGGCGGCGAAACGGTTAAGTAACTGAATTCTGTAGTGAAGTTTCAGGGCAAAGTTGGTATCTTACGAGTGGCGTTATCAGATATAACGTAAGACCTGTATCTCGGTGACGCAAGTCTGGCGCGGTAAATGTTTAAGATCAACTTGCAGGTAAGTAGAAAGAAAAAAAAAACATTTATTATATATTAGTATGAGCTCGTAAGCTCAAATGGTTGATGTAATTCGGAAAGCGGGTAAGTGGGACTGGGCTGGTCATATGTACAGTTAGGTGCATAACTGAACCAATGTGCATCACTTTGACACGTTTCTTTCATTATTTCAGAAGAGGCTAGTTATTAAGTTACTATTTTATTATTAATTGGTAACAACGCTAATAAACTTACTGACCTATTATGTTATTGTAGATAAAAATAAACATTTTCTCTATTAGATAATATTTGGTACTGACTCAGTTTTGCACCGACATCGTTAAATGAAGATAAGTCTTATCAATTATGAAAAAAATAAAAACTTTCAGGTTATATTTGTTCGTCTCGGTGTCAGCTATGTATCCATATGAAAGCCAATTTCGATTCATTGCATTCACAATCTTGATTTTTTTATTCGTCCATGATTTTGAACCAAAAACCGTTAAACTAAATTTTTTTTATTTAACCCGATATTGATATTTTTCTTTTACACAACCAGGTAAGCCAATAAGTTGAAATAGTACATTATATGCTCTTTAAAATGAGGTGTATGACTTTTATATCACTCACGTATTTTTATGGTTATCTCAGAATGAAGTCCGCTACAAAAATTAACTAACGAGAAAGTTGTTCGGCCATTTGCCTTGACTCAGTTTTGCACCTGACAATACATTGCCAGTAACTAATTACAAAAATAAGCCTGATTTAAATGTTTGATAACTAAAATAATGGTCGTGGAATTCCTTACTTTAAATGAGTTACTGAATTGGGAATGCCTAAGAAAAAATGAAATAATGGGAAAAATAAATTAGGTGAAATTTCACAGTTTTCGGTATGAAACTGAGAAAAATGTATAAGTCGGAAGAAAATAATTTGTGAAGCAGTTTTGTAGCGGTACCCAAGGATTAATATTTTACGTTTAGAACTTTTATGTAACTTTGATTGTTATCAAATTATTTACATTTTACTAAGGTACTAATTTTGACTCAGTTATGCACCTAACTGTATGTCGCAGGCCGAATGACAACTCATTTGGCTAAGATCGCCACTGAGTAGCAACCTGACAGCTTAAATCGAGGACACGGAATGAGTTTCACTCGTTTTTGATAGAATGGTCAGAGACTGCTTAGAGAGAAAATGGTGGGAGAGGAATTGTTTCAGCAGTAGGACAGTATAGAATCACAATAATAAGTTCACCTATGTAAAAATCTCTCAAGCGTGTGCGCATATTATTTTGAAGCGTTCGTCCGCTTCGCAACTTTCGATGCTGATTGTACATAATAACACGTTGGGACCACGTATCTAAACAACCAAGCCTCTTAACTTATTTACACGACAAACTATCGATCGAGTTCCTTGACTCGGCCCCTTTACAATAGACTTATCGATGGACTGAATTATTCACACTGTTGGCTTAAAATATAGACTTGCTGGTAGGTGCACTGTCCTACTTTGTAATTCTAGACTGGACCGGATAACGTAATTCAACTAGGTCCTAACAATAAAGTTAGTTCAACTAGTATGTACAACTGTTTTTCACACACAGAACACGGCTGTCGAAGCACAAACTCGCTTTTCAATACATACTTTCAATACATGGGCGCTTTGTACAGATTTCTAATGATAGCGCCAACAGCTCAATTGGTCTAAGAGCTGGCCACGTCAGATATGACACAATAATGAGAGCAATGAAACCTGTCTAGTAAGAATGCTTTACCATCCTTATTGCTAGATCCGGGCATCTGGCAGCTTTTAATGGGTGGAAGTTAGAGTGACAGACCAACAAAGTTTTCAAGTTGGAAAAAAGTAATACCCAAATAGGTAAAAACTGCCAAAGTTGTGTCATTTATAGAGGACAGGGTCTATATTTTAACATTAGATTTAAAACCATTGTCTATTATTGCGGAAACAAAAACGGTAGGTACGCGACTAACTAAAAATTGCATTATACATCATTTGCAACTACTTTCCCCCAACAGAAACTTCTGGATATGATATAATCTAATTAATTACATAATTTCCCATAATATTGCATCAAACCCAGAACTCTAGAATTTGTTTTCTTCAAGTTATTTGCATTCTTTGACATCCACCACTTTACATGTTGCCAGATGTCCGGATCTAAAAATAAGCATGGTATAGCAAACTAACTAGAGGGGTTTCGTTGCTCTCATTATATCTGACGTGGCCAGCTCTCCGTCTAAATTCAGTTGAGTCGCCGCTTAGGAGTTGTACGTTCCGGATCCGGGAATCCCGTATTCCACGAAATCTTATTTGAAAGTTATAATAATACCTACGCATTTATTTGTGAAGGATAGTGTGGGTAGTAGGTAATTTTGTTAATTACATGCATTTACTAACATCAACAGCCCATATCGATTTAATGATAGTTACGAGTACCACTCGATGTAAAGTTAATTAGTAGTGTAGGTTATTTAATTAATTCACGCGTCAAGATATTACCTGTACGTTAATGACAAGTTAAGTACGTTCACGTGTAAATTATGCTTATCTACAAATTCTACATATCGTACACGTGATACCTTGGTAAAATGCGTGTAATGCCATTTGGTTAGATTTCCCTTTGCATTTTAGATTAATTCGCCGGAGTATGCTGATAAATTTAAAACCAGTGCAAACGAACTGAAATAGATGTCATAAAGAAAGAGTTACCAAGACCTCCAGGTGTCGGGCTGAAATCATAACAGTTTTTTCTGCAATGGCAGTGAACCTCTGGGCTACCCGGTTCACGACGACAAATCGGCACTCGGTTAAATTTCTCGTAGGCTATTTTTGTAAATGGTAACTAGCTTTACTTCGAAACCAATTAACGTGTCTGAATTAGTCATGAAAGGGGTAATAGGGTGAGCTGTCTTTAGTGTCATTACAAATTTGAATTTCGAGTGTGTTTTGAAATATGTTCAAATCTAGGTCATCTTATGCTGTGGTAAAACGGTGCATGCCAACGAAATGTCTATGTCAAATATTAAGAAGGCTCTACGCAGCCAAGTTTTAAGAACCTTTCACGTGTCTAAACTTATTAAGCAAAGTTACGATTAATAAAATCATCAACTTTCCATGTACATCGCGTATAAAATGTTCATAATATTCCCACAAATGCGAAGTTTTAAACTGGAGTTTGCTGCTTCGTATAGCAAGCCGTTTGATTGATTACGAGTCTACTTGTAACATTTTGCTGGAAAGTTATGAATATTAATCGAATTATTATATAAAATAATGTAACGCTAAATATATGACATTGATAAATAACATTTTAAGGACACAATTGGGCTAAGGGGCGTTTTTTGTATTTTAAGGGTTTTTAAAATGGATTCTTCCAACTCCAGGGGTGATGCGACATGCAGGCGACATGCGCGTTGCTGATCCTTTAAGAATCTGTACGCTCATTTGAAAATCCATACTGTCGTCTCTCGCTAAAACCTCGGCAATCCTTACCATACCTAATTGGCGAAAGTACCTAAGCACGCACTTACTGCAACTAATCAACTAACTTTAATACAAGTACTGACATTACGACTCACATTCAATTTGCAATAAACTAGATGCACTTGGCTACCTACATTTAAAATGGAACTCGACGAAAGAATTTCCCTGATTCATTTTCGTTCTGAAAGAAATACTGCCGCTGCCGACAATATTTCTTAGTTATACTTTTTCCCTCTATTGCCTTGTAGAATTTTATACTTTATCGCGAAGATTATTCGGTTAACTTCAGAATGATAATTTGAACAAGATACGAGCTATATAAAGTAATATGCTCCTGGTTGTTCATAAATTTAAGAACAGACAAAGGTTGGATACGTTTGTGTATTCAAGTCCGCGAGTACTCGTACCTATGTTATTTTCAATTCATGCTATTAATTTTTGAGATGACGTTCCTTTAGAAATATTAGGTCGTTTAGCGCTTGAAATACTTTATTTGTTGTCAGACCTTTCATAATAAGTACTAATATTTCATAATAAGTCGCTATCAGATATATTGGAGCGGCCAAAGTGGTCACACATATATCTGAATAACGTCTCTAATATTGTCAAGGCGATAGTGTATGTTAAGATATTTTAGGTAGGTATGGCTATTTGAACGTAATCAAGAATTCTAACCATGGTTCAATCTTGGATGAAATTTCCCGATAGCGGTATTAAAAAAAAGAGTTATTTTTTATGGAGATTATTATTAGCAATGACCTTATTTTATCGCTCTTTTGTAATTATCAGGAAATCGCACTGTTACTTGTTTATACAATCGTTAGCTTTTTTATACTTTTCTCTGAACAGCGAAAGATTTCAAATTATTTTGTTCAATGAAATAGGTATTACAGACAAACGTACATTAAAAATAGGTATTAAAGACAAAGGTAGATTTACAATTTTCGCAATCAACGTGTTATGTACATAATTCAGAAACGGAAATACAACAGACATGAGGAAAATAACGTCATCATCATCATCTTACTAATATAATAGTGAGAAAAAACAGCCATTGACACTGGTTTCACTGACAACTCGCGTTTGCATTTATAGCACGTCATTGGTAAGATGCCAACAGCAAGAGAGATCTCGAATCGAATACAAAATCTAACGATTGTACACTTTTGACATGAGGATGCCTTAAGAGGAGGAGGATGTATTTCTACCCCGAAGTCTAGAAAAAAATTCAAACTTAAAATTAAAATGTATAAGAAGCCTATATATTTTTCCTCCTCAACACATCAATAAAACGTCTCAAGTGATTTTAAATCTAAACGGAGTGATTTCTTAACACCCATGAACAACGAAAACAGGTCAACTTGTTGGAAATTTCTTTACGAAGTGATCAGATTTCTTTGTACAGTATAGATTTTACTGGTACACTTTTGTAACTCTTGAACTTGCCGCACATATGGTTAGCAGAATTGGATTGGGAGTCGGGAGATGCCTGTTACCTTAGTAAATTATAAATCCAATTTGCCAACTTTTTCAAACCTAGACAATACGCTAGCCTTGTTGAGGACTTACCCCCTCATTCATAAGTTTCATAACGTCTCACTAGCCCCAATGAACTAATAATCGTTTGTCACTTTTACAGTTGCGTTGGTTAGAAAGTTAGAAACAGACAAAACATAAATTAACTAATAAAGAAGCCTGTCCGACGTTTATAAATAAGCGGGTTAATGTTTAAATATCATACTTAGTCGGTTCATAAGTTCTGTCACTAGGGTTTGAACTAGTAAAATAGGAACTGTTAGAGGTTGCTAAATTTAATTTTAATTTATTTATTTAATACAGACAACATGATCCATTTTTGAGTTAGTATTTTATTTAAAACTATGCTGCTTACTATTTCAATATATGGTTAAAAAGCCTATTTAACACTGATTAATTTACGATATTATTTAAGGAAAATAGTTGTGGCAGTTTTACACAATTCCCTGTAACATTCCAAAAAGCGCAATAAAAAACCACGTCAAAAACACGCGCCCTGTTCGAGTTGATTTTTACCATAATTATTTTTATTCAATTTTAAGAGACTTCAGTCTAGCATACTGCATTAGCTAGATCTTTTTCCTTCATTTTAATATATAATTAACATGGACTGACAAGAAGGCTAGTATACATAATTTTGGAAGACTACCTTCATGTGTGGCATAAAAATCAACGTGTTTTGCTCAAAACTGTAAAATATGTTGAGGTTCAGGAGAAGAATAGCTGAAGCACAGACTTGTAAGTCAACCAAATATTGGTGTTGAAATATGCCTTAATCATCTACTTTCATAAAAATCACAATTTGTAACTCTGGAAAACTATAACAATGATCTTAACCAACTTTTGTGAAGTACAATTTTCATAAATCATCGGCGTGTTTGGGACTGACAACAATCTTCAAATTAACAAGGATCTATAAAATACGCGATCTTGATTATAAATTAATCATATCATATTTTAATCTGTATGAAATAAGCTTTCTAATCAGGTAATTTTTTTTAAATAAAAGTTTTGTATTATTTTATCACTTAAAACCCTTGTGACAGAACTTAAGGACCGACTAAGTACTTATATTCAAACAAAGTTAAACGCTAATATTGTCTTCGGTTGCCGCGATAGTTATTCATGAAATAAAACAATTAAAAACGCAAGTCTGTGAGCATGTCATGGATAGACCCAACCACTCAGTTAAATTTGACAAACCGCAAGTCCTTGTCAAGGAGAAACGATACATTCCCCGGATGTTGCGAGAGGCAATCGAGATTAAAAAATATCCAAATTTCAACAAAGAGGATGGTTTTTCGGTACCACCAGCTTGGGATCCAGTTATTCATTTGGTTAAGGAGCAAGCTAGACATAGGACTGTGAGACCATAATGGTGGACAGTGTGGACACTAATAATAATTTAATACTAATTTAAAAAATAAAAATGAAAATAATAATTAATAATAATAAAATAATTTGTTTAATAATTTGTTTTGTAATAAAAAATAATTTGTTTTTATAAAGGCCCCTCCAGCATGTGCAAACACTAAATTTGTTTAATATTTAATATGTGGGTAGGTTTGCATATTGAGATAGTTTTTGAACGGAGGTAATTGTACATTTTCCCTCAGTCGACCCGTTGACCACGAACGCTGTAAAGTGTTTGAAACGTCGGGATGTAATTTAAACTCAATACACGCGATAAAATCCGTTTTTAATTGTTTTATTTCATAAAGTTAAACGCTAATAACATAGCACCCGCATTCCCAGAATATTTCCAACAGAAGCGGAATTTAGACCGTTTCGCGAACGTCTGAATCAGCCGGAGAAATTGGTGATTCATGGAATACCGAAGTCAGACTTCACGGAATCGATGTGACCTAGATTGTGCAGGTTACTTGGTTTTTAATCGAAAAGGCAACAAAGTAATAATCGTTAATTTTGACATTATCGCGATAGTAGTAATGGCAAGAAGCCAGCGGTCTTGATTTAATCCAGTTTACATACCTAGTTACCTATGTACAGTAGACGAATTAAAAGCAGTCTGGCGTCGACAGTAGCAGAAGAATACGACCCAAAATTATATTACCTAGCCTTAGATGATAGTCTGTCTATCAGTCAGCGGGTGTATTTGTATACCTTCAATAGGTAGACAGTTGGCAATTTCTACTGAGTAGGTATGCATATATTTCTATCGTCATTAATGGATTAAAAGGAACCTTCTGCATAGTTTTCTTCTCTCTGTTGTATACATAAAGGTACAGAACCCTACTTTTTGCGTGGTCCAACACAATTGGTCAATTGTTAATTTCGTTGCTTACCATGCTATACAATGTTCAATAAATTTTGTACATCGGTTGACCGACTTCGAAGTCTCGGCTTTTAATTTCGCTCAAGCCGAATATCGCCTCACTTTTTCAGATTTTACGCTAACTTCAGAATTCATTTCCCTACAGAATGATGTTCAAATATTCAATGTTCTTCCGTGGTTCATATTGCATGTTTTGTATCATTTAACGAGGCAGACACAAATATGTTTTATACATTTCCGTGCCCTTTCTTCAACCTTCATTTTCGAGGTCACGTTCCGAATGAAAGATCTTATAAATTATGTAGGTACTCCAACACTTTTGGTTTGAAAGCTACACCGTCAATAACTCGATGGCTATAAAATTTTATCGACTTTCTTTAAGATAATGTAAAGTGGTTTAATCCGGTCATTATCAGACGGTGAGTGCCGATAAGTATCGAAGTTAGAATTTTCTGTTTTGCATGATTTCATGGTGTTGTGGTGCTTTTGGTAACACAAGTCGTCATGGGGAAAGTTCTAAACTTATTATGATATTAAGTTTATATTTCAAACATTTAAGGTGTTTTCGAGTCAAGATGACAAATCTGGGCTTTCTACAGAACTAGAGTGATAGAATAAATATCAGCCTTGAAATATAGAGAATAGTTGGACATTGATAATCGAAATACTCGTCGTAAATCGGTTATAAAATAAGGATGAGTTAATATCGTTACCCGGGAACGTATAGGTAGGTACAAAAAGCAAGCTTTTAATGGCTCAAGTTTTGTTATTCCCTCTCGGGGTCCAGTACTACTTCTACTCTATGGGGGTGGTTTATTTTACCATAAACACGGGAACCACGTTAAAATGCCCAAAACACTTTTGTTGTGGTCAGCACAACTTAGCCACGAAGGTGTCGTTTCCTGACCAGTGTGCGTCGCAGGACGGGATCCTTTCACTAATTTATTCTGTTTAGAGAGCTACCTGCGATTTCTCTAAAGGCTACAGAGGGTTATCATGATGTTTCATCCATTACTTAATAAACGCCATATTACACGTCAATTTATTGTTCGTACATCCACTTTCTTAGGTCCACAGTTGGCCTTTTTAGCTACCTACAGTATTTTAATAGGTACCTACGCTGTTGTCCATATTTTTTACATCACCTTGTTTTGGTTATAAAATGTTTATTTTATAGATTAGTCATATATTGCCGCCACTATAAATGCAACGTGCTACGAGTTTCAATAAACACTACAATAATAAGACTACTGCTGAGACCAAACGCCATCTTATTACATCACTTCTCTTTTTTTTTCGCATGTGGTGCACAATAAAGAATATTTATTATTATTTCTTAAGGTTGAAACGCTATGTACGACTTTGGCTATATTGCTAATGATTATCTTTTCTTAAAGGTTGCCTAATTAAGCTATACTTTACAACCGTTCTAATGTTTATTTAGCAAACGAGTAAAAGGCAAGACTAAAGTTCTCACTTCTGAGTCGTATCGTTTACATCGGCCTAATGGAAATTTTTGGATTACCGATGAGTGGAGTCAGGCTTCTCGTTACGTTATTACTATAAACATATTTCTTATATATCATATATCCTTCACTTCACTTCTTAAGGCGTTCACAAGGCTACATGAGGTAACAGTTTAGAATCTATTCCTACCTGATCAGGGCTCAGCGAGCTGTCTCCCCCTGCGTTTCTTTCCTGGTTCTGCGCCGTCCGCTCCTGCTTGCAGGCCGTGTGGTACTCTAGCCTCGTACGCTCCACCTTCTGGAGAAACTTGGCCCAGGGCTTCTGCGCTTTCTTGAACGCTTCGTCCATTTCTTTCCTTTCTTTTAGCTGGATCATTGACTGTGGACAAAGAGGAAGAAAATTAGTTGAGTTGTGCAAAGTAATCCTTATAATCTAACTTCTGATGCGCCCATTCAGATGGTAGCGCATTTTCAACCGACTTCAAGATTTCGAAGCAGGTTCGCAGTTCGTCGGGATCTTTGTTTTTGCTTGTTTTTTATGTAAGTATGTTCACCGATTATTCGAAAAGGGCTGGACCAATTTGGACAATTTATTTTTGTTTCAAAGAGTATACGTCACAGTTGGTCCCATTATCATCAGGTCAGGATATGATGATGGGATCCTGGAGAAATCGAGGGAACTCTTCAAATATTATAGGCACACCTATAGTGATTCGAGTATTTTTTTAAATTTAGCTCGGGCATTCTCTTTTGTAAAGGTGGTATAGGCTAAGTGAAGTCAGTTCTTTTTTGTTTAAAATTATTGTTAAGTAATGTTTAGGGGGAGCAATCATCAGCGTATAGTAGTAATAATAAAATTAAATTTGAAAATGCCTATTATTTTCTTTAATCCTTGATATATTTGGAATACAGTTATAAGCTCTAGAGTCTTCGTCTTATATAGACAAACTATATACAGTATATACATACACACACGATAATTATGTAGTTTAGGTATACGATACGTGGGGGTGTACGTCGAACATTTCTGTTCACCACACGTGCCGCCGCATCTAAGGCGGAGATTTGCTATGTTTGAGCTTAACCTAAAGCTACAAACTTGTTGGCTCCGCGGTTAGCTGAAACAGGGTGACTATTCCCATATATACTAACAGCAGTTCGTTTTACAGGTAAAACCAGTGTATGAATGACCGAACAGCGACGACTACTTTTATCGCAACAAGTCTTAAATCGTGGTAAAAGATGGACAATAACATGAATCCACTGAAGTAGTCATACATCATCCAGAAAGACGACAGATTAATAATCATAAATATTCAGATAGAAAAGATTGTCCACAGAGAGACTTTATCGCGTAAAAAACGTATAGATGTAAATCCTAATATCTCTACTACCTGTTCCCTGAGTGTCTATTTTGGAATATGTTAGTAGAATGTTCGTTTTAGCTAAGAAAGCGTTGGGAACACAGCTTGTTTGGCAAACATTAGTGTGGTCGTGCGGTCAGACATATGCTTCACCTGTTATAGCCAAGTAGCAAGGAACTTTCAACGACATTCGTACGTTACTATATAGAGAGATAATATTAAACTGGGAAACAGAGGAAACTAGAATTTAGGATCTAATATTTGTTCTAGTAATAGTTGATTATATGTTTTAAATCTTCACATAATTTTTATAACTAGTAGATAGAGCAGTTATGCAGAATATGCACCCGACAGGAATATTTTTTGAAACCATGGGTATTTAGTTATCCAACCTGCCTGAGTGGTATATCAACTCTTCTGATTGGAAAATATAAAATACTATTTTACACAAGTCTAATAAGCTCCTAGGTCGCTGCAATCTATTAAGGAAGTGTCGCAATTTATATGCGGTCGGTATAACTTTATTTTTATCTTCTGATATGAAGAAAACTGTAGTAATCTCAGTGGCGGTACTTCCATACAAGCCCAAAAGCCGGGCTTGCCCTAGTTGCCTCACCGAAATTACGTATTTTAATCGTCGCGCTAAATAACCCGTATTAATTATTTCGAGTGAGCTGTTTATACATTTTGCCACACGCAACAAAGTGTCGCCACTGCCGCGCAAACGACTGAGGCAAACGAAACTAAACGTAGCGCATGCCATCCCGCTCGCACTCACCGCCGCCGCCGCCTTGCAAGCGGCATGTAAGCGGGCATTCATTTCGCCTATACAAATCGCCCTATTGGTGTCTGTACAACGAGCAACAATTTTTGCCCGGTGTACCTATAGCAAAATACGGCGATTTAAAACCAGCTTTTTGGTGTGAAGTTGGCCGCATGCCGTAAGATCGCGCGACGCAAGTGAGCGTTAACGGACAACTTCAAGTGTATTATATTACAAAAGTCGAATTTGACATGCAAATTAATTGTTTGAGCACGTAAATGTGAATTGAATGGTATTGTGGTGAGGTGAGGTTACGAGTTAGTAAAAGTGCTTAATTCTTTTGTAAAACTTGTAAAAGTGTTAAAATTACTTATTAATAATGGATGAAGCCGTTCCTTGTGACTGTTTGAGGTACGTCCAAGTGTTGATCATGATCAACAAAGGCAAGGTAAAATCTCTGAACTTTGTTCAAAATCAATGTGGCGTTAAACCTAATACCCGGCTTGTGTTATTTGTAGGCATGTATCAGATAAACCAGTTGCATAAGCGAAAATTTAGTAGGGCTGCTTACAAAATACACTAGGCTAGATTGTTAGTTGTTTTCATTCTAAATAAATTATATTGCTGTTGTAGCATATTTTTTTCGAAAGATGATGACATTTTGAGTATATAAAGATTGAATAGTTAGTACGAAATCATGTCTTTAGGCTTGCCCTACTCCAAACCTCTGGGCACGCTACTGAGTAATCTAGGATAATGAAATGACATTATATTGCCTTTTGCAATAAAACGAACGAGTCAATCGAACCATTTAGATGTTTCCGTTAGTACAATTACTGAAATATTATTTTACACGATAAAGCTGCTGGATAAATTATATTATGGCTCAGCAATAATAGATCAAGAGTAGGCCGTAGGCAACCCTACGTCATCGAGTAGCAGTGAAAAGTTATAAAGTTTATTTAGTACTTGGTAGCCTGAGCTAACCTTGGAGCATTGTGTACAGTCAGAAAAAATATCATCATAAAATCAACCTCACCGAGTAGCAAACTGAACCTTACGCCATTCGAAAGTAATAATTACACCTAGATATTTTTCTAGCACGAACGAATTGTTATAAGTGATTGACAAAATAAAAACATCGACAATCCTGTTATCGATAAGTACCTACATACTACTTCAAAACAAAATGGGTTTGTGATATTCTTAGTCAATTTGAAAGACAATTTCGGTGTGTGTGTGTGTTATATAGCACCTTATGGGATGATTAATACAGTGACACGAATAAAGAAAGTTACGAAAGTATTCCAAATTATTTGTAAAGTATGTAAAATATAAATAAATTGATAGTTTTGCTATTATTATCTATTTTCTAACGCACCTTATTACCCTATATACATATATTTGTCTTTGTATTACCTCTATGACGTTAAAGTGGTACTTATCGATAACAGGACTGTCGATGTTTTTATTTTGTCAATCACTTACAACAAGTTGTTCGTGCTAGAAAAATATCTAGGTGTAGTAATAATCAACCCGGTAATAACAAAAAATGGTAGCCGACCTTAAACCTGAAACTTGTTATTCAGCCAAGTTTTATGTTTTAAGGTGAAAAATCGACAACGCAAGTAAGACGTGCAAATGCGTTCACGGAATGGTTTAAATGCAGTTTTACGCGGTACATAAGACACTGCTTATCAACAAGTGCCGAAATATAAGAGGTTGCATTGCCCAAAACTGGCAACTTCATCATTCTACCTCATCAAAAATGATTGAAATATTTCGTAGAAGATAAAACTTATGCAACTTTAAAAGAATAAAATCCTAAAATGTACCTCTACTAGTACCTCTATCCTGTAAACATTCTGACAATTAATGTATTTATCAAAAGTCATTAATTACACTATTCTGTTATTTCCTCGCAAGTGTGTTGAAAAATGTCGTATGAAACGCGTGTGCTTGCTCATTACATAGCTCAGCTTCCTTAGCGCACTCACGTGCGTTCGTGCGCACAATATCGCTTCATATGTAATGATCAACTTAGCACACTTGTGTCATAATGTACTATTATATCCATCTCAGATTAACTCTGCTCACTGTCATGTCGAAATCATGAAAAAAAATGTATTCACGTAAACAACTAATAACTCTTAAAGTGTTTCTCAAGACCGTGAACTCGGTTAATCACAAATAATATTACATTGACGTTAAAACAATGGTAAGTATATTTACTCGAGCAACAATGAGAATGACAATACCTTCCTCGATAACCTTTGCTCATTCGTTTTGAACTTATAACCTTATGCAATAATACCTGTCAAATTTTAAACAAAAACTTCAAGACACGTAACATTGAAATAAAATTACAAGACTGGAAAATTGTTAAAGAAATGTTTTGAACAATTACATAGGTAAATAGTTCATATTTCAGTTTTTGTACAGAGATTACAATTTTCATTAAATTCTAATAAAAGTCAGGGCACCAATTCGAGTTAGCAGCAGATCAGAAAAACCATAAATAGTGAGTTAGTTAATAACATATTATTAAAGAAAAAACACTTTACAAATGTATCAATAATCAATAATACAGTCAAATGTCGATTGCATCACTCATTCAGATGCTAATAAACAAAATAAGAAACATGTTTGTAGTTCTAAAATAAATAATATTGACTCAGAACTGAAGGTCAACAATTTTGGCTACCGGTGTTTAATTTGTTTACAATTCCAGCACGTCTAATGCTCCTTTTGAGAGAGAATTTCAGAAGTTTAATTAGGAACTTTGAAAGCATTTGTCTATTTCAAATGGATGTTGGGAACTGCCCCTTTGTAAGCTGGAATTCGGACTGGAAGTTTTGATTAATGAAACTTGGTACCTACATGAGAGCGCTCTCATGTATGTACCAAGTTTCATGGTAGACTGGCGGTAAGACGTCCGACTTTCATTCAATACGGAGGTCTCGGGTTCAAACCCCGGTTCGTACTACTGAGTTTTTCGGAACTTACGTACGTATTTACCAGACGCTTTTCGGTGAAGGAAAACATCTTAAGGAAACCAGACCTAATCCCGATAAGGCCTAGTTTCTCCTCTGGGTTGGATGGTCAGATGGCAGTCGCTTTCGTAAAAACTAGTGCCTATGCCAATTCATGGGATTAGGTTGTCAAGCGGACCCCAAGCCGGGACAAACGCTAGGAGGAAGAAACTTGGTAGATACATTAATGAGGAAATTCATAATGAGGAAAATGCGGGCAGAAAGCCAGAAAAGATGCAGAAGTTTTAAGGGATTAAATTGCAAAATGTAGTGACTTTGCTAAATATCACCGTTTATGACTTGAATTATAAAATGTAAAGTTGTATGTTGTAGAGTATTGTATTGGAATCAATTGCTACTAGATTTGAGGACTGTATAAATGACATCGAAATAGTAACAAGTAAGTATTATGTGATATAACTGATACTAAGCAAAATTTTAGATACAAAAGTTTTTAACCTAAATGCTTATCTGTCATCATAAGGTAAGTTCACTGTATGATTCCTATGATTTCAATAATAACTATAAACGCTTGCGCATTAATGTCAAGGTTGACTCCGTGACATCGATACCCGGTAGCTCCGTCCTTCTCGCTACGTATTTCCTGTCTCTTTAATTTTACTGCCATTAATTTCCATTGTGAACAACAGAATTACTTGAAATGCTAGATAGCGTTTATAAACAGCCTTGGTTGCCATAAAGGCGGTTCGTCTATATCTGTTACCTACGTTATGTTTGTTTAGGACAATATTCGCAAAATTATCGCGCAAGTTGCGGATTCTAAGGAATGCCGCGCCATTGCTTCGGGTCCGGAGTTGATTTGTTAAAGCATCTTTCCGAGGCTTTCTCATCGTATAGCAAGCAAAAGCAGCAGCCGGCAATGTGCCCAGTATGATTCTCACACGATTTTATTCTAAGCAATTAATACGAGCTTAGATAGTTTTGACCACCTTGCATGTTAATATTAATTTTGAACAATTCTGCCTCTTACGGTGCTTGCATTTGCATCTGCGTTCTCCGCAGTTGATGGCGTTTGTGAGGTGGCTCTGGTGTAACTTCACCTAGTAGTACATATTTTTTTGGCCTACTTTAATCTGTACCATGCACGTGCATTGCTTCAATAATTACCAATTCTGCATAATTCTGATACTCGTGATATGTCGTGTCGCCGTGATAGTAAACGGGACACGACAGGGCATGACGGGGCATACATTAAGCGTGTTTACATGTATATTGCGATGGGACAGGCTATTGAAAGGTTATGGACCCCTAGTGCCGCGGACACTTCCAGTTCTTATTGTATTAATAACCCCTTACGTGGCAGTTTATATCTCGTATAAAAAGTAACTCTGTGGAACTGTAATTGAACTTATGGGATGGACTAAAAGATGGTAGTTTCAAGTTTTGTTGATTACTTTGTTGTTACTGTTGTGTTTCTCGAGAATACCTAGGTGAATCTTACAATGACAGAAAGGATATTGTAAGAATCACCGGAGTTTCAAGCATTGGTCAGAAATTTTGAGGCTAATAAAAAAATTGTAGGAAACGCAGTAGGAAATTTTTCCGAAACGATTCTAGAACAAGGTGCTAACCACACCGCGATAACGACACGTCTCGATCATGATAACTATCACGCGATAACATCAGCGCTGGAATTTGACGTCCCGACATGTATCGGAGATTACTTATCTGCAACTATGTGCGTTGTTATATTTATTATTTTGTGCAGCGAGTCAATATTGCATTTGATTGTCGACTTTATTTATATGGTAAACTGAAGGTCTATTTTTGATTGACTAGTATTGTAATGATAGAAAGAAGTGTGTTACAGAAGTAACTAGAGGATGTTCGGCACATGGACCGTCAAATTGAACGATGTGATTAGGTAGACTAAATAACTTTTACTATGGGACCAACTCTGAAATCGCGAAACAATTTTTGACTGTTTCATACATTTCGGTCGATCAGATGTCGAAAGTTTCTATGGGCCTCTCCATAGATTTTTTTAATTTTTTGTGGGATTTTGAGATTGGTCTCATAGAAAAAGTTGATTAGTATGGCCATAGATAAATAGGATTACTTAATTCTCTTTGGTATAGCCTACCTAATCTCTTCGCATAATTTAATTCATGTGCCGAACACCCGAGAATGTGGAGTAAACGTTTTTGGATTGTGATCTAACTATTAGAATACCATTGCCAACGCTTTAATACAAGGGAGTCTTCACTGTGTTAAATACATAACTGTTGTCGTATAAACCTTCACCTTAATTAAGACATTATCATCAGATAACGCAATGTCAGCTCATCGGTTCATGTGCTGTGCTGACATCCTAATAATTCTGAAAATCAATGTAAAAAGTTTTATAACCATTGCCGTATAAGCTTGTAACCATAACCATAATTATAACATTATCATCAGATAACATTGCAATGTCGGCTCATCGGTTGATGTGATATCATCAAATGGCATCACGGCTGCGATCCTGTTATAGGGATGCCATCATTATTAAGTCATCTCGCTATCTTACCTTATTAAGGTTTTCTAGTATGTTTGATAAACTAAAGTGCCGTTAGAAAAAGTACTGAATTTTTCATAGATTATCTTAGCAGTGGGGTAGGTAAGACCTGTAGTAAGTAGAATCGTCGTCGTCGTTATTTAATAGTAGGGTTTGATGAAAAAACAGATTTGCAAACCGTACAAAATTTTACGCTATCCGCTTTTGCAAGACGAGTTTTTAGGGTTCCGTAGCCAAATGGCAAAAAACGGAACCCTTATGGATTCGTCATGTCTGTCTGTCTGTCCGTCCGTATGTCACAGCCATTTTACTCGGAAACTATACGACGTATCTGAATAAAATTTACACATAAGGTGTATTCTGTATGCCGCTACTTAGTTGTATATTATGTATTTAAATTTGAAAAAAAAAATTAAGGGGGCGCTCCATACAGGTAACTAAATTTCAAAAAAAATGTTTTTACCAAATATCAACATGTGACACATCAATCGATAGGTCTTTAAAAATAATATTGAGGTTTCTTTGATCATTTTGTGATTAAGTGAATATTTTTAGAAATAATCGCTTCGAAAGTCAGAAAAATTGTGTCCCCCCCCCCCCCCCCCCCTCCAACTTTTGAACCGTAAGTCCAAAAAATATGAAAAAAATTTGAGGAGATGCGCCTTATCATATACTTTCTACGAAAATTGTTTTGAACATTATCGGTTTAGCCATTTTTGAGTTATCTCCAAAAAACTTCTTCCATAGGCATCAGATACGACCTTTTCGTATTAGTTTGGTTCTTATTCCATTGAAGGTACGGAACCCTCCTATGCGTGGTCCGACACGCACTTGGCCGGTTTTTTTTTTATATTTAGTGGGCAGCAATATTCGAACTTGATGCATAATATTATTGTCCTAATTTTAGATTAACCTACTAATTCCTATTGTATTCGGCCAGGAAGGAGTCCTGAAATAGGTACAGTCAGACTGTACCTATGTTGTCTCATGAGACAATACAGTCTTGAGTAATAGGTATGAGGTATGAGTTAACTGACATACTGATAAGTTCGTATTTTGTATATTTATAATTTGCCATCACAGTTACATGGTTTGCTAACAAAAAAGTGTTAGAGGACATATAAGACGAGTATCTAGTAAAACGAATTATGATATTTCAGAAAGCTTTTAGACCACCATTGGCCGGTAGGGTACTACAAGTATTTATTAGCTGTCATACGATAAGCATGTAACTTAGTAGTTACGGGGTCACATGAGAAGCCTTAGTATCATCCGACCGACTGACCCAATAACACGGGCCACACTGCAGTTTACAACGTAAATAGTACGAGTGCTTGTCTAGTTAGGCTTCGCAGCAATTGCTAGGACATTGGAGAACTCGTATTTTACAACAATATATTGGTCTTAGTCTTAATATCTATTTAAACTTTATTGCACAATAATACAAAGTACAAAGGGCGGACTTAATGCCAGAGGGCATTCTCTACCAGTGAACCATCAGGCCAAACAGATAAAAACAATAGTGCGGGGAACGGGTAGCAAATAGAAAACTAAATTCCGAAATTACATTACATATAACAAAATACACATTACTACATATACCTATAATATATAACCTGCTACTAGTCTACTATGAGCCTTAGTTAAGAGACTTTTCTGTAAGATGCTTGCGCAACTAATTAGTCTTAATCATATACTACATCAAGTACAGTAGGTACATCAGATGATTTACGAAGAAGATTCGTAACTAGCGTTTTGTCCTTACTTTTTGCCACGGCTTAATAGAATCTGCAGTCCCCTAGGCAATTTTAGTAATTGTTAGGACCTTATTGGGATTAGCTCTGATTTCCTTATATATAGTTTTTTTTGTCAGAGAGGCGACTGGTAAAATCTAATGATTTATCGTACATATTTTAGTAGGTACGTTCCCGGATAGTCAGTTGCACAAATTACAAACCGAGGTTTCTAACCCGCGACCTTATTTAGAACCGGCAGTTATCTTACACCTGAAAATGCTTATCCTGATTGGAAATATCCTAATAAGGCCTTATAGTTTCCCTGTGAGTTGAATTGTGTCCAAATTCTCGATTCTCAAGTAAGTGAAGTAAGCCTGGAAATGTAGGGAAACTGCCAGAAATATGAAAATGAATTGAAAGAAATCTACAATCGGCGTACGTAAAAAAATACGTTACATGGAATTAGCCCTCACTGCTTGAAGTCCCGCTAAAAGAGGCGGTTTAAAATATAGAACGTAACGTAATCCTTCCACATCACATCACGCATCGAGATAGTATCGGCGTATCAGAGCAGAGATCGTGCGTAATCGTTCGACGGCGGATTAGCAATATTTGCACGCGCCGTGTGCTTCCGCGTGCCTACGCTCATGCGATCACAAATGTTAGAGCGAGGCGAGTGTTTTAGTGTCCCTGGTTGGTAATATTATAAACGTGAAAGTAACTATGTCTGTCTGTTTTGTAACCTCTTCATACTTAAACCGAAGGTATGAGTCTCGGGGAAGGACATAAGGTCACGGTCGTCACGGAGATAATCCCTTAAGGAGGTGAAGAGGTTTAGGTAAGGAGAAAATTAAAAGAAGAAGTCGCGGGCAGGAGCTAGTAGTAAATGTAGCTTATATAGGCAATTTGCATTGTATTTTGAGTAAATACAGTAGCGTCTTATTGCACGACCGGTACATTTTACTTGAATTGAAATCGAAAAAAAAGTTTTTTTTATCCGTTTCAGCCCAAACACAATAGTATTTTATACAATCGTGACATAATTAAGAGCTTTTCAGGCGAGTACCGTGTTTAGGCCACGAAGCTTGCTGAGTAGCCTAAGTAAGGTACGAGATTGAAAAGCTTGATGATGTCACTATTGTATACAATATTTTTCTACGAGTGCTCAATATAGGCAAGCCGGTTAGAATAGAGTTCGACGAAAGACCTGCTGCCTCTATACAATTGAGTAAGTTGCCCGAGCCCCCCGGCGACGGCGGCTTGGCCGCGCGGGCTCGTGCAACAGTGTTACAATATTGTATGAAAATCCTTTGTACCATCGTTGGCGATGCTACAAAATGCGCCCATAAAAGCTCTATCGGAAAGTATGCGCTAGTAGTTCGGGCTACACAATCTCAATTCAAGCATTACAGTCGACGAGTAGAAAAAGAAATGTCCAAAAGTATATCGCCAAAACGATTTCACTGATAAATACGATGATGACTCTCGGAGGGATTGCTACAGTTGGCAGCGTGCCACTGATAACGCGCCTTTATGGCTATGTCATTAGGGATGACATTTGCTCGCGCAGATAAGCTTTATTTGGGGCAATGACGCTCTCAACACTGTTTGCTTAAACTGTCATGAATCATGATATTATAATATCATATCCATACTAATATTATAAATGGGAAAGTGTGTGTGTTTGTTTGTTTGTTTGTTTGTTTGTCCGTCTTTCACGGCAAAACGGGGCGACGAATTGACGTGATTTTTTAAGTGGATATAGTTGAAGGGATGGAGAGTGACATAGGCTACTTTTTGTCTCTTTCTAACCCCCCACTTCCCTAAAATTGGGGGTGGAAGTTTGTATGGAGCATTACGGGAGGCAAAGGGGAACCGTGTTACCCCGAATTTAACGAGAGCGAAGCCGCGGGCAAAAGCTAGTTATGTATATTTTCGTTACATCTATATATATTTTTATATGTGATGAAACCACCAGAAAGAAAAGAAGACGTATGTTTATCTATTAGGTATGTCTAATTGTCTATTTGCAATAGAAAATAATTCCTTACTGTTTTTTACTTGTTCTATGTAAAATGGATGGAAAATATTTATAGTGGTATTTTTTTAAGATGACGGAATCTTACTAAAGAGTTCTACCTACAATTGGCTACTTTCCTAATAAAATATATTTAGTCCGTCAGTTAGATTATCAAAAAATATTGGACACGTATTTTTTATTTTGTCAATCAAACAAAAATTGGTGAAGGTTATAGCCCGTTAAAGTTCCGCGTGACGTCACATTTCAGTACAATTTTTAGTATAACGTGACGTCACGCGGAACTTTAACGGGCTATATGTTCACCAATTTTTGTTTGATTGACAAAATAAAAAATACGTGTCCAATATTTTTTGATAATCTAACTGACGGACTAAATAGAATTATATTTTTTTTCCCAGGAAAGTACCCAATTCCGACATCTTAAGAAATCTCTGTTTCCTTCCTACAACACTTAACGTAATGTGTTCACAGAAAGCACTGATCAAGTGATCAACAATAGATTTTATCCCGTTGCAATAAGTCTTCTGTTCCATGAGCTATATGTTAGCCTTTGATGTTACGCCTATGCAACTAATTAGTGCTTAGGATGTAACAGAAATTAGCATTAAACTTCGCAACGCTTGAAACAAACGTTAATGTTTCTTAACAGCTTTGAACGTAGAGCGTGCGTCTACTTTAGTGCCTAGTCGTTTTCACGTTAACACACTCACGTTGCTGCCGCATTGTTTTTATGACTAGTTCTACAATAACAAGAGTTAGTTCATATTCATAGAGTATATCTTTGGGCTCATGATGTCTGATTGCATCGCTGTTTAGTAATATCTTTCCGGGATGAGGGTTTCGTGAATCGTTTTTTCACCAGGTAGCAACACCGTGGCGAGAGGTCTAGCTGTCGTATGACAGCTAAAAAGAATGGTTTTTATTGGGGGATTATGACAGGTGTTGTCAAAAAGACCTCACGTCACAGTGCCGCCATCTGGAATTCAGGAAACTCTCATTGAACATCCCAACTCCATAGCTGACACGTCCTACTAAGTATATAAGTTAAGCGCGAGAGCGACGCATGAATGCATGATGGAATATAGACAGAATACCTAACGAAATAATGGAAAACGTACTGAAGAAGTAGATAGAAAGGGCAATAGAGAGAGATCTCTCTCTCTCCAGACGGATGGCTGGTCCATGCCTGAAAACCGAAATCCAATTAGAGTAGATTAGAAGTAGTATACATATGTTGAAACTTCGTAAGCGCGAAGTAGATCCAGTATGGGCACTTCATCCATTTTGCACTTGTAGTATATGATGTTGCCATGCTGTCGCCATCTGAATTACAGCTGGCAGAGGAGACGCCACCCATACTTTTTACCACACTTTTTATTGCGGAGTCTTTACAACAAACAGTCCAAAGTTTCGACAATATGCGACAACTATACAAGAATATTCATCTCCCGCCCCGTCTTCAGCTGCCTTAATTAGCTAGAACGTGGTTACTTTGAAGGGGTATAATTACCCCGCTAATCACGTCACTTCACGGCTTCCAGTCGCGACTAACATTATGTCATTAAGTTATTTCATAGAGATATACGCTTCGAACATTATTATCTAGACACGCGGCAGGGTGTCAACCCAAGTAACACAGGAAGCATTATAACATATGAACTTATTTCGAACTTAAGGACCGTATAAACTCTTATATACGTTCACCGAGCAACTTGTCGCATTATATGATGCTTTGAGCTGTATAACGGTTGTATAATGGCATATCTAAATGCTTTTGTAAAGCCTTTAGCTTTAGTGCAGCAAACCACAACGCAACTGTACAGCTTTCGACTGTTTAAAAGCACTTAAGTGCTTTAGGTTCTACAATAGCATTATATAATGCTTTAAGCTGTATAACGGTTGTATAATGGCATGTATAAATGCTTTTTAAAGCCTTTAGTTTTAGTGCGGCGTTTTGGTTCTTCCGAAGATCACATCATCAATGTGTAAAAAAAGGAATGAAAGTCGTGTTTCTATAAACTTTTAATGCTATAAAATATTATCTACTAAATAGTTTTTTATTTTACAATTAAGCTTAAAACGCATTTTTTTTTAATGACGTCACTTTATTTGGCAGGGGGAGGGTTGGATGATTTTAGGGGGGGGGGGGGGGAATCATCAAAAATTGATGACGTAATTTATGAACAGCCCCTATACAGCTTTTAGCGGTTTTAGTGCCTTAGGTTCTACAATAGCATAAATAAATGCTTAATGTTGTTTAATAGCATAATTATTCACGTGTAATGCTGTAGGCATAAATAAGGCATTTTTTAAGGGTCACTGAGCTGCTATTGGACTAAGAGCTAGCCACGTCAGATATGACACAATAATGAGAGCAACAAAACCCGTCTGGTTAGATTGCTATACTATTCTTATTGCTAGATCCTGGCATCTGGCAGCTTTTAATGGGTGGAGGTCACAGTGACAAACTAGCAAAATGTTTTAATTGGAAAATGGTAATACCAAACTAGGTAAAAATTGCCGAAGTTGTCTCAGTTATAAAGGACAGGGCCTATATTTTAAGGGGCTCCCTGGCGCCAACGACCTTAGATCTGATTCCCTTAGTTTTCTAATGATTTATATAGCTTATCATATTATCAGTAACGGCTTTAAACAATATAGTATCCTATATTTACTTCAATATTCATTGTCTTCGAGATATTTGACATCAAAGTCGAACCGGTTTAGGCTAAAGAAGTGGTTTTATGGTCATAAATTTTGTTTTAATTACTTAAAAATTAAAATCTCTCAACAGTTTTTAGAGACATCAAAGAGGAACCCTAATATGTAGATTACGTATATGTAAGATACTTTACACCATACGAATATCGATAAAAGTGTTTTATTAGACCATATTTTAAAAATATCATAAAAAATAACGGCTCATTTATTTCAAGATTCGGCTCTACAGAATGGAAATAAAAGATTCAAAAACCGATAGTCGTTTGCCTTATAATTCTATCTATAGTGAATATGTTGGAATATCGACTCAAAACTGGTCAAAAATCGATAAAAAAAACGTTAGACCAAAAAATATTGTGTATTATTACCATACACCGGGGTTTTCGGTGCGGGAATGTTTGACATTAGCCAAAGAGTAGGCATTAACTTAAAAAACAGAATGTACTCTAGCACGTTTCTACCTAATGAATAATTGATCGACAAAATCATAGGTATATACAATTTATATGTAATAGCTGACTATTATGTATATATATTGTAGGTACATATACCTATGATTTTTTCAAGTATTTTTTTTATTAATTCATGTAATGACTGATCATTGTCAACCTCTTCAGTTAATCAAATAGTTCATAAATATCGGACGTCAAGATTAATATTTGACACTTATTATACCGTGTCTTTGTCTTACGTAGATCTAGTTAATAAATTTCGGATATGCAATTGCATTTTTAAAATACTAAGTATATAATAGTCAATACAAACATGCCTCTAAGAAATAAAGTTCGTATCATAGTGTGTAAGCTATTCACAGAGAGGTAGTTATTCATTAGGCATAATATGATATTTTCTCAGACTAACTCTCAACCTATCTGTTTATCTCTACTCTTTCTCAAATCGTTCCCGCACCGAAAACCCCGATGTATGATTATTACGGAAACAAAAACAGTAGGCGACAAACTATGAACTATATTTTATTATACATCGTTTGGCACTACTTTCTCCCAACATAAACTTTTGTATAATTTCTCTTAATATTGTATAGTATTTGTATAGTTTCTCATAATATTGCATCAAACCCAGATCTCTAAGATTTATTTTCTTGAAATAGTTAGTTAGTGCATTCTTTGACCTCCACCACTATAAAGCTGCCAGATGTCCAGATCTAGAAATAAGCATAGTATACCAAACTGACTAGAGGGGTTTGGTTGCTCTCATTATTGTGTCATATCCGACGTGGCTAGCTCTCCGTCTATATAGACCAACGCCATTTTGTAAATAATTTATAACCTAAAAATAAAATCATGCGGACCTATTTATACAAGGAAAATACCTATATAATAATGAAATTACTTAATTTAGGACTGCTCAACCAACACTATTATGTTAATAATGCAAAACTGGTTCTATACGAGGATTACACAATTGTTTTGTTTATTTGACGCATATCTTTTTATAATATTTTATAGCAAAATCACAATAAATCAAAGGCGCGTGAAAATTTTCAATGAAACTTATATACACATTTACAGTAAACTACATTGCGCAGTAATATTTGAAGGATATAATAACGTAAAAGAGTCAAAAACTTTTATAAATTTTGTTAGGATGCAAACAAATATGACGTGTCACTCATTTAGTTTTTTGCACCGTCTTCGTCCATTTTATATTGCGAGACAAAGTAGTTAAATCACAACGTTCATTGTATTATAACATTTGTTCCGTCGGTGTTAGAGACGTTTTTGCATTGACGTAAGGTTTATTTTACTACACTCTTATGCTAGTATAATGCTTTTGTATTGCGATTGGCAAGTTAATCGCGAGTACTTATGCTTCTTTACTGCGATTAGCAAGTTTTTTGGCCGTATTAATGTTTCTTTAATGCAGTTGGCAACTTAATAGAGCGTACTAATGGTTCTTTAATGCGATTGGCACTTTCCATGACAACGATAATGCTAATAGCGCAGACATATAGCGTCTGTAATGCTATTAAATGACCTGTATAGGATCTCAAGCTGGGTAATTCGTGCCCATTTAAGACCTATATCAGCACTATAAACGTTTATAATGCTACTATAAAACGAACTGAAAATGCTAAAAGCATACAGATATGCTGTAAGACGGCCGTTAAACTGCTTTGATGTGTTACTTGGGAAGCCAAGTCCGAAAGAAGAGAACTGGCGACGCAGCGGCCGTGTTACACGAACCATTTTGAGCCACTTTTGACCCCTGCGTAACTCAAAATCGATTAAAAATATATGAAATTTGGTACATTTATTAAGACTCTTAATTCAATTAACCAGGCTTAGGGTAGGCTTTAGGTGTAAATTTCTTTTAGAATGTTGCATGTTCTTGTAATTGGAATTTTATGATTTTCTACACAGAACTTGGCACCCATAGAGATATCAATTCTATTGTAGGCGAAGAACTTGGATCTCATTTCACATTTATGTTTTTGATGAGATTACCATTACATAGTATATTGCATCTTAAATATAAATATTTTGTACGTATAATACCACGTCGGTAAACAAGCCAGGAAAACAAGCATACAGCCTGCCTGATGATAACCGGGTATCCTATGGACACCTGCTGCCCAGGGGTGTGCGTTACAAATCTATTTACACACCACTGTAGCCCCACATTGTCAGGGCATCATTCCGCAGCGGTCGCGTAATTTTTGCGGGAGAATATACTCTTAATACCGCAGAGTGCACTGAGACTGAGGCGCGTTACCATTTAGGTTTCAGGGTAAGAGAATGAACGCCCTACCGATGGCGAGGGGTGCGGTTGTAGGACTTGGCAGAATAAATGTATTATGCCAAAAATAATGTCTCTTTTACTAGAACCATGCTCAAGTAGAGGACAAGTTGCTAAGTCGAGAAGAGTTAGCGGTAAACATTTCCTCACCATGCTAATGGTAATCTAACACCGCGAGTTAACGGTGACTATTAGCGACATAGTGCTATGTTATGTGCCATGCATGACGATTACAGTTGCCAAAACTATCGGTGCTCCGTCCTAAGGTAGTGTTATCTTTGACCTTTAAATTGACGTTGCGTAAACTGTTTATAACATAAACTATTTGTTTTGTCGAGATATATACTTAATTACCTACGTTAAATTAATTATATTTCCAAGTCCGTTGCCGAGCTGTATACACGATTGGATAAAATCAGCTCGATAGAAAATATTTCCGAAGTTACCTTTGAAACCTTTCTTCTAATTGGGATACTAATGCTTGCCAGCAACGTAATGTGTAGCGTAGGGCACGTAACGCAAGGTATTTTGAACATAATGAGAGATAGTAATGATGATGTGAAGTGATGTCTGCAAACAATGTTAAATTTCCATCTTAAGTGAGACTACACTGACTAAATAATCACCGACGATGATACTAAACTATAATAAGGTTATGTTGTAACTAGATTGTGGCTTTCTCATACCCTGCAGTGGAAAGTTCATTATGCGCGGAAGAATGTTTTTTACTCGTAGTCTTATTTTTTCTTGAACTTGGTATTCAATATTTTTTATACCATGACGGTGGCAAACAAGCATACGGCCCGCCTGATGTTCAGCAGCTACCGTAGTCTATGGACGCCTGCAACTCCAGGGGTGTCACATGCGCGTTGCCGACATTTATAAAAAGGAGGATTCACTGTGTTGACGGCTAAAGGAACAAGAGGGTCCCTCGTGGTCAACGCACTGGGTCCTCTTTAAGGTCTTTGGCAACCGTACTCACCAGCTGGAACACAACACTATGAGTAGGGTCTATGACGCGGTAAATAAACGGATTCTCATTTTTATACGTCACACTCCACAAAAACTCGTTGAACGATGCGGCGTCTAGCGTCTTCCCTTGAGTCGTTAGTAAAGTGTTGTGGCTTAACTATTCATTCATACCGCGACTACCACGAGGTAATATTCTTCTTTTCATCTTCGCGTTCGCATTTTGTTTTTTTTTTGTTTTTAGTTTACGCAGTTGGCGCTGGCCCTAGTCCCGAACGTTATAGTAACGGTTTAGACAAGTTTCTTCGAAGCGAAGGTCATAATTATTATGCTTTTTGTCTTCCACTGATGAGCAACCCTCTCTTCGAGTATGCGATCCTGGTCCTGGGCTAATGTAATTCAGAAGTGACCCGCGATCATCCGAATGTCAGCCAGGGGATACCAACGGCTTTTTTCATCCGAAAAACGAAGAATAAAGTTCAGTGGTGTTGTACAAAAAAAAACCCTAAATACCTAGGTATTCTAAACGTGATTAACCGTGGCCGTCAGCCTAATATAGCATTACCTATCGATATATTTCGACTAGGATCTCGAAATACAGAAACCTAAAAAGAAACGGTATCTGCATTATACAAAACAAATGCGTGTTACAATCAAATTTACCGTCCATCTTCAATAAACGCCAAGTCCAGTAATGGCGCTATAAAGCCTATAAAATCACTCAACGTATTCACACCTACGTCCCACCCACGTTCTTTTACGGCGTCCATTCAGCCGATGTTTCGGCAACTATCTAATTGTCGCTGTTCAGTTTGCGTTGTGTGACTAGGACAATGTTATGTCAACTTTATTGCTGAAGTTATGGGATTAATGATAGCAGTCTGAATCTGATGTCATTTTTCATCTTGAAACTAATGTTGTGAAGATAAAATCGTAATTTAAATTGTCACGGCAAACATTAAAGGCCATAAGTACATACGTAAGCACAATGCGATTAGTTTTGTTTAGTGACTGGTTGATGATGTTATCTTGTATCATAATCACAAAGTCAACATTACAGTCATATGAAGGGGCGGCATTTAAACAGGGTTCTATAACACAGGGACATCAGGGTCGTGATTCAAAGTTGAAAATCAATCCATATAAATAACGAACCCGTTCTCAGCATACCGATGAGCCACGCAACGACGCGACTTTAAAATGGTCGTCACAACGCGGACCGATTGTTCCCAGAACAATAGCCTCTGAATCATTATTGCAATCATCACGCTGTTTGCAAACTTCACTTACTTGTGCTTTAGAATAAAAAGTAGCTAATTATTACACTCTAATGTTTAATACCATTATGGAGATCGACAACTCGACATGTAAATAATTTTAAACAAAAAAGAACCGACTTCACTAAGCAATCCACCTTTCCAACACCAAATGCTCGAGCTGCTGTAAAAAATACTCAAATCACTACAGGTGTGCCTATAATAGTTGAAGAGTTCCCTCGATTTCTCCAGGATCCCATCATCAGATCCTGACCTGGTTACAATGGGACCAACTGTGAAGTATACTCTTTCAAACAAAAAAAGAATTTTCCAAATCGGTCCAGCCGTCTTCGAATAATCGGTGAACATACATAAAAAAAAAAAATAGCAAAAACAAAGATCCCGACGAATTGATAACCTCCTCCTTCGAAATCTTGAAGTCGGTTGAAAAGCAGTCAAGTGCTTGTCGGACCACGCATAATAGAGTGTTCGGTAGGTACTATCGAAAAAGAAAATGTCAAAACTATCAAAAGGTCGTATCTGCTCATAACTTTTTAGGAAATAACTCGAAAACGCCTTAACGGATAATGGTTAAAACAATTGTCGTTGAAAGAATATACAATAATGTATTTCACAAGTTTTTTCATAATTTTTATATTCATTATCATATGCTACTTCATCACTACACAAGTCAGTCGTTCGATTCACGTGGAGGATTAAAAATCCATCTCAGAAATGCAGTTGATGCAATTTTAGACAAAAGTCAAATTCCATAAAAGGCTACGAAATACCTAGTTTTTCACGGACGAAATTATGGAAAAGGTACTGTAATGGGTTCTTTCATTATAGTAGTTTATGTAACTGTTACGTAATAAGGGTCCTTAAAACATGAGTGTGGTTTTATGAAACGAGCCGCAGGTGAGTCACACGAGTGTTTTAAGGCCTAATTACGTACAGTTGCATACACTGCTTTATCTACACTCATATTATTTATTCTAAATGCCGTATTCGGAAACCATAGAATGGCCGCCATTGCACCGCCATGGCCAACTCGATTGTGCCGGCGGTCGGGGAGGCGCGTGTCGGGCTGTCGGCGGCCGCGCGGGAGCGTGCAGGTGTACATTATGTTATCAAAACTCATAACACATCAATAGTTGAGCATGTAACGTTAAAATTACGTTACTGCCACAGATAAAAAGCGATTGCCTACCGTTTTCGAACACGTTTTAGAGAACTTACAATATGAGTGTAGATAAAATTGATTACTATATTGAACAGGGTCAGTTTATGTTGTAATATCTCGGACAGCGTATTACGTAACAATGCACTTGCTACAGCAAGCAAGCTTACAAGCTTGCAGCTATGTATGTCACATATTTGTAAGACAATTGTCAATCAGAAGTTTGACCCATTGGCGGGTGGTAAGGAAACGGTACTTATTACGTAATGTATCTATCTATAAACAAAAGGTATCTAAATAGTAGGATTAGGTCGAGGTAAAAATACAAATGAAGCCTTGTCCAAGTCTGTTCGTTTTTCTCAATTAACTAAATCAGTACGGGAGCAAACCTAAACAAATAAATAAACTAGTTATAAAGATACGTCCCATCATCCCATCACTCTTGAAATATACACTTGGGAGCAATGAAAACAGGTCTCGAGAGTAATAGTTTATTATAGCAGCGACCGCGGCGTCTTGTTTATTCCACCGTATAATAAGCTGTAGAGAATAAATCTTTATTGAATGCAGAGTGCATCTCTTTAATATTAATAAAGCATCCTTGGCCGGTGGCTGACATCACTCCATGTAAATAACTTTAGCTAGTAAACTTACTGTTGTACACTCACCCACACTGTTAACTGCCCATCTGTGGACCTTATGCCCTTTGTAATAAGGTCCACCGATGAACAGTTAAGAGTGTTGCTGTTTGTACCATAGCGATACAGTCAATCAGAAGCGCGTAGAGTATTCAAAATGTTCTTAGCACGACTTTATTAGAGCATTATGAGTTGAGACCTTCCACCCTAAGCTACTTCTGCTGTTGACTGTACTTTTCTAGAGGAAACGTAATGGATTGTTCAATACTTCTATATCTATCAATCAGTGGGATTTACTTTAACGTAATTTTGTCGAAAACACAACTGAAAATGTAGTAGTTATGAGTACTTAAAATTTTAATGCGTATTTTTGTAAAAAGTGTACTCGGCAACCTGTTTGCTATTTACCATTAAAAGGCATACTACACGTTAGTATAGATTAATTTTCTGTCACAGTTATTGTATCACATTATTTACACAAGTTCGATGTATCAAAATACAGATTCTCTCATCGGTCTAGTATTTGCAACACAAGACATTCAAACCGCATCGACATGTACGGACGTTTCCGGCCGTCTGCGTCCTCTTAAAGGCCGTACGTCTATACTCTGGTTCCAAAAGGTCGGTTAATATAATGTTTTACTACAAAGATACTATCTTATGGGTAGTGTTATTGACTTATTGATGACCGCAGCGGTATGCGAGCCACGTGCGAGTTTGCGTTACCTGATTTTATTATGGCTTAACGTTACCAAATATGTGTAAGCGTGAATGTCATTCGCAATTTAGAGGTTCTAGTGCTGTTAAATGCTAAATCATGAAATCAAGAACGGATAACATAATTTCACGTACCTAACTTATAATTAAAGCGATTTTAGACTGGAGGTCATAGATAAGCACCAAAGAAACGGAAATGAAATTGAAAAAGTTCCACTATAATTTTCAATGACTGCATCAATAAAGTAAGATCTTATAATATAAAGCTCTACCCGGAAGTTGGGAGACCATATAATAATGCCCTGCTAAGTCGAAAGGCGCTATCTCAAATAAAATTGAATGCAAATTTGTACCTTAAATTCTCAGAGTTCCATTTTAGATAGCACCATTCGCCTTAGCAGGGCAGCATAAAAGTATCTTGACGCGCCAATTTGGCAGACCCGCATGGGAACCAAGAACTTCTAAGGACTTTACAAGGTGATGGAAAACATTTGCAGTTATATATCCCACCGTAACGGTATTAAAAATGTAGTTGAAGGCAATAAAGAGCTGCAGAATTAAAGATTTATCTTAGTAACTTGTTTATTTAGGTATTACTCATGGGCTGATGGCACTTACAAGATAAAATTCCACAACATATAACTCTTCAATCTTCATGATAATAAACATTCCGAGATCTTGATAAGTGGCGATACTTAAGCGCAGACCAAATTACCTATCATCTAGTCATCTTTACCGGATATGGTGGAGTCTCTGCATAATCCTTCTTATTGGTCTGCTAGACGGTCGCCAACAAGGCTGCCGACGGTCCAAGGTCACCCTGACCTTGGTTGGTGCTCCATACAATTTTGCTGGAAACAACTGTCTACACGGTCCGTCCAGACCAAAGTCTCTTTGTCGGAGGGGCTTCTGGCGACCGTCTAGCAGACCATGTATTGTATTATATTTATTGAGTCCTATTTTATTCGCCTAAGTTAAGAAAATTGTAAATTTGTATTGTGTACTACTAACATGAATTCTGTGTTTACTAACAACGATATGGGCAATAGCCTGAAATAAACGTTAATTTAATTTAATTTTAATTGTTGTTCCCTCCAATATTCTTACATTTCTTACCATTACATATCATTTTTTTTTTATTATGGTCAATTACACAAATTACCCATCAACTCTACTTACTTCCTCCGAATGGTTCGAAATAATAAACAACCCATTTTAAGACGGATTAAGTGATGATTCATCATTTTTGCCGGATAAGGCGGGGTCATTTCATAATCCTCTCTTTATGTTTCCTACGGTATTCTAACCATATCCGTGGCGACCATAATCAGTCCGTTCAAAATATGGTCATTACGGTAATCGCCCACTTACTGGCCTGTTCAATACACTTTTATTATATTCTTGGCAACATATTCTAATGTTGACCTAGCGATTTCTGAAAAGGACAGACCTACGTGTTTATTAAGATTATGGAAGCTGTTATGGAAAAACCCTAACGCGTTATTTATCAAAATCCGAAATTTGATTATCTGTGTCACTTTCATACGTGTAATGCAAGTGCGATAAAGACGATTTTAGGAGTTGAAGTATTCCTACATCCGTCCAGAACTTTGGTTCTATTATAGAACCGAAAAACCTGTCCAAGTAGTCCTGAGATTTTTTCTGAAGCATATAACATTTTTTTTTCAGTTTACTATATTTACTGTGTTACTCTTACAAACAGCACTTAAGATTCAATTGAGTAATTTATTTAGTTCCACATGTATGCGATTACAGCTGAAAGGAAATATTTATGTCTTTGACCATCGCATTACTCCAAGTGTTATGACCCTACCGTAAACACGTATTACCGTTTACAGTGTTCAGGTCAATAAACTGTTGAGTCAAAATGTCTTCTATAACATCGTCACGTCAGGTCAAGGCGGCTGCCAAGATGTATCAAAATGAGCAGTTACATTTATAAAATAATTATAAACAAAAAAGAACTGACTTCACTTAGCCTACTCCACCTTTACAAAAGAGAATGCCCGAGCTTTTAAAAATACTCAAATCACTATAGGTAGATCCCGACTAATTGAGAACCTCCTTCGAAATCTTGAAGTCGGTTGAAAAGACAAGATTAAAGCTCTAAATAAATATTTATGACGCTGACCATCGCATTGACCAAATTTTGTGACCTTATCATAAACACGTACTAAAGTTTAGTGTTTAGATCAATAAACTCTCTCGGGTCAAATTGTCTACTATTACACGGTCACGCCATCAGGTCAAGGCGGCCAATTAAAACGTAATTTGACTCCGTAATCCGTGATTAAGTCACCTTAATTCGATTACGATTCGCAATCACGGCGCCTTAATGAGATTTACCTCATTAATGTTGAGATCGCTTAGTTTACAACCAAGAGCAATGAAAAAGGGTCACTTGTTTGCTATGTATGGATGGAAATATCCTTAAATTAACCTCTTCTATTGCACTGAAGTGAAGTTGGTACTAGGAAAATTAAATATGTATTCTGTCCAACCTAATGTTTATGAATGCTGGTCTGGGAAGTCTAGCAAATACCCAGGGATATTTAAGACAGCATATTCTTGTTCTGTCCAGGTAGAATAGGGAACGTACGTGAACTGAAAATGGCATGACAGCGCTGCCCCAATATTACAGGGTTCTATGTTTCACTTTTATTGAATTGAAATTTGAACATTGTCATAGTGACACTAAGTCTAAATTTAACTACCCCGAAAATGCAACACGGAACTCTGTAATACTCGTATTGAGCCAGCGACAGGCCGCCCCTGTTTATTGGCGTGAAGAGCAAAGGACAGATTTAAGTTGACGAATTAGTCTACCAGATAGTAAGCGTTTGTACGTACAAGGATAGATGAGTTAAATTTTGGAGGCAGCATCTTCTATGGGGAAGGCTGGTGAAAACTTATTGTAGAGGGCGGCCAATTCCATACAATGACAGAAGGAGACACATACATATACAATGAGAGAAAGAGACCGAAGATGAATGGTCCTTACTAGTATGCAGTCAAAAAGCTTTTCTTAAGCAAAAACCTTCCCTATGGCGTTAATTTAATTTTAGTGTATTTCACAAACCGTTGGGTTTTAATTTCGGAGCAATTCGAGATAAAACATTGACTCATTTTCGCAAAAATAAATAAAAATTACTTCACGCCATACAAATTTAGCTTTTCTAAGGACCAATGTTGGAGATGTCGTTTTGACAGTTATTACCTTCCGCATTAGTGTGGAGTAGTTTCAGTTTTTGATTAAGACCAAAAGATGTCAGACCCTCCAACGCGCACGGTCCATTGGGTGATTAAGCCTACCCTGATATAAGTACTTCAAATCAGGAATTAAACAATATACTCTCAAGCCAGACAGCTGATAAAACTCACGGTCGAACATTAATTCGAGTCTAGAATTACATTACAATTTGTAAATCACGAGCGACCGCATGTGGTAGATAAAACATATCCCTGGATTTGACACATGATACTAGAGAACTGTTAGTGTGTTGAACCAATGCTTATGAAGCCTACCGTCTCACATAAACCAGTACAGCTGGGAGCTTTAGATCCACCAAGTATGCGTTATTAGGCATCAGATTTAAGACTGGTTCGCCAGAAGCGTTCCATGCGGTAATAGACGGAATGCAGCTCTGGATGGTAGCCAAGTCTCTATGAGTTTGATCAAAGACAAGTACAGTTAAAGTAGTAGGTCCCATGCATTTATTTCAAAAGAATCAAAATTTCGCCCGAATAACGCCATCTGTTGTAGTTTGTTTAGATAGGGCACAATGATCATGATAGATGAGATGAGGATACTCGTGTTTAAACGGAAATAAAAACGCTGTACAAAAAATACCACAGTAAAACCTATTCAAGAACAAAAGCTTAGTTTGTATAAATTTGTCTATGGTCTGTTTGTAGACTGGCAACATTTTGTTCCCTTCCGGCTATGGCGTGTTGTACCGGTTGAATTATTTTTTAATGTGTAAATCCGAGGCATCCATGTAAAGAGCTGTTCATAAAATATAATTTAATGACGCATTACTCGCTTTACGTATATGAAATAATTATGTTCACGCGTCAAAATATTCATTTGTTTAAGCGAGCATATATCCCTGGCAGAATAACCCGCCAGAGGGGGAGATTACTACCTGTACCGCGGCGCCTCGCTTTACTCGACAAATCTCCGCGAGTGATCGGTCCGTCGTTTTATGAACGACTACCCGCCAGCCTCAGAAACGAAACCTCAAATGAAAAGTTTGAACAACGACTAAAAGAACTTTTAATGTCAATGTCGCTATATTCAGTAAAAGAATATAGTGATAAACCACGTGCAAAATAATCAATTATTATTTATTGTTTTCAAATAGCTTATTATTTCAAATTAAAACACTAGACTTTAATAAATTTGACGTATATTGAACTGTATTAATGTAAATACTTTTTGTAATTTATTTTTTTATAGGTTTTAGTTTATGACACTTGAAAAAACCTAGGTTTATCCTAGTTGTGAATACAAAAATGACATTTATATTTTTTATTTTTTTATTATTTCATTGTATTTTTATTTGTATCGTGACATTGTTTTATAGATTTGTATTGTAAATAGTTCTTAGATGACGATCTTTTTAGTGAAAGCATTTTGTTTTCAAGTGTAAAATACTATGTCTTTTTCTTTAAGAAATAAATAAATCTAATCTAATCTATGATAAATAAAAGTTTAAAATCGTCTACTGTGTATTATTTCAAATGTATACATAGTAAGTGGTCCTTCGAGCCGGATATGAACCAGCGACCTAGATGTACAGTCACGGGCTATAATTGTTGAGCTATTTGCGGTTCAAGCTATTTTCTTTTGTTTAAAACTTACTCTATGAATTTCCTATGTAAAGTGGACCCTCAAACCCTCAACAATTGAAGTCCGTGACCGTACGTAGTAGACTAGCAGTCTTTAAAAAAGCACGTTGATGCCTTACATCCAATAATGACGAGAGTCGTCACTTTGTATGAAGAATAATTGAAGATTGGCACTCTTTAGTATTTACTCGTCCCTGTTATAACACATGCATTCGCAATGCGTATGAACTATGAACCAGGGACCGGTCCCGTATCCCCTTCGAGGGTTTTTGAAGGGGTTTTTCGTTCGGCTTTGCTAACCAAAGCCGTTCCCCTCTAAAACCCGTTCATAAGGCTTTTTAAGCGCTTTTTAATACGGATATCAGTATACTAAACGGATACTCGATACCCTTAGCTAAGCGCTTCAAAAGCCTTTCGAATTGCTTACCTCTTGAAGGGGTTTCCCTTAAAACGCTTATGCCATTTTTATCCTTCTGGTCATAAAAATAAGAGCAATATTTCAACGTGGAACTGAATGTGACTCGATGTCTTACCGCGCAGTTTGTCGGCACGCGCTTTGACGCCCTTTGATAATATGCCGCCTATGCCGCCATCACTTGCGATCGAAAATACCTTATCAAATCATGATAAGGTCTGATTTTGTATGACAAAGGGTGCGTGCGTGTGTGTGTTGCGTCGTTTTGTTCCGTGTCCGTGTTGCGTTTGTTTATATTTTGACTTTTTCATTTCTGTCGCGATCAGCAAAGGATCAGCAAGTGAATTAGAGAATTTAGAAAATTGCATTAATAGGAGCGCATTAAGCATTTCTTCTTTACAGAAACACGCTTTTATACCTATATTCTATATTGTACAGTAAAGAAAACTTAACGTCTATGTACAGATTCAATATTGTATTCGAGTAATAAAAGCGTAAGCGCCGGCCGCCAAATGGTACCTTTTGATCTAGACTATCATATATTTGCATAAACTCAAGTAGGTACACTTTCACTAAATTGCGTTAAGACCCGAACCAAGGATGATATGATATGGATTGACAATGTGTCTACAAAATCGTGTCCCTTTTATCTGGCTATGGTACTAGCGCCATCTATCGGTCACCGAGACACTAAGTGCCAGTTTCATATGTTTTGTTCGGCGATTAACGCTGACAGAATAACTCGACTCCAGTCTCAACAGATGGCGCTGCAGCACTTAGTACTGAAAACGTACGTCATTACTGCTACAGCTATAGCTCTGCCTAAAAATAGCTTTGTAGAATCGTAAATTCAGCTCAATAAACAGCGTTGTGATACGTAAATCTAAATAGCAAACGCATAAATCCCTGGGCACGTATAAGCCAAATCCTGATTAGGGCCTCAGGCATGCAATAACATTTCATAATAACTGTTTTTCACAAAGAGAGGTCATTGTTTAGCCAAGCACCAATCTATTTAACAAGTGAAATAATACCAAAATGAAAGATACAACAAATTTGCGAACCAATAATTTGTGTTAAATTAATCTAATACGTCTTAATCAATAAATATATACATAGATGTATGAACAATAAATGCTAAACAGCATGCCACTTTCTATGCAAGCCGTATTGTCCAAAACGGCTTAAATATCACTTCAATCGTATCGAAAACGTGAAAATTGTGGATTTTCGGATTGATTACTGAGAGAAAACAAGCTTTAGCCTGAATGATTATCTAAGCACGATAGGTAAAGAGTGGTCCGGGAAAAAAGTAGCCGTGCCTTTTCTGATTTATGTATATTTTTATTTTGTGCCGATTTAGAAGCAGCAAAACATAAATACAATCATATTTAAATGAAACAGCGTTTGGAAGTTTTCGCCATTCCATCAATCATACACATAGTTTTTTGAACAGCGTCTTCTGACAGAATTTTTGAGGTGTTTCTCAAAAACATGTGTTTTCTTAGTTTGATTTGAGGAGCTATTTTATATCTTAATAAATTGTCTTTCTGCAATAGTAAACTTTTTTATCTGGCTTTAATTTAAGGTAGTTATAGTAATTTTTAATTGAATGTATTTGCCTTTTTTTATAGAAATTTGTCTCCCATAGAAAAATCTTTGTCAGAGGTTAGATTAGAGACTCTTCGTGACTATCCTAGCTAAAATACAGTTAATTAATGTAGCTTCTTGGTAGGGTTTGCTCCTGGTACTCGTTTTCTATAGAAATCCAGTACCGGAACCGGGAATTCCCGGTTCTCGCCATACAAAATCAGAACCGGGAGCATTCCCTACTTCTTGGTAAGATGAAATTCTGAAAAGCATAAAACGGGTGTTGAAAATGGAAATACAATTGTGGCGTTGTAGCAGATGTCGATTGAAGATTGTCAAATTATGTTGTTCAAAAAGTTACAAAGTATGTTGAAATAAAAACGCGATAACTTATATAATATGCTCACATATTTTATTATGATTGTATATTTATTTATTAGTATTGTATCTACGGATTAATAAAATAAATATACTGCTTCAAAATTAGCACTAAATTAAAAAATACACAAGATTGTACACGGCTACTTTATTTCAGGACCACTCCTTACATACCTGAATACTCTAATTGTAGCCATTCAATAGATCTGTAATTAATGTTATCACAGAGCCTATATTTCTAATAGCTGATCAAATCAAGTATAAAGACATATGTAGGTAAACTCCTACTTTAGGCAAAAAACAGACGATATAAATAAATATACAGATATAGTTGAAACCTGCCAGTTTTCAATCTGATTTGGAAGCGCCTCTTTAAGGTGTGTAAGACTAATGAAAGAAGGAAATGATAAAGGTTTTACAAAGAATCATGTGAGTTCCTGTAGCTTAGTTGGACAGAGCAAGTGGCTCTGTAATTCAGAAGGTCTATTTAGTCTACATGCAACCAATGGCCTGGAATTTAACCAATGGACACTAATTTAAACTACAATACGCGATAAAACAATTTACGCGGAAATGGGATTTAAGGGTCGGTCAAACACCCAGCGTGGCGCTGCGCTACGGTCGCGCGGCGCGACCGCCGCACATGTTATCAGGTTAGCGTCGTCAAACAGGCTGCGTCCCGCCGGCGCAGCGCCTCGCTTCTGTCGCGCCCCGCGCCGCGCGGCCCCGCGCGTCCACGCGGCGCGAGCGCAGCGCTGCGCGGCGGGACGCTGCGCCGCGCTGGGTCACATCAGTCGGACGTTAGGCAGCGCGGTGCGCCGTGCGAGCGTAGCAATATACTGTGATTGTGATTATGGATATAGATAAATTAAATCTTGGCTTCGGAATCGGGGGTCACGCCCGCATCGCGCGCGGCCGCGCCGCGTTCGCGTGCGCGATGAGGACGTGTTGAGAGCCCGATCCGCGCGCGCCCTGTTTGAACAGTCATCGCGTCGGCGTCACGCGGCGCGGACGCAGCGCAGCGTCACGCTGGGTATTTGACCGACCCTTTAGATTAATTTGTTAAACATACTCCAGAACTAAGACAAATGTAACGATATTACTGCAAAATTTGCGAAACACTTTGAACTATTCAGTCATGGTAATAGGTACGACATAAACCTACCTACCGATTCTGAGAATTGTGTCATCGAACTGCCTTGTCAACTGTCACGATTTTTTCCGTTCCTTTAAATAAATAATTATTTTAATAATTTTACTATCTGACTTAGCTTAAATTGTCCAAAAAATACGCAATGCCGCCTTTAAGTCCAATAACTTGTGCAAAATGCTCTAACAATATCTTAGATAGAGCATACCTGAAATGCTCCGTGTGTCTGAAGATATATGACATAAAATGCGTGAATGTTTCTGATAAGCGGTTTGATAATCTGATGGATCCGGATCATAAAAAGGTATGGAAATGCCCTGATTGCAATGGGCCTAAAGGTAACACAGGCTCGGCCGCTAAACAAATCAGGGCCCCAGCGCAGACGGCGATCGGTAAACCAAGCCTCCGTAACCATCGCCAGCCCTCGCCTCTCCGGCCTGAATCGCCGGCCACTTCATCCTCTGAAATTATCACCGAGCTTCGGATGTGTCGCGAAGAGATGGAAAAGATGCGAATTGAAATGCAACAGTTCAATCAAACTGTCTCAGGGCTTGTCAAAGATGTTGAGAAGTGTAAAAAAAACATAACTGAATGTAAGGACAGCATTAAAGAGTGCAATGAACGCATTGACCATTTGTCGGCCAGAATGGATGCAGTGGAACAACAACACAATATGAAGCTGACTTGCGAAACCACTGACTTAGATCGGAAAATCGCCGATCTTCAACTCGAACTTAACAACCGCGATCAAGAACTGCTCTGCAACGACCTAGAAATCGCCGGTATTCCGGAAGCAAAGAACGAGCAATGTATTCACATCGCACTAACCGTAGCCAATAAGTTAGGTGTCACAATCGAGGTAGGCGATCTTGTTAGTGCGGAGCGTGTGGGTCCCGTGCGACGTGAGGAAGAGGGTGCGACGGGTGGGCGGCCGCGGCCACTAGTAGTACGGCTTACACGCCGCGCGCCGCGCGACCAGCTGCTGGCCGCCGCACGCTTGCGCCGTGGTGTCACTACGGATGGCATGGGACTCGCCGAGCCCGCACGTCGGTTCTACGTGAACGAACGCCTTACGCGTTATAATCGCCAGCTGTTCTTTAAAGCACGCGAGGAAGCTCCCCGCGCCCAATGGAAATATGTATGGACGCGTGACGGTGCTATATTCGCGCGCAAAGAACAAGGAGCTGTCCGCTTTCGCCTGCGTACAGAATCCGACTTTTCTAAACTTTTTGTCCGTTGATATTGTTAGTTCCTCTTAGAAATAGTTTTAATTATTTTTATAAATTATTATTTCAGGACAAAACATCTGCATGCAACATGCTAAAATGCAACTTATACTCGTCGTTAAGATTCAGACTTAGTTTACACTACTCATTATATTTCAAACTCCCATTTCACTTCATAAATATTAGCCGACGTCATGCCACAAAATTACATCAATTCTTGTTACACTGTAAGTACATCCATAACATTCACTGTTTTGTAATTCAGTTTAAATCAAAACATCTGTCTTTTGGATTCCTGAACCCTGGTTGTTTAGGAACTAGACACGATGAATTTGTTGCTGCCTTGACTCGGTTCGACTTGGACATCTTGGCCATCAACGAGACTTGGCTACAGACTAACCAGGAGGCACGGGCACCCGCACCTGCCGGCTACCGGTTACGTCACGTGCCGCGCGCCCCTAGCAGCGCCCGTACTCGTGGCGGAGGGGTCGGATTCTATATCAAAGAGGGTATAAAAGTGCGAATTATTTCTCATCCGCAGACGCCCCTTGTAGAACAGATGTGGCTTAGTTTGTTTGTGAATGGAGTTAGTATAGCCTTTGGAACAGCATATCGCCCGCCGTGGCTAAATGTAGACACTTTGATTGACGGATTAAGTGAAACGCTCTCATCTCTTGCAAAGTACGACATGCTAATTTTAGTAGGGGACTTTAACGTTAACCTTTTAAAAGTACTAGATAATGATACGAAAAAACTTGTAGATTTTCTCAAATGTATGAATCTCATTCAATACACTGACCAACCTACTCATTTTACCGATCATAGCGCAACACTAATTGATTTAGTCTGTTCCGACACATGTATCACAAATCTATGCGTGAATCATATTCCTGATTTAAGCAGTCACGCATTTCTTACGTTTGAATTAAATATTAAAAAAGAAAAATTTCAACCTCGATATATTACATACAGACCAATCAAAGACATCGATGTAACAATATTTAACCAACGCTTAGAGTCTATACCTTGGCACGAAATAGCTAACAATAACGTAAATTACATGGTGAATATGTTTAATATCTATATACTACAACTATTTGATGAGTTTGCACCGATTAAATCAGTTAAAATTCTCAATAAATCACATCCATGGATTACATATACCATAAAAAATATGATGAAGCTTCGCGATGATGCGCATACTCGTAGTAAATTAACAAATACAGAGTCGCACACAAATATTACAAAGATTTAAAACATATCGTAAATTCAGCAATTTACACTGAAAAGGTGGCTTATTTTAACCACCATATAAATAATAATTTTAAAAATCCGCGTAGTTTATGGAATAATATTAAAAAAGAAGTTGCGAATTTCAAAATTAAAGATCATGAAATACCTGTACACTTAAGAAACCCCGATAAATTAAATGAAAATTTTCTTAATTTACCAGGAGATAACAATGTTGACATTTCTTTCCTGACAAAATACGAATTCAACAGATTTGGCAATTCAATTTTTAGTCTTCGACCAGTAACAGAAACCACAGTGCTTAACATAATTAAATCGATTTCTACCAATGCACAGGGCGCGGATGGAATTACCCTGAATATGGTTTTATTAACACTTCCCCATACGCTTCCAATAATCACTAATATAGTAAACGCCTCAATTTTAACAGGTGACTTCCCCGAATTATGGAAACCTGCTATAATCAAACCCATCCCAAAAATACCAAACCCGACAAACTTTAAAGACTTTCGCCCTATAAGTATTCTCCCATTCCTATCAAAAATATTAGAGAAGGTTGTGTGCTCACAGGCCACTGACTTTTTAGAAACTAATAACATCTTACCTAGAAAACAGTCCGGTTTCAGGAAGTCACGAAGCACGACAACTGCTTTAGTAGACGTAATTGATGATATATTGGCTTCACGAGATCAAGGATACAATACTATGCTAGTATTACTAGATTTTTCCCGAGCATTTGATACAATAAATACTACACTTTTACTTTCAAAACTCTCTTTCTATGGATTTGATACACTTTGTCTGAAATGGTTTGCAAGTTACCTTGCTGGACGTACCCAATCTGTACGTGGTGACAATGGAGTCATAGTAGCCTCTAAACCGTTACCCGTTACACGCGGCGTGCCACAAGGTTCCATTTTAGGGCCGTTACTTTTTATTGTATACAGTGCGGACATCATAAACAAATTAAGTTATTGCAATTACCATATCTACGCCGATGATTTACAACTATACCTATCCTATAAACCTAATGAAATTGATATGGCAGTCAACAAATTAAATTCAGATTTAGACCAAATTATTAACTGGTGTAAAGCAAATGGACTGGTTTTAAATTCAAGCAAGTCAAAATTAATGATTTTCGGTTCAGATAAGCAGTTACGTAGTCTCCGGTGTTTCGAACCACAAGTTACTGTCATGGGCAATCGCCTGGAGCGTGTTCTCTTGACTCGTAACTTGGGCCTAATGATGGATGGCAGGCTGCGCTTTGAGGAGCACATTATGGAGTTAGTGAAGAATTGTTTCTACAGGCTAAAAGTTCTATACCGTGTCCGCAATTTCATTAACATTGACTTACGCATTAATCTATGTGACGCCCTCATTATTTCTAAGCTGAGCTACGCCGATGCTGCTTTTGGAGGATGCCTCCTTGCGCGCACTACTTTACTTATACAGCGCGTTCAAAAAGCTTGCGCACGTTTTTGTTTTTCCATCCCCCCCCGTTCCCATGTCACTCCTTTTTTAAATAAGTATAAGCTTTTAAATATGGCCGCTAGACGCACCTTACACTTCGCCTCATTGCTTTTTGGAATTGCATATAACAAACAACCATCATATTTATTTGACAAACTCAAATTCTCCAACAGTGCAGTGCGTGGTGCTCTCAGATTTATTTCGACACAACATAGCACGTCTGCTTTTCGTGGCAGCTTCCGATATGCCGCTACAAAGTGCTGGAATAATCTACCACCCCCCATTAGAAATAGTAAATCGGTAGCCACCTTCAAAGTAAACCTTAAAAAATATCTTTTCGAACAACAAATTATGTAATGTGTCTATACTGTCTATAATGTGTCTATACTGTCTATAATGTGGCTCTAATTTTAATAATGACTTGACTTGTACGTCTTTTATAAACAATGTTTTATTTGTAAGTATTGTCCATGCACTACTGTCTGGGAAAAGCCTCCTCCATAGTTTTGGTTTTGGTTATAAATAAATTTGTAGTTTTACATTGCTTGATGCATAGAGCTAAGTTCCGACTAAGATCTCAGTCTTGGCATTGTCGACCAAAAATCAGCGCAAGATTTGGCGTTTTAAACCTAATTTAAACTGTTTTGTTTTTTACATGGTTACCCTGAAAACCAGCGCCATGATAAATTTCATGGCAAATGCTGAGCGGTACCCATTTTGGTGTATTATAACTTGTGTTATTTAATTGTGTATTACTTATGTAAAATATGCCAAATAAAATTTTCTTTATCTTTATCTTACCTTTTATAGTATAGACAAGAATTGCAAATGAATGTTTCTGAAAGAAGATGGGTTGATCATTACCGATTCTCAGATGACCGGAATTCATAAAAGTTTACAACTTAGAAACATGGTGATTTAGGCAGATTGTGGATGAAAATGTCAAAATATTTCAAGAGCTACCTACCCATTTGGGGGATTTAACGGGACTAATTTAGACGTATAGCCAGACGTTTGGGGGAACGCGATTTTGTATAGACATTGTCAATCCGTATCATATCATCCTTGACCCAAACTATATTATATGTAGGTACAGTCAAGTGTAAAAATATGGGTGTACTCATCTTACTCAAAAATATGTCCCATAGTATGTTATTCCGTTGTAATAAGTGCGTAGTACCATATTTATGAGACGATTTTTTCGATACGTATTTTTGCACTTGACTGTACTGTGACGCCGAAAATATGAATACATTTTTGCATCTTACCCCATTGCATTAAGGTTATCTATCGTACGACAACACTATCAACATTCAATAAACTTGAAATAAACACTAACTAGCAAGAATAATATATGACATGGATTAACACTGTCTATAGAAAATCGCGTTCCTTCAAACTTCTGGTTATGCATCTGTTTTCGGTAATAAGTGCCGCAGCGCCATCTGTCGAGTCTGGAGTCGAGTTATTTTGTCAGCGTTAATCGCCGATCAAAACATATGAAACAGGGATATTGTATGTGTGGTGACTAATAAATGGCGCTAGTACTTTAGCCAGAAATATGGGAACGCGATTTTGTATAGACATTGTCAATCCATATCTTATATGATCCTTGCTAACTAGTTGTATGTAAAATCGTCGCTTCGCTCCGCTCGATCGTTGAAATAAAATAAATCATAATAGGTTACAAATTCATAATCTTGGAAGAAGGTATTAAATTCCTGTGCATCGGGCAATGACCTTGGTTGATATTCACCCGAAGTATCATCTAATCATTGTGTCTTATTTTCGTCATAATCATCCTCCGTTTCTGGGACATATATTTCCCTAATAGTAAAAAAAAAAACAGTAAGTACGTATAGTATTGTGAACGTCGACGATATCATCACGTTTTACCGTCAAACGTCCTAATTCCATGTTATTTATTTTAAAATAGTTACCCCATGTAGTAATAGTTATCACGCACTTTGTTATAGGTACACGCATATATACAAAAAAAAACTATTAATTTAGATGTGAGTGTTTTTCTTTGATACACGCGAGCAACGCTACGGTTCACAATTAATAGGCAATTCACGACCTTCACGTACTTACCTGCAATAGACAGCGACTAAAAAATATGCCCCACCTAACGAAATCAGACCGAAGTAGGTACTTATAAATCTCAAGGTAAGGGAAATAAAGGGATACCCGTTCCAAAAGCTAAGCAAGTCTTGTCGGCTATCCAATATTACAACTAAGCCGTTCCCAGAGCTTATTTCTAGAAAGGGAAACCCCTTCCTACAGTTATGTAGCCGCGTAAGGGAAACCCCTTCCTACAGCTCAGCAAAATGAATGGGAAAGCAATTCAAACGGTGAGCAAGTCGTTTGGCTATTCAACGAAAGGGGAAAGCCGTTGAAAGGCTTTTGTCTGGGAAGGGGTTGACCGGTCCCTGCTATGAACATTTTCAGTTTATCAACCCAGTGAAAGCATTTGAAATGACAACAAGTTTCCGATATCGATTCTCAATTTTCTTTTGTTGTTGCAACATTGTTTAAGTTATCGTTACAATAAAACGCATAAGAGAGAAATTAGATTTACTGTTTGTGAATAATGTGCAGACATAGGAAAATGTTGCTCCCTCGATTCCTATGTCTAAAATAATGTGTATTGTTCCACAAGTACGGAAGATATTTTATCTGTTTTACGGAAGAAAGCAAGCACACATCCACACGAAATTAAATTATGAAGTAGTATATTTACAACTGACAGCTCCGGCCATACATTTTAAACCACTTTGTATTGCAAAAGCTGTCAGATTACTGTATTCAATTAAAAATACTACTTCAGTCAGTTGGATTTTTCGAACACAAAAACTTTAAAGTCGCTTTTAATTTTATCTTTCTTTGAAGTATTTACATCCACGAACAGAAGCGGAACTTGTAAATAAATAACTCCAATACTACTCCAGGCGTCTGTCAGAGTTAAGTTGATGTCGATAGACAAGAAATAGAACTCCGTAACTTGAGATTTATAGTTTGTCTTAACTTAACAGATTTAACAGATTTCTACAGACCAGCTTCAATGACGGTAGTGTGTCAGTATAGACATGAAATTTTACTGGAGTAACCTATGGTTAATTTATATTTAAAAAACGCTGTGCTTTGTTCTGTCAACTCATCAGATGCAAGACCTGCTACTAAAAACGAGTAACTTCTGGACAGTCAAAAAAAGTGCCCCGTTTTTTTCCACTTCCACTCCTCTCTTGAAGTCCTCATACTGTGTCACAGTAAAACTTATGTAGCGAGCTTATGTCGCACTCGAAACGTTCGCAAGATCAAATACCTTTAAACCGCGCGCAAGTATCTCCGTGCCTGGTAAACCTTCGCTGCAAGTGCAAACATCTCTCGTTGCAGAGCTCTCGTTAGCTGGGCAAATACCAGTTATCATCCATGCAAAGAAATTGTTTTAAAATATTTGCGGGAAAAATATTTACCAATAAATATTTACGAACGGTTATTTCTGGGAGAAGTTTAGAAGAAGTACCCAGTTGGGTGTACTAACCTTGTGGAAGGTATCTTTCTGCCAGTTCTTGATCTGCGCTATGACATCGTTGACAAGCCGGTCGCGGACGGTCAGGTGTAAGTCTGACAGTCTCTCCGCCTCCACCATGCCGCCTTTCCACGCTGCCTCCATCGTGCCGTATTCAGGTCCTGGGGGCAAAAACAGGGGTTGCATATTAACAACAAAAAGTTTTTGACAATAAGTGGAAAACTGTAGCCACTGGCCATCTGTAGCCACCAAGTGGATGCCGCAAAAGCGCGGACGGGGCAGGCCCAAACAGAGATGGTGGGACGGTTTGGATGCTTCGCCAGAAAAAGCACAAGACCCATTAGTTGTGCAGGAAATCAACGGGAGAAGCCTTTGCCCAGCAGTGGGACTGGGACACTATTTTAGGCTAAAAAAATATGGGAACTGTTAAAAATTGTGGTAACTAGGTATATGCCCGTAGCTAACTACCTATATGCTAGCGTAGGAGGCGTAAATGGTGGGCCTTATGGCATTAAGTCCGCCTTTTGTACGTTAAGTTTTCTTTTGTGCAATAAAGATTTAATATAATAAACAAATAAATATATGCGGAAAACATAAGGGACCGGGAGAATTAATTAAGTATATAGGGAGCCAGGGAAGCCAAGAAGAGCATACATGGATCAAGTCAAGGAAAAAATAAACGTTGTGTCGTATCAGGCTGTCAAAGAGAAAGCAAAGGACAGACATACATGGAAACTGTGCCACCGACAAGTGCCCAGCTCTTAAGTAATTGATGATGATGATGACCTACGTACTGTGAACTGTACAAACGGTTTACCCCATGCATAGATATAGCATTTCATAGAAGGTTGTACGGAATAACCGTATCTGTCTTTACATGTAAATTTTTATATTGTATTTAACAGTCCTTCATAAGTCGCCAGAAGTAGGCCTATTTTAATATCTTCCACACTGTGGAGTGTGGATTCTCGCGATAACTCGCCAACATACGCATTTTTCATCACCACAAGTTACATCAATTTTACCATTAAAATCTAACTCTTACTTTCCACTATTAGAGTCCATTTTCCCATACTAACCAGTAAAGTAATTATACAAAGTAGACTTAACCGCGGAGGTGCAATTTGCGTTAATAGCTGGTAAATGCAGATTGATATAAGCGTAAGTAAAACTTTAGCAAGCTCTTAAACCGAATCATATTACACGAAACAGAGCTTTACATCTAGGAAATAAGGCGGATTTTTCAACACCCAGGCGACAAGATGAGAGATTGTAGAAGTTACTACAAAAGCCTTCGTGATAAACAACCCTGGGTGATTTTAACCGGTCGTCGGAATAATATTAATCAATTTAAACCCGAGGCTAGATATTAGGAGTAATGAGAGTTATGCTTGGGTTTTAATGCGACATTTTAGCGAAACCTGTCGGCACCAAGGCCAGTTTCCAAGTGTAAGGTTTAGGTACTTTACTTATTCAATTTTGAATTGAGAAAAAAAAAAAACCGGCCAAGTGCGAGTCCAACTCGCGCACCGAGGGTTCCGTAAACACCTATAACAAGCAAAAACCTCTACGCGTTTACGAGGAAAAAGGTAGTAAGTTAAAAATTTAAAAAAAAAATATTTGTATGATTTTACTAAAAATGTCTACTTTTCGTAATTTTTCCTTTGTCTGTGCTATATGAAGTTTCTTCGTGCCAAGTTTCAAGTTTCTGAGTTTACGGAAAGTACCCTTTAGGTTTTGAGTTTCTTGCGAGTACTCAGTTTCAAAATATGCGACTTAAATTGCTATTTCTTTTGATTGCGTTGACATAAAAGTTTGGTTTTGCTACATCTGAAAGGTCCTATTGCCCTGAGTATTTGACATGAATTTCAATTTAATACCTTTACGCGTTTACGAGGAAAAAGGTAGTAAGTTTAAAATTAAAAAAAATATTTTTTTGTATGTTTTTACTAAAAATGTCTGCTTTTTGTAATTTTTCCATTGTCTATGCTATATGACGTTGCTTCGTGCCAAATTTCAAGTTTCTGTGTTCACGGGAAGTACCCCGTAGGTTTTGCGAGTGCCAAAAAACTCTAAAATTTGCTGCATAAACGACTGTATCTTATGATTGCGTTGGTTTTTAAGTTTGATTTTTTCACAGCTCCAAGGGACAATTGACTTGAGTATTTGATATAAATTTCAGCTTGATACCTCCACGCGTTCCTGAGAAAAATGGTCTTGACAGACAGACAGACAGACAGATAGACAGACAGACAGACAGATAGACAGACAGACAGACAGACAGACGGACAACAAAGTGATCCTATAAGGGTTCCGTTTTTTCATTTCGAGGTACGGAACCCTAAAAACATGAAACCGAAAGGCATTTATGCAATCTGTCTATATTTTTAAAGCCTTTTGAAACTTTAACATTTAAGCAGATGCATTACGTTCTTACTTGATCTCGTGTCAATAGACAGAGAAGAAAATTCAATGGTTACCTTTAGATAACATGACGAGTGAAGCGACGATTACCTATTTAGTTATTGGATTTATACTTTATCTATGACCACTTAAATAAAAGCCATCTAAAAGTCACACGTTGAAATTATCAAGAAGCAACTTAATCTCGGACCCAGCAGTAAAAGCGGAGGTATTCACCGTCAAGCTTTTACAAGAAACATTTAACCTGAGCAACCTGACCTCACCGTAACCATATTTCATTAAAGCAGGTAGCTCAGGCTCAGTAAATCTCGCGTCCGACAAACAAAATTAAACGACAGAGCGTCCGCGGGATTACGAGTATTACAAATTTACTTTCTTAGCCGCAAGTCTTTACATGAAAGAGCAACTTTAATGCGCACATTATAAAGTTTGTTTTTCAGCAGCGGGACGTGAGGGGTTGAAATGAAACCAGTCTCATCGCGCAAACAGCTGAAGGCATCGCAAGTGTTTACTTGCGTTTCATAACAGATTTACACACTTGCGAGAGTCAGTGATGTAATGAAGTGTTAATTCGAGAGGTCTGAAGATACAACAAGTAAGTACAAAATCTATAAAACAACAATTTGACCTGTAAATAGTTTAAATCTCAATCAGTGCAAAATAAATAGTAGGTAAATAAAGTGTATTCAGGTTTTATACTTTATTCTTGCTGATAGCATTACTTTTATCAAAAGTAACTAGTAAAACGAAAGTCTTGCAAGTAACATTAGTGCTCTGACAGACTGCAAATTTAGCAAGGATTTTGTGCTGGTTAGATAAAACAACTAATATAACAAAGTGCTTCAAGATTCCTCTTCATTGCTTAGAAAAAATGGAAAAGTAGAAAAATCCACTGCCTCAGGCGAGACTCGAACTCCATCACGTGTGGCTCAGTAGATCAGTTGGTCAGAGCGATCGCGAGTTCGAGTCTCGCCTGAGGCAGTGGATTTTTCTACTTTTCCATTTTTTCTAAGCATGGTGGTATCGTTATCAGACGTTCTGCTTAATACAAAATTAATTCCTCTTCATTCTTCATTTTTTTAAAGGTGTACGTAAAGCTCGTTTGAACTCGATTAATAAAACATTAGGTACACTAAGCAGTTAGTTTAAGTATAGTTTTAAGTTATGGATGCCCTAAAAACAGCTATGTGGCTACCCGGTTATTTAAGACATGCTGAGTGGCATCCATTTTGGTGTACTTTAATCGCATTCTATTGTCTTTTTTTATTCCACTTGTGTTTTTTTTCGCACCTCATAAAGATTTTTCATTTCATTTTACCAGTAAAGGATATCACGGTGTGCGACTGTTATATTAGCCGGCATTCTGATTGCGGTGTCGGGTGTCGCTCACGAACGCCAACAAATTATGGCTGTCACAGTACTAATATTGTGCACACTCTGTTGACCACGGTGCGACCACACCGCTGGTCAAAATACGCTGACGGTATGGAATCGCAGTGACGTGCCGTAAACGTCATGACTTTATAGCATGCACTCCAAACTTTGCCATTTTCGGGCTCAAGGGCTGCCTTTCCCTACCCTCCCTCAACTCCCTTAGCGCCCTAACTTATATTACACCTCTCTATCCGACAGATCGGGGCCGACAAATTGCAAAGTATAATATCGGTTTCACAAATATGTGCCCAACCAGTAAAATGTATCGCAGTTAATGATAATAATTATAGATTTTTAAGAAAAAATATGATCTATTTGTGGCGCTGAAATAGGTATAATGCGTATAACTTTGTTATCTGTATTATTACTAATGTAAGACCTCTAACTAAACATCAATTTCAGGTCCAAATACTGGTTAAAACATAACTGTACCATCGTCAACACAGTTAACTGAGCATTCGTGAACCTTATTCCTACCACCTAAAGTCTACAACGATCAAGTGTGTTCCTGCCAGTACTCGTGATTAGCTAGACGCGAGTGATTATACGAATTACGAGCGGAAGCGTTTATGTGCACTGGCGGAGTTATCTGCAATCATTGATTGATCGTAGCGCCTAATTAATATTAGTCCTTCAATTAGTAACTACACTCAAATATAGTAAGACCGAAAATGTACAGTGATCAAGTTCAGGAGGGTATCCTGAATTCCAGGTGGCAGCACTGTGACGAGAGGTATTTTTGACAACAGCTGTCAAAATCCACCAATAAAAAAAATAAAAAAAATATGATTGGTGGAGTACGACATGACAGCTAGACCTCTCGCCACAGTGCTGCCACCTGGTGAAAAAATCGATTCAGGAAACCCACATTGTTACTGTCAGGACTCGTGATTAGAGCTGCACGCGAGACCGCACGATTACAAAGTAGACTACATGTTTACGATAACGCGTTTGAAATCACAATAAATCGAGATCGGCTAATTGAAACGCGGATCGCAGCACAAACACTTAAGTTTTCACCGGAGTTTTTCATTGTTACGCAACGGCCGAATGCAACGAGAATAAAACATGTGCAATGAAATGGAAAGTGTGGTTGCGTTGCGGCACCGGTGCCCGAATCTGGCCCTGCGCTGACGTCGCAAGTTTTCAACTGACCAAAACCAATAACTGTGATATGGAAGAAAGATATCTATCTACATGTAGATAAAAATATATGGGGACTATCGGCGACTATCTTACTAAAATCTACTCTGCTCCGCACTTATTTAAGCAGAGCTTAATTGTAACTATGGCTATGGGTAATTGGGGCAACTACATATTAATACTTCAGTATGTAATAATCACGAATATTTATTCCGGAATTACGGTGTTTTCTGTATGACTGATAAGAAATATTCGTGATACGTTGCATTAATAAATGCTCTTACCTACTAGGATTTGATTTAAGGACTGGCTATATCGCCTGCACTTAGATAGGACTTTGTAAGAACATTTGAAACTAGACCTTCCACCACCAACTCTGGGTTTAAATAAATACCTATGACCAAATGAAGTATAAAGAATTAAGGTAAGGTAACAGAGGGTTGTTTAAAAATTCGCGAACTACTTTATGTTCTTCCAGGAATCACTAGAAGTCCATTGACCTTGATGATCCTTGTTCCAGTAACACAGCAAAGCTAAAACCAATTACAACACTGGTTCATTTGAGTCAAGCGCTCGCCTGCACTCAGTTCGCCGTTGGAACAGCCTTGTAAATCTGTAATTCAACCTGCGTAGGATTCGACGGTCGGCACGGGAAGGCACTTAATAGCAGCCCCGACACGTTCGATTGGGCCGATTTGAAAATCGAAAGTGTCATTTGCGCGATTCAATTCGGAACGCATGCGCCGCCAACGGTACAGTAGATAAGTACCTACTGTATGTAATTCACTGACTTCCAAGAACTGAAGCAAAAGTATAGCAACATAAATTTTATTGTTACTCATTTAAAAACATTTATGTAAACTTTCAATATATTGCTCTCAAAATATTTTCATAGCTTCAGTTACGTGTTTAGTTAAATAAACATTAGTGAAATACCAAAGCTTTAAGAGGATTCAATTAGATTTAACAATCATACTAGCATGAATAGAATCGTAAACGATTATACAGCAATAAAATAAGCTAAGATTTTCGAAATTCTCAATAATTATTCGCTTCTAAACGTCCAAGTTGCATTCCAAAGTGAAACATGTTAAAGAAGACGCACAAATCGCATTCAGAAGCTAAAGTAGCAACCCTTTATGTCGCGTCGAGACATTTGAATAGAATCGCTGTCACGAAGAACCCGTAACAACTAATCTGAGGGACTTAATAGTTAACACATTGCAGCTGCTGGTGACTGTGGACCAAGTATAGGTGAGGAAATTAAGTGCAACAACGCATTGCGTGGGAAAATTGTGTTATTTCTTGGGTCCGAATAATATTTGAAAGATATCAACATTGTCAACTGTGAAATAACCAATGTGGTCCACAGTCAAGAGCGCAGTTTCACTGGACCTAGTAGTGTCATCCCCGCTTTATGCATAGCACCATTGATTTCGAGGAATTACTTGACTTGAGGCCCTTTATAAGCTAACTAGGTAATGGTCAGCTCGCGCAGCAGTAAGGACTACAATTTTCGTCGCTGTATGTATGTTTCTTTTATCAAAAATCTAATGGTGAATGTCAAATGACATGCCGTCCACCAGTTCCGGCCTGTTCATTTGACATGAATGAACCCACTCGGATACTACCGGCTTATAGAATCTGTGAGGAAGGAGTGCCGTTGAATGTATGAGTTCCCAATGTTCCCATATAAATCACGACACTTCTTTCCGTACATACTTTACAATCCAATTGAACAAACTAAAGAAAACTTTCGGATTACGTTTGACAACGACGTAATTTACGCGATCTATCGGTATGGCCAGCGGCTACTCCGGTAAGTCCGGTACGTGCCAAATTAAACGAGTGTAAGCTAATGTGTTAACTGTAGCGCGTGCCTAGTGTTTAACCTTCGTCTAGGCTTAGAACATGACTGGACTGAGAAGTTTAGGAAAGCGAAGAAATCAGAAGTTTCTAAATCGAACTCTTACGCAAAAATACTTCTGATGCTTTGGGATTCATGTAAAAACTACAGAATAGCGATCTAGTTAGAGTAAAAGTTCAACTGTAGTCTACGTAGCTTCTTTGCTACAAACATCTCAAATAACTACACTTTTGATCTTGCAGAAAGATACTGTGTCAGTGCACTTATTTTATCTCAAATTACTTTACCGCGAAATGCAAACTACAATATCTTTCGCAAACATGTTTTAAGAAAATGAGAAATTGTTTCAAAAACCCGTTCAAATACTTTCAACGAAATGCAGTAGTATTATGATAGTCGGGAGCATAACATAACAAGTCTGCGCGAAATGGAAATTCTTTGTAAGAGAAAAGTACATACAAGTAACACATACTCGTAAATTGAATACCAGCATCGTGTGACGAAGACATCAAAGCGACAAAGCATACTTGTGGCCTCTTCGTCGCTAGTCGTAAAAGCCTTTAATAGTCCGTGTAGGCTCCTGTCTGAGACATTTGTGCAGGGTTGATTATAGCTTTGTCGTAGACTTCGGTATAGAGTAGACGACGTACGGACGACAGATCATTACAATACATGCGACGAAAATGAAACAGATTTTGAGCCGAAATGGTCACTTTGACAATGCATTCTGCGAAAACCAGAAAATGAAACAGATTTTGAGCCGAAATGGTCACTTTGACAATGCATTCTGCGAAAACCGGATGTACACAGCTCTGCGCGACTTACCAGTTGGATATTTTTTTGGCAAAAAGGTTGCAAGTGGAAAACGTGAAGTCCTGGAAGACACAGTGGGAAATAAGGCCAGAAAAATAAACAAATCTTTCTTTATCTTATTCAACAAATTGACCAACGAAATCGAAGGAAATACATATTTCACGACGGCAGGCACAGATTTTTTGGAAGGAACGTTTTAACACAAATCTTACGTTAGCCCTTTTGAAAAGACATGTAATCCTTACAGTTTACGTTAATACACAGTCGAGAAAGGTATGCTATTAATGGAATGGACTATCAAACCGGTTGTAAAGCGACTAAAGCGTAATCGCACCTCATCGTTACATCACAGAAACGCGACTTCCTAGTATCAAACCTGTATTGGAATTTGAACTGACAAGACTGCAAAAGCTTAGTTCGTTTCGTACGAGGAATTTCGTTATTTGCTGCGAAAGTATTCAATATCGCGACAGTGTCAGGTTATTTGAAAAGAGGAGTCAGTATGGAATTCACGAATAAGCAAAATTTCTCAAACATGCGCGGAAATTACATTCGAGTTAGTTGCCCGGAAGCATTGTGTTCCAGGCGACGTGAATCGAGATGCCAAGATTTTCATACAATATTGCCTGTAAAGTAGTTTCTATATTGATAAAAGGCCGGAACTCTGTCGCTTACGCATTCGACCGATAATCCTTTATTTCCCGGTGTATAGAACCACTTATTATGCATCGGCACTTCAATTGATTCCTTTACACAACCGAATATGGATGAATCATTTAAATTCACATGCGGGCACTATCATATTACTTAATTACGGTGATTGCTAAACGTCCCTTGCTTGTCGCTGGCGAAGTAATGAATTCATCTCGTCGGCCGATGAAAGGCATGATGGATGGATCTTGGAATAAATTGCGCTTACATGTAGTCATGTGCACGTTGTAGGAACTGGTAAATAATTGATAGCAAGCTCCATTGTGTAAGTGGTTGCGTTATGCAGATGTCCGGTTTCGACTATTAAAATTTTTTGTACATTCTCTAGTCAATGGGTTATGGGTTAAATTTGTCCGAGTCCGACATATATGTTTTTAATAGTGAAGATACTTGGATGTTTGACATGATTTCTATTGCATTAATCACCTAAGTAATTATTGGATTTTGGTTATCGTTCTGTTTAGCAAAAACGAATATAAAATACAATACATGTAAGGTCAACCAGGAAAATTGCGTCAGTTGAGGTACATGAGTTTTTGTATAATAAGATGGTAAGTGTGAAGGTACACATACAAACATACTTAAGACGAAATTTCGTCAGTGAGGTGGCCTAATTACTCCCTTGGTGAAATTGCGTCTACCCTATCCATCATTTTGTAATTCCAGAAAAAGCTCATTTACGTCAACTGACGCAATTTTTCCGGTTGACGATTTCCATGCGTGAGTCAGACGTCTCTACAGCTGACTATACATCTGGCTATTGCACAAAATAATGGTTCAATATAAATATATGCAAATTATTCAGCATCGTTACATCACCTCTATCAGTTGTAAAAGAAAGATCGAGTCACAGATCATGCTTATTGTCTGAGCTCCTCGTTATCGGTTCATCTATGCAGTTACACCCGCAAGATGAAGCCTCAATCTGATGCGATTAACCACGGGTCAGATGGCCGGTGGGGCAACGCTCAACAATGGCAACACAAAGGAAATGCAATAATGACTAATCAAAAAGACGTCACACTGTCTTATCTCGCATTAGGGACATTTCTCATTTGTTTTTCTAGGAATAATGTAATGAATGGTTGAACGCGGCGCTATACCATGCTATCAAGACAACAATTCAGATGCGATTGGCTAAGGGACAACAAATCACCGATGGGGTTATGATCCAAACAATGATAACAACATGAAAATACACGACTTACTAATCACCTTCACGGACGTCAATGACTTGGTATAACTTATAAAACTCGTTTCTTCTTTTTATTAGAATATCGCATGATTGTTTGCTGGCGCTTGGGACAAAATCTCAATCAGACGCGATTGGTCACGGGTCATATGTAGCCGGAGGGGCAAATACGCCAGCAATGTTGGTAACGAGAAATGGTAAGATTGACTAATCACTTCGGTTCAGACGTCACTGACTCGTAACGCGTATTTCAAAACTTGTTTTTTTTTATTCTAAGGAAAAACGAGTGACTAGAGAGCTAAAGACCGAACAAGCGATTAGCGTCGGGTCAAAATGTCACCGTTAGAGTTATGTATGATGCCAACAATGATAACAAGTAAACGTAAAATTGACTAATCACTTCAGATGCCAGTGCCTCATAACTCATATCTTTATTTTTTTTATTGATAGGAAAAACTAGTGCCTATGATAGAGAAGTAAAGAACGCATCTACCATAGCAATCTGGCTTGTATTACATGCGTTTGACCACGGGTCAAAATGTCGCCGGTGGGACAACGATGCCAATAATGCAAAGGAATTATTAAGACTGGATTTTTAATGTAGCCAATCAAGGCGTGTAGCTCCCCACGTAGTCTGTGACCGTCGTCAACGCATCGCATCGCATCATCCGCTTGTAGTTGCCGGGCTCCCAGAAAGAGTCTAACGTGACCTTTCTCTATAAGGTCGATCCATTTCTTCGCCCAACCCCTCAAGCTCTTCGCATAAGTTTTCTCTATGTCCGTTCTCTCTTATACAGTTGTTGTGTCGTTCTCTGTTGCAGCTCCCCACATAGCCTGTGGCCGTCACGAGGTGTCGCGTCGTCGGCTTGTAGTTGCCGGTCTCCCAGGAAGAGTCTAGCATGACTGTGAGCAAACACTATCCTAAACTCACCTTTCTCTATAAGGTCGTTCCATTTCTTCGCCCAGCCCCTCAAGCTCTTCGCATAAGTTTTCTCTATATCCGCCCTCTCTTGTACCAGAGCCTGCAGCTCCCCACATAGCCTGTGGCCGTCGTCGACGCGTCGCGTCGTCCGCTTGTAGTTGCCGGGCTCCCAGAAGGAGTCGGATGTGACTGTGAGCATGGACTGCTCGTCGCTGTGGTGCGACATGGCGGTGCGACACTCACACACCGCCCCTCTGGAAACAAAGAAAAAGTAGTTTAGAATATGTGAAATATAAAAGTAAAAAAAAAGTAGTTTAGAATATGTGAAATATAAAAGTAAAATCTATCTTATATTGCCGGAATGATGCCACTCGAAAGAAAAAAGTGGCTGGAATGGAAATGCTGGAATCAAAGAGGAAATATTTGGAACAACAAATTACCAAAGTTAATTCAATGTCGGTTGCCAGTCCGTCTCTTTTTCTAACGTTAATTAAATGTTGGCCAAATTGGATTTCTGTAATTGTTTTTGTTACTGATGTTAAGATAACCGGCCATTACTTATAGGAGCGCCCTGGGTTGTAATGCGAGAATATCAGGCAGATTTGCGAGGTCATAGACAATCAAATGTTACTGCTGTAATACTCGTAAACATCCGACAATAGACAGTCTATCCTATAATTAAACACGACAATAAATGGCGTCTTCTTATTCGATCTTTGAGTTTGTTTATCAAGATAAAAATCTCTAATCACACCGAACCACAATAACAAGTATACAATAACAAAAAGATATCCTCGTAACCTTGATTTTCATCAATGCCTCCGGCCATCAATTATACTCCATGACTAATTATATTGCTATTCACGTGTGTTTACTAATAAAAATCACATCACGTCACGTCATTGGCATTATAGTCATCTGATGTCATTCCTTATAAAAAGTGCATACATAATTGTTATATAGACGAAATCATTAAATTAAAGAGTTAATTATAGTTTTTTGTTGACAATCTTGTTATCGTACTCGTATGTTTCTCATACCCTCTGGATAATTATAAATGATTATCGTGGGACTTCCAAATGCATCAGTTTAAATAAACGTATATTTTTTGACACTTCAACCAAAAAACTTTGGTGATTGTAACTACTGATTGTGTAGAATTGAAGCTACATTTAAAGCTACTTATATAGTTCAGTTATTATCTTATTTGATATCTCGAATCTCGTATCGTAAATTCTCGTCTTCGCGTTATTTTTTTCCACAACAAAAAAAAACGATTTAGTTTATTGTTGTTGTTCATTACAAGGTTTTATTATTTAGTTTCACCCGTCTATAATTATATCTTGCAAGTTAAATTTGACCTGAAGTAGAAGACAAAGACTTCCACTAATATTATTTTATCAACCTTCTTTTTATTTAATTTTATTTTCTTTCCAGCTACTTAATATACTAGTGCCAATGCACAAAGACTCCAGCAGCCCATCACTTCTTATAACAATAGGTTTCAGTGCTGATATTCAAAGTTATAGAATACGCTTTCGTGGAACTTCATCTCATCCCATTAAAATTAGAAAACCTTTGATTTGCGATACTTTAGTCTCAAAATAAACAAACAAGTTTTGCGTGCAGCATTGCAGGTACGTCTAATATGTCAATCATATCTTTTTTTTCTCAAACCTCATCTCACGCTCATCCATAAACAAAAAACCTAAACCTATATGCAGACGAGGCTTAGGTTTCGACTTTTACGTCTCCAATTTATCTATCCCTAGACACCGTAAGCCACCGCAAATACACCGAGTGAAATTCGTTTTCTACCTTTCTCTCGTGAACATTAAATTTGTTTATGTGGGCATAAAAAGTCCAACATCAAACTCATAGAAAGTCTAACCCGAAACCTAGTTTGAAAATTATATCAACTTATCTTGAAATTAAATAAAACAAAAAGGAAATTGGCAATTTTGTATTTAAGTAAGTAATTTATTAAACGTCATCCATAATCCAAAACGTGAGTACTAAATATGTGATTTTTTTCGGAAAAGGTACCATTTAGCGGATGTAGGTACCATTTGTACAGTTAGCTGCAGAGAAAAAGACCTCCCCTCCCCTGCATACAAACGTTGTATGCAGCGTGGGCATTTTTCTCTACAGCTGACTGTACAGATTCAATAATTGTATTCGGACGTTAAAAGGGTAAGCGCCGGCGGTTAAGACGGCCGGGTAAGACTATCACATTAACATGTAGATATTTTTTATACCATGACGGTGGCAAACAAGCACATGGCCCGCCTGATGGTAAGCAGCTACCGTAACTTATGGACGCCTGCAACTCCAGAGGAGTCTCATGCGCGTTGCCGACCCTTTACAAAAAGGAGGATTCACTGTGTTGACGGCTAAAGGAACAAGAAGGTCCCTCATTGTCAACACACTGGGTCCTCTTTGAGCTCTTTGGCAACCTTACTCACCAGCAGGAACACAACACTATGAGTAGGGTCAACAAACACTACAAATGTTTTCAATATTAAATTCCAATCACACAACGTAACAGTGTTTATGGAAATCATTTAATATTTTGGATTACTGCCGCTGATAATTATTAGCGAATTCTGCTAGAACCCAGTTTTATAAATTTTAATAATTTTGGTATCAAACGAATTATTGATTCATTCAAGAATGTCTAGCTCACAGTCCAACCTTACTTAAAAGGTAATCATTAGGATCATTACACACGCCGTCGTAAGGTGAAGTCCAAGGGTACATATTACGACTTGAGGTCATGGAATAATAACAAACAGGTGTAAACAGTAAGTGGATACGTAATATTTATTAACTTAAATTAATACAATGGATATTAAACTATTTACACAAAAGTAAACAAGTGAATAACAAAGTAAGTGAAGCATACGAGCTGTAGTCAACGGCAGTTGCTCCGAAAGCATGGACATGAACGCTGTTGTCCCGCAAGGCTCCGTGCTATCCCCAACGCTGTTTTTGCTGCATATCAATGATATGTTGTCTATCGGCAACATTCATTGTTATGCGGACGACAGTACTGGGGATGCCTGTTACACGGGCCGTGCCAATATCCCTCGATCCGTTGTGGTAGAGAGTCGTGAAAAACTTGTGTCCGATATCGAGAACACTCTTTCTGGAGTCTCGGTGTGGGGTCAGGACAACTTAGTCCGATTCAACCCCACAAAGACACAAGTTTGCGCGTTTACCGCTAAGAAAACCCCATTTACTGTGGCCCCTCAGTTCCAAGGTACAACCCTTACAATGTCAGGGAGTATTGGGATCCTCGGTGTCGACATTTCCAGCGACGTCCAATTCCGTAGTCACCTTGAAGGGAAGGCCAAGCTGGCATCCAAAAAGCTCGGTGTGCTCAATAGAGCGAGGAGATACTTCACTCCGGGGCAGAGACTGCTTCTATACAAGTCGCAAGTCAGACCCCACATGGAGTACTGCTGTCACCTTTGGGCGGGAGCACCTGGATACCAGCTTGGGCCCTTTGACTCGGTGCAAAGGCGCGCTGTGCGGATCGTCGACGATCCCAAACTCACGAGCGATATTGAACCATTGAGTCTAAGGAGAGACTTTGCCTCCTTATGTGTGTTCTATCGCTTGTACAATGGGTTGTGCTCTGAAGAACTGTTTGATATGATGCCCACGGCAGCTTTTTATCACCGCACCGCTCGCCGCCGGCAGGGTGTTCATCCTCACACCCTGGAGCTTAATGGGTCGCGCACTGTACGGTTTAAGAGGAATTTCCTCCCACGAACGCTGCGACTGTGGAATGAACTCCCTGCCGAGGTTTTCCCAGCGGGCTACAGTATGAGGTTCTTCAAAAAAGGAGTGTATAGGTTCTTAAAGGGTAGGCAACGCGCATGTGAATCCTCTGGGGTTGCAGGCGTCCATAGGCTACGGTAACTGCTTACCATCAGGCGGGCCGTATGCTTGTTTGCCACCGTCGTGGTATAAAAAAAAAAAAAAAACCGGTTATCTATTTGAGAGTAAATTTACGTCAGCTGCAACGTATCCAGTCGTGTGTTAGTATTTAAAGTAATATATATATATTTTTATACCACAACGGTGGCAAACAAGCATACGGCCCGCTTGATGGTAAGCAGCTACCGTAAGCTATGGACGCCTGCAACTCCAGAGGTGTCCCATGCGCGTTGCCGACCCATTACAGGGAGGATTCACTGTGTTGACGGCTAAAGGAACAAGAGGGTCCCTCGTCGTCAACACACTGGATCCTCATTGAGCTCTTTGGCAACCTTACTCACCAGGAACACAACACTATGAGTAGGGTCTAGTGCTGTTTGGCTGTGGTTTTCTATATGGTACTTCCCCAGTCGGGCTCTGCTACAGACTTGAGCAAGATGACATTCGCTGTGCTGTGCCCTACCACACATAGCGAGATGACATTCGCAGTACCCATACCTCTCTTTTGGAAAATAATGTTAGGAATAGGATAATAGGAAGCACTGATATCACATCCTATTACCTATGTATCTTGTTTAGATTTTCTGATGTTACGTAGCAATAAAAGTTAAAGGATGTGTAGATCACAAATTTAATTAGTACAACCTGTAGTAACGTATGCGGAATGAAATCTGGACAAAGTTTTGAAGACGTAAAAAGTAAGTAAATAAATAAACTCAAATTTTATATAAATGCCAATTTAAAGCTTATACATCTGTTAATTAATCCCGTACTTTTAATGGCCATTGGATTCTTTATCTTAAAATAATGGTTAATCGAGGAGAACAACGTCGCGAAACAATATGTAATTTCTACAGTATTAATTCCCTATGGCTGAAAGCGAAGACCGTGGAAAATTTTGTGGAAATGGGATAGAGCTAAAGAGCTATTTATAATATTTTTACGTCCTTTTTCTTTACAAAAATTGCCGCAAGAAAGCCTGGTTCAAGGAAACATTCCAGCATTAGCCAGTTTGCTGAAAGAGATCGATTAAAGAAAATGACAGCCCGCTGAGTCACAAAATCTTATAGAGAACTCAGGAAGGCATTCAAATGTGGCAGTAAAACTGTTTTAAAATATCTTGAAGACATAGGTATCAGTTAACAATTAAGAAAAGTTACACCCGTAGTCTCCAAAAATTAAAAAAAATAATCGAAAATACGGCCACGTCGTTTGATCAAAAATTTAAAAACAGGTGTTTTTTTCATTTTTGGATTTTTTTAAAGATTAATATTATGTTGTTTAAAATGGAAATTCGTGGCAAGGTAACTATTATTTTGAGAACACCAAATAATCTTACGGTCAAGAAAGTGAAAAACGTCAATTATACGAAGCTTCCTTAAAAAGTTATCTGATGGAAGATAAATTTAGATCTTAAAAAATCGGTACATTATTGTTGTCGACAGCGATGAACATAAAGTACCACAACTTTCGTTTGAAACCTCGCATTGGAGTAAACTGACTCTGGCATTTAATGTAATTAAAGACATTATTAAAAACCATTAAAGATTATAAAAATAACTATGTCATATTTATTTTATAAGAAATTGAATGTTGTCCAGATTTCATTCCACATACGTTATTTTTAAGTTGTTCTTTTGACGGATACGTAACAAACGTATCCGTCAAAAGAACAACTTAAAAATTTCCTCTACATCAAGGTCATTATTTCAATAAAAAAAATTGACAGCAGCATAAGATGGGTTAAAGTCCGATCAAGCAAACTATACACCTAATTTCCAAGCATATTGTATAGACGAGTTAGCATAAACGTCGATTTAATTTAAAAATATGAAGTTTAATAATAGCTCTAGTTTACATACTGCAATTGGAATTCTATGCAAAGTTATCTTGGTTTGCTTCTAAGATATACGTGTATTAGTTCCATACATGAATATAGTCCTTTATAGAAGGTAGAGGCGCCAAGAAACCTGTTCGGGAGAAGTTTCACGGTCGTTCCATTTGGAATCCCGTCAAGGGCTGTATAGACGGTGTTCCAAAATATATAAAAATATTAAAAAGTAAAGACATTCTAAGGTTATATATCAAAACCAATGGCCAGTTACACATATTTACTACTACATAGCTGACGGTTATTGTATACACGGTGCTCGTGAGCATTGCGAGAGACTTTAACAGTGTATTCATTATCATATTTAGAGAACAAAATGTCCTTTAAACTTTTTCGAAATTCGCCATAGTTTCAGAGTAAATACTACTTACAAAAAATTGCATTTTGAATTGTTTCTCAGTGTAAAATGATTTTTTGATGGCGATCTCACCGGTATGGGGCATAGTCTAGACATCTCTTATTGACTGATATCAAAGACCTAAGAAACACTTTGCATGGACTAGTTTTTACGAGAAAAAATGTAGCAATTTACTTTTTCCGTTACTTTTTTCTAATGACATTTACTTTTTATGTAGAACAGCATTCAAAAAAAGTGAAAAAAAAAGTAAAAAAAAAAAATTTTTTTTTGGCGTTTTACAACAAAAGTCATATAATGTTTTTTCATTCTTTTGACCTCAGAAATGCGTGGTTAAAATCTCTCGCAATGCTCACGGGCACCGTGTATAAGGCACTGTAAGACACTTAAACTTTCACGAATTTCCTCGTGGAAAGAAAGGAGTCTTTCTACAATGAATGTCACACTCGAAACGTCCGAGGTATTTTGTTAGTTTATTTAAACGCGATTAAGTTAACAGCAGCATGCTTTGATATCTTTGATGGAATATGAGATCAGATATTTTTTAACAATACGATTACCTCTTCTGCAATTATTTTTATAATACGAGTAAATCAAAGATTTTATTGAAAACAAAACGTAATAATTTATTTTAAAAGTTTATTAAGTGTCAATATCTCTATATTGTTTTACCTCTACTTTTCTGTTTGTAATTTGTGTGTACTTTGTATGTATGTATGTATGTAAACATTTTATTGTACATAAAACAGGACAAAATACAGTCATAACAAAAGAAAAAACAACGTACAAAGGCGAGGCTTTGAGGTGAGGTGTGCAATAATTAGTATTTATGTTATGATATGTTATCTCAGTAAACAGCTAAAGAGAACTGTACGGTGTAAGCGTAATCGGCAGTTTTCATGAGCTAGGCTGCGTTTCCACCACAGATGAGCGAGGGTGCGTTGCGAGGAATGCATTTGTGAAACACCAATAGAATCACTTCATTTCTTTATCCTCGCACAGCGTAGCTTTAGGATTGGTTAATAATAAACACATTCCTCGCAACGCATCCTCACTCTCTGGTGGAAACGCAGCCTAAGTCACATGTTTATAAACAAGTGTTTTTTTTTAAAGTGATACCAAATGCTGAGCAACCTGTATTCCTGTATAATGGCAGGATGTGTAGCTGCAGCCAGGAGTGCGGTTTACGACGGGATAGATGAATAAATTTACAGGTTGCTCCTATTTTGGTAGGGCTATCGGCGGTATCTGTCAGATACCTATTACTTGAAGTAAATACGGACTAGCAAAATAACTGATACAGTCCGCTGCATAAAAATTAACTAAACCTATTGCATACTTTGTTAAGTTGTTCTTAAAACCAGTCATAGAAAGAAGGGTTGTTTGTTTGCATTGTGACTCACAATTTGTGAGAATATAGTTCCGATTTGTGGGGTCAAATAAAAATTGGTAGGCACAGTCAATAGCAGAAGTGGGTAAGCAGACGAGGTGTTCAAAATTAACTTGGCAATTTTTTGTTTTCAACCGTCTTCAAAATTTCGATGGAGGTTCTCAAATCGTCGGGATCTCCGTTGTTATTGTGTTATTGCTATTATTTATGCATGTTCAGCAATGGGGAGGGCAACTGTCAAAGTGACATACATTGGTCCTTAGAATAGAAAAGCTATATTTGTAAGAAGTTTTTATTTATTTTCGCGAAAATGACTCAATGTTTTGTCTCAAATTGCTCCGAAATAGAAGTCCACCGGTTTCTGACATACTCTAAAATGAAAACGCTGTAAATTAACGCCTTAGGGAATGTTTTTGCCTAAGAAAAGCTTTTTGACTGTCTCTTTCTCAGCTTGGGCATTTGCTCTTGGTAAGGTTTAGCTTGAGTAAAGTCTTGTTCAGATCATTTTGATTACTTTGAACACCTTCTGCTGCTAAAAGTAAGCTACATGACATTGACAGAAACATTTCGTATGAGACAGTTAATACGTCACCTAAGGTACTGCACGACGTGATGCATTTTCCCGTTGCATTTGTGTCTGCGTCCGTAGCTCACTTGTAAAGCCATCACTTGAGTTCACATAACTTTGCCATGTTCACAGAATTATGCACTTTAACACACCGAGTCAAAGTTCACTTTAATTTGAGTAGTGGTCAGATTTAAATGAATAAACCCACTATATTCCCTATCGCAATGTCCAATTACTTCAATAGTTACAAAAACATGTTTGTTTAATTAATCAACGAAGACTCATCAACTATACTTTCCAGTTGATAGAGATACATAAATCCACCATAAATAAAACATGTCAACTTTTTGGAGCGATATGTCAAATTGTAACGTTTTCAAGTCAAAGCTACATCATTGTCGGTTGTCAACAAGGCGTTACGGTCATAAAAAACATTTAGAAATAAACTTTAACACCTGTCAATTATGTACAGTCTCGAACCCGGATTGTTGACTTGCCATTGTTCGTAATTTAGTCGTGTAATAAATGACCGATGTAACTGACAGTTGTCGATAACATCGGTCATTCATAACACGGCAAAATTACGAACAATGGCAAGTGGCCCAACAATCCGGGTTCGGTTCGGGACTGTACCTTTCGCATGAAAACGTCATAATTAAATTAGTTTAACTTTAATTTCACATTTGATTTAGGTGCAGTCACCGGCAATAGCATTTTCCTACAAGAAGGCCGCAACAATATGTGACGCGCACTTATAGACCAACAAATAAGAGTGTGTCACATATTTTTGCGGCCTTCGTGTAGGAAGATACGTTTTCAGTGACTGTACAGCGCGATAGATCGAAAATACACCTTAAATACAAGATGTTGATTTACACAAGTTGAACAAATTTGTAATTTCATATATCCATCCACACAGTAGTAAAACTTCAGCACTATTTGAAATAAATACTACATCATCACTTTACACAACTATAATAGATAGCGCAGTTCCTCAAATCAAAACTGTAAATTGTCACAAAGTGTTTAGCCACCGACAGTCATTAAAGCGACATAAAACTCCCGAGTCCTCAGACTCACGTGTAAGTGGGACGAGATTGCGGAGATACTAAGTACCATTAGCAGCACCAAGTCTATGGGGGAACCAGTTTGGTTGTCCTTGTCTGGTGGTAGAAGTAGGAAAGTGATGGATGCCACGCACGGATGGCGGCGTCTGCGCAGGTGTGCTATTACAATTGGTTACCGAGTTATCTGTGAGGGTAGCCAGTATAAGTGCCGCTTTCAGATCGTGTACAGCTGTGAGGAGGGTTCAGTCGTCAGGAGTTTACTGAACCTTAGGAATCTATTTATTTGGACTGGGGCTGATGTACGAAAGCCTCTAGATTATTTTGACGATGAAATGGAATTTTGTAAACTAAAGTTTATTGTGAAGTGTAAACTAAAATAAAACATACCTTGTTTAATCTAGCTCTTGGGACTAAAATCCTAATGCGATTCGACCAAAGTCAGTTAAGTATATAACAACTGGACAATGCATTATTTTGACAAAACATGGTTTCGAGCGTGTCGTACGTAACGCTAAAAATCAGGAAAATAATAAAAGTAAGTGAAAATCGAGTAAGTTTAAATCTGGACAATGCATGTTCTTGATATCTTATAGAAAAATAAGTAAGACAAGGTCATATTAAACTTTATAAATAGGTAAATAATATTTCATGGGAAAATTTCAACGAGTTGAACTAAAAACTCTCTTTCTAGTCTTTCGAGTGTGTGTGCTCTCTTGTGCCGTGAATTTAATTTTACAATCATGGATTTAAAGATCAATTTTTTTCTGGTGACCGCAGTCAAGGTCATGATGTCAGTAACATTGGCCCACCCTCACCATCGCTCGGTGAGCGATAGAAGCGCGGCGAGTGGTTTGAGACTCCCACGGTTACAGTGTGATAACAAGTGTAAACAAACGCGAATCTATTCGCGGACGAGTCATACGATGCAGTCTGACGTCACGGTAGAATACTCACTATTTTGTAATAGTTTGCTATAGTTTAAAACTATGTCTCATTAGTCATTAGACTTACAAGCACAGATAACCTCAACTTACAAGGGAACGCGAGGGTTACGTCTAAGGCAGGGATGTTACAGAGCTCCGGTTCCGTTAAGTCGGAACTTCCGATTCGTTTTAAACATCCGCTTCGGTTCCGGTTCTGTTACTTTCAAAACAGAGGTTACATCGGATGTCATAGCAATGCAGCGGGGGGAAATGAGCGGCGTACATCAAAGACAAACAGGTTTATACCTGTCATTTGCTCATGTCCCCGCTTGCTTCGTGCTGCTATCACTCGGGCTCCGATTCTGGTTCCGCTTCCGATTCCGTTTCTGGTTCCGATAAACTAAATTTGAAACATCTGATTTCGCTTTCGGTTCCGATAAAACCACATCTGTTACATCCCTGGTCTAAGGCTTGGAATTATCCGGATAATACGAATATTTCTAACAGTTTCCATACAAATTACTATTCGAAATATCCCGATTTCAAGTCCCAGTTACGTCAACAATAAGTATGTAAGGTATGTACCTTATTATAAAATTCCCAAAAATTTGTTTATTCGCTCCAATAGAAGTTATTGGAATTCGGAATAGAGTTTAGTGTTGACGTAACTAGGACAAAATAGTAGTTTATGTAACTGTTACGTAATAAGGGTCCTTAAAACATGAGTGTGGTTTTATGAAATGAGCCGCAGGCGAATTTCATAAATAAGATCACACGAGTGTTTTAAGGCCTAATTACGTACAGTTGCATACACTGCTTTATCTACACTCATATTATTTATTCTAAATGCCTTATTTGGAAACCATAGAATGGCCGCCATTGCACCGCCACCATGGCCAACTCTCGTGTGCCGGCGGTCGCGCGGGCGCGTGTCGGGCTGTCGGCGGATCCCCGGGAGGGTGCAGGTGTACATTATGTTATCAAAACTCATAGCACATCAATAATTGAGCATGAAAAGTTAAAATTACGTTAGTGCTACGGATAAAAAGCTTATCATTAATCGGTCGTGGTAATGCTAGCCATTGCCTACCGTTTTCGAACACGTTTTAGAGAACTTACAATATGAGTGTAGATAAAATGCCTTAAAAGTCTCATAAAATCTAATGTCTGGGACATCCCAGATTTTATGAGACTTTTAAGACATTTTTTTGAAACCCTAAACGTATCAAAAACGAAGGAATCGGCTGATTATCTTTAATTTCGAGATGAAACCCCTTATATGTCTGTTGAGAGAGTTTCCATTGTTATTACTCAAAGAGTACATCTGAATGTCATGTACATATGAATGGATAAAGGGGTTATAATGCAAGTTTCTTAATCAGTAAATCTTCGACATGGATACCTCCTGACTTTATATGTTATCAAGATATATTTAAACCATACGTCAAATATCTTTATCTATTAAAAATTATTTCAAAAGGAAAATCCGTTTCAAAATCTTCAACAGAAATGCGGCTTCAACTGAGACGTCTATTTAACAAACTTGATGTTTCTCTAAACCGTTGTTTAAAGCTCCAAAGCCAGATCAACTGGCCAAACTTGTATCACCCTAATAGTCCCGTCTCGTTGGCAATATTTTGAGGGTTAAGTTTCGAAAATTCTAAAGTCACTTATTATTGAAGTTGGAAATACAGTGTGTGTACATGAGAATCTTTCAGTGCGTTTTGTGTCATATTCAATTGGTGCTTTTTTTGTAATTCAATAATTTGAGGTTAACTTTTTTAGCTTGCCATAACTTGAGTAAAAGAATATTAGAGTTAGAAAATATAACTGTTTTGTATTTAGAACAGTTTTATTGTTGTACAAAACTAGTTTGTGTCATTTACGTCGAGTGCAATTTTATATAGTATGACAATGCTAAAGAACTACGTATAAAAAAATAGAGTTCATAAAATAAGGATTAACTATATCATCACCTCAAAATATGTAAATAAAATCAATATGTGTCAAATTAAGCAATGAAAATTTAAGTTTCTTGGTAATTTCGTATTTTTAGGTTGTTATCGTTTTCATAAATTATTAAAGTCATCAGAGTTCACATTATAATAATCAAAAAGGGATTTTAAAGAAGATATTTCAATTTGTGTCACTTTCATCAATGATATTTCGTCTAAAATTAAACAGAAACAATATTTGCGTTCAGAGGGAATCTTCTTAACTATAGCGCGTGACCTTGATGGCACGCCTGTTCGGCTTAGTTCTGTAATGACCACTAGAAGTAGACCCCCGGCTCGCTTCTTAACAAGCTAATCCATGGGTCAACCAGGCGCTGGCAACTTAGCTGTTACGATGTAGGTACTTGCTCACGGAGGCGCGCGCGGGGTGATAAAGCTGACATACTCGACAAAGGAACTGAGCGGAGGAGCGAGTCGCGGGAAGCCGGCGAGTAGGGCAATGAACTCGTGCGTGTCTCGCCAATAGTACCTTTTTAGCGGTAGCCGCTTTGTTTGTGTTTTGACTAGACTGTTGAGTACATTTTCGAAGATTTCAAGCATCGTGAATTATGGGTAGAAAACGCAACGTAATATTTTTATTTAGTTCTGTTTTATTGGAACGAAGTTCCTTATCGGACGGTTCGCGGATGGCGGGCTAGGCGAAAAAAGTCACGTGACCGTCACGAAAAAGCATTGAGAAACATGTGAAATGGAATGAAATAAAAAAAATGAAAAATAGAATAAAGTGAAGTGAAAGTGAAAGTGAAAGTGAGAAGTCACAAAGTGACAAAGTGAAAAAAGTCAAGTTTAAAAATTTCTATAATTTCAAAAATCTCAAAAATCTCAAAAAATCTCAAAAATCTCAAAAATCTAAAAAAACTCAAAAATCTCAAAAAATTCAAAAACGACAAAAATTACGAAAAAGTCAAAAATTAAATAATATTACTTCGTTCTAACCGAGTGTTCCGCGACACTAACGTATTTTTTTATTCTTTTATTTTTTTCTGTTTTTTTTTCGTCTGTATTTTTTGATTATTTTGTATTGATTCTGTTTTTATTCCGTTTATTTTGTTTAATTGTATTCTTATTTTACTTTTTTTTTTATACCACAACGTGGAAAACAAGTATACGGCCCGCCAGATGGTAAGCAGTAGCATATGGATGCCTGTAACACCAGAGGTGTCACATGCGCGTTTCCGACCCCTTACAAAAAGGAGGAACAAGTTCAGAGTCCATTACCTCGGCCATTTTTAGGGTTCCGTACCTCGAAAGGCAAAAACGGAACCCTTATAAGATCACTTTGTTGTCCGTCTGTCTGTCTGTCTGTCAAGACCATTTTTCTCAGGAACGCGTGGAGGTATCAAGCTGAAATTTATATCAAATATTCAAGTCTATTGTCCCTTGGAGCTGTGAAAAAATCAAACTTATAAGCCAACGCAATCAAAAGATACAGTCGTTTATGCTGCAAATTTTATCTGCAAAGTTTATCGGCACTCGCAAAACCTACGGGGTACTTCCCGTGAACTTAGAAACTTGAAATTTGGCACAAAGCAACGTCATATAGCATAGACAATGGAAAAATTACAAAAAGTAGACATTTTTAGTAAAATCATACAAAAACATATTTTTTATTATTTTAAACTTACTACCTTTTTCCTCGTAAACGCGTAGAGGTATGAAATTGAAATTCATGTCAAATACTCAGGGCTTTAGGACTTTTCAGATGTAGCAAAACCAAACTTTTATGTCATCCCAATCAAAAGAAATAGCAATTTAAGTCGCATATTTTGAAACTGGGTACTCGCAAGAAACTCAAAACCTAAAGGGTACTTCGCGTAAACTCAGAAACTTGAAACTTGGCACGAAGAAACTTCATATAGCACAGATAGAGGAAAAATTACGAAAAGTAGACATTTTTAGTAAAATCTTACCAAAAACATTTTTTTTTATTTTAAACTTACTACCTTTTTCCTCGTAAACGCGTAGAGGTATTAAATTGAAATTATTAATACTACAACTTTTGCTTGTTACAGGTTTGTACGGAACCCTCGGTGCGCGAGTCCGACTCGCACTTGGCCGGTTTTTTGATTTTAGAGCAAAGATTTTTAAATAAATCACGCTTATTTTAGCGTATTCCATATGGAAAAATCATAAAAAGGACATGTTATAATGACGTCCCGTCGATGGATTTTTTTTCGAAATCCAAATAATATATACGTTCAAAGTCCATTATCACGGCCATTTTTGATTTGAGAGAAAAGTTATAATGACGTCCTGTCGATGGTTTTTTTCGAAATCCAAATAATATACAAGTTCAAAGTCCATTATCTCGGCCATTATTGATTTTAGAGAAAAGTTTTTTAAATAAAACACGCTTATTTTAGCGTATTCTATTTGGAACACTCATAAAAAGTACATGTTGACAATGACGTCCCGTCGATGTTTTTTTTTCGAAATCCAAATAATATATAAGTCCAAAGTCCATTATCTCGGCCATTTTTGATTTGAGAGAAAAGTTATAATGACGTCCCGTCGATGGTTTTTTTCGAAATCCAAATAATATACAAGTTCAAAGTCCATTATCTCGGCCATTTTTGATTTTAGAGAACAGTTTCTTAAATAAAACACGCTTATTTTAGCGTATTCTATTTGGAACACTCATAAAAAGTACATGTTGACAATGACGTCCCGTCGATGGTTTTTTTTTCGAAGTCCAAATTATATACAAGTTCAGAGTCCATTGTCTCGGCCATTTTTGATTTTAGAGAACAGAGTCTCAAGTAAAACACGCTTATTTTAGCGTATTTTATACGGAAAGATCATAAAATGTACACGTTATAATGACGTCCCGTCGATGATTTTTTTCGAGGTCCAAATTATGTACAAGTTCAAAGTCCATTACCTCGGCCATTTTTGATTTTAGGGAAAAGTTTTTCAAATAAAAGACGCTTATTTTAGCGTATTCTATATGGAAAAAATCATTAAAAGTACACGTTATAATGATACCCCGTCGCCATTTTATTTTTTAAGTCCAAATTAGTCCATGTAGTCAATCTTTAAAGTCCGGTAACTTCCATGTTTTTGGGTAAAAAAAATGTTTCTTATAAAACTTGCTTATTTTAACACATTCTACAAAATAAAGTATGTGTCATAATGACACCATTCCAACCAAAATAGTCCAAATTGTACTTAACCTTCAGGGCCCCATAACTTCGAAATTATTGAGTTAAAAAAAAATGTGTTAAAGAAAAGTTGCTTATTTTTATGTGTTATATACGATAAGTTAATAAAAACATAGTCTTATTATGACATCACACTGATGAAAAATTTATTAAGTCCAGCCCGGCCCTTTGCTAGTCCAACCGAGAGGTAGATAACGATATTTCGATTTTCGCGTTTCAAGATAGCCACTCTGTAAACAAACCGCCTTGATGCATAAATTACATATTTATTAGTTACAAATTATCTGTGACAATTTGCCAAAATACTGTTTAAATGGTAAACTAGGTTTACCGTGGCACACAGATCCGCCGTTGCAGTCCCTTATGGACTACGTTTACATTAATTATCCTTAACTTACTTAAGTTTTATATTATTGCTTTCTTTACTTGAAAAATAAAGAAGAGCGACTGAAAAATCGCTGTTTATCTTTGTCGCACTTATTACTACTATTACTATATGTATGCATAGAGTAATAATAGAAAACAAACAAGCCGCTAGGCAGCTTGGTCGGCACATGAACCCCGCCCGCGCCTTACCCTTCCCCGCGCATGCTCTTTACGCAAAACAAGTTTTCATTCTGAAAAATAAAAATAATCCATTGATTATAATGACACAAATTTCAAACATTGTTTCGATACGCTTTTATAAAAATATTGATGCAAACTTTAATAACTTTAATATTTTATTGTACTGTTAACAGGGATCATACAAGAAAAAAAATTAAAGTAAATAAATATCATTGATTAATATGGCACAAATTTATTCAAATAATAGATACCGATATTTTAGAAAGCACAGTACCTAATCGATCAACTCTAATTTTATATAGGCTTGTAAAAGTCCACATATATGTGCTGATTGAACGTCAGTATTCCCATTGACGAAAGTGACACAAAACGCGTCCGTGCGTCAGTAACAACTTTGCTGTTACAGTGATAAAACAATTTTGATCTCTAATTTTCTATTTAACGAATAATGTTAAAAAAAAGAAATGTCTAAGTTTCTACCTACGCAACAACCTAGGATGACACAAATTATTATTATTAGCTAAGTTGGATGGCCTGAACTCTGTATGCGAATAATAAGCATCTTTAATATTATCGAAACTTCATAATTTATCGGTACGGGTCTATAAGTGTATTCAAGTTTCTAACTTTGTCTTACAAACTTAGCCTCATTGAAACTTAGGATAAAACTCAAGGATGGATCCGAAGACAAAGACACCACCAGATGTTACAGGATGATTCATGGTGATGTCACTGCGTTATCAAATTGGGCGTAGCTTACATCATCGATTATAAACCATTGTTATCAGCAACGGATTCTGATAAAAACGCACCGCGAAAAACAACATCACTTAACAACACGAAAGTAACTGAATTCAGCGAGGTGTATTTGACCCGATGATCTCTAGCAAAAGTAGCAAACGCAAGGAAAGTTCTAGATAAAAACAAAAAACTGTCACGTTTTAGCTTGATCTCACAAATAAAACGACCGCTCGCGAACGCCGAACGATATAACTGACTAGACTGTTAAGGATAAGGCTAAAATGCTCAACTTCATATCATTGTGTATTGGAAGGAATTTATGTTTTTTTGAGAGAATAGCGACGTGGAAACCGGACGGCCTTGTAAAGCATGTTAGTTAATTCATAGTCCTCAGTCCTATTCTTAGTTCGCACGGATAGTATTGTGTTGTTTTAATTCTGTATGCGAGTGAATGAGCTCTTTAGTCCCGTAGAAATTACCTTATTAGTATAAACTTATCCTTTAAATGGCACGGAAGCTACTTCTTGAATTCTAATGACCACCACAAATCTAGTATTAAAGAGGTATGTAGAGAAATTCGAAATGACTTATCTACTTGTTGACTATAAATATATGTTTGACTCATTTAGCTGTTTTTCTGGAAACATCTATATGAAATGACCCGTTATATTGTTCCTCTTAATCCTTAGTGTACATATCTTGCACAAAGCAAGCCATAAATATGTGACACACTCTTTTACAAATAACATGTGTCAGGTAGATATTTTTGCACACTTCGTGGTATGAGATGATATTGCAGGTACAGTCGCCATCATATATATCGGAGCGGCCAAGGTGGTCACAAATATCTGAACAACGCCTCTATTGTCAAGGCGATAAAGTGCATGTTCAGATATTTTTGAGTAGCTTGGCCTTTCCGATATATTTGATTGTACAGTACATAACTCCAGCAAGTTACAGTAGTTCACAATATCCGTGCTCTTTTCAAATGTCAAAAGACGTTAAAATTAATTATTAATAGAATAGCTAGTAATTCAATGTATGATGCACTAGTAATTCCATTGAAATACATGTTCTAATCAAGACTTACATATTTAGTAGCCCTCTGGGAGTTCACGCAGCTGGGACTTGGATGTTAAACTTTTATTCGATTTGTGCCGCAAATGAAAGGAAAATAGCCTTTATTACAGAGTACAAAAAATATATGCTTTACACACATGTGCTTAAGTTGTAAGTATTCTCACGAGAGCAAGAACTAATATAACTATTCCTATGCACAAGAAGATTAACATAAATGTGTGATATTTTAAACATTGTTTAGTTGATGAACATCCTATTCGTTTAATATTATTAATGGTCGTTTGGTATGCTCTTAATGGCGTTATGTAGCTATAATTAGCATTGAAACTTACTAACTTTACTTAGGTAACTTTACGAAAAATAATACCTAATATAAAATATTCAAAACTGAAACGATTTATGTAATGTGCTCATATTTTTTATTACATAAAGTTCACTTGACATAAAACAGAAAATCGTTAACAACAACACATAAGCAGAACTATATCCTTATCATAGAAACATTATTTATATAATAATATGAGTATGTCTGATTATTATATCAATGGTAGAGTGTCAAGAGAACCCGATTCTCTAATATTCTATTCAGCCTGTCGAGTACTTTTACCCCGGTTCTTAAAGAAAAGAAACGTTGAAATAGCTTCCTACGAATATTTTTGACGCCGCCAATATTATAATGTAAATACTATTTATTGTACAAAAACCAGTCAAAAACAATAGAATAATAGGAAAATGTAAGTACAAAGGGGAACTCATCCCTTTGAGGGATCTCTTCCAGTTAACCTTCGAGTAGATGAGAGAAGAAGTGAAAAGATATTGTAAAGCTATATCACACAACTGTTATCTCGGACTGTAAGAGCGAACAGGTTCACTTACAATTAGCAAAACTCGGTTGTTCGACTAGTGTGAGATATGCGATGTTTCGTACTAGTAGTTTCAAACAAATCGGTAATATAACAACTGCACAAGCACTGCTCCCCCCCATTTAAGGGGGGAAGTGATTAATGAAAACCGGGGTCCCAATAAACCAATGTCAAGCGCAAGCATTGAACAATATACATACATACGTATTACGTACGTACAGTCACCGGCAATAGTATCTCCCTACACGAAGGCCGCAAAAATATGTGACACGCTCTTATTTGTGGGGCCATAAGAGCGTGTCACATATTTTTGCGGCCTTCGTGTAGGAAGATACTATTGCCGGTGACTGTACGTTTGACTAATTCAAGTTTACGATGAGGCACAGCTAGGTTACGGTCTCGCGGGATCAATTATGGGACTAGAATACTTTAGATAATAGTTTATTTACGTTACGAGAATCGTTTTAGTGATCACACGATATCGCGGGACCAATCAACTAAATTAAGGGTCAAGCTAGTCGGAGATCAATAGTGAAGTGACAAGCATGTTCGTTGAGCAGATTGGAGCTAATTTGTGACTGTCTAAATGAAAAGGCACCATCTGACTGGACTGGCGGCATCTGAGGGGACTGTATTGAATCTGTACAACGTACGACGTAAGCGCCTTCCGTCAAATGGGTCCTTTTGCATGTAGACTGCCACATTTGGTCTGCTCTTTATTCTTGCGTGCTGTTGTCTTAAAGTCGGCAAGCCAAGCCGGTGGTCGACAACATTATCAGATCAGTTCTAAGTTATATTATTTACTTGTCATCGCATCGAAATTAGACAAGTATATCAGGTACTTTAGAGCTCGGTAAAACGACGTTGTTTCAAATTTAGTTTACGAGATAGGTATAAAAATATAAAAACAAGAAAACTTACAGAGTAAACTAACAATAACATTAGTATTATCCCTGTATTATTAGTTATTAGATATTATTTATTACTACCATTAACTACTAATGATTTTGTGATACATTTTGCTCACTGAAGAGTGTTATCCTCCATCAACGGTTTTGTGGAAACCGTTATCAATAGCGCTGTTTATCTATCGATTATACTTAAATAAATCTGAGTTAATGTTTATGCACACAATCATATTATAATGATTGCTTCCTTTATTAAAGACCTTAAAACCAACTGCTACAGCAAAAATTTGCATACAAATAAACATGGCGATAAGAATTGCAAACTGGGTCAGTCTTGGTAGCTCAATTGATATAGCGGCGGCCAGGGAGCTTAGCCAAGATGATAATCGTTTGCAGAAAACGAAACGAAACGCTAGCGTAACGCTATAAGCTCACGCTCACTCTTCCATATTAGTGCGATAGAGAGACGGATAGCGTTTCGATTCGTTTTCTAGAAACGATTGTCATATTGGCTAAGCCCCCTGGTATCCCGGTGTCGAAAGTTCCAGTCTCGAGCGAGGCTGTACATTTTCCTTTATTTTATAGCATTGTTAACTGTTATTGCAATTCTAATCCACTTCAAGCTCAGCAATTTAACCAGATTAACCTTCAAATTATTTCGATATCGCAGGGTTGGTAAACCATCGTCGTGATTGCGTTCGTTGGTGTACGAGTATATACAAGTGTGCACCTAATATGTGTTGGTTCAAGTGGATGACCGATAAACAAATTGAAGGTCACTCAGATTATCCAATTTGATAGTATCATTTTTTAACTATAGCGCAGCGAAGTTCTTACAGACAACTACGAACGGGAATGTCCGTGTATTTCAATTTTTCGATGGCTTTTTGATTTTGAATGTTCGTTCCGCGATTACTTTAGTATCGTTTTTCTGATCTTCATGAAATTTGTTGAGGTTCTAGCAGGGATTTTTTTTATACCACGACGGTGGCAAACAAGCATATGGCCCGCCTGATGATAAGCAGCTACCGTAACCTATGGACGCCTGCAACTCCAAAGGAGTCACATGCGCGTTGCCGACCCTTTACAAAAAGGAGGATTCACTGTGTTGATGGCTAAAGGAACAAGAAGGTCCCTCATCGTCAACACACTGGGTCCTCTTTGGCAACCTTACTCACCAGCAGGAACACAACACTATGAGGGATAAATATAATTAAAGAGTTCTTCGTTGCGCTCCCTCGTTCAATAAAGAAGAAGTGTGTGTTTTAGAATTATTTGGAGGTTGATATAAGTAGTCCTCGTTTCCTAACTTCCTTATTTTAGTTGTAGAAAGCAAGTGCACATATGAAGCGCATACCGTGCATGTTCTATATCTCGTAGCCGTTATGGTTCCTTTGACCCCCCATTAAACGCACGCTTTTGCCCAACTTAACGCTCGCTCACCCTACGGTTAGACGTTTTATTGACGTAGTTAACTTTACACTGAACGGTTTCGTATTTTATTAACTCGCTTGAGAAAAATCGGTAGCATATTAAATTCCATGTATTACTCGTATTATATTTGACACGTGATACGTTAGGTCGATAAGAAACGTTATCTGTATTTAGATGACGTTTATGAATGGTGTTTAATTTTATGACCTTAATAGTGGGGGACAAAAAATATTATAAGTAATAAATTAAGAGAACACATTTACGTAACTTTTTATTAATCATATTTAATTTTAGTTTAATTGGCTTTAGACACAACATTCGGTGCTTGATTATCCATATTTTTTTTATTATATAGAATATATAGATCAAGACACTTGGAGACCTTATACATCTCTAAGTATAATTTAGAAATAGTATGTTTATTGTATACTAGAAACACTTAAGTACTTTTTTATTATTATTTAAATTCAAAATTTGTTTCTAACTGTTGATGATGGATTATTATAATTTGGAAATTTATGTAGAAGACACAGTTCAGGTAAGAAAGTATACGAGGGCTGCCTTTTAACTTGTGTCGTTTGAAATAAGTATAGACAATCTAATATATTATTACCATTTATTGTTTTTCAAAGAATTCGCCGCGATATTTAATACACTTTTGCATGCGTTCAAACCAGTTTTTAAAACATTTATTCCACTCCGAAGTGGGGGTAGTCAAAATGGCCGATTTGTATGCGTCAACAGCTTCTTCGGGTGAGCTGAAACGTTGACCACGAAGACTTTGCTTAATTTTGGGGAACGTAAAAAAATCGTTAGGGCTTAAGTCAGGACTGTAAGGTGGGTGATCTAAAATTTCCACGTTTTGGGTGTTCAAAAACATCTTTGTCTGGCGGGCGGTGTGCGAACTTGCATTGTCATGGTGCAGTATCATACGACGTTCCGAGTTGTTTTTTCGAAATTCGGTGATGACTTGTGGCAAACAAACCGTGGTATACCAGTCGGCGGTAACCGTCTTGCGATCTTCTAGTACAATAGTGGCGACGTGACCACCCTTTGCCACAAACGAAGCAACCATTTTTTTTGAAGTGCTCCGAGAGCGTATGACTTTGGTCGGTTTTGGCTCGTCCTGGAAGACCCAGACAGTTGACTGCTGTTTGGAATCTGGATCGTAAGCATATATCCAAGACTCGTCACCACTAACCATATCATAAACATGTTTTGACTCTCCTCGGCTGAATCGCTTCAGAGTTTTGCGACACCAACTAACACGGGCTGTTTTTTGGTCGTCGCTAAGCAAATGTGGTATCCAACGAGAGATCAACTTTTTTACAACAAGTTCTTCGTGCAGGATTTTTTGGATAGTGGTCCCTGAAATGCCCACGGATGCCTCTATTTCACGGTATGTCACATGACGATCTTCGAGTATTAGCTGCCGCACGGCTTCGATATTTTCTTGCGTCATGGCGGTTTTTGGACGACCTTCACGAAGCTTGTCACTGAGGCTAGAGTGCCCACGTTGAAATTCTAAATACCAGCGTTCTACAGTCCTAAGACACGGTGCTGCATCACCAAACACAGATGTGATCTCCTCAAAGCACTGAAGTCGCGATAATCCCCTTTTAAAGTTGTAGAAAATTATCGCACGCAAATTTTCCTTAGACATTTCCATTTTTACAACCGACTTGTCACCTTTGAATAGACGCTGTAATAAAACTATTCGACCAATTTGAAAACATTCTTTTGTTTTCGAATTCTAAATTCAAAAGGATGAAAATGCCATATGTTTTTTTTTAAATAATCGCGGGAGGTTGGCAAACGACACAACTTAAAAGGCAGCCCTCGTATCAAACTTGTATGTAATTCATTTTCAATAGTCAGATTTGGACTCATCTTTTTTCTTTGGGATTTTTCTTAAACTATAACCTATTGTTGGTTAATCTAACCTTGGTTTGATATGTTTTCTTATAGAACAACGCACTTATATGTATTGTTTAGTTTTGATGTACTGTTGTTTTGAAAAAATAAGTCCCGCCGAGTTTCTTGCCGGACATAATTCTTCTCGGGTCAGAGGTGTAGGGTTAGAACCGGTGTAGTTTGATTTTTTTTTCTCTCTCTTTTACTTTGACGTGTATAAGTGCCCTTGTGGCCTACTTACTGAATAAATGTTTGAGTTTGAGTTTGAGTAAAGTCTCATCAATTTCGGACCAACCCGGACTCATTTAGAGTTGATTGCCTCTTAGTTTTTAGCTAAAAAGTCAGACGAAAAACACTTCATGCATAAATCTAAAACTTTCATACTCTAAGGTCTAAGTTATTGTTAACGTACATAATTCTTTTATTCTAACGACAGTTGCTTAGTTTACTTTAAACAAATTACCATTTCGCCCAAGATTTTTACGGCGGCATTAGAAGATGTCATAAAAACGCTTGCATGGGACACAACTGGTATTCAAATCCAAGGTGTCTTTTTGTCGCACTTAAGATTCGCCGACGACATTGTTTTGTTTGCCGAGACCCTGGACGATCTTCAAAGCATGATCCACAGCCTTTACCATGCTTCTTTAAAGGTAGGTCTTAAGATGAATATGTCCAAGACTAAAGTTATGACGAGCCTCCCCGTTGAATCGAATCACTGTGTTGATGGCTAAAGGAACAAGAAGGTCCCTCATCGTCAACACACTGGGTCCTCTTTGGCAACCTTACTCACCAGCAGGAACACAACACTATGAGGGATAAATATAATTAAAGAGTTCTTCGTTGCGCTCCCTCGTTCAATAAAGAAGAAGTGTGTGTTTTAGAATTATTTGGAGGTTGATATAAGTAGTCCTCGTTTCCTAACTTCCTTATTTTAGTTGTAGAAAGCAAGTGCACATATGAAGCGCATACCGTGCATGTTCTATATCTCGTAGCCGTTATGGTTCCTTTGACCCCCCATTAAACGCACGCTTTTGCCCAACTTAACGCTCGCTCACCCTACGGTTAGACGTTTTATTGACGTAGTTAACTTTACACTGAACGGTTTCGTATTTTATTAACTCGCTTGAGAAAAATCGGTAGCATATTAAATTCCATGTATTACTCGTATTATATTTGACACGTGATACGTTAGGTCGATAAGAAACGTTATCTGTATTTAGATGACGTTTATGAATGGTGTTTAATTTTATGACCTTAATAGTGGGGGACAAAAAATATTATAAGTAATAAATTAAGAGAACACATTTACGTAACTTTTTATTAATCATATTTAATTTTAGTTTAATTGGCTTTAGACACAACATTCGGTGCTTGATTATCCATATTTTTTTTATTATATAGAATATATAGATCAAGACACTTGGAGACCTTATACATCTCTAAGTATAATTTAGAAATAGTATGTTTATTGTATACTAGAAACACTTAAGTACTTTTTTATTATTATTTAAATTCAAAATTTGTTTCTAACTGTTGATGATGGATTATTATAATTTGGAAATTTATGTAGAAGACACAGTTCAGGTAAGAAAGTATACGAGGGCTGCCTTTTAACTTGTGTCGTTTGAAATAAGTATAGACAATCTAATATATTATTACCATTTATTGTTTTTCAAAGAATTCGCCGCGATATTTAATACACTTTTGCATGCGTTCAAACCAGTTTTTAAAACATTTATTCCACTCCGAAGTGGGGGTAGTCAAAATGGCCGATTTGTATGCGTCAACAGCTTCTTCGGGTGAGCTGAAACGTTGACCACGAAGACTTTGCTTAATTTTGGGGAACGTAAAAAAATCGTTAGGGCTTAAGTCAGGACTGTAAGGTGGGTGATCTAAAATTTCCACGTTTTGGGTGTTCAAAAACATCTTTGTCTGGCGGGCGGTGTGCGAACTTGCATTGTCATGGTGCAGTATCATACGACGTTCCGAGTTGTTTTTTCGAAATTCGGTGATGACTTGTGGCAAACAAACCGTGGTATACCAGTCGGCGGTAACCGTCTTGCGATCTTCTAGTACAATAGTGGCGACGTGACCACCCTTTGCCACAAACGAAGCAACCATTTTTTTTGAAGTGCTCCGAGAGCGTATGACTTTGGTCGGTTTTGGCTCGTCCTGGAAGACCCAGACAGTTGACTGCTGTTTGGAATCTGGATCGTAAGCATATATCCAAGACTCGTCACCACTAACCATATCATAAACATGTTTTGACTCTCCTCGGCTGAATCGCTTCAGAGTTTTGCGACACCAACTAACACGGGCTGTTTTTTGGTCGTCGCTAAGCAAATGTGGTATCCAACGAGAGATCAACTTTTTTACAACAAGTTCTTCGTGCAGGATTTTTTGGATAGTGGTCCCTGAAATGCCCACGGATGCCTCTATTTCACGGTATGTCACATGACGATCTTCGAGTATTAGCTGCCGCACGGCTTCGATATTTTCTTGCGTCATGGCGGTTTTTGGACGACCTTCACGAAGCTTGTCACTGAGGCTAGAGTGCCCACGTTGAAATTCTAAATACCAGCGTTCTACAGTCCTAAGACACGGTGCTGCATCACCAAACACAGATGTGATCTCCTCAAAGCACTGAAGTCGCGATAATCCCCTTTTAAAGTTGTAGAAAATTATCGCACGCAAATTTTCCTTAGACATTTCCATTTTTACAACCGACTTGTCACCTTTGAATAGACGCTGTAATAAAACTATTCGACCAATTTGAAAACATTCTTTTGTTTTCGAATTCTAAATTCAAAAGGATGAAAATGCCATATGTTTTTTTTTAAATAATCGCGGGAGGTTGGCAAACGACACAACTTAAAAGGCAGCCCTCGTATCAAACTTGTATGTAATTCATTTTCAATAGTCAGATTTGGACTCATCTTTTTTCTTTGGGATTTTTCTTAAACTATAACCTATTGTTGGTTAATCTAACCTTGGTTTGATATGTTTTCTTATAGAACAACGCACTTATATGTATTGTTTAGTTTTGATGTACTGTTGTTTTGAAAAAATAAGTCCCGCCGAGTTTCTTGCCGGACATAATTCTTCTCGGGTCAGAGGTGTAGGGTTAGAACCGGTGTAGTTTGATTTTTTTTTCTCTCTCTTTTACTTTGACGTGTATAAGTGCCCTTGTGGCCTACTTACTGAATAAATGTTTGAGTTTGAGTTTGAGTAAAGTCTCATCAATTTCGGACCAACCCGGACTCATTTAGAGTTGATTGCCTCTTAGTTTTTAGCTAAAAAGTCAGACGAAAAACACTTCATGCATAAATCTAAAACTTTCATACTCTAAGGTCTAAGTTATTGTTAACGTACATAATTCTTTTATTCTAACGACAGTTGCTTAGTTTACTTTAAACAAATTACCATTTCGCCCAAGATTTTTACGGCGGCATTAGAAGATGTCATAAAAACGCTTGCATGGGACACAACTGGTATTCAAATCCAAGGTGTCTTTTTGTCGCACTTAAGATTCGCCGACGACATTGTTTTGTTTGCCGAGACCCTGGACGATCTTCAAAGCATGATCCACAGCCTTTACCATGCTTCTTTAAAGGTAGGTCTTAAGATGAATATGTCCAAGACTAAAGTTATGACGAGCCTCCCCGTTGAATCGAGTCCAACCATAAAGATTGGAAACCAAAATCTGATTCTTATTCTGAACTTGACTCTTTTTAACAAAAATATTTGCCTTCCATAATGGACATTGACTTTTTCTATTTTTGTCCCAATGTTTGCCTCTATCCATTATTATATGTACCTGTCTCAGGTCAGCCAACACGTCCGAGGGCAATGTCAATATGACCTTGGGACGTGCCGCGACTTCAAAATTAATGTGTGTGTTTAAAGCAGATGTTACGGGTCGTTGTGTGTGATGGCTTTATCAGACCAGAAGGGGTCAATTTTATGACTGTGTTTAGTAACAAGGGTTTATTAAGAGGAGTGCTATTAAACCACCAAACGTGCACCAAAACGAAACAAGAAATAGTACCATTGTAGGTACTTATTAATTTTAAGACTAGATAGACATCATGTTTTTAAATTTGTCAAATTACATTTTAGTATTTTGTTATTTTGTATATTTGCAATGCTGATATGGGTGTACTGCCTGAAAATAAAACTTTATTTATTATTTATTTTATTTTTATTTTAAAGTTTGTGCGAAAAGAGAGGGAACTAATTCATTCTACGACACGTCTTCTTCCGCACATACTTCAATAAGTACCAAGTCATAACTTAATTGTCCCACAACTCTTAAAACATGATCGTAGATATGATATACTAACATCTTTAACAGTAAAGTAACTATAAGTTACTTTGAAACTAGTTCAACGTTCTATAATGCCGCTACACGACTAATAAATAGGAAAGTTTCAATTTTCAATTAATAGACAACTTGATATAATTACACATTCTTCCAAATAGGTTGACTGTTATATATATCGTCGGGGATAGTGCAATATCGCGTGCACTAGTAAATACTGCGTATCTACACAACCCTCATAGGGCAAATTCGCGTAACTGGCATTGGTTAATACCGCGCAACTGGCATTGGTTAATACCGCGTATCTAACAAGTGTAGCTAAATTGAGATTTCCCGCCAACGAAAGTAAAATCCTGATTAGAATATACTAGTTCAAACACCCGTTGCATTTGACTAATAGCAAACTAGTTATGGCTTAATAACAATACTCTCAAGCGGCGATTCCGCGTATCTGCAATTAGATAACAACGGTAGGGTGTTGCGTTATATTATTGTGGTGAAAACAAGTGTTAAGTACTAAAAACAACACAAAAACTTTGGGTAAGTGTTTGTTTTGTATTAATATATTATAGTACTGCAGCGACTGCACGAAATTTAGTTATGTTTATTTGTTTTGGTCAGGGAGATGCTTTTTCCCAGCAGTTGGACAGTAAAACACGCTTATAAAAATCAGACTTGGTCATTTTGGTCATCTCGTGATCTGATTTTGAAAAGACCCAATTTTTACATGTCGGCCTGATAACCTATTTTGTTAAGGATACTGAAAGCCACGGTGATTTTTCTCTGTATTCAATTAGTTGGGTGTTGGGTACTTCGTTCTGTACCACGGTTTTCAATAATGAACCTTATCAGATACGAATAGAGGTGGTTTTTTATAATTAACAAAGCTTACAATAGGTTGTGAGAATGACTGGCGTTAATCAATACTAGAGTCGGGGTCGGTGTAGAGATCGGAACGGTTCCGGATCGCGCATTACCGATTTCCCTGAGGAAGACGGAGGAAGTTAGCGATCACACGTGCAAGTTTTACAGTTATAGCAACACATTTACGCTCAAAGGCAAGGAAAACTGTATACCTTGCTTGAAAAAAATTAAAATTTCTCTAAAGGTATTAGACTAATCTTTAGTTCACCAACTGTCAAATCGTATGGGTTTCGATGACAACACACTAATAATTATAGTCTAATATCGTTCGAGAAATATACCCCTGACCCCTGAAGTATCAGTATCAGCATGCGGATTTAGGTTTTAGTTTAAAGTACCTACCTACAACTACATCCCGCAAGCAGACCAGTGGCTGAACGTCCAAAAAACTCGATTCCAATCAGCTTGCCTAGTTTTTAGACAGTTGACAGCTTTTCTTATGGCTCACGGAGAAATTGAAACCCAAGCCAGCTCCGGCGTGCCTACGAATATTTGTGACGCTGTGCCACTGACGTTGACTAACGCGTAATATAACCGTCACCGCAGCACCGCTACACGATATCGCCGAGCTGCCCGTTGCATGAAGCGTAAGTGTTTTGTCTTTGGAAGTCAACCGTGTAACACAACGAACATCAAAACCGAATTTCCAAACGAATATAATGATATGACTCGTTAAGATTTTAGCAGCAGCTTCATAGACAAATTAACCCAAGACACCGCATAGCCGGGCGACCCCCGCTGCCACGCTCGAAGTAATTTCACTCTATAGTGAGACACTAATATTGCAAGTGACAGTAAACATAGTACGTCTCCATGGCAACCATTAATGTCTGACTCTCTCTTACGCTCCACGGAAGAATCGCGGGTTCCCTGTCTAGCATTGCGAGTTCCCCTTCCGCACCCCTTCTTTTTGGCAGCTTATGTTTCAAAGAAACAACGCGCTAAGCGGAGTATAGAGATATCTTGTATATGAGCAGCATATATATTTTTTTTATAACCGACTATACTTGTCGAATAAAGACTAAAATATATCACCTCATTAGCACTGACTGGTAGTTTAATCTACCAAAACACAAATTAATGCAAGTCAGCCAACCTGCTTTCAATTTCGCAACACGATTGACATTCGTCAAGTTAATTGCACTCTCAATCAATTCCTTAACCGTCCAAGGCCAAACATTTGCGTACACCGGTTATGCACATTGTGGGCTCAGTAAACGGAGCAATTTTAACCCTTAATGCACCGTGTTAAGGCGTACTTATGGTCAGTTGGTGAGGCTGCGTAATAGCTATACGTATTACAGTGACCGCAGACCGCATTCCAAAACCTGAAATCACCCAGCGCGGCTGGGGATGGTGATGACAGTTTAACAGTTGCAATGGAACAATTATGCACCTAGCTAATGCTGATATCAATTAATCGTGTTGTAATGTAATGGGAATGTAACGTACCTACCGTTTGTAAGAAGACTCAGAAACCTACTGACAACTGTGGTGCTAGTCTCTTCCTAGCGTATGTACCGGCTTTTTGCTATGGCTAACAGCTCAATGGAGCCTGGGGTCAGTTTGGAACCTTCCATTATTGACGTCGACAGGAGGAGACGGCATCAGCGGAAAAAAACTAGTGACATGGGTATGATACCCATCTTGAGACACAGGGAAACCTAGTTTGAGAGCCAAGTGCCAATCGTATCAATGTACCTATACCCTAAAGTTGCAATAAAGATTGTTTATTGTTATTATTTTTCTCTTTCTAGGCTAGTTCATTTTATAATATTTTTACAAAAGTAAAAATACATCTAAAACATACAAAAACATTATAAAAAACCAAACCGAGGGTGCCGCCGGCAGCGGAGCAAGGCCCAGGCTGCCGGTGGTCAGGGCCGCAGAGAGAGGAACCTTCGGACTATACGCGCCGTGTCCAGGATTACCACCTTGTTATTATTATTATTGTTTATGATGAAAACGGGGGCGAGAAGCAAGGATAACCTTTATAAATTTTATAGCTGCTAAAAATGTCGCGAATAAAGTAATTAGATATTGAGTCATGTGAACAATTCCAAGTACGCAGTTACCTTTCCGCATATTAGCATCTTACGGAATACTACACGTAAATGTATAATTAGATACGCCTTATTAACTATTACGTCTGAAAGGTGCAAGAGCGTGAAATCAAACATTAGTTATTGGTTTTACTTTGTACAATATAGCGCGTAATTTTTGCTCAAGTACATACCAATGAAACTTATTACACAATTCGCCAGTGTATCCGAATAATTGTTAACATCTACCTACATACACTTGAGCACAATATAAAGAGTAATACTTTCTTTGCTCATGACTATATTATAACCTTCGATGTTTGTCGAATTGTCGTAGATTGGTGCAACCTACCGCGAATGTTGAAAAACGAAATTTCGTTATCTTCCTCTCTATCGCACTTGCTGACACGAGAGAGATGCAGATAACGAAATTTTGATTTTCTAAGTTAGCGGTTAGCCCTCGTGTTCTAGCCGCTATTAATCTTAGTATATTTTGACGATATTTTGGCTTAGGATGACCTTGAGAAAATTAACGTACAAAAGACGAACTTAATGCCGTAAGGCACTCATATTGTACTCGTAAACAGAGGTAAAGTAGAGCAGAAAGGAGAAAATATACAACACGAGATTGCTAGTACTGGATATAGGAACGGAATTTTTTCCCTATTCCTGATTGCCGCATTGTTGCAACGGGCAAAAGAATGCCCTATTTATTTTCTCGGCTTCCTAAGTAATCTCTGGGATAAAAAGAGTAAGGACGTAAATTTTTGCGCAAGCCTTTTAATATCTTTTTACATCTTCAACATTCGCTTCGATGTCACTCAAGAGTGAAGAAAGAAAGATTTCTTTTCAAACGAGGAAACTCAAATATTTAGCACCAGTAATGTATTACTGTTTTGAAAAAATAAGTCCCGCCGAATTTCTTGCCGGTCTTAAACTTCTCGGGTGTAGGGTTAGAATCGGTGGTAGTTTTTTTTCTCTCTGACGTTCAGTAGTGCATTGTAATGTGCCTAAATTGAAGAATAAATATGTTTTAATTTAAATTTACTATGACTGGGGTGACGTTGTGCAGAAAAATGAAAGTAGCCCAAATTATTCTTGCGTGAAGCGTTGCCATATTGATTGCCAAGGCCATGCAACTACAGGGCATCCGCTACGGCCTTCAAGCATCACAAAGTTAAAAGAAAAGCTCACTGGGATGAACGTAGCGTTAAAGACGTCACATTTTTGACACCAAAGAAACAAATGTACTGGAAAATGAGACGGCGCGCAATTCAAAGCAGTCTTTCGAGTATCTCGTGAAAAAATAGGTTAGATGGCGGAAAAGCAAGTTATCGCACGAGGTCGCAAAGGTCGCTCGTAATCGTAACCATCAGTAGGAACGGCACTGGAAATGGTTGGACGAAGCAATGACATTATCTGCCTGTCGTGTTATTATATTAATTTTAGTGATCTCCTTCGTGTAGATACAGAAGTATTATTTTTTATTGAAAATGATAAAAATTTACAACATTACAAAAGTTTACTCGTGTCATGCAGCAGCAATTCTAATATTTTTGGCAATTTTTTTCATACATATTTATAGAAGATTGTCGTCTCATTTACACCTATGTGACCTATGTGACTTGACAAGCCATGCTGCCCCTGAGTTTCAAGAAAATTTCCATACAAAGTGACTCGTTTTCATTGCTGCCAGGTGTCGTACAAATAGATATATACTCGTAGTATAGCAGCATTAAAGACGTTTATGAAAACGGGCGATTTTTCTGTTCTAGACAATATAAAAGTTAACGATTTGGGTACGATATACCAATTAATGCACACAGATTTAAAGAAGAAAGTTTGCACCTAACTGTATGTTTAACAAGAAAATTAGGATTAAAAGTCCATGTATTTCATACTTAATGTCTTCAGAAACGGCATTTCGCGCGTGAATGTGGATTAAGAAATTAAAATGTGTGAAAATAACCAGCTTAGAGTGCTTGCCACCTGGTGCGTTTCATGCTAACTGCACAGTGCATAAAACTGAAATGTTGCAACTATTGTGGATAGTAAACCGGGTTTATTGCGCGCGCGCAGGCGTCAAAGACTGCAGTTTGACAGACTGTTATGTGGAATATAGGAGAATGAGAGTTTTTTGATGGGTTAGCACGCGCATGTAGATCGCTTAGCATCAGGCGGAAACACTTGTAGGTAATAGCTGTGATTCTGTTGATGTTAATCATACGAAATCAATACTTTTCTGCCTGGAATCCTGCAAATGGAAACAGAAACCTCTGCGTGACGTTATACTCTGCGGTCGCTCGAAATGCCGCTCCGACCAGCCTCGAAGAAGGGACGACTTCGGCCCTCACTCCCAGTCTACAAGGACGGAGAGGACGAAAGGCTCTGAGTATAAAGTGTTTAATTTTTAGGGTTCCGTAGCCAAATTGGGAAAAACGGAACCCTTATAGTTTCGTCATTTCCGTCTGTACGTCCGTCCGTCCGTCCGTATGTCACAGCCATTTTAATCGGAAACTATAAGACGTATCTTGATAAAATTTACACATAAGTTGTATTTTGTATGCCGCTACTTAGTTATGTAGTTAAATTGCAGAAAAAAATATTTTAGGGGGGGGGGGGGGGGCTCCATACATGTAACTAAATTTCAAAATATTTTTTTAACCAAATATCAACATGTGGCATATCTATTAATTCTATTATATATCGAAGCTTGATTCACACACAGCGCGGGCGCGGGTCGGGCGCGTGACCGAGCGGGCCCGCGACGCTTGTATTCAGTAGTTTTATATGACCATCATCACACACGCAGCGGGCGCGGGTCGGGCGCGGGACCGGTCGTTTGCGCCTGCGCACGCCCGCGCCCGCTGCCACAAACAGAGCGCGGGTGCGGGCGGTCGCTTTTTTCTTCATACGTTCATTTGTAAACAAGTCCACACACAGAGCGCGTGCGCGGGTCTGGCGCGCGCGTTTCATTGAAGTTGTATTTTTTTACAAAAAAAAAATGAAGTTAATGAAAAAATAATAGAATGTGTTCGCAAACACAATTGTTTGTGGGTGTAAAAACCGAACTTCATATGTAGAAACACAGTTCTTTACACAATCGATGGCAGTCTCCAAATTTTAAACCATTTTTATTGATTTCGTGAAACCATACTTTCTTTTTTTTCGGATTCTGTTTCTCAAAATAAGCAGACATAATAATTCCTCGTTTGTGTCCGTATCCTCCGACATATTAGTACAGACTGCCTCGGAGCCGCCGCCGAGCATACACACTGCGGCGCGGGCCCGCGCCCGACCCGACCCGCGCTCTGTGTGAAGCCAATAGACCCGTCGCGGGCCCGCTCGGTCACGCGCCCGACCCGCGCCCGCGCTGTATGTGAATCAAGCTTAAGTGATTACTTTCTGAAATAATCGCTTCAAAAATCAGAAAAATTGTGTCCCCCCCCCTGTAACTTTTGAAGCGTAAGTCCAGAAAATATGAAAAAAATTGAGAAGATGCGCCTTGTCACATACTTTCCAAGAAAATTGTTATGAACATTATCGGTTCAGTAATTTTTGAGTTATCTCCAAAAAACTTCTTCCATAGTCAGATACAACCTTTTGGTATTAGTTTGGTTCTTATTCCATTAGGTACGGAACCCTCCATTATGCGTGGTCCGGTTTTTTTTGTACTGAGCAGCTGATCTAATAGCTCAAGCGAGTATGAGTAGCGATATATGTATAGCAATCAATATCTGCGATTTAGCTGGTCTTATTTGTATGACGAAATCAATACATTTATGCCAAGAATCCTGCATATGCAAATCGAAACGTGCCGATCTCTCTGCGTGACGCCCGTATACTCTGCGGTCGCTCGGAATGCCGCTCCGACCTGCCTCAAGGAAGGGACGAGTCATTCGACCCTTACTCCAGTCTAGAAGGACGGTGTTCTTGTCCTGAATTAGGTTGTCCTGTATTCTCTTGCAGCGGTAGTCAGTCAGCAGAAGTTGTTCAAAATGATCTTGGGAAGACTTTCTTGTCAAGTCAATTAACAATGTGTGAAAAGGTCATTTAGAAAACCTCACCCGCTTAGCTACTACTGCTGCTGAATATACTATATTTTTATTTATTTATTTACATGAAATGTGCTGACTGCTAATCCAATCGTAAAGTTTTCGCTACTGATGTGCCGGCGGAAATTTTTCAAAATTGCGGATTTTTTTTACATAGGAAAATTACGGAAACTTCTCATAATTTTATATGGGGATGAAACTTTCCGTTTTTTAAATCATATATTTCTAGTGACAATTTTGGAAATTTTCGGAAACTATATCAACTTTATTGTAACTTTGCAGTCTTTGCACATCAGTAGTTTCACTGCGTTGATTGGAGTACGAGTAGAGATTTACACGTCGACAGGCAGCGTGCGCGGGAGTGGATTTATGAACAGCTTGTTGGACGTTTACACAGGCGTTTGGGAATCCGTTACACCACAATTAACCCGCTGTAACTCCTACACCTCTCGGTTTCATTTGTTTTAATACTTTAAATGTTCGTACATACAGTCGCGTTTTATACATAGATAGTGGCAGATAACGCACAGCCTAAACCATAGAAATATGAAATTTGAAACATGTATTCTTGACATACCTACCAACAAGGTGTAACATAAATACTGGTTATCCGTTTAAGGGTATTGGTATCGTATTTAACTACGAAAGGCTAAGAAAAAAAATGGTTTTGTATGGAGGCATGGCCAGCTGCAAGGATGATTAAGACATGGATTGACAATGCCTATACAAAATCGCGTTCCTCGAACCTTCCGGCTATACGTCTGTTTCCGGTACTAAGTGCCACAGCGCCATCTGTTGAGTCTGGAGTCGAGTTATTCTGTCAGCGTTAATCGCCGAACAAAATATTAGAAACAAGAATTAATTTATTTAATCTTAATTGCACAAAATAAGATGGTACAAATGGCGGACTTAATGCCATAAAGCATTCTCTACCAGTCAATCAATAGGCTTAACAGAAAAGTTAAGTAGGAATTTAGTGTTTGTGGTGACCGATAGATGACGCTAGTGCTTTAGCCTGAAATAAGGGAACGCGATTTTGTATAGGCATTGTCAATCTATGTCTTAATCATACTTGGCCAGCTGGGACGACGCGTCTCATACAAAAACATTATTTTCGCGACAAAAATTTTTTACTCCAATTTTTTCTTAGACGCAATACGATATCAATTATGCCCTTCAACGGATCACGAGTATTTTTGTTACATCCTGTATAGCAGGTGTATAAAGTTTTTAACAGTAAACACCAGTGGATTTTGACCCTTTAACAATTAACACATATTGATATCATCAACGTCAGTGCTGGTTATTTTACTTTTCTTAAATATTAAGCATTTAACTATTCAAAAATTGCCTCAAACGGTTTGATTAACTAGGCTGCAGACTGACGCCTGGTATTCAGAACTGATAATAATAACCACAAAGAGCAAAACAGTCCGACACACAATAATAGGAATAACTGTGTCAATTTTTCGGGAAGGGTATCATTTGGTGGTTGGCACTTACGCTTTTATTGTTCGCATACAATATTGAATCTGTACGACGTAAGCGCCAAATAGTACCTTTACCAAATTACTGACACATTACATGTTTTGAGAAGGAATCAGCCGAGCGCGACACCCCGATTTCTGTGCTTTTCAACCGATTTCAAGATTTCGAAGGAGGAGGTTATCAATTAGTCCGACCGATTTGGAAAATTCTTTTTTGTTTGAAAGAGTATACTTCACAGTTGGTCCCATTGTAACCGGTCAGGATCTAATGAAGGGATCCTGGACAAATCGAGGGAACTCTTCATTATAGGCACACCTATAGTGATTAGAGTATTTTTTTACAGCAGCTCGAGCATTTGCTGTTGGAAAGGTGGATGCTAAGTGAAGTCGGTTCTTTTTTGTTTAAAATTATTACTAAGGATATTTGTCCAAGTTATTATTGATGACCGGCGAAGGCAGTGTATCCCTGGTCAGCGCGACAGATATAATCATCTAAAAATTACCAATAGAAAATCTCATCTGGGGGCCGGATTTTAGACAATCGAGCGCTCGAATTCAAACAATTTTACCGCGAATATAATCGCACACAAAAGTTTGTCGCCATGATTTACGCATGAAAATAGTATAAATAATCATGATTTTAAATTATTAACGCTGTAATTTTTGAGTTCTTTCCTCTTAACGACTTCCATTAGGACAAAGTAACGGGCAACGACTAGTATTGCAGTAAACACTTCTCAAAGTAATAGCATAACAGAAATAACGCTAAAACTTTTTAAAATAACTGAGTTGAATAAAAGCTTTCTGGCCCGCGCAACGAAGGGCAAATAAAATTCAATCAGAAAGGAATTCATTGAAATTGACATTATATCTAATGAAAATGAAAATCTTGGACGGACGGAGCTCGGGGTTAATTTAGTTTGGAATGGGAATCATCTAGAAATGAATTTACAGAAATGTTTTTTTTTTTCTGTTTCTTTGGACACATCATAACTACATAAGACAAAAAAATACGTTTTAAAATCAAATTGTAAAGTATTTTTAACCCCCGACGGCAAAAGATGGTTGTTTTAATACCTATGGGTAATGATACGATGTTTTTTCAACAAACTAAAATAATGGTAGGTAGATTTCACAAGATACATACAAAAAACAAAAAAGTGGGGAAAGTTTACATTTACATACCATAGAAAAAAATCGCCTGTACTATTCTAAAAAGAATGTAACGGAAATATAAATTTCACTATAATTTCATGTAAATGGTGGGAAAATATGTTATTCAATTATTTTAATATTGTTAATAAAGTTACTAACGACTTTAAATATGCGTACTATCCAATTATACATTATAGTATTAATAATGTTAAAATTCCAAAAGATACCTAATGTATTAAAACGTAAGCTATAATGACCACGTATTAATTGCTATAATGTGGGGTCAAAATTATATTGCCAGAAATAATAGTAATCAGTTTGAATGGAATTTGAATAAACATTTAGTTTATGGATTGCAAGTAAGACTTTTTAAACATATATATTTTTCTATTCATACATTTTTTTGTCCAAATCAATATTTATCTGTGTCTTCCTGACTACCTAAATAACTGAATCATGCTTAATACTTACCAACACCACAATGTATAAATATGTATCTAATACTTTCGTAAGTATTTCATAGTCCGTAACTGGAGAGATGCTTACCTGCAAGAGAATAATTTTACATTAATAAAAATAGTTTTTAGAATAGAATAGACATAGTTTATTCGTAAACACATACATATAAAAGAAACAGAAGGAAAGAAAACATAATACGAGAAAGTGCCACGTTTTTGATTCATATCATCCTTATTAAAAAAAACTACGTGATTATCAATGATAGTAAATATACATATGTAGATATGTAGTTTTAATACGGCCTTTAATTGTTCAACCATAAAAAAAAACGGCCAAGTGCGAGTCGGACTCGCGCACCGAGGGCTCCGTATTAAAAATATTTTTATTATATGATGTACTTAACTAAAAATTTACGGTTTTCGCAATTTTTCCTTTATCTGTGCTATAAGACGTTGCTTCGTACGAAATTTCAAGAATCTAAGTTCACGGGAAGTACCCGGTAGGTTTTGATTCCCTTGCGATGCGAGTTTCGAAAATTTGCGGCATAAACGGCTGTATTTTTTGATTGCGTTGGCTTGGCTTAGAAGTTTGATTTTTTCACAGCTCCAAGGGACAATAGACCAGCTTGATGCCACGCGTTCCTGAGAAAAAGGGTCTTGACAGAGGGACGGACGGACAACAAAGTGATCCTATAAAGGTTCCGTTTTTTCCTTTCGAGGTACGGAACCCTAAAAAAGATAAATATATTTATTCTTCAATTTAGGCATATTACAATGCACTTATGAACGTCAGAGGATTTAAAAAGACACCACCGGTTCTAACCCTACAGCTGTGACCCGAGAAGTATTATGACCGGCAAGAAACCCGGTGGGACTTATTTCTTCAAAACAGTAATACATTAGATCTTAAAGTTACACAATAATGCGTAGTTCTTCAAGAAGACATATATCAAAACAGCCTGAGAGACAGAGAATGGCTATTGTTTATTTTATTTTTTTGTAGTTTTAAATTATTTCTATAGCATGACATTGACATATTATTATTATGACTTATATTAATTTAAGAATTATATTTTATTTTTTTTGACATCCGCCTATATTACACTCAGTGTTGACATACTAGATATTCAATGACATGCAATAGAAACAACAAATTGTACGCCAAACACTGGCTGATAGTGACGCACTACATGCAAAATAATATCATTATCAGACATAGGAATCCGCGGGGCAAAACTGATTGACAAGTAGGGAGTTCCTATATCGATAAACTCAACTATCGATGCTAGTTCTTTATACTAGTGATCACTCAAGGGTTTGCTTGTAAAAATAGGTTTTTATTAATAGTAAAAAATAACAACTCAATCAATACTCTTCTTCGTTTTTAAAAACAATTTTATAATTTTACTCGACCCAATTTTTTTCTTCGTGAATGTCCCATTTACTATCCCATTTATTATTTAAATTATCGGTGCTCGTTCTATATACTAGTGATCACCCCCAACATGATGTGTTTTTTGTTCTATTGTTCAACATAGCATAATTTAAATAATCGCTAGGTTATATAAAGGTTGGGCGTAATACCTATTGCTCTACAAAATAGTTAATATTATCTCAACCTCTTTAGATAATTAAATAGAAGTATATTACCTACATAGACACTTACTATAACACAATAGGTACTTGTCAATGTCGTCGGACAGTGTCATTTGTAAACACGTTATATTACAGAAGTATTTTATATTTATGAGTGAAAATAAATAATGTCTCCCAAAAAAATAGACGAATAGCTTAAAAAACACTCTGAAGTTATTAAACGTGGGTCCAATCTATACTGTAACAAATGTCAATTCATCTTTCATCGCAAAAAATATTCTCTTGTTAGGCATATGAAAACCGAAAGACATAGAGGTATTCAAGAAGAAAAATATCAATTTTATAAAGACCTTACTATGTTTATGGTGGCCTGCAATATATCGTGGTATCAATTAGAAAATCCAAATTTTAACGGTTTTATTCAAAATTGCATTTCTGGACGATACGGTAATTTTTCAGTGCCTTCGCAATCTCATATAAGGAAAAATTATCTTTCTCTAATTTATAATGAAACATACCAACAAATTAGGAACGAGATTGGGAACAATTACATCTACGTGTCTGTAGATGAGACTACAAATGCTAACGGTGACCAAATTGCAAATGTTATCGTTGGCAAACTTGACAGTACACCAAGTCGGCCGTATGTTATTGCAAGTAAATGTTTACAGCAGACAAATAATGAAACAATAACAAATTTGATTATAACGTCCCTATCAAATTTTTGGTGCTGTGATGCAAAGAGCGATAAATTCAACAAAGTTCTATTGTTAGTGACTGACGCAGCACCTTATATGATGAATTGATGAAAGTGGGTAAAAACTTGAATACAGTTTTTAAAAATATGACTCACATAACATGTGCAGCTCATGGATTAAATAGGGTGGCTGAGAAAGTAAGATCTCTGTTTCCAAGTGTTGTTAATACCTTGATATCATCGGTCAAAAAAGTATTTTTGATATGTTACCACAAATACCTCTACCGCCTCAGCCAACAATTATAAGATGGGGCACATGGTTGCAAGCAGCAAACTATTATGCTATATATTTTGATGATATAAGACGAGTTATGAATACATTTTCTGTATCAGATGGCATAGCGGTTAAAAAAGCAAAAGCTGCATTTAATAAATCAAATATCCAGGGTGAACTTAAGTTTATAGCCGAAAATCTAAATATTATTCAAGAGTCTATAAAAAAATTACAATCGCCATATCTGTCGCTAGACTTTGGTGTACGAATAGTAAAAAAAGTACAGTCTACATTATCTAAAATATATTTGAACGAAAAGGGACAAATTATTTACACTAAATTTAAAAATGTTTTTAACAAAAACTTCGGGTACGACACTATGGAAAAAATTAATATGCTACAAAAAGGTGAAGAAGTCATTTTACAACCGAACAATAGGCGAAGTACAATAGATCACTTTATGAAATTTTGTTATGCCCCTATAACCTCCACAGAAATTGAGAAGTCATTTAGCCACCTGAAATGGATTTATCAGCCAAGACGGAGACGCATAACGCCCGAAAATATGGAGCAAATTTTGGTCGTTTACTTTAACAATAGTAAATGGGATATTCACGTAGAAAAAAATTGGAACGAGTAAAATTATAAAATTGTTTGTAAAAACGAAGAAGAGTATTGATTGAGTTGTTATTTTTTAATATTAATAAAAACCTATTTTTACAAGCAAACTCTTGTGTGATCACTAGTATATAGAACTAGCATCGATAGTTGAACTCCCTACTTGTCAATCAGTTTTGCCCCGCGGATTCCTATGTCTGATCATTATCAATACTCACTTTCGTACAATAAATTATTTGTATTTGTTTAATTATAAAATTAAAAAAATCCTAATATGACTGCTTCACAAAATGTTTGACATGCATTTAGGGTTTAAGCTATTTTCTTTGAAATGTCCAATGTAAAGTAAACCCATTAAAGTCCGTGGCCGTATCAAAGTCATAAGCATAAATATAGTAGGTACACATACAGGTACATATGAAGTCAATAAGAGTGGAGTGGGCACCTATGAGCGATATGGTAAAAATTGTTAATGAGAGTCAAATAGAAAATTTATGACTGAAATTACATTTAGGAAATCCCATTTCTGTAATCTTATTAGCTTATTTTGACGACGTAGTTTAGATGCGAATGACGGTGACGCCGGTTTGGTATGATGAGTGTGAAATTGATTGACACACAGACCTTCTTTACGTGGACTCCAACGGTTTGTGCTAGAAAGTTGCACGGTAAGGGCATTCTGAGTCTATTATATCTAGATCCAAACATGATCTAACATCATTATCATTAACATCAGTAATTTTTCGACTTTGAAGAAAATATAAAACACTAGCTTTTGACCGCGGCTTCGCTCGCGTTAAATTCGGGGTAACAAACCATACAAACTTCCACCCCCCATTTTAGGGAAGTGGGGGGTTAGAAAGAGACAAAAAGTGGCCTATGTCACTCCCCTTCCCATCAACTATCTCCACTTAAAAAATCACGTCAATTCGTCGCCCCGTTTTGCCGTGAAAGACGGACAAACAAACAAACAAACAAACAAACACACACATACACTTTCACATTTATAATATTAGTATGGATTTTACAGTTATTTTCTATACTTATAGGAGAGGAACTACGAAGAGCGTACGGTAGTTAGCATTACGACAGCGACTGTGACAAACAAGTGTACAGCCGCCTCACCGTAAGCGAACAACACAGCCAATGGACGCTTGCAACTCGGATAGGATAAGAGGATCCTCAGACTAAAAATTCAATAATAAATTATATTAATATTAAAATATTTGACTGAAGAACAAATCAAATTATTTTTAATAAATATGTTGAATTGTTTATTTTAAATTCGACCGGTGCTGCTGTGACCCGGGTGGCCAAGTGGTAAAGGCGTCTGCTGCGAATGCAGAAGACGCTGGTTCGATCCCAGCCCTGGGCATCGGAAGCCTAGGTCACTTTTTCCTTTGTATATGACATCTATATAAGTTTAAAGTATTTGCCCTGAGATTCCAAACCAAGTCGTCAAGTTTCGTAGGCTGCAGGGTAACTATTACCCGACCACGCTAGGAGGCTGATGTACTAAGGTTCGCCACGGCAGGGCCATCGCGCCCGCCGCGGCTTCTCCAGACGCCAGGTCGTCCATAAACCGACGACGAGAAGACCATCCCACTGCAGCGACCCGACACAGGAGCCACAGCAGCAATGCGGATACTACAACCCCTGCCCCCATTCAAAGAAAAGAGTAGCAACGGTGGACATCACTACGACTACACTGCCGTGTAGTGTATGGAGGCTAACAGACTAATAATGAACTTCTCCCTGGCCAGTATTGTGACAGGTCTCGGTACGTGGTTAATACAAATTGTGGCGATCGTATTGTTAGACGCGTGCGCGCTCGCTACGCCTATTGTTTGCGATGTAATTACCGACGGTGTGAGGCAGAGAATGCAGCGGGTTAGAGCAAAGAAAATATATCACGTGTAATTTTTCGTTAACATCGAAAATTTCTGTAAAATCCAATACGAGTATACTCATAAAAATGTTTAGCGTTAGGTATGCAAATGAAATGTATTTGTCGTACCTACTACCAACAAACCAAAAAGCACCGTATTTTCAACTCCTAATGTGACAACTTGGTTTGATACTTTAAGCCCGAAAAGTACACGTGATCGAGCCTCGGGTCGCGATTAGTTCACTACGCCTGGGGGTCGAAAAAGTAAGCAAGCTTAATAAGAATGAGCTGTCCTGGCTAGAGTAATGTCATTCAAGTTAGAATTCTTAGAAGCACTGAACCAGTGGTTGAAGTATCCTGTTCAATCGCTGTTCTTTCATTATATGTTCCACAGACCAGTTAACAAGGGCCTCTCTAGCGCACCGCTAAAAGAATTACCTTCTAACGACATTACGCCTTTCGCGAAGGCCTTAGCTTCGGCAGCAATCATTAGCACATATCTGTGGCTTTCTCTGAAAACGGTAAATTACTCTTACTAAGCATTAACTAGAAACAATTGCTTCGGAATGTCATAAATATATTAAAATAATTATATTTAGTTAGTATTCACAGGAGGAGGAAGATACAAGAAGTTATGTGAGACGATATGTAAAGTCCGTAGCGGAAGTAGCAAAGTGGGTGCTTTGGGTGAGGTGCTCAAAATTATAAGAGAATAAGATGCATTTCTCGTTTCTTTAGCCCGAGAATACTGATTCTTTTGTTTTAACTGTTATTTCATTATAATATTATGTTCGACTGATGAATTACGATCAATACGGGTCTCCTTGACCACGACAAGGCCCGCCTTGAAGCTCTTGACGCCAGCTCCCAAAATCTCGGCCCAAGCCCTTCGCTGCGTATCTTGCTGTCGGACTTTCAAAACAAAGCTTGGTTTTGTAAGTCACCCTCGCGCCCATAATGACTTGTTCAAGCGTCGCCGACGTCGCCGTCGACAGTTAGGGCTGGCAGGACTCATGTAGGACAGGTACTGGTAGTTATAACCATCGTATGTCTCTAAATAACGGGTGAATTTATGTCGGCACTTTGTTGAGAAGCGAAATGCCGTTCAGGTGAGCTGCAGGGACGTTACGAGCGCTGCTGGGGATCGAGACGTGGTGTGAGCTTGTAAAGTCATTCTACACCTCTGTGGTACCATAAGATTATAAACATTTAAATATTTACGTCATCATAGCGGCTATATCGACAGCATAACTAACGATATCTGTGCCCTTAAATCATCTCGTCAGTCACTTGTAAGAGTTGTAAGCCGATCAACTGCGACGTAATGGAATCAATTTATATGCAAATGCGACACGCCGCGACAAGGAAACCATCGTCTCGCAATACTCGGAAAATAGTTTGAGCGCAGTTTAAATGTCCAGGTAAACCTGTTTATGAATGCTGATTATTACTCATAGTTATTATGGATCTCCAGGTGTATATCGCCTGCGCCGCACAATGGTCAAAAAAAGGCATACAACTCTTGGAATAACTCTGAGTGTTTGCACCGCTGGAGGTGTGCACTGCAGGATAGAGAGGCAACCAGGTCTGCGAACTGCATCGTTAGATCTTTAGTCTATTTGCTCGTCTTAATAGCGTTGCAGACAGTCAATTCTTGAATTCCTAGATTCGCGGTAGGACCTCTGAAGAGATGTATTAAAAAACCAACTACGTTTTTGATCTTCCTCATGTAAGTTACTTGGGGCTTGTGAAACATATGAAAAAAGGAGAAAAAATTGATAAGCAACAAATATGGTTAGAGTACGAAACACAGTAACAGTAAATGCCTCGATATCCGTAACAACTAGGTATCGCAAACCACACAGACGTTGTTGTGAATAACACATAGCCTGAAACAAGAGGCAATGCATAGTCAATGACAATAGAGAATTATTCGCTTATAAATTAGTGGTTAACGTTTGTACATTCGTCACGTCTTTACCGAGGAGAATGCTAAGTATTGTTACGTAAAGATGAGTTTTTGCTAGTTTGTTTGCGCTTTAAATTGAATGATAATAATTTTAATGTTTTAAAAGCCTCATTCTCTTGTCAGCAAGGCGACGAATTTTCTGTGGATTTAATTGACATATTCCGGCATTTTGTATCACAACAACAAGTCTGCTAAAGAAACCGAAACTGCGGAAGAGTGACAATAGGAAGTGGATATAGGAACTCTGGAAGAAATAACGGCACTTCCTTAAGTTTGATAAAGTATGCCTATATGAATAGTTATCTTTCAATGTGTTACTTACCTGTACTTTAATTTTCTGTATTCTCTGTAGGTATTCGTTTTCTTTTTGAGGCGTTCACTAAAGAGGCAAACCTCTATCATAACAAAGTACTTGCAATCCGGATAACTGCAAGCCCTAGTCACAATAATGATGTTATAGAGATACCATTCCATTTTGCTACTCACACGATATCAAACAAATACAAGTAAAAGCAAAAGTGCCATCATAATGGATCGGAAGCAAATTCATCAATGTCAACATTTCAATTTGGTGTAAAACTGTTTATCCGTTACCCGCCATTGTCAGGTCCCATTGTTTTGCGTCACAGACCAACAGTCGGCCAAGGTCTTTACGTCATATTTTTCATGACATTGGTTTTTTAAAAATGTCACCACGATTCTGAATCGTTAAGCGCACGCGTAATCGCGTACGCGCTTGAGCTTCTTTTAATAAAAAAAAGTATTTACTTTACTTCTTCTAGATATTAATGGATATTGATATTCTCCAACGTATCACGCAACGCAAGGAAAAAGCCAGGGGAAGTTTATGGGTAATCGGAAGAAGGCTTCTTGGCTTTAGAATCTTCGGACGTGGTTTAATCCTAGCGCAAGACCATTGTTCCGAGCAGCAGTTTCTAAATTACGTAAAAAGACAAACATAGCTGATAACAGCCGATATCCAGGAGATGGCATCCAGAAAGGTTAAGAACAGGAAATTACTGCCGAGGTACAGTAAAGCTACTGTGATACGTTAGAGTAACAAAATGCCACAAAAGATAAAAACCGTATGAATCAGGAACGACGCAGGATGCTATGTGATATATTTTTCTGCATACCGCAACGTCTTATGAAGGTTAACCACCAGTGCGTAATGCCAATAACGCAAATGGCACCGCCGAATGATTGCTTATATACAAGTTACATTATGTCAGAGCGTTAATGGACCGATTAGCGTTGTTTAACTTTAAGAATTATGTTTTTAATGAGCCTTGTTGGTGAGGCTATAACTTTTTATAAAAATGCTGTAAAGGTTGAATACGCCAAAACTTAGGCACGCAAAATTTGTTTTTAATCCAGTTTGAAAATAAATAACTACATTATGAATACCATATTAAATGACAAATTTAATGAACTCTAAAATCACATTTTTAATTCTAATTAATGTTTACACAGTAAGCCATAGATCGAATTTTCTACGCACACGGCTCATAAGACTTTGCACCCTCTCTTTAGGAAAGATTTTTGTCGCCCAGGTCCGTATTTTTTGTAAGTCAGGGACCGATTTTACTTCTCCGCCTTTCTTTTTTAGAATTCTTTTCATAATACTCCAGTACTCTTCAACAGGCCGCAGTTATGGACTACTTGGCGGATTGCATATTTTGGGTGCCACCATGATCCTGTTAGCGTTGTACCATTCCATAACTGATTTTGCGTATTAGCAACTGGCTAGATCTGGCCAAAACAGCGGTGGTGAGGCATGCTGTCTTATAAAAGGCAGCAAACGCTTCTGTAAACAATCTTTCCGATAAATATCGCCGTTTATTGTCCCCGTGGTGATAAACTTGCGACTTATTTTACCACAGCTGCATATTGCCTGCCAAAGAAGGTATTTTTTTGGAAATTTCCCTCGTTTTTTTAATTCACAATCTTCAGGAGCATCTTTTCGTGATTTGCTAGTATAAAACACTTGACCAGGTATTTGTTTAAAATCCGCTTTTATATACGTCCATCACCGCGCATTCAAATTTTGTAAAAAAATATTCATAGAGTTTTCGCGACCGTTTCTTTGCGGATAAGTTCTATTTTGAGTCTAGATCTGGTGCGGCCTGGGCTTTATAACTCCTAAGTCCTGCCCTCTGTTTCACTTTTTGGACAAAGGACTGAGAAATTTTCACTTTTTTAGCAACATCACGAGATGAAATCGTATGATTTGAGGCAAAAATCTTTAAAATACTCTGTTTCTTTTTCTTATTCTTGACTCCCTGCAACCCAACACTTCCTGGCTTTCTATCTATTGTCAAGCGTTCACGGAAAGTTTTTAATACGTGAACAACCGTAGATTGTGGATATTTCAGCCTTTGCGCGATATTTCTGTGGCTTAACATGGGATTTTTTTACATGTTCGTGCAGAATGCGTTCACGTTTTTGATGTTGTACGCTCGACATTTCGCCAATGAATAAATAAAAGAAAATAAAACTATCATCATTCTATAGCCCTGTTCCTTGTGAGAAATTTGTTGTTTAAAAAGTTTGAATAACTATAGCTATTTTTACATGCCCAAATTTTGGCGTGTTCAACCTTTAAGTATACAGCTTAAATGTCGTCAGGAATTTTATTTCAGTTAGCAGTATTTCCATAGCTAAACCGTTAGCCATTAGCCAAAAGACAGAGCTATATATTTTAATTAAGTACGGCGTTATCTAATACCCGATATTAAGGCTCAACCTTGCCGGTATTGAGTAAGCGATCGCTATTTCGCAGATTGAGGGCTTTTGAGGAAATTATTATTTAGTTATTTATGGTATGGTATCCGTACCAGCCTACTTCTAGTAGGTCAATAATGGAAGTATTGGTATTAATAGGTTACCTTATATTTTTTTACAGATTGGTATGTGGCTAAAGAGTACCAGTGGAAAAGGGTCCATAGAACTCGATTCCCTTCGGCTTGCTTATTTTTCAGCAAGCTCATGGACAAAAGGAAAGTCACTAACTAGCTCCAGATTCCCTACGAATATCTAGGACGCACCGCCGGTGCCCGTGTATTTCAGATATAATTATATACATAAGTAGTATAAGTACCATTACAAATTCAGGGTTTAACAGGGATATATAAGCGATATTGCAGCGCGTCCGGCATGTTTGCCGATGCACGGACTGATGGCTTTGCTGCCAACATGAGAAAATGCTGGGATCCTGTCTCGGCTTCGTGGCAGTCCCAATCGTATCCTGAGCGTGTTTGTTCAGCGGTGGGACAGCCTTATGCTAGCCCGATGGCCGTCGATGCACGTTGTTAAAAATAGCATAATAAGGGGGATTAATTTAAAATGTGTTAGTGTAGTCCCATTAGCGTAGGTACAGTCGAGGACAAAGAGATGTATACACTTTTGGACCTTATTACAACGCAATAAGGTCCAAAAGTGTATACATCTCTTTGTCCTCGACTGTACTAACATTAGATTATAAGCAAAACTGTAATTGACAAGATTATACTATAAGTTGTCGGCAATAAAGTTTTATTTATTTATTTATTGTCATCCTAAGAGGACCAGGTGCAATAGGATAGGATAAATTCGAAAACAAGCAAGTTCGAAAATTACTAGATACAAGTAAGTACTTAAATAACACGCACTTCATTGGTTAATCTTTTTTAATAACCCCAATGCCCTTGCTAGAATGATAAGTATGGGAAATTAATTCACTCCTTCATAGTTTATAATAAATATGACACTATACCGACAATATCATTAAGAATATTCTATCTCATCAATGGGAAAAATTTTGTATAACAAAAAATAATGACTCGTACAATCGGCTGCATGGGCGCCAAAAGGTCCCTATTATAACTAGGTATTATAAAGCTTTTATTCGGCCCTTATACCACACATGTTACGCAAACTTGTCATATAAGCGCATAATGACCACTTATTTGCTAACCACACCTCGAACTTTCACTGGCATTTTTTCTTGGCATTTTTATTAAAGTTCTTGTGTAATTTATATTGACAAGCGCTATTATGTTAGATACAAGAAGTTGTTTATGAGTTTGTGGCCAAAATGTTTGTTATAAAACAGATAGCTTGGTACATTAATGAATGAGATGCATTGTGTACTAACGATATTTGTAAAACGGTACAAGGAGATAAGATCTGCTAACGATCACTGAGCGAGGACACTCTTTATTTGTATCAGTGATGACTGTGATAGTAGGTATTAACACCACCAAGTTAACCAATAAGTAATAGTTAGTATTGATCAATACTAACTATTACTTATTAGTTATTGTTCATTAAGGAGCACAATTATTTTCTCACGCGATATTGTATAGAGCTAATCATATCTTTTAGGCAATGTTTAGTATTTAAAATGAGCTAACGGGGTTTGATGTTAAAAAATGTGTTTATTCAAGTATGTATACATTTTTCATGTAATAATTTTATATTAAATATGTTGAGTAGGTAACAGATTATCGATTGGTATATCTAGCACATGATGAGGAAGAGGGAAGTAAAAAATAAAACGAATACCTATGGGGCTAGCTAAAAACAATAATCTTTATTGTAAAATAGTATTCTAGTAGTCCGCCTCGAACTAAGAACCCGCGATTTACTTGCAAACAAGATGGTCAATATAACAAGACCCTTCTAAAGATTTTTTTTTGCCTTCTAGCTCCACAACCCCTTGGTCGATCCTGCTTATATACTAACTCTCAAATTATATGTATCTCTGCTACAAACCCAACAAAATTTCATAAAGATCGGAAAAACGTTACAAAAGTTATCGCGTTAAACCCTCAAACTCAAACGTCCCAGTAGCCGAAGTTGTTTGTAAGAATTTCACTTCGCTTACGCCGCGCTCGTTCGATAATAGTAATGGTTTACGAGAAGTAGACGTTAAACAGCTGTTTATACGTCAAGAATATACTTGTACACGTAATTCACATGTGTCGTGTCTCTTTCAACGCGAGCGAGGCGGAACCGACCGATGGACGTGTATGTCCGCGTCCGTCGTGAAATAACCGACCAATCATCTAATAGTTAATAGGGATCCGTGTACTTATATGGGGGTACGACGATATATACTCGTATGTCACAGTGTTTGACGCTGCCCCAACAGTTGCCATTGCCACCATCATATGTAGCAATCAGGCTACCAGTGCCAACTTTTGGAGTTCGGCTGTCAAGGGTCAATACTAGTTAAGACCACCGTGTCGTTTAAGATATAAATTGCAATGATATCGTATTTTTATGTTTTTATTAGTTTAAAAACATATACGTTCGGTCGGATTCATTAATAATTTGCAACCTGAAAGCTGGACCTAAACTAATCGGAAATCTTAAGTAAAAAACCATCGGGTCTTGTTTGCATCCACGTACGATATCCGATTGATAGTTACTCCCACGACACCCGCTAACAAATTATCTCTTTATCTCCATTAACCATATACTTTGCGGCCTGAATGGAAATTGGGGCTTCGTCAAAAATGCGTGTACAGCCCGCTACAGAGTACAAAGTAGCGGGTGGGGTGGTCGTAGCACGACCTTTTTTTTTAATACCACGACGGTTGCAAACGAGCATACGGCCCGCCTGATTGTAAGCAGCTACCTATGGACGCCTGTAACTCCAGAGGTACCTTATGCGCGTTGCAGACTCTTTACAAAAAGGAGGATTCACTGCGTTGAGGACTAAAGGAACAAGAGGGTACCTCGTCGTCAACACACTGGCTGGGTCCTCTTTGAGCTCTTTGGCAACCTTACCCACCGGCAGGAACACGTATGTCTAGTGCTATTTGGCTGTGGTTTTCTGTAAGGTTTCCCCAGTCGGGTTCTGCTCCAGATTTTAGCTAAATGACATTCGCTACCACACATTAGCGAGATGACATTCTCAGTACCCATACCTCTCTTTTGGACATAGTTTAAGGACATACCCGGGTCCGGGCGTAGTTTAAGTACATACCTGGGTCTAAATTATACAATTGGCTACTTTCCTAAAAAAATATTTAGTCCTTCAGTTAGATTATCAAAAAATATTGGACACGTATTTTTATTTTCTTATAGTCCGTTAAAGTTCCGCATGACGTCAAATTATGCTAAAAAGAGTACTGAAATGCGACGTCACGGGGAACTTTAACGGACTATATCTTCACCAATTTTTATTTGATTGACAAAATAAAAAATACGTACTGATTTAAACTTACACGATTTTAACTCATTATTTTGACAAAAACGGGACTTAATCGCGTACACCTACCTACTTTTATTATTTCCCTGACGTTTCGAGCGTGCCGTAACGCTCGTGGTCGCAGGCAGACTGGCGAGGAATTGTATCAGCATCTCCTAGCTGCGCGGGTTTTTCGAACTACCCGCAGTTGGTCTCGATTATGCACATTCACGCTAGGGTTGTCACTTTGCCTACACACAACACTCACGACATCTGGTGGTTTGGAAATGCAAGCATGCATATTTTCACGCTTACATTTGCTGATCACTGGATTCCACGAAAAATAGGTGTACGCGATTAGGTCCCGTTTTTGTCAAAATAATAAAAAATACGTGTCCAATATTTTTTGCTAATCTAACTGACGGACTGAATATAATTATATATTTTTTTTACCCAGGAAAGTACCCAATTGTAAAGCTCATTCTGAACACCTCACCCGTTAAGCTACTTCTGCTGCTGATTGCACTAGTAACGGATCGTTCGTAGACTTAATTGCAACTGCAACTGCATAAAGGTCTATCAGTGGTTACTGAAGAATGTAGCTGTTATTTTATGACTTCACATTCAGTAGCTCTCTGTGGGCTATCGCCTTAATTCAAGTGCATTTGAATTTTGAATATAATATTTCGAAACGAGAGTCGAAAGTAAGAGTGTATTTAAATATAGACGGCGACAGTGTGGCCTTAGATTAGTATTTTAAAACGTTTACACAAGTAAATGCGTTATTCATGATATCTTTGATAACTGATGTAAAATTGTTAATCTAACTACGACATGCTAATGTGAAATGTCAATAAAAATACGATTAGCATGAGATCGAGTCAGCATCTTGATTGGCTAGTACAGTCAGCGTCAGAAGTATTTAATGATTCACACACTGTCATACTTCTTCTATTTTAATTTGAGGTAATTTTGGTACTGTTTTTAAGGAGTTTAAAAATAGTTATTTATTATACACGGGGGCAAAGTTGTTGTTTAACTTCTCGTGCTTTTATTGAGACCCGAGCCAGCGAACGATTCCAAAATTGGAATCTTGAGCGTGCGAGGGTGTCAAGGCAATAGAGATTGAACAACCTTTGTTGCCGAGTATAATACAACATCGAGAGAAAAATACGAGTTATAAAATATTAAAAATAGAAGACAAATGAATGCTTTCAAAATTGTATAGTTCTAAATCATCTCTTTAAAGTCTATCCTGCCAGATAACGTGAAGAAACGATCCAAAACTTACACCAAATTACTTTCCCCACATGTGAATAAAATGCGTTTTTCTCTTATGATTTTAAAGTAATAAAGAGCGCCTTTCCGAGGTGGTGTGGTGAAAAGAGTATTTGTATCCTATTATACTTTTTTAAAAGCAACAAAGTCGCTTATAACTAGATAATTTTAAAGACCCCGACTGCTTAGCTTTTCTGGCTTTTCGTATGCAATGTTTTGAGCAAAGTTAATACGGAAAGTGGACAAATAGCCGCACAACTGTTACAAACTCCACACTTCCGCCGTTTAGGCGTCTCCGACCATGCGAGACGGACGGACATACAAAAACTACACCAACATTTACATTGTTGTGTTTGCTCAATTGGTGCAATTATAGCAACTGAGATTGTCGAGGTTGCATAAACAATTTAAGATTTATTTTTTGGACGAACATTTACAGTATAGTTTTGAAAATAGGAGATTTTCAGTCATAGGAATTACCAATTTAACGGCCTCCTAGCCTAGTTGGTAGTGACCCTGCCTATGAAGCAGGAGGTCCCGGGTTCGAATCCTGGTCAGGGCATTTACTTAAAAAAAAAAACTTTATTTCAGACCATATTTCACGTCCATATTTCAATTAAATTATTATTTGTGTGTTTATCACGGATATTTGTTCCTGAGTTATGGATGTTTTCTATGTATTTAAGTATTTGTCTATATTAGGGTGCTTCAAAAAGTATGAAAAAAATTTTTTTTTTATTATTCTTTAGGGGCACCCTCTCATATGTTTTTGATTGTTAAGAAACTTACACAGTATTTTTTTTTTGGATTTTTTTCTAAATGATTTAGGGGTCGCTACCCGAGGTGAAAGTTTTAGGTTTTTACAAAAAAATACGTATTTATAAATAATCTTTTATTATTATTTTTATGAATAACTTTACTTAATAAAGGTCTGTAAAACATGAAATAATTACAATAAAACATATATAACGTTGAACATGGCAATGGGTACCTACATGTCGAATTATTGCATTAAAGTAGACTTTTTTGTATTAGGAAATTTACGTCGGTATTCTTTAACCGTCAAAAGTAAAAATTGCTTCTGTTCCTCATTTGTCGTGTGAAGACGATTATATTCCTCCATCAGAGCTACTCCTCTTTCAGCTAAGTCATTGACAACTTTCATTGAATAAACAGAAGCTTTACATTTGTTGTAGTTGTCATCATTTTTCCACGACTTCACATCTTTCTTCAAGAAATCACATGAAACGGCCAATGTATCGAAAAAAGACAGTGTTTGGTTGGTTACAAAATCTTCCAAGTTTTTTACTAAAATTTGATCTTGATCAAGAGTTGCTCGCTTTGGAGAAACACCTAGACTTTGTTTTTTGAGAGCAGAGCAGTGACCATCTTTTGTTTCGTTTCAAATGAAACTGCGTCGTCAAAGAAAGCAAAAGCCACAAGCTCTTCGGACAAGTACCAGAGATGCCCTAACATTTTTTTCATAGCAACTTTTGCAAGTGGTGCGTTTATTTTTTGGTACGCCACCAAATCCTTCAAAAGCTCTAAATCATTATTTGGGGCAGACCAAGCACAAGGAGCTTGAAACCAGTACTTTCCGTAGATGCGAATAGTAAAAACGCAAACATCTGTAATGCCTTTCAGTTCTTTTTTGGTCATTTTGAATTGATCTCTGAACAAATACATTTTTAAAGAGTAGATTGCTTTAGCCATCCATCTTGCCCGGTGTAGTCCTGCGGGTGTTCTAAAGGATACTTCTTTATCATGTGTTCCTCCCAAGAAATATATAATGATGTACAACAGCTCTTTGTAGTCGTCTCGGGGCTGAAATTGTTGTAATTGGTGAGTAGCAAAAGAAATCATTGTTGTGTCTAGATCTTTAACTAACTTTGATGTTTCAGGATCAGTAAAAACTGGCTTAAACTCTTCTTGATTAATTTGAGCCCAACGTTTTTGAAAACTTTTAAATATTTGGATTTCAGGCCCGCTAGAAACACCAAGAGCTAAAACCACAACTGCTTCAAGAACAATCTCAAAAATATGGTGTCTACATGCAAGCCATAGTACATTTTTCTCCAATTTCTGCTCCAATAAGGTGCAGGCTCCTTGAATACGTCCTGTGTTTGAAGCAGTTGTATCAAAAGCCATAGATTTAATTTTATCACACAAGCTCCATGACATCAATGTTTCGAAAATAGCAGAAGCCATTGCCTTCCCTGTTCCATTTGGTAATTTTGGTACGGCTAAAAGCTGATCTATTCCCTGACCTGATACAAGAATGGGTAGTCGTTCGACAATCTCTCGCCCTGTTATATCTTCTAGCATTTTGCCATCCCAGTGGACAGTAAGTGGCACTTCTGGCTTAAATTCGTTTTTTAACGACTCTGCTATTTTTTGGCATCGTTGGCTTCGTTGACGTCGAATGGAAGATGAACTGACGTTATAGTTCGCAACATCGCAACCCACGCTACTAAGAGTAGATGTCAAAACAATAGCAGCTTTTCGGTCGCTTAATTTGGCCACATCGAGGCTCGATGCTAAACGATCGTCAATTAATTGTTTCCGTCTTAGTGGTCGTTTTTGTTGTGGTATCGATGAAGATGGTCCTGGTGGTGAAGGTTTTTGGTGGTCTGTCTCTTCTCTGTCACTATCGTCTAAAGAACTAGAAGATGAAGACATTAACTTACACTTTTCAGTCAGCTGTTTTATACTTTCGTATTGTTTCTTTTTTCTGTTCTCTAACTTTTCGTTTTCTTCTAACTTCTTCGCTTGCTGTTTTTGAAAATCTCTATCCACGCCACAAATTTGTCCTATACGTCCCTTTTTTCTCTGAGCAAGAAGAAATTGTTTGTCTTCTTCGATAACAATAGTCGTTAACGCGTCGGCATGGGCAATATCGAAAAGCCATTCCAATTTTTTCTTCCATGTTTTTTCCTTGTTTTCTAATACAAGTGACCGTTTTGCTTTGTTTTCTTTATTTTTCTTTAATCTTTGCCACTCCGAAAAATATTGTAATATTTTGGCTATTACATGTTTTTTTAGTCTGGTGGGAATACTTGCTTTTTCCCATATTTGTAATACATCGCAGGCAGTGTGTGTTGCGGAGTCTTTATTATTTAATTTCTCTATAATTTTATAATAGAAAAATGAACTCATTACCTCTTTAACAGACGGTAGTTTTGATTGAGGTAATGTTGGTGTCAGCTGCCCAATTAGCCATATATCTGTATTTTTTCTTGTTCTAATATCACTTTTACCAGCACTAGACGCCATTGTATGCCACTGTATGTATGTAGTCACTTGTTGGAGTGAAAATAATGGTATTATACCTCGACTTGCAATACCAAACACACGTCAACACGCTCAGAACGTTTAACACACTTGTACTCCGTATTCTTAGGTATTTAAATAAACGCAAACAACCAATTTGTGAGTTTTAGCGTAGAATATAACATTAATTGCTTAACTAACCAAATCTCTGAACTTCTATGTCACTGAACTTGACTAATGTGATTTTATGTATTATACCCTCAATTAGCTTCACAAGTCATTTGAGGGTAGATTTACTAGATTTATTTATGTTTGTTTAAATGCCGACAAATGCAAACTATAGATTGAAAAAACTACTGATGGCATAACAGAGTGTATTAGAATCACAAATGGCTTATTTAGGAGGTATTTAGTAACATGATTGTAGCGACATGAGCAGAAACAAATATGCGATTTTTTAAAAGATTTGATCGCTGGTAGCGACCCGTAAATGTTGTTTAATGGAGAAATAAAAAAATACGTGTTAGTTTTTTTTGCGATTGGAAGCATTTAAGTCTATGCCCCGTTAAAAAATATCATTTTGATTTTTTTGAAGCACCCTAATCTATATCTATCTATTATATATATCGTCGCCTAGTACCCACAACAGCCTTATTGAGCTTACCGTGGGACTAGGTTGATTTGTGTAAGATTGTCCCATAATATTTATTTATTACCAGTTATCACCCTACATGGGGGAATCTAACTGAAATTCCAAGCATCTCAACTCCTGTGACTTATTTGTATTATAGTATGTATTATTGTGAGACAGCAGGTTCAAAACAGTTTAGCTTGCCATTCAATTTATTTATTCATAAAATAATAATTTTACACGTCACATTACACAGGGTGTAACAAAAATGCTAGAGATCCGTTTAAGGGGATAATTGGTATAGTATTCTAATTACGAAAAACAAAGAAAAAAAGAATGGTTTTGTATAGATAGAGGGTTGACCGGCTGGGCCGACGGATCCCATACAAACAATTTTTTTCGCGTCCAAAAAAAATCTATTTTTTCTTTGTCGTAATACGATGCCAGTGATGCCCTTAAGCGGATCACCAGTATTTTTATTTATTAAACTCTGTATACAATTATATAAAAAAAACATTTAATAAATTTATTTGTATTAAATGAAGTCCCGCGGGTAGTAAGGGAACGTACAGCCTTGGCCAGAAGTGTTGAGCACCCTTGAGATTCTCATACAAAACTCGAAAGTTTGGACCGGCGTTTCTATTTTTTTTGAAGTTATTTTATCAATTAATTCAAACTGAACAGGCATGTGTTGTTGAAGTGAGTAGTAACTGCATAGAATATTTGCAATTTTTCGCACCGACCTAAATTCGCATTTTTGGGACCTCCACTTTTCATATTTTATAGGTACCTTGAAAGTGTTATTAAGTGAAGGTTTTTAGATATATCAATAAAATATAACATTTTACGTCATCGTACATTGTTATGATAGGGAATTAATACTTAACATCAAAATTGTAAACAAAAAAGAGCTATGCTCAACACTTCTGGCCAAGGCTGTAGATGTATTATGAAGTATATTTATGAAATAAATAATTTGAATGTGAAAACAAAAAAAAACATGTAGGGAAAGGTTGTCTGGAAGAGTTCGCTCTTTAGCGATAAGACCGTCTGTTGTTCAAGCTCTGCTCTCATGTAAACTAGTCTCTCTGTATATTTTGTTGCTGTTGTTTGAGCATGTTCTATTCACCATGAGTATTTATCAGACTTGGCAGGTATAACATAAGGTTAATGACAACGCGTTCCTGGTCACACCATTCTACGACACTCATGACTTTCGACCCTCTTGTTTACACCATAATTTAAACGAATCTCTCTAATCAATCTGTATCAAACCGGTTCAACAGAAGCAAGTGGAATCCCAGATTGTGGAAAAGTACAAGCGAGTATGCATCTTGCGATCTGAGAGATAAGAATTACTTTAAGTTATGTTGGGTCGTGAGTAATTATAAAATTTAGAAAGGTCTTCTATTCACCATGAGTATTTATCAGACTTGGCAGGTATAACATAAGGTTAATGACAACGCGTTCCTGGTCACACCATTCTACGACACTCATGACTTTCGACCCTCTTGTTTACACCATAATTTAAACGAATCTCTCTAATCAATCTGTATCAAACCGGTTCAACAGAAGCAAGTGGAATCCCAGATTGTGGAAAAGTACAAGCGAGTATGCATCTTGCGATCTGAGAGATAAGAATTACTTTAAGTTATGTTGGGTCGTGAGTAATTATAAAATTTAGAAAGGTCTTTATCTGCAGTCATTGCCAAGGTCAAATTAATTTATTCAACTAGTTAGCAACTTGGTTGGTAGAGAAGTTACTCAAGTACTAATTATTCAGACGAGTATTTTATTGTGCCATTAAGTAAAAATACGTTTGTTGTCGAAATTGTATAAACAAAGAGTAAAATAGGTAAGTATCCTAACTCCGTGAATTATTTAAAAAAGTTTTATTTGTGTTTGAGATATACTCAACAGCTTTTTTTCAACAAATAGTTATATTGTGCGAGGTTAAGTTAGGTATTAGGTACGCCATACTGAACAAGTTGTTTTATATTGGACCAACTGCGAAATTACAAAAAAAATTGGCTGTTTCATACATTTTGGCCGATCAGCTCATTGTCAGCTGTCGACGTTTTCTATAAAGGTTAATATTTTTTTGGATTTCGAGGTTAGTTCCATAGAAAAAGTTGTTTAGTATGACCTACCTAATCATCTCGTACAATGTGGCTAGTTGTTCAAAAAATATCTAAATATATAAAAGAAGAAACTGACTGACTGACCGATTGACTGACTGACTGACTGACATATCAACGCACAGCCCAAACCGCTGGTTCTAGAGATTCCAAATTTGGCACGTAGGTTCCTTATAAGGTCTAGGGGTACACTAAGAAAGGATTTTTCAAAATTCACCCCCTAAGGGGGTAAAATGGGGGTCCAAAGTTTGTATGGCGAATCAAGATTTGTTATATTATTTTATTCGAAACTTCACAGGGGTATTCCTAACGATAAATGAGTAAACACGTGTTTCAGGTTTTTTGAAAATTCAACCCCTAAAAGGGGCAAATGTGGTCACAAAGTCTGAAAATCAACATGGGTATCGTATCCTTTTTGAGTACTTATAGTACGCGGGCGAAGCCGCGGGAAAAGGCTAGTTCTGTATAATTTATTTAGTTATCTTAAGTCTTTGATTGATTCATCAGTGCAAATCATGTAAATCATGAACGATAATGATTATGCACTTCGCAAAATTAAATTTAAATACCAATGAAATCATAAGCCGTTACTCAGTACTCATTACAAGAACATGATCATAATAAATACAATAATTAATATGACTTTGATTTCATGTCATAAGGTCACAGTCAATACTTATCTTATATACACGATAAATAATGTAAGTGCACTAATTGCATAAAAATAAAGTAATCTAAACGACACTGACGTCATATTTCCAATAAGTAAAAATCCTCTTTGATTTCTCCAGTGAAAGTAGTTGTCTACAGCCAAGCGGACGTGTTTCTGTGAATATTTATTGAAGATTTATTAAGTAAATAGGTGTTTAGGATGGGTGATGCGGACGCTTGTGTGGATGAGAATGCAAATGGTGATTGGCGGTTAGGAGTGACGCGTGACGCTCGATGCCAGTTCGTGGGAGCACTGTAAGTTACTTATGTTCAGTTAAAAAACCCCGCTTATTCATAAAACTAAGCATATTCCGTTAAGTTTTGTACCTTTCTTACGAAAACAATTATCGAAATGAAGAACAAGGACTAACGATTATTAGATTTTACAGGTGTTTATGTTATGAACCGAAAAACGCCACTACACTAATCTCTTGTCAAAAAAGTTCTTAAACGTATTCCTTTAAGACTAGACCGTAAGCCACGAACAAATTCGATGACCAATCGCGTCCCGTTCGATAACTCGTATAATGATTAAGGGTGACTTGTGATGGAGCCTCATGAGCGTCAGCTGCCGCTCCGTTGGTGGGTTGAGGAACGGCAGCCACCCAAACAAGTAAAAAAAAAAAATTCAGTAATCGCGTCCCGCTTGAAACTTTGTCAGACGATAGATTATAAGCTATTTAAAGCATAAAAAATCGTCAGCCGGCTCCATCGCGGTGGAAAGACCGTCAGCTGGTCAGGCACATTTAAAAAAAAAATTTTTTTCAGTCATCGCGTCCCATGTGTATCTTTGTCAGAGGGTAGTTCATATGCTATTATGAAGATATAAAATCGTCAGCCGGCTGTATCGCGGTGGAAAGACCGTCAGCTGATGCCCTGAAGGCCGTAACGCTGGAGCCACTCGGTAGCATATATCGCCTATTTAAATGCAGCAGCTCTCCATTTCATCACAAAAGTGAATAAATGTGATATATAATGAAGCCATGTAACCATCAGCTACGGGTCCGTTGGGGGGTTGAGGAGCGACAGCCAACCAAACACGTAAAAAAATTAAATAAATTTAGTCATCGCGTCCCGGTTGAAATTTTGTCAGACGATAGATTATAAGCTATTTAAAGCATAAAAAATCGTCAGCCGGCGGTATCGCGGTGGAAAGACCGTCAGCTGGTCACGTGAACATGTAAAAAAAATTTATTTAATTTTTTTACGTGTTTGGGTGGCTGCCGTTCCTCAACCCACCGACGGATCGGCAGCTGACGCTCACGAGGCTCCATAACACGTCGCCCTTAATCATTATACGAGTTATCTAACGGGACGCGATGACTGACGGTATTTGCGCCTGGCTTACGGTCCAGACTGTTCGTGGCTAAAGTGGCGAAACGTCCTGCAAATATTTTGATAAGAGCTATGGACCGTATGGACCGTAGGCCAGGAACAAATTTCATGACCAATCGCGTCCCAGCCGATAACTCGTGAAGTGGCTAAGGGCGACGTGTAATGAAGCCTCGTGAAAGTCAGCTGCCGCTCCGTTGGTGGGTTGAGGAACGGCAGCTAACCACTTCACAAGTTGTCGCGTGGAACGCGATGACCAACGAAATTTCTTACTGGCTTACGGTCTATTATAGTTGATGTAATTAGTATAATATTTACAACGGACAATGGGGATTATTTGTATAAGACCCCAGTGACTGCAGCAGTCTCTGCAGATTAAATAAAGATGTACACAAAGATCCGTACAATTTTAACCTTCGCCTTCGTAATAAAACTTTATACAATTTAGTAAACGCGTGCTTAAAATAGTGAAACGTTGTACGAGTAAACTAAGGTTAGCTGGAAAGAATAAATAAGGTCGCCTTAATACACATTTCGCTGGTCCAATATTACAGGATCCTATGTTTCACTTTTATCGAATCGAAATTTTATCGAATTGAATTTTGAACATTGTCATATTGACACTAAGCCTAAATTTAACTACCCTGAAAATGTAGCAAGCATAGAACCCTATAATATTGGGCCAGCGATTTGTTGATGTTTTGCATTTACTATCGGGATGACATGACAACTAGAGAGCACGGTAAGGTTGCTTAATCACGTGGAGATTACAAGATAAAGCATTGAAGAGGAAAGAGAAGAGACGAGTGCTTATCGCTTTATTGTTGCTATTCTTTTGCAAAGAAAACGGGTATAGTTTTATTATTAAGAAAAGTTAATTGCCAATCGATTGCACACTGTATATTTGTAGGATTAATTTAAGTAAACTTTGACATATTTAATGTCTCTAACCAGTTCGTAGATTGTGTATGTTGCATCTGTGTCTATATCTGTATTATTGTGTAATCCAAAAAAAAGTTTTATAGTTCCGATATAATTTACGTAACAGCCATGACCATATAATATTATGCGTTCAGAATGTCAGCTAAGGCTAGGGCCAGCCTAACTCCGTCCAAAGGCGCATATTCTTCCTGGCATCCTCGGTGTTTCGAGAATTTGAGCATGTTGTGTAATTAAGAGAAGGTAGCTAATGAATATTTTATTTTCACATTCCCAGGAGGAAATCTGCACTAGGATCAGGGGTGTCCCCAGAGGAGGCGGCAACGCAAGCGACGTTAATAGAGGAAGAGGTCTTCAGAAAGGCCCGGACGCGAGCAGAGTACTTGCAGTTATTGGCTTTGATGATACAACAACTAAAGGAAAGCTAACACGTTGTTATTTTATTTACAATGACTATATAGCGACTGAGGCTTTTCATCATCTGATGGGAAACATTTCAGACTGATTCTCATAGAAGAAAATAGATATAGAAATCTTATAATAACACGTTATCTTACATGCCATATGTTGGCTAAACATGTATTACAAAATGACATCAATCATGAGACTTATGTATTTTACCATGTTTAAGCAAATAAACGATTTTTATTTATATTTATAATAACTTTATAAGTAGAAAGTGCTCAAAATTTTCAAACAGAGAAATTAGTTTACAGGTGAGATAACAGTCATTTAGACTTTCAATAAACAATGTATGAACTATAGTTAAATGTATATTTTAATAAATATGACACTGATCTCATGTTACCTGAATCTGTGTGTTGTGTACCTTACCTTAGAAATCTTAGGATAGTAAATTAATAAAAGTACATTAATATATGTTTTTTTTTAATATTCAAACAGCGTATTTTTATTGTTTCATTTAAATACTCACACCACCACCATATAGTCTGACGTGACATTGAATAAGTATATTGGCAATCAGACAACCCACTAGAAGTTTTCAGGTCATGTGCACACAAGCATGAAGGTGGCATACAAGCATACAGCCTGCCTGATGGTAAGCGATCATCGTAACCTATGGACGCCAGCAACTAGTTTACTAGTATGAAGATATATAATAACTGCCTTAATTAAAATAGCTGTATACTAAATGTTATCGGGCCAAAAAGGCCAATTGATCAAGTCACATGTTAGAACACCCAAAATTCTAATTATTTCGCCTATATAACCAAGTACCGTGTGTACCACCGTAGTGACTAGTTGGAACCTTATTAGAACGAGATAAAGTCTATCAATATTCAGTGTAGTGTGTTGCTGATATTCTCGGTGACCCAGCCGCAGTGGCGTTCGAGCGTGTAGCTACAGAAAGGACAAGCAGACAGTTTTAATTCGAGAAACAGTCCGTGACGACCACATCTCATGGATTGGATGGAATCGTAAGGACTGTGAACGTTCTTTCTCGCTCTGTCGAACGTGTCGTTATTAGTACTTAAAAAAAATGCACTTATGAACGTCAGAGAGAAAAAATCTACCACCGGTCTACTTATTAGGGAAAACTTAAGTACAGTCGCCATCAAATATATCAGAGCGGGCAAGGTACTCAAAAATATCTGAACATGCACTTTATCGCTTTGACAATAGATGCGTTGTTCAGATGTTTGTGACCGCCTTGGCCGCTTCAATATATCTGATGGCGACTGTACATTTGCCATCAGATATACAAGTATGTATCGGAGGGTCTAGGGTAGTCAAATATATGAACATCGCCTCTATTGTCAAGGCGATAAAGTGCATGTTCAGATACTTTTGAGTACCTTGGCCGCTCCGATATATTTGATGGCGCCTGTGCCATCACGGATAATCCGTTGAACCATTTTGAGGTATCAAGCTCAGATTGATCAACATTTACGGCACGAAATACCCAATATAAATAACTACGGTAGAACTAATAATTCAGCGGAGTGATTTGACAGAACTTTACATACATTTGACAACCGCTTTGTATGCCGAGAGCTGTCAAATCACTCACTGAATTATTAATTCTACCTTACTTAATGGCTTTTCGATTAAAAGACCGTGGCTGCAGAGCCGGATTCAAAAATCAAATTGGAAAAGTTATATAGGTAAATATTGGCTAGGGGCCCCGCATGTGCAGAGAGGAAAATGAAAATGTTTCATAGAATGTACCTAATATTAATTGAAAAATTTGTATTTAGGGGCCTCGCGTGGGCAAAGAATATATTGAAAGTGTTTCATAGAATTAATATACTCTAGTGCAGTGGTGGGCAAAGTACGGCCCGCGGGCCAACTCCGGCCCGCGAAACCATTTTATCCGGCCCGCCGCGGATACATTGAAATAATTTGTATATGGCCCGCGATGATTATATTTTGAGGATTCACCCGTTATGAAGTAAAATATTTGAATACATATAGATAGATAGATGAATAAGTATAAGAATCGGTTTACCCGCGTTCATGTATGTATTGTATCGAGGGCGGATCGCGGGGAACGAAGAGGGTAACGCAGTGAGAGGCACCAGTGAGTGAGAACAAACTGAAACATTTCAGTCAGCAGTTGCAGAAACTTCACGCACAATTTGAAACTAGGTTTCAAGATTTTACGAACATACAGTCATCGCTAGTTGTTTTTTCGATGCCGTTTAACGTAGACCCCGAGAACGTCTCTGCAGAGTTGCAATTGGAAATTATCGAAATGCAGTGTAGCACCCATTTAAAACAACTTTTCTTAAAAACAACTAAGCTAGATTTTTATAGGCTATGTTTGGGTCATCGTATGTGTGCGAACCGACATTTTCCACCATGAAATTGCGAAAAAACTCAATCAGAAACCGACTTACTGATGAACACCTTTTCTCACTGCTGAAAATTACTTCGTCGCAACTTGAACCTGCATTCGACGATATAATGGCAAAACAAAAACAATTTCATATGTCTCACACACCCGGGCCTTCAAATAAATAAAAATCTAAATTTCCGGAAGTCTATAATTTTGATTCTTACATGTGATCCTTGAAATAAATATATACTTATATATGTATATATATTTTTTTTGCTGTAAAAAAAAAGCATGAGAAGTTTCAAGAGGAAGGCCAGAATTGCAGCATGATTGCACTTTTATATAAAACCGTAAAATTTTTAAATTTCCAGTTTTGCTGCAATTCTGGCCCTCGTCCGAAATTTCTCAAGCTTTCTGGCCCCTCATGAAAAAAGTTTGCCCACCACTGCTCTAGTGACTGACTTAATATATTGACACAATTTTTTTTTTATATAACTTTTGCTTAAAAGGGGCTCCAAAAATTGCATTGCCTAGGGGCCCCTAAGTACTTAATCCGGCCCTGGCTGTATGACAAGCACCCATTAGTCAATGACTATGCCGTAATAAAAATCTCAGGTTTTCCCAAGATAACAGTATTGGGTTCTTAAGTTTTTCAAAGGCAATACGCATGAGACACCCCGTTGCAAGCGTCTATAGACTACGACATCCGCTTATCATGCTAGCACAAGCTTATTGCAACGCTTGCTAAACGCTTATTTCTCAGGCCCCTTTTCCATAGGACACATACTTATATCGTACGGCTACATGTCACTGGATATAGATAGGCATTTCTTCCCTGGGGTAGTTAGTAGTGGGAAAGCAGATGATAAAGAAAATCCAGTGATTGCTGCGAGGTCCAGATGGGACAGTGCAGCTGAAAAGTTTGTTACTCTTTTAACACCACCCAGGGATCACGTGTAGGGTTATCTAAGGTTTTTCCTACGGACGCAGAGTAGCATGGATCCCCCGACGTGGCAGGAAACATACATAATATGTTATGTATAACTATTAAGTCACTACTTGTGATCATCAGAGCGCGTAACAGACAGACAGGCAGACTGCTTTAATTCGAGAATTAGTCATGACGAACGGTGCACAAAGGCACAAAGGAACAATGTGTCACAGAGGACAGGGATATTGGAGACATTGGAGTGACCTCTTTTCTCATCGGACAATGCTGGATTTAAACGCTTGTTGTCTGCGAATTAACTGAAAAATGTATTGTGGTGTAGGTATTTTTGTGGATCAACGTCTAATTGAAGGGATGTTTACAGAGACAAAATAACTACATTGGGTATGATTTTACAGGAGATAGATAAAAGTGATAAAACTAGATTTCTCTTGAAACAATAATGATTAAAGCTTGATTTTTAGGGACGACAAAGATATGGCCACAAAGTTAGGAATAAATATCTCTTTATATATTTTCACGCTCTTTATTTTTCGGAAAAGATATGAAATAAGATTTGTCACTTATGCTGTTTTTGTAAAATTTTCGTTAGTTACGTTGTTCTTGTGCAAAAAGGAAAATATTTTTTTATAGAAATTTTTCGTTACATCTACAAAATTTATCTATTTTAAAGTTATTTTTTTTATTGTAGTTCTTAATTATGTGGTTTTTCTATCATCACTTTTTCAAGGATCTTTTTTCTATTCAAGGATATTATAGTACTCAATATGCAGAAAATTTTACGGGAATTATAGTTTAATTTAGTTTTTGGACAAAGATTTTTTTCACTTTTCGTAGTCCCTTTGGAGACGAACATGATGACATCAAAACAACAAATCCGCCTTCTTCATAATCAATTATGGCTTTTTTAGTACCGCAAGAAGATACCAACTGAATCCTTGAAAAAAGGTTATTTTCATTTTCATTTCATTACATTTTATATATGGCCATAGCAAGAACTACTATATTATACATTAAAAATGGATTAGTGACTTTACTGATTAAGAAAGCGTGGAATATTAAAAAAATGGTGTAGAAAAAAAAATTGAATAACAAGTTGCACAACTAGGGGTATTATTAAATCCAAAAGGCATACAGGTCAACTCGTATATGCCGCGAAACACATGAAGATGACCCCACTTATCGACAATCGGTATACTCCGCGAGCATCATCAATGAGTAACATAACCAACCAATTGCCCTGGAATTATCACCTTATCAAAGCAAAACCAAAAAGACGTTTGTCACTTTTAGAAGCCACCGAATTGCATAGACTTTATCTCGCTGCAGTAAAGTTCAAGACGGTCAGTGAAACGCGACTAAAAGTACCGAGATAGGCCGTATTTATTTCCGATGGCTACGATCGATGACTCACTTAACGTGGACTTTATTCCCTTACCCATAAGGTGCATTTATGGTTCAAGTTTGTGTTGATACAGTTGAATCATCGTGTTTAGCTTTGATTGCGCCGATGGGATTGTTAATTGATTGGAGTTCGCTGTTTCCACTTGTAGCCTTTCGAGATAAGGGTTAGGCGAATTCATAAAGCAATGTCTATTTAGTTTATTTCTATCTTCGTCTATTTTGTTGGAAGTGTCGGAAGGTAAAAAAACGCCTTCAAGAAACCGAAGATAGCTCAAATTGACTTAGCCCGAACCCTACCTGCACGGCTAGCACGTCTTACGCGCGACTGGCGCGACAAGAGACAGATCTGCACGACTTCATACGTTGTCGCTAGTTGGCAGCACAACTTGCGCATGAAAGGAGCGACAGACTCGCGATCATGCCACTGTCATAAAATGACAGTGACTCACGACTTTGAACTAAAATCCTTAGCACAACTTTGAGTTCTCTTCGCGTCCGTTGTAGTCGCGGGTGCACGTTATGCTACCGGAAAGCGAGATTTTTGCCAGGCGCGGAAGGTATTCCCCACTCGCGGCTTAAGTCGCTCTTGTAAGATGTGCTAGCCGTGCTGAGCCAGTTAAATAAATTAAAAATGATCAAATACATGCAAGCTTAATACTGGCCGTGTGAGATATTTGCATGATTTATAAGGAATGTTATTTGTTATGTTTTAATTTACACATCCCTTAGTGTTCCAACCACAAAAAGTTCAGGGGATTTTGTGACCTAACACAAACATATTTTCACACATTTCGAAGCAATGTTAGGTGCCTCTCTAATTAAAATTGCACGGTCGTTGCACTCAAACTTCCGTCGTTCCGAAACAATAAAATAAAGAGACTTGAGCAAAAGGAACGTATGCACATGCGACCTTTTTGTTCCGTAAAGGGAAATTTAGAAATGGAAAACGTATCGATGTCAAGCGTTGCAAACAACATATCATTGAAAATGTATGGGTGTCGAGTTTGGAATTTTGTGCCATAAATTATGTGGTAATTGACAATAATGATTTACGTCATTAGAGTGGAGTATTTCAGGTTGATTGGGATTATATTATAACGATTAAGAGCCCGATAACGTTTCTTTTCGATTTCGCTCAACTTTTTGATACCATTTTGCAGTTACTAATTAAGACTTCTTTTGAATACATATTTTTAAAAATCGTTTCCTTTTAAACTACATAAGTGGAACACTTTTTGGATTTTATGTTTCATCTCTGATCAAAAAACCCTGAAAAGTTTACAGTTAAAAAAATGCAGTATGCCAAATGACACAGTTGGCAAATGAAACAGTTGGGGGAAACGTTATTCGGCTTAATGGCAGCATCCCCCTCGTAAGATTCTACACACGCCTATTTAATTACTTTTAGATTTCCTACGTAACGTTAAAATTGAATGTTTAACAACATAACAAACCATCTATTAGGCGCTAACTAGGCGTTTTCAACGCAAACATGTAAAGACATTGCGTGTTTCGGAGCAATTAAAGATGGGATCAAGTAATTAGTAGCGTCTCGTGCTAAAGCGGACAATTTAGACCATCTATTTTGAGATTCAATTACTAATCCAGTGTAGTGATAATCTAGATAAGCTATTGAAACGTCTGTTAAAGTCACTTTGGCTATCCAAGAATGGATTTAATTCAAGCGGTGGTAGCAAGAAATTGATTTGCGATCACGATTATCAATTGATGATAGTCATTTTAGTTTAAGATAAGATCAAAGAATTAGTCGCAACGTTGATGCTGAAATGAATAATTACAAGTATTTAGACGATTCATTTTAAGATTCAATTACAATTATTTTGTCGTTAGCCTATTCGGTGTCCCACTGATGGGCAAGGGCCTCCCCTCTTTTTCCCTATTCGACCGTGTTGGTTGACAATTTCGCCCACTCTTTACAGAATACGTCCAAGTCATCCCGCCATCACTTTTTTGGTTTGCCTCTGCCCCTGTAGACATCCTGTGGGAACCACAAATTAAATAAAGTATATATTCTAGTGGTCATTCAGATACACTGTTCGATGTCTCAATCAATTGTCCAACTATAAAAGACTTTGAGACATTTAAGAATTTTGACGTAGGATCAGAAACTAAAGATGACAATTGGCATCATATTGTTAATAGTATCGACTAAAACATAAGAATGAGCAAAATGATGACGATTCATATAGGCTCGATACGAGGCTAAATACAATCAAATTCCGTATACATCCGGTATAGCTTTTCAAGTTTCAAACACTATGTTTTTAAAGCATACCTTCCAATTATTATCTTTGGAACTGAACAGCAACGATCAGCCGAGCCCCGAGGCTACCAAAGATACGTAATTTGGTTGCACACGTTCGAGTAATATGTAATTCGGTGCAATCTGTTCCGCAATCAATGATCACAATCCGAATCGAAAGTGGATCAATGGTTGTCGGAATTAACTTGTGCGCGTATGAGTCGTGTGAGAATCTTTTAAAACGAATCGTGTAATTTTCAAGCGACTTCAAGATTGCGAAGGAGGTTCTCAAATCGTCGGAACCTATGTTGTGCTTTTTTGCTATTTTTTCACGAATTACTCAAAGACGGCTGGACCGGGATATAATCGAGAGAACTTGTGAAATATTATAGGCACACCTATAGTGACTTTTTACAGTAGCTTAGCAGCAGAAACTTTTTCTAAAAATGTTACCATTTTTTCTGAAAACCCCCCGTCTAGCTCATTTCGAAATTCTGCTGAGAGTGCCGACTGTAGTTGTAGATATATAGGTGTTTCAACCGCTCCTAATAACTCTTAGGTGGCATTCACACTGCTGCGGTTTCCGCATGCGGCGACGGTGTGCGAGCGAAATAGCGTTCTACATGTGTATAGCGCTATCTCGTTCACCAGAGCCGGACGCGGCGCCTAAGTGATATCTATAAGAAACAATAATTATCTAGATTATTATTAAGAGACTGGAGTCAAACTATAGCCCAACAGTCAGGGTAAAAATAAGTGTAAAGAAGTCATGAAGGTGAACCTGTTTGATTGGCGCCGCAGTAACGTATAACACACAGTCAAAGTTACGTTGCGTGCGTCGACTTTATGGCGAGTCGCATGCTACAACGAGAGTAGTGTAATTATGCCTTAATTTAAGAGTCTGACCAAACGCTACATGTACGTAATAGTCGCGATTATGTCCTTTATCGCTGTTGCCAGTATAATAATCTCATGTTTTTCTCTATATAGTCGTTCTCTCATATCTGAAGATTGTGATCATCTGGTGGCGGTTTACGCATCCCTTTGCCTTCCCCTTTCCCCAGCTTGACTCATTTTATTGGTCTTCAGAGGAGGAAAAATGATATAAACGCGACCATCACACTTCTACTCAAGTGATATCTTACATAAACAACATGAAACATTTTTTCATGGCCGTTTACGTATACCGTGCAAATTATGAACACATAAAATATTTACGATAAGCGAGTACGCAGCGAAGACTCATAAACTTATACTGTGGCAGGAAAATTATGAAATAAATATTGTTTTTTCTGTTGTCGTAACCTTAGAACAATGATTATAAATTGAAAAAAGTTATCAAACGATAATAAATTACATGACCTTGTTGAAAACAATTGCAGACAAACCTATATTAATATATTGAAAGAAATATATATATTTCAGGATAAAATATACATATTATCAACTAGCGTGTGCCCGCGACTTCGCCCGCGGGAAGTGAGAAATCAACCCCCCTTTTTACACCCTTATTAGGGACGATTCCAGGGATAAAAACTATTCTATATCATTCCCCAGAACTCAAACAATTTCCATATCAATTTTTATCTTAATCGGTCCAGCGGTTATTGATTCCCTATACAAACTTCCACCCCCATTTTCACTTCCATACGGGATGACTTCTTGAATAATAAATATCCTATAACATCCGCGAGCCTCAAATTATCTTCATACCAAACTTCATCTTATTCTGTTCAGCGGAGACACACTTTCGAATTTATAATACATATTAGTATAGATATCGTTGACAAATTTCATCACATGTACATTGATAATGACGCAATGAAAACACGTTAATAATTCCAATTCCATTTTCGGGCGAACGTGTGTACAAACATCAACACTCGTAACTGTACAAAACAAAAACACGACATAAGGTCCACCGATGGGCAGTTAACACTAACAGTGTGGGCGATGGTACGAGGGCGTGATTAAGTACTAAGACAAACTAAAGATTCAACGTTTTGACAATAGATACACAAGTACAATCGACAACGTATAAGATGAAAATTCCTCACGCAAGCTGTATCATTTTTACATAAATAAAAATCCTAGTTGGTATCGTACGTCAACGACACGACAAATTCCTTGCCTTGCAGTCTACGTAACGGTGCCGCCCGATTTGGAATCTTACCGCTTAGGCCGGTCTTTATAACGTAATCGGTATTCTTTTAAACCGTTTTATCATCGATTCGCGAGAGCGGAGTTGCGTAAAATGTTGTTTCAAATATTTTCGCGTTAGATATGTTAATTAAATAGGTATATGTTTTAATTCCGTATTTGTCAACCAAAAATTACTTTGCATTAAACCTCGGGCAGCATAGTATGTTTTTTTTGTTGGGATACCTATTTAAGGCAACATCATAGACATATTAAATGCTCTAAACAGTAGAACAGTGAAATGTTGTAGATATAAAGAATAATATTCACAAAATCTGGAGAAAATGAAGAACACAGATACCTTCATTCACCCATCACCTATAGGGTCTATGATGAAATCTTAACACAACGCAAAATATTAATCATTTTAAATAGGCATATTTATATGAAAATATTGTATAATGAACAGACTATACTGGGTTCATAAGCTAACGCTGAAACTTTGAAGCATATTATGTATTTATTTGAAGTAAATACTTAACATTTAAAGCATAGAAAATAACATATCATATAGGTAATGTGAGCAATTTCGAAAATAATTAGGTACAGATAGCCACTAAACGACTAAAAAGTTAAACAAACAACACAAACATTGTTGCATAATTACATATTATGTAACTCTTACTCATAATCATACACGACGCTTTTATATTTTGATTTAACCGTATTCGATAAGTGTATTTACTAATATAATATAGTAAACCATTATCGGCACCAAGGTTACATGATTCACCGACATCGTTTATAGAAACACTTGTCTCGTATTGTGATAGTATTTAATTTGTGTGTGACTCATTTTCTCTACGGTTACGTTGTTTCGTTTCGCGGTTACACGTTGGGCTAACACGTAGGGCGGGTTGTGACATACCGTTTCTAATCGTAAATTGCCTACTAAGTAATGTTCCTTAATATGTTAAAACATAAGTAACTAGCTTTTGCCCGCGGCTTCGCTCGCGTTAAATTCGGGTTAACACGGTTCCCCTTTGCCCCCGTAATGCTCCATACAAACTTCCACCCCCCATTTTAGGGAAGTGGGGGGGTTAGAAAGAGACAAAAAGTAGCCTATGTCACTCTCCATCCCTTCAACTATCTCCACTTAAAAAATCACGTCAATTCGTCGCCCCGTTTTGCCGTGAAAGACGGACAAACAAACAAACACACACACTTTCCCATTTATAATATTAGTATAGATATAGATAAAGTAGTACGGAACTGACCAATTCACTCAGTTCACTCAGTTCATTGTACGTAAGTAGGCAAGATATCATCTATCAGCAATAACGTGAATATGGTTTTAGGTCAGGGTAGGCCATAGGATAAAAAACTGGTGAGATGAGGGTTGACACCCTGTCCATCATAAGTCTTATAAGCAGTAACCGGTTGAATATAAGGGTACCAGAGTCACCTGAATCCGATTCACGTCTTTATCACAATTGAATATGAATACGTTAAGTGATATATCGGCAAATACAATTCGTACATTGCGAGGTATATTTCACGCGAGCAGTGTGACATGTCTTATGAGAATGCATAGTTTACAACGCAGTGCGCCGGTCTCCGCATCTGGAGTGGCCAATCTCAAAGAACGACTTACATATGATAAATCCGAGCAGCGTGGCGCCCCCGTCCCGGAGCTCCTAGAGTATCATCGATGCACTTCACAGGCACGAGCACAACACTATCTGTGGACAAACAAATAAACATTCAAAAACGCGGGCAAAAATCAGTACACTAACCTGCACCACACTTAACTGTTAAAAAGTTAGCCAAGTTTTGGTTGGTAAATAACTAAGTATCATAGAAATCTGCAGAGTTAAATTATATACAAGGATAGACTGAAGGAGTGGCTGCTGCAAAAAATATTACTATGACGACGTTTTTTAATGTCCCTTTAACACTTTAAAGGTGAAATAGATTTTAATAATTATATATACATAAATGTTGATCTACTTATATTAATTATCATATTGTGATATAGGTATATATTGTATTGACGTGTAAATTTGTTATTAATAATATATTTCATTTTATTTATTTTTTCATTTCATTTATGTTTAATAGGATCAATGCAATGCTCGTTATGTTTAGAAATAAACACCTACTTTTGCACATCCTAGTATGTATTTTTCTCAAATATTTTTTATATATTATTCTTTATATTTATACATTCGGTATTATAATTGTAACACCTACTGAAATTAATTTTGTGCAGCTGTAGGTAATAGCGATCATTCGTGAACATTTAAACATTTTGAATGAAGTTTTTTTGAATAGGTGCATACGAACTATCAATTTTTTTTAATTGTTGTCATGACCAGATCCGGGGATTCTCGTAGCATTTTTGAGCTGTCATAGGGACTTCTCGTTTATCGACTTCCGATATATATGTATATCAATAAATACAATTACTACGAAAAAAAAAAAATGATTACGAGTAGAAGTAAACAACGGACAGCCTTATCTTATCGCGAATGAGCGATCTCTTCGAGATAACCTTTGGATACCATCTTTATGGAAGTTTTAAATAGGAATTAAAATAATAATATTTTATTGCTTCTTATAAATAATTTGTGGATTTTTATTGCCTTTTAAACATTTATGGAAAGAAATGGCAACAAGAATTGCTATCGAGCCTAATGATTTGTCTTCTATAATGTATCGATAAAATATGTATATCGGATGTCGATAAACGAGAAGTCCCTATGACAGCTCAATAAATTTAAAAAAAAATAGAAAAATAAAAATAAAAGTGGTACGAGAATTCCGGCCTCTGGTCATGACATACGATGCAACGAAAGATGCAGATTTTTATACAATTATCTTTTTTAAACAAAACAACAACTCAAGCCCTATGATGGCTTTAATTAACTTAATGTGTCATTCTTCGGTTATAAGATGTTGAAATTTTTTGTCAATTTATTTTGCATACGAACTAACTAAACTTTTAAATTGTTGTCTCATACGACGCAACGCAAGATGCTGGTTTTTATATAATTATCTTTTTGAAACAAAACAACAACTAAAGCCCTATGATGCCTATAATTAACTAAATGTGGCATTCTTCGGTTTAAGCTGTTGAAATTTTGTATTTATTTCATGTTAATTTTGATTATCTCTATCATTCACGAGTCGCTTGACTGTCACTTGAAATGACATATACGAGGGATACAGAAGGCGACAGCGTCATAACCAAAAATTAATAATTTGTAGCTGGGGCCCGTTTCTCAAAAGCTTGTAACTTGTAATACAAGCGGATGTCACTTTTAGACAATCTGGTATGATGTAACGCACTTCTGTCTCAAACCAGTCAAAACCTATGCATAGTATGCATGTATACTGCGCTAGCCCAGGCCACAGTACAGCCGGATTTCCACTAAACCCACAATGGCCGTCCTTGGCCGACCCTCATCCCAACACTCCCAACGACAACATCACTCAAAACTCAACTTTACAACCAGCTCGTAAGACTTAATTTCCAATGGAAGGAGGTTGTAAAGACGAGGCCATTGATGATTATGCGAAAAAAGCTCCACTTGGAGAATTCATCTCCGCGGCAGTGGTATAATAATAGAATAATAGTATAAGCAGGAAATTACTTTTTTGCAAAACTGGATGCATTCTTTTTACGTTCAAGAATTCAAAGTGCATTAAATCAATTCTTATTGAATTGCAAACATCATTTTATGACAAACTCGTGATTTATTTTAAAAGAAATCTTACAAGTATTTTTCAATTTGAAGTCCAGTTTTGTTACAATTTCATTATGATTTTTGAATTCTGAAATTTATTAACGATAATTGACAACGTCTACAAACTACAACCTAATTAAAGCAATTTATCGACAACCTGTTCTGTTTTCTATACAAACTAACAAAACTTTTAATGGCTTCAACCGTACCTTCGAAATTTCGTTGTCTAATCAACAACTTCGGTATTCCAAATCAAAAGGCTACACTTCTAAAGAAAACAATTAACACGAAACATCTTCATTCCACTTCACTAAGCACTCGAGCTACCCAAGTGACTAAGAACGCAAAATTTTCATAACAAGCTGCCACTTACAATAAAACCAGTTGTTTTAATTGGTAATTCAATATCATAGATAGACAACTTATTAATTTTGAGTAAACTTTTATCTGAATTAGCATTTTCATTAATGTTTAATAAAGATTTTATTCTAAACGCTACTAGATTCGATTTGGCAAAGCAATAGATCGGCAAATTTCTACTTATTCAATGTGAGGATACTATTATACTGAGTTTACACTTAATACAACTTATAATAAGTAGTTTTATTAACACCGATGCAGAGATAGCAGCGAAATTACAGGATAGTAGATATAAATGTTTATTACTGGTTTCAAAGTAAACAGTTGCCTAAAAATGAAAATTCTGCTAGTTAAAAAACTAAAACAATAGTTAATCTAGCACATAATCAGTGATAGGTACCGAGGGGCGCGCGCGGTCGAGTCGTACTAATAGAATTAATAATAGAATTAGTGAACCGTGCCGAAGAGGGGCGGCTGCGCCAGCTACGGATGCTGAGGGTTAAGGACATATGCAGCCGAAAGTGAGGCGTGGTTGGTGTGCAGCCTACATCAGGCTACATCTGATTGCGTAAAATTTACTCCACAATATGGCAAACAATTTATCCATCCTTTCCTATTATTGGGGGTCTAGAAGTGCGAGGGGCGTTACACATTTCAACGTGGCCTACTGAGTGAAAAATACACTACCTACCTAGCCGCATAGAAAACGCAGGAAATCGACCAGTGCTAGACGACCTTGATTTGTCTCACGAGAGAACTCTCTCATTCACTATTTCAATGGAAACGAAGTCTAAAAAGCTGCTGGAATTTATGTAAATCAGGACTTTAGCTCATCTTAACGGCGGAATCGACACCGCGGCACCGCTGTTCGATTGCGCCATTGTTTCGCGAGTCCAAGAGCTCAAAAGTATTTGCACAGGCAAAAACTTTGAACGTTTAACTGAATCGAATAGCGGGCCAAAACAATTCGTACCGACTGGCCACCCGCTCCTAAACAGAGGCAAAAAACATTTAATTTCAATACAAACTTAACTGTCTCGGATCGCGTGCTTTGGAGCAATGACCATTTCATTTCCTTTTACAGCATCGTATCTCATCCTATTCTATCGTTGTAAATGTAACCTTAATAATGCTGTATAAAGTTTATAGTTGATAACATCGTCGAATGGTACTGCGACGTTATATTCCGATTTGAATGAGTGCTCTGGTCCTAACAATTACTCCCAAAACAAGCTGGGGAACTCGCCGTTCATCATTCGAGAGTAAATTGCTAGTCTCCGCTGCTTCCGTGATCGTTTTAAAGGACTTAAGTAGTTGAGGAATCGAACCATGTTTATGTTCTTTTGGAGTAAGGCACTAAACATGCGTTTGCACTCTTTACAATGGGAATAATGACTATATTTGGTTGACGGTTCGTTAGACACTGATATAGAAAGCGGGCTAAATTTATTGGAAACAAAAGTTTGTTATCCTGGTTAGGGATGCTGCTCTTTGACTATTAATAATTAAATGTTTAATTATTAATTGAAAAGTTTACAATAAATCTAGGAACACAGAAGGAGGACTATATAACTAAAATACTGTAGATCATAGGTCATGCAATTAAGAGAGCAGAGCCGTTAAGATTCTGGTCAAAATTTGTCTCTATCTAATATAAGATCAATATTTATCATTTATTATTATACATAGGTATGTCATGGTTCTTAGTATCTGTAAACATAACTCTACATTCAACAGTACAGTTAATTAAAAAAACGAAGGTTTTTTTCTTATCGCAAACACGTAGCTAACAATTATAACAAGCAGTTAGAGATACACGGTCAAAGATATGAAGCATAGTACGAAAAGGTAACATGAACCAATGAGATTGTTTGGATAGTGTCTCTTTGAGAATTTATTATGTTTAGGGGCAACTTCGACCTCTGGTCTAAAGGGCAATGTGGTCATTGTAGAGATGCATATCTCTTGAGGAATGTGGGTAAAAGTCTCCTGCCATTGTAACAAAGACTCACTGGTGTCAGTAGTATAGTATAGTGTGTATGTTTAACCTTTTACGTGGTGTACGTCCTGATGTGAGTTGCAGGAAAGACATTAAGACCATCAAACTAAATTACCTATATTGGCTATACAAGGTGCTCGCGAGGAAACCGCATAATTTTAACAGCGTACTCCTGAGGCCAAAAGAAGTAAAAAATATCATATGACTTTTGGACAATTCCGCAAAAAAAAAATTTTTTGTTTTTTTTTTCTTGTTTTCTGAACGTATTCTTAAATTAAAAATAAATGTTAATGACAAAAATATGCCTAGAAACAAATAAAACTACTTTTTTTTTCTTAAAATCAAAGTGTTTCCTGTCACTTTGATGTCTGTCAACAGGGATGCCTATAATAAGTTCCATAGTGGTAAAATTGCCGTTAAGAAAGCGTTCAGTCCTGAGTTATAATCAAAATATATTTTTTTTAAATTGGTTATAACTCCGAAACAAGATGAATTTCAGAAAAGTTTATTTGACATTTTAGTCTTTAAATAAGGTCGGAATAACGCTGTTAAAATGTAACTGTATGCGGTTTCCTCGCGAGCACCGTGTATATGAAAACCAGCTGGTTGACACTCAGAGGTTTGGTTTCTTACAGATTACCTAGTTACTTACATTAACTTAAATAAAATTCCACGCTCGCTCGCATCGCGGGCAACAGCTAGTATTACATAAATGCACTATTTATAATAATCTGTATCTGAATATTCTGAATAATAGTCAAGTTTACAGTCGGTAACGTCAATAACTTACAAACACGTAATAGACAAGATCTAATTCTAATTTGATAAAGTCGTCTTCCTTATTCTAGAGTTTTTGGGTCACGTTTTTTTTTGCTACAGTACAAGCCGTCAGATATATTGGAGCGGCGAAGACTTACAAATAAACAAATAAATATTATGGGACAATCTTACACAAATCAACATAGTCCCACATTAAGCTAAATTAGGCTTGTGTTGTGGGTACTAGGCGACGATATATACAATAGATAGATAAATACTTAAATACATAGAAAACATCCATAACTCAGGAACAAATATCCGTGATAAACACACATAAATGTCCTGACCAAGATTCGATCCCGGGAGCTCCTGCTTCATAGGCACTACACTACCGACTAGGCTAGGAGGCCGTTATACAAATATCTAAAATCATAGTGACTGTACATTGGTTGCAATGTATCTGTATTCAAATGTATTCAAATCGGTACATAAGGAACGTGCAGATGATTTGGTGTTATCGCGGAGCAGGGCATGCTAATTTTGTGCTCGTCCGTTATATGAGGATTTGCATGGAGATTGTGAAAGCAGCAGAACTGGTAATGATCGATCATGTTTGCATAACATATCCTAACGTTGGTGCGTTGTAGCAGTGGTAATTTATATGCAATAGTGGCGTTTCACTAAAATATGATGTTGTTTCATTGAAAGTTATAGTTATAGTGCCTAAGATACCGTCAGTTGAAAATCGGGTGAGGTGTTCAATAAGATCTTTACACGACTTTATCTTTGAGAACATAAGAGCGAGTCTAGATAATTTTGACCATCTCGGCCGGCTGTCTGAACCTACTGCGGGGTCAATAATTAAATATTAACTATCAATTCGATCGTTATTTGTATACAGGAAAGCTTTTATTTCTTGAGAATAAAAATAGTGCTTTTGTCAAAGCTTGAACTCAGTCACATAAGTAAATAAATACACACTTAAACGTCAAGCAACTTTTTAAACTGATATTAAATAGAAGGGCTTAACGAGCATCGTAATTTTAAACCACTTAAGCTGTTTTGAAACTAATATATCAAAATAATAGGATACTCAAAAAACGTTAGACAAACACCCACATACGGCAGCATCTTAGATAACCTTTTTATGCCAAAACGGTGTTGTTAAACTTATAAAACGGACACTCGGCGTGTCTAATACAAATGACATCACAGCAAAAAACAGACTATTATAAATCAGGTTAGGTCGCTGACCGGGCCGAAAAGCGTTCGCTTCCAGTAAATGTGAAATTGTTACAAAAACGTATCGAGATCTGAAAGATAAGCATCTTTTACAAACTCATGTCGCTACAAATTCTGTTTGGCAATGCAAATAGTACTATAATAAGCTTGCCATAAGGTCTAATTTCAAAAACACAAAAATGCGCAGAAAAAAAAAGTTTTGCAGGAGCTAAACAGATGTTGTTATACATGACTTCGTTTAATTTGCCACGTTAGGTGCAGATGAAATTAAGAAAAAGGTAGCTCATTTTGGAATTTCGTAGAGCATCGTATGGGATCATTTCCGGATAAAGATCCTATGTAAAAATGAAGAAAACTACGGCATAAAATTGTACATGAAGATAATTAGACTTCGCGAACCAATTCGTTCGTCAAATCGTTATCGCCATCTCTATCGCTCTTGCATATTCGAAAGAGAGTGATGCAAATAGACGATTCGAAGAGGTTCGCGGTTATAGACCAGGTAACGAATCAAGCCTTAACTTGAATTCTGTACTATTTTTAACTTCTTACTAAAAACTCCTTGCCAAGAACACTAATGCCTCTGAAACGAATAAATGTGATATTTTCAAGTCAAAGGTACTATCGGGTTCATAATTGCATACCCACTTTATGAATGAATTCATTGATAAATTGGGTATGCAATTATGAACCCGATGGTACATCATTGTCGGTTGTCAATAAGGCGTTGCTGCCATAAATCATTTAGAAATAAACTTTATTAACAACCGACAATGATGTAACTTTGACTTGAAAACGCCACAAATGGTCTGAGCTACGCTTGGAGTGTTTTTATACCTTTCTTGTTAGTGCAAGATGCTTTTCAAAAATTTCTAGCTAATGAACAATACTTATATTGAGAGATTAAAGACAGGATATAACAAGATATATAGGAAATACCTATACCGAGTCGGCGTTTCTCCAATTAATGGTAGAGCAATGAGTAAAATGCGTTTAATAACGATACCTGCGGTGCTAAGTGGAGATGAAGATAGCAATTAGATCATTGAGAAATTGTTGTTTCCGCTGCGATCTCTTACTATGTAGCCAATAGGTTTGCAGTTTCGCACTTCATTTTAAAATATTCCTAAACATAAGGATGTCCCGTTCGAGAGAGCTTTTACTACCATTAAAACATATTTAAAAATTCTAACTATACCTACATAATTTTGAGAACATATTAGTTGCAAACACGACAGTAAAAACCTGTTTAGGATCGAAATATTTTCCATTCATACGTCTCTTTATCGTCAGACCTTCAATAAATCAAAAGATACTCGTTAATTAACAACATCGAAGCACGCATATCTCCTTCTCAAAATTAGGATCTCAGCGCAAAGGTAATTAATTGCGACACAAGATCCCATTTAGAAGATAAGGGGAATCTCATCCTCAGTCTGACTAGAAAGCTGAACTGATATTCGCTTAGCAACCAGTACCTAGTAGTAGTAGTAGTAGTTCATGACCTTTAATTACGCGTAGTTTTTTAGCGGATCAGGTTACAATTAAACTGGTTTAAATGCAGCAAATACTCTGTAAGATATCGGGCCAGTATCTTTCGTGCTTCTGCGGCGAGGCCAAGTACCTATTCCAAATTGCATATCGAGCGCTAGTCGATCGCTAAGGTTTTGGTCTCTGATGCTCAGGCGCGGATACAGGGGGGGGGGCAACAGGGGAAATTGCCCCCCTACCCCCACCCCCTTTAAACCCAAACCTCGTATACTACGGGGCCCATAGGTGTGCACCGCGAGGTTTTTTGTGAAGGAAAGTGCTCCCCCTGAACGAAATCCTGGATCCGCACCTGCTGATGCTTGACGCCAAACGTACGTATTTTTTATACCACAACGGTGGCAAACAAGCATACCACCCACCTGGTGGTAAGCGTAGGTAGTATGTCTTAGTAAATCTTTGCGTTTAATCTAATATTGTATGGGAAAACAGAGACATTACTACGTGATGGTGTGCGCAGTGTCTATTAGCGTCAACCTCAGACGAGAATCATTCATTATTTTAAAAGTTTCGAATCTCGGATCAAACTGGTCGCCTAACCGTTCGAATCTCTTGCGGTTGTAGCGCGGCTAGGTCTGACCGGGCAGGTATATCGAAAACTCGTCCGCGATCCGGCCGGCCCATTAAAATACCACAGCCCACGCTCCGGGAGAAATTACTATTTACATAACAAAAAAGCAACTCGAATACAGGTGGCGGTGTCGGAACACTATTGGATTTACTGATCGTGGGTGTGTTTTTGATAAAGAGGCACTACGGGTTGGATAAGCAGGGGTCTTCGACATGTTAAGAAAATTCGAACTCCGTATTTGGCAGTGACACCTAAGTATTTCTGTTACTTGACTACGGCAAAACAAACGTGTTTGTAATGGTGTATGTTCAATAACTCAAAGTAATTAAATTAGAAACCTAATGTCGAATCCTACCTTTTCTCTCATTGGGGTAAAAAACAGTTTACAAAATAAGGCCCTCCATTGCTTTCGGCTAGCCAGCCTTGCCGATCCTTGATATGGACGAGGTCATTGCTCGTTTTAAACCGGACAATTAAACCTCAGCTGCATTGATAGCCGTTACGCTCTGTCTGCAATCATTATACAGTAAATTAAATTTGACTGTTATAACCTGCAACATCCCTACGAAAGTGCCGGGAAATTCAATTGCAAATATCCTTTACTATTTGTGAAACTCACGAAACCGATGTCCGGGAGAGTTTCTATTAATTGCTTGCCAAAAACGGAGTTTGGCAATATTGCTATGTCGGATGGGCGCGCATGTTTTCTAGTTTCCGGATACGTGTTGCAACGGGCACTGGTGCGTGCTTCCACAATCATTAGGTTTGTTCAACGAGTTCGGAACTGGCGTTGGAAAGTGTGTTGCGAAATGTCGAGGTTATTATTTACATTTAGCCGGCGTGCTATCAGTGTGGCTAACCAGCCAAAACACGAGAAAATTTAATACAGATTGACTGGTCAGATGGCTGTTAATAGGTATAATGCTGAACGTGAAAGACAGGTGAAAAATAGCGAAAAAGACGGCATTATCATTTATAAAAGTGAGTTTTAAATAAAAAATGTTGCTTAGTGACAAAACGAGGGATTTATGTATATTATTTTAAACGGATTATTCCGTGCCAAGTGACAAAACTAAAATGTATCACTTATTTGTCTTGATTTTGCGCCAAGCAATTGTTGATCGATGACGCTTCAAACATGGTAAATTGACGCGTAAAAACAGGCGTAGTTATGGAGAGTTAACAGGAGTTGAATAAAAAAGAGAATAGATAGCCATAAATTAAAGGGACAAAAAAAAAGTATTTAATTAGTCCGTGCTTGGACTACCCACGTTGGTTATTAGTAATTAAAATGTATTCATTATTAAGTTGTAAAGTAATGTACCACACAATGGATGGATAATGAAGATGCACTCAATGTAACTTTGTTTTTTATTGCTAGAAGGCTCTTTAGCACATACTTAAGAGAAATCGTTTTCGCCTGTAATATTAACAAACGCTTTATTACAATTTCTTATAAATGTAAGTAATGTAATAATAAGAAGTCCATTTAAGAATTTCTGAACCGTTTTGAACAGAAACTTTTTAGCAATAGAAATACCTAATAGATTCTATAAAGATTTTTCTACAAGTTATTTTTTTTCATACTTATCCGAGAGCCAGACCTAAATGGCTTTTCCGGTACAATATTTGATATATTTAAACCATAAAGTGAAACTATCAACGCATTTCAACGCAAGTCGGGCGCACCAAATGCCCTTCAGCGCAACGGTTCAAGAGGTATGGAATGTAGATCTTCATCTTCAATCTGACTTATCCTTCACGATGCTTCGAAGCGAGGTCGAATGTGAACTAGTAAATTACATGACAATTTAATTTAGCTAGAGGGTGATAATGATAAACTCTTAAACAACTCGTACCAATCCGTAGATGCAAATGCGATTGGAAACTTCACACACACTTAATATGCATTTTTCGTGGACGTAGGTATGTATGCAGGTTTCCTAACGATCGTTTTTTTTCGCCGAAGAGCAACTATGTAGTAATTCAAATGCATGGTTTTGTATTCACCGGTGTTCTAAAACGAGCGTAGGTACAGTCGCCATCAGATATATCGGAGCAGCCAAGGTGGTCACAAATATCTGAGCAATGCCTCTATTGCCAAGGCGATAAAGTGCATGTTCAAATATTTTTGAGTACCTTGACAGCTCCGATATATTTTACAGACATAGGTAATATTATTAGGTACTCTCTCGGGTATAGTGGTAATTTTTTAAGATGTCGAAATCTTACTAAGGAATTCTACCAACAATACCGACATCTTAAAAAAATCGTACTATATATGTATGCAATAGATGTATCATAATATCATGCGGTAACGCAGTCTTGCTAGGCAGCATTTTCTAATCACTACACCACTTAAAACGCACATTATTTATTAATATTAAAATAGTCGTACATCATAAACCGGATAATGGAATGATTTTAGACTGGATTAGTGCAAAACCGCGCTGCGTAAGAAGCAATATTTTTGTATAAATTTCTTTATGCTTTGATCAAGACAAAGATTACACAGTGGCAGAGAGCGACTTGCGATGACAGCGTTATAATGCCTTACATGACAGTTGTGTGTCGTGATTCATGCAATGAGAATGTAATAAGATCCGCAATATTTGCCTTGGTAATAAAACTAATAAATAAATTATTGATATGTAGCGTGTTCATGCTTATACGGAACATTAGATATTGTAAACAATGCATATTTCTCAGGATACCTGGTGAATACTACCTATATTATTAGCTTAGCATCACACATATATCTGGTTTGGACGCAAACTCTCAACGCAATGTCAGGGTTCGAAATTATTAAAATAACTATAATCTGTGATATTTATCGCAATATTTATCAGATAATTATCTGATAAATATCGTAGTCATAATTACTAATGTAGATTTTTACGCGCAATTTTTTTTGTGCATTTCGCCTTAACAAATTATGGGTTATTATCAAATGGATAATTATCGGACATAAAAATCACGATAATTATCAAGATAACTATCATTTATATTTATCCTTACGAACCCTGCACAATGTAACAGATATACATATACCTCTGATATCAGCCATTAAGTCTTGACGTTGGTAAAAGTAGCTTAGCTAGATGTTAGGTAACCAGGCTATCAGTTTTTGCTATAAGTCATAATACCTAGTAATCATTACGTCATGGACGGTTTTCCGGTGTCCTTCAATCCAAGTGTCGCCGATAACTTTGATAACATACAAATTACACAGTTGCCTCGAAATCAAATACATATAAACATACAGTTTTTTATCGTATTTCATGTTTTTTATTTTGGCGTCGTTCTACGTTTACTGTCCAGAGAACCGGTCTGTGCTCCTATTTACTCGCATAATTGATGAGTATTGGCTATGTGCGAATGCTGATGTGACTTGAAAAATCTAGCAAAATTTCAAAAAATCCAGAATGATCTAAGGCGTAATTAATGAAAGCCCTTTGTTAAGATATTATTACAGGTATAGATCTAATATATCTATATCTACCTATTGTCCATTGTCAATAGGTGTTGTGTTTCCATTAAAATGTTTAATGTCTTTACGTAGGTAGGTACCCAAGTAACACATCAAAGCAGTATAACGGCCGTCTTACAGCATATCTGTATGCTTTTAGCATTTTCAGTTCGTTTTATAGTAGCATTATAAACGTTTATAGTGCTGATATAGGTCTTAAATGGGCACGAATTACCCAGCTTGAGATCCTATACAGGTCATTTAATAGCATTACAGGCGCAATATGTCTGCGCTATCGTTAGCATTATCGCAATATGTTAGCATTATCGTTGTCATGGAAAGTGCCAACTGCATTAAAGAAGCATTAATACGGCCAAAAAACTTGCTAATCGCAGTAAAGAAGCATAAGTACTCTCGATTAACTTGCCAATCGCAATACAAAAGCATTATACTAGCATAAGAGTGTAGTAAAATAAACCTTACGTCAATGCAAAAACGTCTCTAACACCGACGGAACAAATGTTATAATACAATGAACGTTGTGATTTAACTACTTTGTCTCGCAATATAAAATGGACGAAGACGGTACAAAAAACTGAATGAGTGACACGTCATATTTGTTTGCATCCTAACAAAATTTATAAAAGTTTTTGACTCTTTTACGTTATTATATCCTTTAAATATTACTGCGCAATGTAGTTTACTGTAAATGTGTATATAAGTTTCATTGAAAATTTTCACGCGCCTTTGATTTATTGTGGTTTTGCTATAAAATATTATAAAAAGATATGCGTCAAATAAACAAAACAATTGTGTAATCCTCGTATAGAACGAGTTTTGCATTATTAACATAATAGTGTTGGTTGAGCAGTCTTAAATTAAGTAATTTCATTATTATATAGGTATTGTCCTTGTATAAATAGGTCCGCATGATTTTATTTTTAGGGTATAAATTATTTACAAAATGGCGTTGGTCTATATAGACGGAGAGCTAGCCACGTCGGATATGACACAATAATGAGAGCAACCAAACCCCTCTAGTCAGTTTGGTATACTATGCTTATTTCTAGATCTGGACATCTGGCACCTTTAAAGTGGTGGAGGTCAAAGAATGCAAACCATTTCAAGAAAATAAATCCTAGAGATCTGGGTTTGATGCAATATTATGAGAAACTATACAAATACTATACAATATTAAGAGCAATTATACAAAAGTTTATGTTGGGAGAAAGTAGTGCCAAACGATGTATAATAAAATATAGTTCATAGTTTGTCGCCTACTGTTTTTGTTTCCGTAATAATCATACATCGGGGTTTTCGGTGCGGGAACGATTTGAGAAAGAGTAGAGATAAACAGATAGGTTGAGAGTTAGTCTGAGAAAATATCATATTATGCCTAATGAATAACTACCTCTCTGTGAATAGCTTACACACTATAATACGAGCTTTTTTTCTAAGAGGCATGTTTGTATTGACTATTATATACTTAGTATTTTAAAAATGCAATTGCATATCCGAAATTTATTAACTAGATCTACCTAAGACAAAGACACGGTATAATAAGTGTCAAATATTAATCTTGACGTCCGATATTTATGAACTATTTGATTAACTGAAGAGGTTGACAATGATCAGTCAATACATGAATTAATAAAAAAATACTTGAAAAAATCATAGGTATATATATGTACCTACAATATATATACATAATAGTCAGCTATTACATATAAATTGTATATACCTATGATTTTTTCGATCAATTATTCATTAGGTAGAAACGTGCTAGAGTACATTCTGTTTTTTAAGTTAATGCCTACTCTTTGGCTAATGTCAAACATTCCCGCACTGAAAACCCCGATGTATGGTAATAATACACAATATTTTTTGGTCTAACGTTTTTTTTTATCGATTTTTGACCAGTTTTGAGTCGATATTCCAACATATTCACTATAGATAGAATTATAAGGCAAACGACTATCGGTTTTTGAATCTTTTGTCTCCATTCTGTAGAGCCGGATCTTGAAATAAATGAGCCGTTATTTTTTTTTTTTTTTAAATATGGTCTAAAAAACACTTTTATCGATATTCGAATGGTGTAAAGAATCTTACATATACGTAATCTACATATTAGGGTTCCTCTTTGATGTCTCTAAAAACTGTAGAGAGATTTTAATTTTTAACTAATTAAAACAAAATTTATGACCATAAAACTACTTTTTTAGCCTAAACCGGTTCGACTTTGATGTCAAATATCTCGAAGACAATGAATATTGAAGTAAATATAGGATACTATATTGTTTAAAGCCGTTACTGATAATATGATAAGCTATATAAATCATTAGAAAACTAAGGGAATCAGATCTAAGGTCGTTGGCGCCAGGGAGCCCCTTAAAATATAGGCCCTGTCCTTTATAACTGAGACAACTCCGGCAATTTTTACCTAGTTTGGTATTACTATTTTCCAATTAAAACATTTTGCTAGTCTGTCACTGTGATCTCCACCCTTTAAAAGCTGCCAGATGCCAGGATCTAGCAATAAGAATAGTATAGCAATCTAACCAGACGGGTTTCGTTGCTCTCATTATTGTGTCATATCTGACGTGGCTAGCTCTTAGTCCAATAGCAGCTCAGTGACCCTTAAAAAATGCCTTATTTATGCCTACAGCATTACACGTGAATAATTATGCTATTAAACAACATTAAGCATTTATTTATGCTATTGTAGAACCTAAGGCACTAAAACCGCTAAAAGCTGTATAGGGGCTGTTCATAAATTACGTCATCAATTTTTGATGATTTTTACCCCCCCCCCCCCTAAAATTATCCAACCCTCCCCCTGCCAAATAAAGTGACGTCATTAAAAAAAAATGCGTTTTAAGCTTAATTGTAAAATAAAAAACTATTTAGTAGATAATATTTTATAGCATTAAAAGTTTATAGAAACACAACTTTCATTCCTTTTTTTACACATTGATGATGTGATCTTCGGAATGACCCCCCCCCCTCCCCCCTCCTACGTCATGCTACCATGAAATGACGTAATTTATGAACAGCCCCTTATAGTGAATTACTTGGCTTTATAATGGTTTATATTATTGCTATTATACTGCATTAGGAACGTATTACCTACTTATAAATGCTATTGTACACCCTAAGGCATTAAAAATAGCTGAAAGCTGTATAGTGAATTTACGTGGCATTATAATGGTCAATATTCATGCTCTTAAACAGCATTAAGCATTTATTTATGCTGTTGTAGAACCTAAGGCACTAAACCAAACCGAAGCATTAGTGTAGCAAACCAAAACGCAACTGTACAGCATTCAGCTGTACAGTTGCATGTTGTTCGCTGCACTAAAACTAATGGCTAAACAAAAGCATTTACGTATGCCATTATACAACCGTTATACAGCGTAAAGCATCATAAAATGCTATTGTAGAACCTAAAGCACTAAAGCTATATACCGGATTTACGTGGCATTATAATGGCTAATATTCATGCTCATAAACAGCATTAAGCATTTAATTATGCTATTGTAGAACCTAAGGCACTAAACCACACCGAAGCATTAGTGTAGCAAACCAAAACGCAACTATACAGCATTCAGCTGTACAGTTGCATTTTGGTTCGCTGCACTAAAACTAAAGGCTTTAAAAAAGCATTTATACATACCATTATACAACCGTTATACCGCTTAAAGCATTATATAATGCTATTATAGAACCTAAAGCACTTAAGTGCTTTTAAACAGTCGAAAGCTGTACAGTTGCGTTGTGGTTTGCTGCACTAAAGCTAAAGGCTTTACAAAAGCATTTAGATATGCCATTATACAACCGTTATACAGCTCAAAGCATCATATAATGCGATAAGTTGCTCGGTGAACGTATATAAGAGTTTATACGGTCCTTAAGTTCGAAATAAGTTAACTATTCATATTTTATAATGCTTCCTGTGTTACTTGGGTACGTCTGACAATATGGTACTCTTTGCCGTTGAAGTCGTATTTATCAACATTGTTTTTTAAAATGTAGGATCTCACCTGATGGTAAGTGATGATGCGGTCTACGGTGGAGCACGCTTACCTATGAGATACCTATTTACTCTCGCTTTGAAGAGATCCAAATTGTACTCAAGTGGAAACACAGACTCGGGCAGGCAGTTCGCATAAGGAATGTTGACGCGAACCGCTTCGTTTTACAAGTTTACACGTACCTGATGGGTACTAGGTCCAGGAAACCTAATAATCTACCTAAAAGGAAGTTACTACAGTATTTATATATTAATGTTGTGGTTGTGGTATTCGTTTAGTGTGCACTTTGTAGATATCTCTCTACAGTTTAAAAACCCCCGTACCGATATAATATCGAATTTTAGCGACTTAGCTTTCTTTCTTAAGCAATAATCTCAAAAGGCAAAAATATCACGCAACGCAAAAAATACAAACAACACGAATTATTTCTCACCAAAAGAAGGCAAAAAGACGTAAGTAAGAGGTAAGATCAGATCAATTTTCTTTATTTTTTAATTCTTATCTAGACTACAAACATTAATTGTCTTAGCTCTAGCCCAATACGTATTAAGGTCGCCTGTTCCGATCTAGGCATTGTTATTAGACAAATCCAGGTTAGCTTATGTACCTAGTGGCTAGAATACAGTAACACCGGACAAGTGACAGGCGGCCTTGGTTAGCTAGCCAATTTCCAAATTCCATGAATACCTGCCTAGATGCCTGAGCTATGCAGTCTATATAGGTTTGTCTACAACTTAAAGCTGGACTGATTATTCGAAAATTGTGAACCCTGGTATGCGTCCGAAGGTGAGATATGGGCAAAGCGAATGTCATCTCGCTCAAATCTGGAGCAGAGCCTGACTGGGGATTGGGGGAGTACCTCCACCCAGAAAACCACAGCTAAATAGCACTATACTCATAGTGTTCGTGTTCCTGCCGGTGAGTAAGGTTGCGAGAGAGCTCAAAGAGGATGCAGTGTATTGATGATGGGGGAGCCCTCTTGTCCCTTTATCCGTCAGGCCGAATACAGCAGTATTCACTGTGTTGACGGCTAAAGTATGTACCATGCATATTAATGATTATATATTAATAAAGGGTCTGCAACTTGCATGTGAATACTCTTGGTTTGCAGGCATTCATAGGCTACAGCAGCTGCTTACCATCAGGCGGCTTGTTTGTCACCGTTGTGGGATTGAAATCAGGTCAACTTTGTCGAGTATTTTTGCTTAACTGGTCTATGCTAAAACTTCACTAGATGTGAGTTTCACTAGACTCATTGAGCCAAATTTGCTTTGGCTTCCCAACAAATATTTATTGATACACTGTCACCAGCCTTAACCTTTGCGAGTCCCCAGCAGCCTTGTAAAAATCTACTCAGCGAGGCCCTTGTAAAAATCTGATTGGGTTGTTGCAATGCCCTTGCAAGCATAAGGCCCTGGGCGACTGCCCTGTTCGCCACGGTGGTCACCCAGCTACCCAGTAATAACTAAACCAGGATTAGGCAAAGACAAGGGATCAACAAAATAGTTGAACCATAGTCCATAATCCTTGGCTTACAGTTTTAAGAGTTTACAATTTTGTTTAGTTAGGTATCGTATTTCGTCATATTCTACTATGCATAATATAATAAATGTAAGCAGTGAATGTGCTTCTCAATTCGTCAGATCTTTGTTTTGTTTGAAAGAGTTTACTTCACAGTTGGTCCCATTGTAACCAGGTCAGGATCTGACGATGGGATCCTGGAGAAATCGAGGGAACTCTTCAAGTATTATAGGCACACTAGTGATTTTCGGGCATTTCCTTTTGGAAAGGTGGAGTCAAAGTGAAGTCAGTTCTTTTTTGTTTAAAATTATTTGTTAATTTGGTCAACAAATATGAATTGACATACCTATTACAATCAGCTATAGTCTATGGGCTCTAGTATCAGTGCTTTAGCAGAAAAAAAACAAGTTATTCACAAATATCTGAACTATAATATTTTATTTGCTGTACTCAACTCAACTGCTGCACAAAAGACAGCATTTTACTATCAAACTCTATAGCATAAGGCCCCGTTTACACATTGATTAGTGTTAAGTGCGAGTTCATACATTTGCTACTTCTGTTTAGTAGCAAATGTATGAACTCACAATTAACACTAATCAATGTGTAAATGAGCCTTTAAGCAAGACCTATAGGGCAGTATTGGCAAGACTTTGGATATTGTTGAGGAGGATATTTTAAGGAGGCATGTTTTCCAGATAAGAGTCATTTGCAGTTCAGTTTTTCATTTGTAATAGACATCTGTCTCCAATTTTTGTAATATTTTTGAGGACACTGTATATTTATTATTCTTAAATAAGGTTATTTTCACAGACGGTAATCAACCAAAATCTAAATCTACATTACATAGGGCAGATGCTTTTGGCCACTTTAAGGAAAATTTGTCCATTCAGACGTCCGTCATTTTGTGTCAATAAGGAACTATGACACTCTTTATGTACGGAATAATTGAAAATATATTACTTTATTTATATGAATATCTGCTGTTAATATTCTCACATTAGATTTTCTTTATTTCTTTAATGAAATGTCAAAACTGGGCCCAGGAGCCAGTTTTGGCCACTTTTTTCCATGGCTTCTGCCAACTGAATGGCAACTGATACATAATAGATAACAGTGCCATCTGTGCTGCCATAATTTACTCTTATATTAACTACAAACCATATACCTGTAAATTAGTCTTATATCTTAATAAAATTGAAAATGGCCAAAATCGGGGGCATCTGCCCTAGTATACTTTATAAGCTAACTGGTTAAAATATTCAAAGATATGAAAGTGCAAATTGTAAATAGATTAACTTTGGATATGGACAAAGTATCTTTTGTTGTGTAAATTAATGTTGACTTGTTTTTCTGTTAAGCGTGGCTTTGAATCTGATGGCTTAAACTGCTTAAAGGATATGATCCTAGTCCACAGCTATTTAAAAAAGAAACTGCTACTCTTAATCAAGAAACAAGAAAAATACTACTACAGGAATTCAATAGGACTTTTTGTTCATGAATGAATGTTTTTATGAATGAAGAATCAGCTGATTGACTTTTCCAGCAATTGTTTTATCAATCTATTGGAGATAATTTGCGCAATATCCAAATTTAAATATTTTAAATCATATTACAAATCGTACATGTTGATTGATCGTTGTAATTAAGAAATAAAAAAATTGAAGCAATGCACTAGTGTGTACAATGTAACGATAAGGTAAATAACCGTAACTGACTACAAGTCCTGCAAATACCTAGTACTTTTACGATGTAAAAGAATCTTATCAAATTCCACACCATCTCTAATCTTCCGTTATCTGAAGCCCGGCCGAGAGGCAAGACCAAACGATCACGCGTCAGCCTTCGTGGCAAACCTGCCCTCAGCATAAACCTGTACTAGCACAAACCAAATAAAAAAACTCACCTTTATTTCTTGAAATTAAATAATCCCCGATCCGTAATCCAATATAACGAATCGTCCACTGATCCTATTATTATAACGACACAACAAACATTCAGCACCGTACCACACAAGCAATTTAACTGACACGCAAAACACTAATGCACGGGAAACGTTTTTCCTGATTAATTTCATTCACTTTTAAACACCGACGTATTGGAAACGTGATTAAATTAACACTAAATTTCGGCAACGGTCGCTTCAGCATCCCTTCCAACTGAACCATCGGCCATCACTAAAAATGTTGCTATACGAAAGTCACGTTACGACCTCACGTGTACAGTTGCCACATGTTACTATGTCATTTATAAATATAATGTTATTACACACATATGATATAAATGAAGTCTGCGTACAATACGATTTATTTTATTTTATAATACTTGGAAAATGAGCACATTACAAGTGATAATATTAGCGGGGAGCTGACAAACCTCCCTGAATACTCGAAAATCTTTTTGTCCCTAGCAACATCTTATCTTAGCTGTCATATCTGTCACTAGTAGTCATTCTTTATTTGTCAAAAAGAATGTTTGAGCTAGTATTTTAAAAATAGTTTTTTTGTTTCGTAACTGTTCACGATGTCGTATCAAGTTCCCGTTTTCGATGGCGGAAAAAAATGCGATTTCAAGAAATATTTACATAAGTTTTTAATATTAAGTCAACTAAGTAGCATTGCCTTATCCGTATCTTAAGCGATCTATTAATGTTACCATGTTGATAATTTTACCCACATTTAGCGGAATATGTGAACGAATAGTGTACTTTTAACTTCTTGTGAACAAAACGATGAATGGTTGGAATAAAATGAAAAACTACTTATTTGACGTAGATATTAATTTAATTTTAACAATTCCTCTGTAACTAAATAGATCACAACAACAGTTTTAGTTTTTTGTTTACTTATACATTAAAATGGTTCAAAAATGGAATTCATACTAAGGTAAAAAACATGTCTAATTTAAAAACGTAACATAATGAAAACATTTAAAATATGACAAAGTAAAACAGTTTGGGACAAAGATTTATATTTGTTGATGGTGTGGTGTTATTGTATAGGATATATGGGTGGTTAAATATAGTTAACATAGATATACAGATACAACGCAGAATAAGTATGAAGCGAATATTAAATATCTATATAACTTTACACATACAGGCACAAGATTTTTTAAACTAACATATCTTAAATATATACAAAAATATCTATGACCAAACATAATATGAATATTCGGTTCGGTATACACATTATTTTATATTGTATGCATTTAAGTAGGTAATGCTATATTTTTGTAGTTTTACGTTTGTATATTTATTGATTGATGATGATGATTTATTTAATTTTCTGTACACTTTTAGTTTTGCTAAGAAAACTGATTAAAGTTTAGGTATTATATAACATCATGAGAGTTATAGACGAAACACTATAATTATTCCCAATCCGAAAACATTTACAGAACAAATAAAATGTGTAAATACTACTAAGTTTATAAATATACAACTTATATACAACATAGTTTTACAAAAAATACAGTCTGTGCTATTCGCACGAACAAAAAGAATGTTATAATTGCAATATCTTTAAGTATATATGCCCAATCCCGAATATATTTATTAAAAATACACCAAAAGCTTATCTGGCCCTGTAATAGATAAAATATCGCTTATGAATTCCTTTAAACAGGCATACAGGTCTTTGAATTGTAAAAACATACTTCTTCAAAAGTGCGTACTTACAATTCAAAATAAAACCTCTCCTATTCTCTCTAGACGTCAGAAGAATCACAAAATACTAAGCTTAAGGCAATATCTAGTCCACATCCAAATAAAACATAAACTCCATAATGCCAAATCAATGAATACAAAATGCTGCAATGGGGCAGATTTCAGAATACTTTTTAAAAAGTTTCTATACATATAATTATAATTAGATTATTTTCAAAGACATCTAGAGAGACTTCAGCACACTTTACGCACCACCAATGATTGCTTATTACACTCATATTATAGACAAAAAATACCCAGTGATAAATGATTTTACATACAAACAGAAGGTGCCACAATATTTATACATATTATAAATACGTATGTATATGGCCACAATCTGTCCCTTATACTTAAAATCTAGCCTAGGAAATGTTTGGTGTCACATTAAAAAAAATGCCTGTTTTAAAACTTCTAGGCAAGCCTTTGGTTTCTAAATTTAATGTATCTCGAAGTAATATATAAGAAAAAGAAATAATAATAAAATGATAGATACGTGTAAGATTGTCACATAATAGTTATTTATTTAATGATTTTAATATATTCATTTAGCTCGGCTAGAAGCATTGAAACAGGGCAGACTTTACCGTAATACTGATTTTTTTCGGTGTAAGAGAATTATAATTAGTTATGAGATATTTCGTCAAATTATCCAATACTAGCACGAAACAATTTAAAATCGTAAGAATAGCAAAAAAAAAACTTAATACAAAAAAGCCTCATAGTATTTTTTATTTAAACTCTAATTTAAATCACTAGGACCAAAAAAATATGTGTCTATAATTCAACAAACAAATCAGTATTACCAGCTAGTTACTATCCCATTCATATCCAAAGGCACACCAGGATTCTTTAACGTACTATGTCCTCAGATAAAATACAAATTATGATTATGACACAAAATCCTTTGAATATGGATAGCAATATTTTTGGCATATTACATTAAAAAATCACGATAATTTCAGAAACAAAAACCGGCCAAGAGCGTGTCGGGCCACGCTCAGTGTAGGGTTCCGTAGTTTTCCGTCCGTCACAGTGAGTGACCCCACTTAAGAGTTAATAACACCGCCATGTAGGCTATGATATGAGAGTTCCACGTACAGCGACATCTATCGGCAAATTAAGTAAACTATTGCGCGCGAGCTTAAAGTATGGAAGATGATTTTTATGGAATAATTCTTTATTGCGTGAACCGATTTTCACCGTTTTGACTTTATTTGAAAGCACGTCATTTCATTGTAATTTTGTAGAAATTACAGGTACAATAAACACCTGCTTATACGGTTAAATTACAAACTTAGTTCAGAAATTATTTTGTAATTTTTTTTCAAAAACTATTCATCCTATCAAGTTCAAAATAATTTTCCTAGAAAGTTTTTATAAAGTTCTACTTTTGAGATTTTTTTCATATTTTTAAAACTTATGGTTCAAAAGTTAGTTAAATACCTATCCAACAATATATCACACGTTAGGGTTGAAATGAAAAAAAAAATCACTCCCCACTTTACGTATAGGGGAGGTACCCTAATAAAATAAAAATTCCACTTTTTATTTTACCACTTTGTCGGCGTGATTGATATACATATTAGTACCAAATTTAAGCTTTCTAGTGCTAACGGTCACTGAGATTATCCGCGGACGGACGGACGGACGGACGGGCAGACATGGCGAAACTATAAGGGTTCCTAGTTGACTACGGAACCCTAAAAACCGTACAGCTGGAAACACTTTAATAAGTGTTGCCAGGCACATATTATATTTTCCCCCAGAATTTCTGTGTTTTTGAAAACGTCGGATTACAACATCGAATATAGGTACTTTTTTATAATAATGCACGCTATAAGTACGCATGTATAAAATATCTTTATCCGTAGGTAATCACAATTGCTAGTTCCGACTAACATTTTCAAAACATGTCACACGTTAATAACGAAAAACTACGGGCCGGTTGCACCCAAGCGTCTGTTAATGTCAACGTCATCATTAAAAAAATCTTGTATGAAAAGTTTGTTCGTTTTCTATGGGATGACAGTTCCGTCGCCATATTTAACGTTGATCAGTTCTTTAGTTATGATTATGAGTATTATGACCCAACCCACCCTAAGTGTAAATAACGTGTTATTATCTGTAATCTGTAAACTGAACAATACCGCTATGGATGTTGTATACGATTATCTTTGTATTTTACTTCAACATTTTTTGCAAGTTATTCTGTGAACATATATATACTTATTTTATCTTTCGCTGAACGGTAAAAAGGACTATAAATACTAGATTTAAAAAAAGGAACATTATTGCTATAATTATTAGACGTCAAATCGCTCCACTACAAAATTTATTCCCAATCATTTATTTGAAGTTTTATTAATATATTTATTAAAGTTGTTGACTCTCTTCTGACACCATCCACGTAGAAACTACACAATGGTTTCATTCTACTATATCTCTAGATATGATACGTTTTTTAAAAGCATTTATCTCACTTGATCATTATTTGTAAGTATATCTATATTTATTTTATCTCACTTTGACAAAACTATTTAACTATAATGTATGATAGCAAATTTCTCTCGACTTCGGCTTTTTTTTCTCTAAGCCCTGGCCTACCGCCGACCTAGAAAATTTCGTTATCTTTCTCTCTATCGCACTTGCAAATTCGAGCGAAAGAGACACAGATAACGAAATTCAGATTTTCTAGGTTCGCGGTAGTCCCTCAGGTGTGTACTTTTTAATTCTTGTTGTGTCGTTTTTCCTTTTCTTTGTTGAATAAAATGTTTGCAAGTTTCAATCAATTGTCTCCACAAGTATACGTCGTCATATAGGTGTACTATGTATGATTATACTTATATATTATCGAATGCATTTTGCGAACAACATTTTCATACGTATATTAGAGCATTCCACGGATAAGTCCACCGTTACCCCGTACAAACGAGAATTTTCTGGAAACTGGTAGGTTTTGATTTTTTCTGCGACAAAATAGTCAAAATGTGTTCTTAATTATAATCTTCTAATTAAAATTGCAATTATAACTAATAAACTTTTTAGATATTTTTTTTTAGATATATTTTATACTTATTTAGTTTGTTCGTTTTTAATTGAGTTTTATTTTTAACCATTTAGTTTATAATTAATTAGTTTCAAATAAATGATATTTACGTCACACCTGGCCATAATATGAGTATTACCGCACGCTGCGCGTACGGTAAAACTCGCATTATGGCCAGGTGGAGACGTAAAATTGTGTACTCACCACGGGCAGTAAAAAATAAAGCCGTCTATCGCATATTTACATCCCTCGCCTGCGGCTAGGGTCACAAATACCTGCGATTTCGGGCTTTCTTTCTTTTACAGTCCTTGGTAAGTAATATACTATAATAAATAAACAGAGACAAACACGCGTTTGTACGGGACAGCTCGTGGAATGCCCCATTATAGGTATAATATAATAATAGTCTACCAGTATGGCTCTTTCGAGTAGGTAACGATTTTATGTTTAGTATCATTTTTTTTTTTTTTTTTAATACCACGACGGTGGCAAACAAGCATACGGCCCGCCTGATGGTAAGCAGCTACCGTAACCTATGGACGCCTGCAACTCCAAAGGAGTCACATGCGCGTTGCCGACCCATTACAAAAAGGAGGATTCACTGTGTTGACGACTAAAGGAACAAGAAGGTCCCTCATCGTCAACACACTGGGTCCTCTTCGAGCTCTTTCATCATACCATATGAGAAGTTAAAAATCGGGAATTCACAACATACAAAAATCGATGCAAAGGTGTAACGCTACTTTGTGATCTAATTCAAGCCTTAAAATAATTTTAAACAAAAAAGAACCGACTTCACTTAGCCTCCACCTTTCCAAAAGCAAATGCTCGAGCTGCTGTAAAAAATTCTGAATTCATTATAGGTGTGTAAAGAATATTCCAAATCGGTCCAGCCGTCTTCGAATAATAGGTGAACATACATAAGAAAAATAAAAAAGCGAAACAAAGATCTCGACTAATTGAGAACGTCCTCCTTCGAAATCTTGAAGTCGGTCGAAAAACTCACTCGTTTAGTTTTCGCTTGTATTTCTCCGAATAAAGTTAAATTAAATAGCTGTGTTTACATCAGAGGATTAAACATACCAGTGAATACATTATAATGTAGTGTTATAGCACTGTTTTTTTTTTTAAAACACACATAAATACATGACATCTGCGAATGAGTGAGGTTATTTTTTGTACTTGAAATAGGTCACATAGTATATACAGGATGGAAAGATAAGTCGGGCCCTGGAGGAAAACTACCTTAAAACGTTGAGATAGCTCAATTCACTGAAAGGAAACATTCTTAATTTCTTTAAAGGGACATAACTGCATTTACAAATTTTTGGAAAAGAGTACAGTTTTCAAAAAAAGTATTTATTTTGTAATTTTTGCCATGAATAATTTTTATGACAATTGATGCCAATCGATCCTGTTTCCAACGAGGATAAAAACTTCTAAATATCAACCAAGTTTAGGGCACAAGAGAACCCATAAATAATAATAATCATATTTTTCATACAATTAGTGAACATGAACATGAACATAGGCACCACACCCAGCCAGGGACATGCCTGCTCCGGACAAGCCGGCATACCGGGGGGCACAAATTTGTGAGGAGACACGCTCTGGGATGAGGAAGGACGAGTTACCACACGCGGCAGCAACTCACAATCGACCGGCTATGCAGCCTTAAGCCAATATAGGATATGAGGAGAGATGGGCTAAGATGAAGAGGGATGAGCGTTGATGAGATACTGCTAGTTGCTGTTCTTAGTCTTCGCTACTTGAGGAAATGTCAAACTCTCGCTTCTGCTCGTTTTCTGTGTTGAATCTGTGATTGATCAATCAATAAAAATATAGGATATGAGGAGAGATGGGCTAAGATGAAGAGGGATGAGCGTTGATGAGATACTGCTAGTTGCTGTTCTTAGTCTTCGCTACTTGAGGAAATGTCAAACTCTCGCTTCTGCTCGTTTTCTGTGTTGAATCTGTGATTGATCAATCAATAAAAAGTCAATAACACTCTTCGTTCATTATATTCCTGTCGATGGGTAGAGCTTGTAGATGAAGACGCTTTTCATTTGTTCCCAGTTTGACCAAGCTCTTGACTGCAGTTTTCTTGTAATACAGTCGACTGCAATATTTACTCATTGCGCCGATCGATACCTCATGGATGTTGAGCAACTTCGATTATATTGGACGTTTAGTTTACGGCCCGTCATTTGTCTTATTACAATTATTGTCTCGACTCCAACATTTGACAATCACTTTGTGCGATGTAAGTCATTCATAACCTTTATTAAAAATATAAAAAAATGCAGTTCTACTTCTACCACTATTCACTAGACACCGGTCGCGTAATATCTCATCACGTATGAAGGAAGAATAATTACAAATCGAAACTAAGACACTGTCACTTGGGTCACTTACATGGCTTGCCGACAGGCAAGTTTATGTTTCTCAGACGAAGCAAGTCTCCACAAAGGGTCCATTTCTTAAGGTGGTTCGTCTATCCTGTCACTTTAAAGTAGCAGAAGATCCTCGAGCTTGTTTTTGCATGCCTTAGCAAATTTCTGACACTTGACTCCTCAAATATTTTTTCGGCTTTTGTTTTTGTCGAGTTTATGAATATTCGTGCAACAAGTGCCACGGGGTAACATTGAAAACAAAGCACCTTTTTTTCAAAACTCTTGAGTGCTGGGTTTTGGACCATCTGGCTGAGATGTAATAAACTAAACTGCACAAAAGAGACGTCATTGTCTGTCTCCAGTGTGACCTCGCTGGGGCCTACGTATTTAATGTATTTTTACTGTCTGCTTTATTTCAATCAAGTATCACGTTATCAAGTAGGTGTATAGTTGTGTACGGTAATGGTACCTAACCATTACAGAACTTCGAATTTTGAGACAAAGATCGTGCGATAAAAGTAATATCTACACTCACACAAATCCACTAATTAGTACAGGTCACTATTCACTTAGGCACAAGTCATGTTACGAGTGTATGTATTTATCACTAATTCACTCATAAATTATTGGAACCAAAACACTGCTCGAAATAAAAATGATTAGACTTGAAATAAAAATGTTACTTGAATATGCTTTTTGGTAGACTTTTTTTGGTTGTATTTCTGGTGAGTTTAGTTTCAACTTCACGAAGGGCCAATTTCTTGAAATGTTCGTGAAAGCCATTTTATGTATGAGTTCCTTCTTGGCTAGGTATCAATATTACGCTCGTTACCAATATACTCGTATACAATTTAGGAGCGTAAAGTTAGTGTGTGTTTGCTGGCTATGGAACTTTCTCAACACTTGAGCCTGTCTTTGTTTAGGGATAATGCAGGGCAAAAATAATATAATCGCTATGCAGGCATTTATTATCAAGCATCTGACACCTTTTCCAGCATTTTTCGGGTTTCATTTTGTCGAGGTTACGATAATGTGTTTTGAGAGTTCTTCTTGTTTAATACCACGACGGCGGCGAACAGGCACAATGTCCGCCCGGCGGCAAGCAACCACCGCAACCTAAGTGTTCCTAAGTGTATATCGATAATGTTTTCCTTTCTACAATTTGCCTGCGTTTTTCATGTATTACTTTAAGTAGATATTTAGGAGTGTTAAATTATTTATATAAGGGGAAACGTTTTCTTTACTTACGTACCTACACAAAAGTACAATAAAACAAATCCTAAATATTCCTATCATAAACCGTGACAAGCATGCAAATATTTAGGGCTAAATTGGAAACTTCTCACCGGGAACACGCAGGCGTGGTTGACTCCGTTAGGGTGTCTTCGCACCTTAGCTGTCGCAGCGTACGCGCACTGATTTTATAAACTTAGACCCACATAAACCAAACTGCACTATTGGGAATTGCGTATTTTATTGGAAAACGCAAACTTATGCGTCGGTTTAGGTGGGCGCGCGCGCTCGCGGAAAAAACATCTGGCGACAGGATGTTTCGACAATAGTTCGGTCCGGTCCATAGTAAAAGCAATTAAAGAGAACCATCATATTTTTCATACAATTAGTATGGAAAAAAGTGAAAATTAAGAAAAAAACTGTGAATGCAGTTTTAGTTTTTAGGAAAAATAAAAGAATGTTTCCTTTCAGCGAATTGAGCTATCTCAAGGTTTTAAGGTAGTTTCCCTCCAGGGCCCGACTTATCTTTCCACCCTGTATAGTAACTTTGCTAATGAAATTATGTTCATATGGAGTCTACGATCAACGGTCGACTCGGTTACTTACGGAGCACCTCTTTATTTCTATCAAAATTGTTCAGACGTTTTCAAATCGAGTAAAATGCTAATTAACAGCCGCTCAGTAGTCTCACAAAGCAATGCATGCCCGTCGCCGCGCAGCTGCGTTTACGTGGCGTCCCCGCTGCGTTTACGTGGCGTAGTCGCTGCGTTTACGTGGCGTCCCCGCTGCGTTTACGTGGCGTCCCCGCTGCGTTTACGTGGCGTAGTCGCTGCGTTTACGTGGCGTCGCCGCCGCCGCCGCAGCAGTGCGTGCAGTCGAGGCTGCAGTGCGGGTCGCGGCGGGCGCGGCTGCGGGAGCGCTATCTCTTCCCGCGGACTCCTAGTTGCTCCTGTACAAAATATCAAGTCAATAATCGAACGAGCGGAGCGTAAGCGTAAGTGAAGTTCTTACAAACAAGGTTTGGCTACTGGGACGTCTCGGCATTTCGATGGCTTTTTAATTTTGATACGCGGAACAAACCCTCAAAATCAAAAAGCCATCGAAATGCCGAGACTTCCTAGTAGCCGAAGTTGTTTGTAAGAACTTCACTTCGCTTACGCTCCGCTCGTTCGATTATCACTAGTATTCCGCCTCGAACTGAGAACTCGCGACTTACTTGCAAACGAAATTACCAATATAACAAGACCCTTCTGAAGATTCACCTTCTAGCTTCACAACCCCTTTATCGATCCTGCGATCAAACTCTCAAATTATATGTATTCAACCCCCACAAATTTCATAAAGATCAGAAAAGCGTTACTAAAGTTATCGCGGAACAAACTCTCAAAATCAATAAGCCATCGTAATGCCAAGACGGCTCAGTAGCCAGAAGTTGTTTATAAGAACTTGTTTCGCTTACGCTCCGCTCGTTCGAATAATCAAGCCTCTAAGACAACGTAATCAAAGGATAACGCCAACTGAGCATGACACGCCTTTATTGTTACGAAAATAAGAGCGAGTAGATTGTACAACAAGTGCATAAAACGCACGATTTTACGCGAGGCGTTTATCCCTCTGAGCGAGCTTGCGATCGAGGATTGATATAAAGTCGAGTGGATTGATATAAAGTCGAGTGTAAAATGGGTTTTATGGACGAGGGTTACACTCTATTTTTCACTTAAATTGCGAGGAAATTATTTCTCGTTAATCATGGAACTATTTCAAGTTGTAACAAAAATATTACAATGAAAATAAATATGGTTCACGCCAATTAATTTTTTTAATGTTTTTTTTTTAATTTTCAACATGTGCATTTAGACATAAATACATACTTGTTTTCTGCCAAGTCATACCAACATTTCGGGGCTTTTTTATTAACTATTATCAACTCCTATTTTATCTGATTTAATTAATTTAATTATAGAAAACACGGAATTAAAATAATTATAGCAAGAATATAATAAAAGAACAAGTTTCAGCATTTTACGAAATTTTACTGCTCAATTAAATTGTGCAATATATTTTGACTCTTGCTGTTGAGCCTCCTTCTTAGTATTAGAAGAAAATTTTACTTTATGCACTAGAGCTTAAAGAGCGATTTTATGTCGTCCACGCACGATTTAAAGTCTAACTTTACGAGCATGAGTGAAAAGATCATTTTGAACACCGGAGCTGGTTAGCTACTTTGGCTGCTGACTGTACCTGCAAAACCCGCACAGCCTCTAACAGCTCGTGCTTGTCGGCCAGCAAGCTGGACACCTCCTGCTGAGCGGTGTGCACGCACTGTCGCAGCACCGTCACCTCTTCCGCTTTGCTGCAACGTCAACAAAAATTACGTAAAAATTTTAAACAAAAAAGAACCGACTTCACTTAACCTCCGCCTAAAAAGCAAATGCTCGAGCTGGTGTAAAAAATACTCAAATCACTATAGGTGTGCCTATAATAGTTGAAGAGTTCCCTCGATTTCTCCAGGATCCCATTATCAGATCCTGACCTGGTTACAATGGGACCAACAGTGAAATGTAATCTTTCTCAGTCCAGCCGTCTTCGTATAATCGGTGAACATACATAAAAAAATTAAAATGGCAAAAACAAAGATCCCGACGAATTGATAACCTCCTCCTTCGAAATCTTGAAGTCGGTTGAAAATCATAACTCACAAATTTCCCTGTTATTCTGTAAAAAATAAGTTTGCCAAAAAAAAGATAAAAGATATTTATTCTTTAATTTAGGCACATTACAATGTACTTGATGAACGTCAGAGAAAAAAAAAACTACCACCGGTCCTAACCCTACACCTCTGCCCCGAGAAGTATTATGAAATGGAAGAAACTCGGCGGGACTTATTTTTCAAAACAGTCATACATTAGATCTAAAAGATACACAATAATGCGTAGTTTTTCAAGAAGACATATCAAAACAGCTTAAGAAACAGACAATGTAACTAGGATCAGAAAAATACTTACGAATCAGCGCGAACCTTTAATGACTGCTATGATGTAGATGGGGACGCGTCAGAGCAGAATGGCCGAGTTTTTAGATAGAACATTAATACTTGTCCTCTTAATTCGCCATTCCATCTCTTTTATCTTTCGTAATCCTTGCTAAAGTCATAGTCTTCTTCTTAGCCTTTCTCTTTCTCTACTCAAGCTGTTTATCTTTGTCCAATTTTAACAGGAGAGGTGTACAGTCGAGGACAAAGAGATGTATACACTTTTGGACCTTATTACAACGCAATATAGGGAAAACTTTAATACTTACGCTCTCAAATCTCTGTTATCCTCCGCAATCCTTGCTAAAGTCAACAGCCTTTTTCTTAACCTTTCTCTTTCTCTACTCAAGCTGTTTAACTTCGTCCAATTTTGACAGGACAGGTGTAGATGGGGACGCGTCAGAGCAGGATGGCCAAGTTGTTAGAGAAAATTTTAATACTTACGCTCTCAAATCTCTATTATACTCCGCAATCCTTGCTAAAGTCATCAGCCTTTTTCTTAACCTTTCTCTTTCTTTACTCAAGCTATTTATATTCGTCCAATTTTGTCAGGACAGGTGTAGATGGGGACGCGTCAGAGCAGGATGGCCAAGTTGTTAGGGAAAAACTTTAATACTTACGCTCTCAAATCTCTGTTATCCTCCGCAATCCTTGCTAAAGTCATCAGCCTTTTTCTCAATTCTTCATTTTCTCTACTCAAACTATCTATTTTCCCTCTCGCTTCCTCCAACTCCGGTTGTTGCGGGGTAGACGGGGACGTACTATCGTTGCAGGGTGGGCCGAGTCGGAGGATGCCGCTGGAGTCTCGCGTCACACGGAGTGTAGTGAGGTCTATGTCGAGGGGTTGTGGGGGAGGGGAGGAGATGGAACGGGTCGGACGGTCTTCGATTAGGTGTAGTTTCACGTTTTCTATTAATACCTGAAAAAAATGTTCGATATTAATATTTAATAAGTAACGTCAACTAACAGAAATAGGCATGTAGAAAAAATATGGTAACTAAAACACAGTATTGAAAATACTAATATCATAAATGCGAAAGTAATTCTGTTTGTTAATCGGTCTGTCGGTTATCTCTTCACGTTTAAACCGCCTGAACCGAGTAGTTAATAGATTAGTGTATGTAATACTAAATAGACAATATTTTATTTTTCCATCTCAGGATTTAGAATCATTAAATTAATTAACATTTACACAGTATCTATTGTTTATAACGAATATAAAATAATGATGAATTTATGTATGGAGATATTTTGAGTCCCAAGAAAGGACATGGGTAGTTTTTATCACGGAAATTATCCCTTAAGGAGGTGAAAAGAGGGAGTTAGCCATTACCTTATTTCGGTTTCGTATCGTAGGTATTTAGAGATAAACTATGATATCAAATGTCCCGCCCCTCCAAAATTCAAAACGCTTCAATGTATTTGTGAAAGTATTTAATAAGCACCACCAAGACTCCCCATGTGCGTGCTGAGACATCCGTCAAACAAAAACAAAACACTCTTACGTAAGGATGTGACTACTACGGACGGACATGTAATCGTAGTTCATCTCTAGTATAGTTTTATTTAAACAGCATACTTGTATTTAACCATGCTTACTTCCAAAGGCATAGGCGGCACAACGACTTCATCCTCAATAAACTCAGCGAGCGCCAGGGCTGTGCTCATGTTGAGAGCTATACTCAGTTCTCGTACGCGGGCCTCCAGCAGTTCCTCAAATGGCGCCAACCCTGATGTTTCGCCCTGGAAATTATTAACATACAGTTCGACAGGTGTTCTAAACTGTGGGTTTTAACGTGATTCGGTTTAATAGTTCAAGTATCAAATCAAATCAATCAAATCAAATCAAATAATTTATTTGCTCGAATACAGTCAGGTGGATCTTAAATACATTTTAGGTACAGTGTATTCAGCCTGCTAGTGGGCATGCAAATATTATACAATCCTAAACCTAGATTTCTTACAGCTAAGCATGCAGCATGCATGGATATTAACATTAATAACAATTAATAACACCTTATAGTATAGGTACTCAATAAAGAAATGGCGTATAATCTAAATATTCTTTGATTGAATAAAATGCAATTTTTATTAAGAAGTCAAATAAATTAGTTTTAAATTGAGGCACGTCAGATTTCATTATTATGTCTGGTAACTTATTGTATAATGTGTGTGCCATGCCAAATACACTTTTATCACGCAAGGCTGTGTCTGACTTTGTGCACGTGATTTTATGTCGCTGACGCACACTTCTAAAGGCAGAAAATTTGTGTTTATTTAATTTTACATACATAACTATTTCAAAAATATATAAACAGGGAAATGTTAAAATTTTAAGTTCAATATAGTAACGCTTGCAACAATCACTTTCCTTCAGTCCACAAACAGAACGTAAACACTTTCTTTGAGCCTTAAATGCCAAATTTCGGTACGTCGAATTACCCCAGAACATGATACCATAACGCAATGTGGCTGTTACATATGCGTGATAGGCAGTGAGTACGGCTGCACGACTTACTATTTTATTCAGGTTGAACAATGCACGCGAAAATGATCTTAACTTTTTGCACAAATAATCAACTTGGTTTCTCCACGTTAACTTATTATCTAGACTTAATCCTAAAAATTGTGTATCGTCAGTTTCCTCAATTATATAATTATTATATGTCACAGTTAAATCAGTCATCCTATTGAGCCTTTGATAAAAATTCATAATTTTCGTTTTTTTCTAAATTGATACGTAGGTTGTTAAGATTAAGCCAATTAATTATTGATTTAAGTGCATTATTTATATTTAGTTGACAAGTCTGTGGATCATCACCAGTCAGTATTACCGTGCTGTCATCGGCAAAGAGAACCATTGGGTAGTCAACTGCCTGTGGCATGTCATTTATATAAATGAGGAATAATAGTGGACCCAATACGCTTCCTTGTGGTACACCATGAGTAATTTTTCTAAACTTGATGAATGAGTAACTTCACACTTTGATTTCATGCTTATATTATCTATTTGAACAACTTGTTTTCTGCCATCTAAGTATGACACGGGTTTTTTTTTATCCATATTGGTCACTACTACTTCTAATAAATCAAATATAGCCATATTTATTGATTTATTCTTGCGAAATCCCTTTTGTTCCTGCGCAAATAGGTTATTTAATTCAAAATACTGACTTATTCGGCTGCTAATTACTCTTTCTATAATCTTGGAAAAAATAGGAAGGAGTGCAATAGGCCTATAGTTGTCCATATTTTCCATGTCACCTTTCTTAAATAGAGGTCGGACAATCGCTACTTTTAACTTTTCAGGAAAGATGCCCTGCTCTATACACATATTTATTATATAACTAATGGGCCATGATATGATGTGAGCAACTCTTTTAATAGTTTTAGTGCATATTCCATCATAACCAGTACTTTTACTGTTTTTTAGGGAATATATTATATTTAAAACTTCTTCTGGGCTTGTTGGTTGCATAAATAAGGAACGTGATGAATTATATGTCAATGTGTTATGTCGATGTAAATTATTATTTGATAAACCATTATTACAATTATTAGTATCTGTAATTAATTTAACTTGGTCAATAAAATGATTATTAAATTCTTCTGCAATTATTCGAGGGTCTGTTATTAACTTACAGTTATGTTTTATATGCGAGATATTCTCCCTAGGATTTAGCGTTTTAGTTCTGTTAACAATACTCCAAGTAGCTTTTGATTTATTTGACGAATTCTTTATAAAGTAGTCATTTTGAGACTTTTGCGTCAACAGTATAATTTTTCTTAGGCGCTTGGAATATTGTTTTAAAATCCTTTTGTTGCTTTCATTTGGACATATTCTAGATTTCCATAGCAACGCTCTCTTTATTGCACAACATTTCCTTATTCCTGAAGAAATCCATTTTATCTTTCTAGTTAGGTTCATTTTTAGTCTAAGAAAAGGAAAACACAAGTTATAAAACAATAGGAATAGATCTATGAACTTATCATACGCTTCGCTAGCATTATTTGCCATATATACGCATAATTATTTTACATGTTTTTTACATATATACGCAATTAAAGCTTAAGCTCTGAAGACAATCTTCAAACTTAACTATATTTTCGGTACAAATGTCCCTTCTTTTTACATACCAGTGAGTTAGAAGACAAGTTTTTTTGACCGGGCAGTTCATGATTTGTGCAGTATGGTCTGATAAAGCAAAGTCGATAACTTCTGTTTTGCCCCCTCGAACATTATCAATTATATTATCAATACATGTATTGCTAAGTAGCCGCGTGGGCTCCGTCACGCCTAATCTAAGATTATAACTAGCGAGTAAGTTCTGAAATTCGGTCGAAAATGTGGTTCTTTTCAAAATGTCAATATTAAAGTCGCCGCAAATAACAATTTTCTTATTCTTCGTACATATTTTATCTAAAATTATTCCTAGTCTATTCAAAAATATTGTCATAGTTGTAGAGTCATATTTAGGAACTCGATAAATACAAATTATTATAATTTTTAAATCCATTAATTCTATCGCTGAACATTCCAATAAATTTTGAATAGACAGGTTTACAATATCATGTAGAGTTGTATATTTTAATTTATTTTTTATCAAGATACATGAGCCACCGTTTCTAGCTTCTCGGGAGAAGTGGCTTGCCAATTTATAGTTAGGTATATAGAGCTGCGCTTCGTCACCTGTTCGCATGTTGTGTTCTGTGATACAAAGTATATCTACATTTTTTCCAGAATCAAATAGCTCGTGCAGATGGACGGTAAGTAGATCCGCCTTATTTATCAGACCATTAATGTTCTGGTGCAGAATAAAAATATTACTAAGCACGAAAAAGATCATTACTAATAGAGTTATCGATACTGGTATTTTGAATCTGCTGTGTGAGAGGTGATGTTATCGTCTTTTCGTCATTTAAAACATATCTGTCAATTTCCAGCATAAATTGCTTTAGATTATAGAAAGCAGCTCTAACGCCAAACTGCGTTAGTTTACCAGAATGGTGTGAAAACATATCGAAGGATAAGTCGCGGTTAGTGTCAAATAAATAAGCATAATTGTTACTCTGCATGTCCATATACAATAAATTCGCTAACATTTCTACTTTGTAATTATGTATAGGTGCTCCACAAATATACGTGGGCAAACAAATTATTTTATTTGTGTGGGAAATGTTCGCCCGATATTACACACCCCTATATCAAGGTATAGGGGTGTGCAATATCAATGATATTTAAACTTATGAGTCTTATAACGATGATACGTCACATGAAGAATGTAGTCTACACAAGAAATCTGTACTAAATAAAAAAACAGTACTTAGTAACTAAAAAGAGGGAAAGGCAGACCACCAACTACCTGGCTGACGAATGTCCAGAGGGACATGAAGTAGTTGGGCCTGTCTAGTGACGATGCTTGTCAGCGAAGTATATGGCGCCTCAAGATTAGGAAAGCCGACCCCGAGTAACGGGAAATACCGAGGATAAAGAAGAGGACCCCGGATATGTGCTTAAACTACGTCCGGACTTGGGTATGTCCTTAAACTATGCCAAAAAGAGAGGTATGGGCACTGCGAATGGCATCTCGCTAAGTGTGGTAAGGCACGTTCAGCGAATGTCATCTCGCTCAAATCTGGAGCAGAGCCCGACTGGGGAAGTACCTCCACCTTACAGAAAACCACAGCCAAATAGCACTAGACCCTGCTCATAGTGTTGTGATCCTGCTGGTGAGTAAGGTTGCCAAAGAGCTCAAAGAGGACCCAGTGTGTTGACGATGAGGGACCTTTTTGTTCCTTTAGCCATCAACACAGTGCATACTCCTTTGGAGTTGCAGGCGTCCATAGGTTACGGTAGCTGCTTACCATCAGGCGGGCCGTATGCTTGTTTGCCACCAGAGCCGGATCTAGGGGGGGGGCAGACCGGGGCCCATGCCCCGGGCGGCAAGTTCAGGGGGCGGCAAATTCGAACTTCTTGGCAGACGAATACACGTCTTATCATTGCTCATTATCAACGCAACCTGGACCACTGAGACAGGTGTCCATTCGCGGGGCGTGTAGGCGCAGGTCAACAACCACGCTCGCCCGCGGAATTAAACGCCCTCTCATTTTAGGGCGATTAGGGCGCGTGTCGACGATGCCGCCCCTCCGCCGCCGCACGCCTGCGCTGTGTCTACGAGTCGCGTAAAGCCCGCCACCGCGCCGCCGCCGTACCTCTGCGCTGTGTATACGAGACGCATAAAGCCCGCCACCGCACCGCCGCCGTACATCTGCGCTGTGTATACGAGACGCATAAAGCCCGCCACCGCACCGCCGCCGTACATCTGCGCTGTGTATACGAGACGCATAAAGCCCGCCACCGCGCCGCCGCCGTACCTCTGCGCTGTGTATACGAGACGCATAAAAGCCCGCCACCGCGCCGCCGTCTCGTCTCGTATACACAGCGCAGATGTACGGCGGCGGCGCGATGACGGCGTGGCAGCGGCATCGTGTACATGATACCCGCAGTAGCAACGCGGCGGCGGCGCGGGGGCGGCATCGTCTACATAGTATATTTGGTAACTCCTTCATCGGTATCTCTCAGGGCCGTGTGTTGTTTCAAACATATTGGATAAAATCAATAGTGTTGTAAACAATAGCTACGAAATTTAAAAAAAAAAGCGTACCGTTCTAACTTTGAACCCATACCTCGAAAGAAAAAAACGGAACCCTTATAGGATCACTTTGTTGTCCGTCCGTCCGTCCGTCTGTCAAGACCCTTTTTCTCAGGAACGCGTGGAGGTATCAAGCTGAAATTTATATCAAATACTCAGGTCTACAGTAGACCTGAGTATTTGGAACTGTGAAAAAATCAAACTTCGAAGCCAACGCAATCAAAAGATACAGCGGTTTATGCCGCAAATTTTCGAAACTCGCAAGGGAATCAAAACCTACAGGGTACTTCCACCGAACTCAGAATCTTGAAATTTGGTACGAAGCAACGTCTTATAGCACAGATAAAGGAAAAATTGCGAAAACCGTAAAATTCTTAGTTACATCATATAATAAAAATATTTTTATTAATTTTAAAGTTACTACCCCTTTCCTCATGAACGCGTAGCAATGACTCGATTGTCGTGATGGGTGAACTTTTACTCAAATATCTACAGGTTTGTAAGGAACCCTCGGTGCGCGAGTCCGACTCTCACTTGGCCGGTTTTTTTTTAATAATTCTTATGCTTCAATATATGGCGAGTTATAAAAGCCACTCACACACCAAATTTTATTAATATAGGGCCGTAAATTTCGGCTACAGACAGAAACAGCACCCCAAAAATTGCACTACTAAAAGTGTACGAAAACGGAACGGACCAGGCTGAGGGCTGTCCAACCAAAAATATTGAAAGAGCATTACGTTAGCTATTAAATGAGGTTGGTTTCATCCTGCTACTCGATGAGGTAAAAACACCTCAAATCAAACCTTGCACCACTAGAAGTGTCCGAAAACGGAACGGACCAGGCTGAGTGAGGGCTGTCCGACCAAAAAATATTGAAATAGCATCACTTTAGCTATCAAATGAGGTTGGTTTCATCCTGCTACTCGATGAGGTAAAAACACCCCAAAATTTACCCACTAAAAGTGTCCGAAAACGGAACGGACCAGGCTGAGGGCTGTCCAACCAAGTGATTTGTGACCTATTAAACTTTTGCTTTTCGATGAATAAGGTTCCAAACTGCTCCTCGATGAGATAAGTGATCAATGATCATACTGTGGCCGCCCGGTGTATAACTACGACGCACGGGGGCGCAGAAAAGGTTTAGATAGAGCGAAATGTTTTCCGTATTTGCTGTATAACTAAGCTATCCTAATTAAAATATATGACTTAGACGTCCATGTACATATGTATTCGAAAAAAAATTGAGCTTAACACAGAAAGAGCAACGCTAGACCGGTAGCTGTGGCGTTCTCCCTAGGCCTATCAATGACTAATAGTAATAGTAGGCGTCTGTTGGGCGAAATTATATGACAGTATTGAGTTCATAATTAAGGCAAAAAAATATGCAGGGATAGCAAAATCTGAAAAATGCCGCCCCCCGCCCCTGTGGGGGGCGGCATTTTTCAGATTTTGCCCCGCCTCGAAAAAGTTCTAGATCCGGCGCTGTTTGCCACCGTCGTGGTATAAAAAAAAGGAGGAGGAGGAGTACTTAATTAAATATTTTACTCTTTTGAGCCAGTAAAAAAGCGTAAAATGGACGGATTTACCCACGTAACATAGCAAGCGTCACCTTTTAACACCGCGCGATTGAAAGAGAGACACTGTTATTATCAATCTGTCACGGTAATAAGCCCAGCCATCGTATTTATACTGGTGATGAACGCCTTATACTGGTGATGAACGCCTAGATCTTCTTGAAATCCTTGGGTCCTTTTAAGTAATAAAATCTAGCATATACTACTATTAAAAACGAAACATTATAACGACGCGTGTACCTGCGCCGAACTATCGGGTCTCAAAATCAGAAGTAATTGTAATGTTAGTAAATAATAAATTTATAAATATGATGGGACAATCTTACACAAATCAACCTAGTCCCACAGCAAGCTCAATAAGGCTTGTGTTCTGAATCCATACTAATATTATAAATGGGAAAGTGTGTGTGTTTGTTTGTTTGTCCGTCTTTCACGGCAAAACGGGGCGACGAATTGACGTGATTTTTTTAAGTGGAGATAGTTGAAGGGATAGAGAGTGACATAGGCTACTTTTTGTCTCTTTCTAACCCCCCACTTCCCTAAAATGGGGGGTGGAAGTTTGTATGGAGCATTACGGAGGGCAAAGGGGAACCGTGTTACCCCGAATTTAACGCGAGCGAAGCCGCGGGCAAAAGCTAGTACATACATATAATAGATAGATATAGATAAATACCTACTTAAACACATAGTAAACATCCATAACTCAGGAACAAATATCCGTGGTAAACACACAAATAAATGCCCTGACCAGGATTCGAACCCAGGACCAGGGACCGGACAACCCTTTCCGCGATAAAAGCCTTTCAATGGGCGTCCCTTATATATGGCTAACCGATTGAGACTTTCCCTTTTGAACTGCTAACACATTCGTTTGACTAACCCTTATCATAAAACTTAGCCAAATATAAAGCCCTTTCCAATTGCTTACCGCTATCCTCTATGAATTGCAATCCCTTAATAAGGGTTACCCTTATCATTAAGCGCTTTTTATAAGGTTTTCCCTTTAGTAATGTCGTAGTTGAGCCTTGCGTGAACGAGAAAGAATTAGTCTATATCGGTTGTGTATGAAAAGGAAAGACAATACGTACGGGAAGTTTTTGTTAAATCATTATATTCGCTTACCATACCAGTTACATACTAGTACGACTACAACTACCAGTTGCTTTTGCCGCGCATCGTAGTTGAGCTGTCTGACTGAACGGAATAAATAATATATAGAATGAAAATGAAAATAAAATCAAAATTAAATCAAAATAAAACTAAAATAAAACTAAAATAAAATTAAAATAAAATAATTAGTATTTGCAATGTGAATTAGAATAAGTTTAACCCTTTGCGGGCAAGACCGAAAAAATCCTCATCGCCAATCTATAGTCCTAAAAATTCTGTACATGAAAAAAATACAAAAAGATGATGTTACAGGTAGTCCTTTTTGAGACCGCTGCCGTATAAAGGGTTAAAGTGCGCTCAACAAGTTTTGATAAACCTTGCTTAAAACTTATTACTAATAGGTGTTTTTGAACTGGCATTCCATGCTTTCTTATTATTCTATGGCCCACGCCATCTCGTTTACCTTGCTGTATCGCTTCATATATGTATAGGTCGTATATTGCTGGCCTAATATTACAGGGTTCTATGTTAGATTTTGAGGATAGTTAAATTTAGACTTTCAATAGAGGTTCAAATTTCAATTCGATTAAAGTAAAACATGCAACCCTGTAATATTGGGCAAACGACATTAAAGCGCGCTTGACATACGGAGTTATACACTATACATACAGCAAGTAGGTCTAAAGTGTTCTAAACATAATAATTCACTTATCATGATGTTTATTTTCACTCCACTTTGACATCTAATAATAAATAATGTTAACATCGGCACGTGTCTAAGACTTAAAAAAAAAAGCGCCGTGACGATGCGCTCGAGTCGCTCGACCCGCGCAAAGTAACAAACAGCCATCACAGCATTTTGCCATTGAAAATTGAACCGTATTTCATCTACAGCGTCTTCGATCATTTCGAAGCGCGCGAACATCGAGCGTGTGGATTCGGAGGAATGTGTGCTTTATGAACAAGGTAGACGATTTAAATTAGCACGCAGTATGCTAAAAGGGAAGCCCTTATATAAGGCTAACACTTATAAGCGATATGTAAGGTTTGGTGAGCGGATGATAAGGGTTTCGTAAGGGTATTGGGATAGCGGTGCTAGCCTTTATATAAGGGCTTTAAAAGCAATATGAAAGGGTATCGTCGGGGAAAGGGTATGGTTAGTTAAGCCTTATGCAAAACCCATACAAAACCCTTTATAAGGGATAGCGGGCCGGTCCCTGCCCAGGACCTCCTGGTTCATAGGCAGGGTCACTAATACCGACTAGGCTAGGAGGCCGTTAAAATGATGTATTTAGCATAAAACTCACGTTTTCATCGGGGACTCTGGGCAGTTCCGACCTGGTCATCTTAACAGCCACCTTAGGCGTGTCTCTGGGCTTCAAGTCACACTCGTCGACGGCAGGCTCGGTCCAGGCCCGCGCTCGCATCGAGAATTTGTTCTAAACATTAAGTTATATTACAGGGTTTTTGTTATACAAAGGGGCTTTATCTACACTCATATTGTAAGTCCTCTAAAATGCGTTCAAAAACCGTAGGCTATGACCAGCATTACAACAAACGATTTCACTATGATAAGTTTCTTATCTGTGGCAGTACCGCAATTTTAACGTTTCATGCTCAATTATTGATGTACTCTGAGTTTTGATAACATAATGTACACCTGCACGCGCCCGCGGCCGGCGACACCCGCCCGCGCGTCCGCCGGCACAATCGAGTTGGCCGCGCCGACACAATCGAGATGGCCGCGGCGGTACAATGGCGGCCATTCTATGGTTTTCGAATACGGCATTTATAATAAATAATATGAGTGTAGATAAAGCAGTATATGCAACTGTACGTAATTAGGCCTTAAAACACTCGTGTGATCTTATTATGAAATTCGCCTGCGGCTCATTTCATAAAACCACACTATGTTTTAAGGACCCTTATTACGTAACAGTTACATAAACTACTATTGCCGCTTTATTGCATAGCTATTATAGAATATTGTTTCTCACCAGACTAAACATGGCTAGTTTTTATTAATTAATAAAGCCCGCCAGCTTGAACATGTCATGCTCGCTTAAAAGGCTCTGCTTATGGTGGCGTCGTTGATCGGGTCGCCACTTTCCCGAAGAAAGGTTGAGGGAGGCGATGGCTGAGATATGCGTCATACTCGTGAACGGGTGCTGTTTGTGGAGACCGGTCTGTTTAGGCTAACTGGGGCAACACATTTACGTAACTTTTTATTAATCATATTTAATTTTAGTTTAATTGGCTTTAGACACAACATTCGGTGCTTGATTATCCATATTTTTTTATTATATAGAATATATAGATTAAGACACTTGGAGACCTTATACATCTCTAAGTATAATTTAGAAATAGTATGTTTATTGTATACTAGAATCACTAAAGTACTTTTTTTTTATATTATTTAAATTCAAAGTTTGTTTCTAACTGTTGATGATGGATTATTATAATTTGGAAATTTATGTAGAAGACACAGTTCAGGTAAGAAAGTATATCAAACTTGTATGTAATTTATTTTCAATAGTCAGATTTGGACTCATCTTTTTTCTTTGGTATTTTTCTTAAACTATAACCTATTGTTGGTTAATCTAACCTTGTTTTGATATGTTTTCTTATAGAACAACGCACTTATATGTATTGTTTAGTTTTGATGTACTGTTGTTTTGAAAAAATAAGTCCCGCCGAGTTTCTTGCCGGACATAATTCTTCTCGGGTCAGAGGTGTAGGGTTAGAACCGGTGTAGTTTGATTTTTTTTCTCTCTCTTTTACTTTGACGTGTAAAAGTGCCCTTGTGGCCTACTTACTGAATAAATGTTTGAGTTTGAGCTACTACTTCAAGATTTTCAGTTTTATAAAAATATATTCTGACGGTAGATGAAGTTTTAAGCCTTTATGAATTCGAGATTAACTATATTGCAACAATTTACTTTATGTCAAAGCGTTAGGGTTCAATTTTGTTTAATTGCAGGATTATATTAACTTGTAGTTTATAATACAAGGCCTTGCGTTTGTGTTGTGGCAGTGGTATTGTAAGGTTATATAATTTAGGAAGATTTAGAATAATGTATAATAGTGACATGAAATTTATTTTGACATCTACTTTATATGTATTTTTGGAGCATTTAAAACCAGAAGGCCCGCAGACATTGTCAGTAATAATGAAATTATTCCTCTCATCCTTCGTATAAATAGAAAAGGAGGGGTACAGGAATAATGACATTATTACTGAAATTGTGTAGACCGCTAGAAAAATAAAAAATAGTGAAAACTTTGAATTTCGAAACATGGAAATATGATTACGCAAAGAGGCTAGTAGAACAATTAAAGTATTATAAAATGGAAATGTTTAAACTCTGTCATTAGTTGTCTCTTTCAAACAGACTTCGTTTTAGGGAATAAAAAGATGATTGAATCAAAAGCCCAAAAACACTAATCGAAAATCTATAAATTGTGTTAAAATGATGCAGAAACTCCAGAAAAATAACAAATAACACACTTCAATATAACATGTAAAGCCTGACCAGAAATATATGATCATGCGCCATGTTGCGGAATTACATAGTAACTAATTTCTTACACTGGCAATCATTTTTACGTCACACCTGGTCATAACGTGAGTTTTGCCGCACGCTAAAACTTTGCATACGGTAAAACTCGCATTATGGCCAGATGGAGACGTAAAATTGTGTACTCACCACGGGCAGTAAAAAAGAAAGCCCTCTATCGCATATTTACAACCCTCGCCTGCGGCTCGGGTCACAAATACCTGCGATTTCGGGCTTTCTTTCTTTTACAGTCCTTGGTAAGTAATGTACTATAATGGCAGAATGATATGCACGTGTGAGTGCATGTGATAGTCTGTCACTGTTATCAGTGTCATTGAGGTGGTTTACTTTAATAATAAAGTGTTGAATATTAAATAATAAACGACAAACAAATCCCAAAATTATCCATAGTCACGAGCGAAACATTGCAAATAGTGTATATAATAAACTACTGTAAATAATACGCTCGGGAAATGAAACTATTTAGCAGTGAAACATTTTCAAATTAACATCAGAGCTAACAGGTAAACCAATCAAGATGTCACCATACCATAGAGAATAATACGGTCTATGACTATACTGAACTGTTGCCATATGAATGAGAATAATAGCGCCCTCTTGACAATAATCATATAATTCTGGTCAGGTTTTACATCTGTATCACTAAGGTAAGTGTTTCCAAAACTATGCTTCAACCAGCCTGTATCTGTTTCAACATATTTGTTTTTAAAGCGTTGGTCACATTTGACAAAGTTATCGCGTGATAAAAACGTGACAAAGTTTCAAAAGTGATATAAGTAGAGTCCGGCTAAGTCTGCAGGGAAATACTTGGCAACACCATAACCGTAATTTTCAAGGATGTTGGCAACGCCAAATAGTTATATTTTACTGCAGATTTAACAGCTGTACTTAGAGGCGAACTAGGTAGGCAGCCAATTCAGTATCGTGCAAAGAATGTTTTAAGTTAGTTAAACAATAAACCACTACTATGCCTCTAAGAGGCGAACTAGGTAGGCAGCCAATTCAGTATCGTGCAAAGAATGTTTTAAGTTAGTTAAACAATAAACCAATGCAAATGTATACTGCATAAATATTTATATGTCATGTCACTCTTTGTAGTGTGGGTAAGATATGTATTTTTCTCGATTATCAGGTAGTCTCGATACTCATCTGGTATATATATCGTCCAAATAAAAAAGAGTCATGTGTTAAATAAATTATTAAGTATGGAGGATAAATGTTTGCGTATATTAAATAAATGCTCAGATATTGAAAACCTATTTTTAATTTCGACGATCATAAAAGCATGCAATGCCATGGGCAGTGTCAATTTGTTAGTGTTCTCTACAAATAAAACAGTTTCATGGCGACCATGCCATTTAAAAAAATAGAAGTATGGAGATCTATAAATGGGCGTTATGTCTAAAGCATATCATGCTAGAAAAAACTTTAAAATGGGGATATTTTATCTGTGATGTAAAGTGCATGTCAGATAAGATAATCGTCAAAGAACTAGGAATAAGTAAGTATGGATGAAGCCTTAAAAATCGCATGCAGTGTAAAACAAGGTGTAAAGCTAGTTCACGTGTTATGTTAGTGTGCACTATACCTGTTGTGACGTCAGAAGGCGTTTGTGTCGCTAGAAACGGATTAGAAATAAACAGAATGTGATTTAAAAGCTGCAGCTAAGATATTTCCAGTCACGGTGTTATGAAATATTTCTAAAATATCGAATGCTCTCAAAACACATACTAGATTAGGTCGCATCTGTTTTATTCGGATAGTACTGTTATTCTCAAGGGGACTCGAGGCTTAATACATTTATAGGGTACTTGACAACTATAGTCTGGCCAACCAACGAACGCAGTAGCAATGTACAGCGAACAAAAGTATGACAACACTAAGAAGAAGCCCCTTTCATTAGGTGACATTTACTGTGTGGAAAAATGAGATAGATATATTTCGTCGGATCTGTCATCAACTGCAACAGATAATCTAGTTGAGGCAATTGACATATGCCTTAAAAACGAATTTAAATTTAATGTAGAACGCTGCAGGAGTTCTATCTCACTCGCGCTTAAGATGAGATAGTGAAAGACACTAGAAACATATTCAATGTAAAACAAATGTCAATTGAACTGTTCTCACGAAAACGGTGTCTCATCACAAAGGGTTGCCACACCACATGTACGTATTTTGAATTTGCCGCGTTTTTCTACTGACAGAAATGGTTTGCCAGACTATATTAAAATACTTCATAAGGAAAAAAATACTGTTGTGTCCTAAAATTGACTTTTAACAGCTGTCTAGGTTACTACACTCAAGAGCAGTGAAAAAGGATCACCTTGTGTAACCATATTAATTTACTACTCGTGTATGCTTGCGATGACAGTAGCTCATATACAGAGGGTTTGACACAACTTCAGGTTCAGTTTTAAACTATTATATTGTTTAGTTACGTAAAAAGCTTGTTTTGGCAGAGCTTTCGGCATGGCTTCAAAAATTTAAAATGAGAAGCACTCCGTGTAAATTTTGAAAACGAGCGTGACGGAAACATCTTTCTCATCCATTCACACATACAAACCCCCTTGGCTACGACACGACCTCTACTCAGAGGTTGCCAACCTTTGTCTTCTAGAGGTAGCCCACTGGTTGGCAACCCCTGCTCTACACTATGCTTATCATACACTACTGTTAAACTCTCTAAGTACCTTTAGTCGGTTCTGGGATAGCCGAGCGGGCGGGTTGCGAGAAAAAACACAGGTATACACATAGTTTATAGAGAAAACTGAGGATGCATTACTCTTGTGGTCTGGTTAAACTTTAAAATTTAGACCCCTATTCGATTTTTAAATAAAATTTTCAGTGGGGTAGTTAAGGCACTGGTCCCACCAAGAGCGAGTAAGCGAGTAAACTTAAGCGAGTAGCATTACATCGCGGGCCTTGAAAGGTCGATCGATCACTCTATACCTCGACAAACCGCAATGTAACGCTACTCGCTTAACTTTACTCGCTAACTCGCTCTTGGTGGGACCAGTGCCTAAGGTACAGACCGTTAAGCGATCCAAACTGTCGTACATCGATTAGTGCGTAACAAGCAGGCTACACTAAGGCCTATACAACTTTAATAACGCTGAAAATAGAGCTGTAATGTTTGTATTACAGCTTTTTTGTTAATAAAATAAGACCTAATCACATTTTGTCATTTTAATAAATGTTATCTACACTCACATTGTAAGTCCTCTAAAACGTGTTCAAAAACGGTAGACAATGGCTAGCATTACCACAACCGATTTTACTATAATAAGCTTTTTATCTGTGGCAGTAACGTAATTTTAACTTTACATGCTCATATATTGATACGTTATGAGTTTCAAATTCCGAACATCGAATTTGATAACATAATGTAAATCCTGTGCTCCTTCCAACCAACGGCACGCGCCTCCCCGACCGCCGGCACAATCGAGTTGGCCATGGCGGTGCAAGTGCGGTCATTCTATGGTTTCCGAAGACGGCATTTAGGATATATAATATGAGTGTAGATAAAGCAGTGTCTGCAACTGTACGTAATTAGGCCTTATTACGTAACAGTTACATAAACAACTATTAAGTAATCTTATTAATTTACATGTAACAATTTGATAAACAATAAAAGTAGGTAAAGAAAATAAATTTAATTAAATTTAAAAAGAATTTTAACGAACAATCCGCTCCCTGCTGTTCCGGGTACAAAGGTGCCCATAAGGCTTGCTGCATTTCCACGCTGGATTACTATGGACATCCTTTGCACCAAGAACGACTCGGAGAGCCTTTTGCCAGAGTCGACGACCCAACTCATGTACGAATCGCTGTACGTTTGTAAATGTTGGCTACACTGATAAAGTTAAAGGTGAATTCGCAGCTAAATATTTTGAAATTTAACCAGACCATAAAAAAACCTGTAAAACAAATTAAGTAAACTGCAAATTTAGACCTTACGATACACGATATACGATGGATTTTCGGATGGTACATTACGGTGGAACATACATGCACAAGATCAGCTTCTACCTTTGACTTTACTAAAGATTTTTGTTAAGTTAGGAAAATGGTTACTCAATCAATAAAAAACAATCTTGTTCTAATTTTACAATTGGGTTCTTTCCTGGGTAAAAAAAATATAATTATATTTAGTCCGTCAGTTAGATTATCAAAAAATATTGGACACGTATTTTTTATTTTGTCAATCAAACAAAAATTTTTTTAGGAAAGTAGCCAATTCTTCTTAGTGTTGAATGACATACAAGTACATACAGTGATTAAGCAAGTACGGTTTAATTATTTTATTATGAAGTAAAAATGTATTTTTTTTATCATTTCAATACCTAGTCAGATGCCAATTTTAGTACATTACTTACCTAGGGCTGTAAAAAAAAGAAAGCCCGAAATCGCAGGTATTTGGGACCCGAGCCGCAGGCGAGGGTTGTAAATATGCGATAGAGGGCTTTCTTTTTTACTGCCCGTGGTGAGTACACAATTTTACGTCCCCACCTGGCCATAATGCGAGTTTTACCGTAAGCGTAGCGAGCGGTAAAACTCACATTATGGCCAGGTGTGACGTAAATTTATTTATGCACAATAGTGTTAACAGGGTAAATCGCCAGTAACTGGCCACCGTTCAATAACTGGGCACCTCATTCTAATAATGTTTTAATTATTAGAATGAGGTTATGTATGCATAAGGTTTTAATTACTGGCTACCCTTCAATACCTGGCCAAGTTATACTAAAATGAATTCTGTTTATAGCTAAATAGAGTTCATTTTTAGTATGAGGGGGCCAGTTATTGAAAGGTGACCAGTTACTGGCGATTTACCATACTATAATTTAATAATTTTCTCTCTCCAGCGGGCTTGTCTCACACGAGAGTTTTGTTAAAATAAGTACATACAAAAAAATGTGCAATATTATTTTACGTCAACTAGTCAATGGTAGAAGCTGCACATGAAAATGGTAATTTCTGAGAGAAACGGATAAAATGGCGGATGTTAACATGCCGATGGGATGACACAAAGTTACGACTCAGAATGATATTTGAAAATGTATCGAATGTCACAAATACACATGTTACGGATGTAGAAATAATGTGATATGATTAGAGCTTGCGATTATATTAGGATATATTTGAATTGCAAAAATAATGGTCAATACATAATTTCAATTGTATAATTGAAAGAAAAATGGAAAAATTCACCGCGTCGAGCAAGATTCGAACTTGCGACCTTTCGGAACACCGGTCCGACCGCTCTGACCGACTGAGCCATCGACGCTTACTTAACCTCGGTGAATCTTTCCATCGGTTCCTCCATTGCTTACGTCATGGGGACACGTTTCAATTATACAATTAAAATTATCGCTTGCAGAAGTTTCCGCTTAATACAAAATTAAGTCAATATATAATTTTATAAAACCACACTATTTTTACATATCGACAACAATTATTTATAAATAAACGATTAATTTAATATAGTTCTGACAAATAAAATGATTAAATTGACACCGGTTAATTTTCAATCAATCAATCAATATCTTTATTGGTTACTTTTATGGACACCTTTTAAAAATATTACTTATATAACTTAAAAGTATTACTTTTAGGTCATATAATATTGTCATTTAGAGGTGTCAAAATTAACATTTTAAACGCCAGCACCATGTCAAAATAGTACACATGTTAAATATTGAAAATAAGACTTAAATATTTTTGTGTAACACAGAAAACGTAAATTGGAGTGATGTTAGAATGTATGTAAGAAAGTGACGTCACAGGTAATGTAGTGAATCGAAGTGACACTGTAATGTATTCTGACACATGGAATATATTGCCAACTTGCAAAGATTTGCGAATCAGAATTGACTCTTTGAATACAACTGCTTTAATTTAAATTCGTAATGGAATTTAGCTTTCGACATAAATAAACGGAACACAAAATTATGATAAAAAAACTGTCAAAACTTTTGTTGGACATATGAATAAAATCTTTGTAAGTTTGCCTAACCTATCGTTGAGCATATCGCCAGTAACTGACCACCTTTCAATAACTGGCCCCCTTTTACTAAAAAATGAACTCTTTTCACCTACAACAGAGATCATTATTAATATGAGGTGGCCAGTTACTGGTGATTTCCTCTAATTTAAAAACTTTCTCAACACAATATATTTACAGTTATTTAGCTAAGATAGAAAATGGCATCATTGGTCTGTTACGGATGAAAATATTTTAGAAACTCCTAAAGCCTACGTGAAAATGGAATAGGGTAAATCCTCAGTAACTGGCCACCTTTCAATAACTGGCCCCCTCATACTAAACATGAACGTTATTTACCAACAAACAGAATTCATTTTAGTATAACGACAAGTAATTAAAATCTTATACTAAAATGAATTCTATTTATAGGTGGACAGAGTTTATTATTAGTATGAGTTGGCCAGTTATTGAACGGCGGTCAATTACTGGCGATTTACCCTAACTACTTACTAAATTGTCCTTCTTAAATGTTACCTTACGCGTTTTAACAATTCTATTACGCGTTATATATTAAATAGAAAACCACACGTAGGCCTTAGAATCTAAAACGTTCTATCCACCCAACATTTCCCATTTCAAAATCAACCTTATCCCACCATCACAAGGTCGCAACTCACCTGGAACTCGTCCCAGGGTATAGCGGCGCATTCATCGGTACGCAAATCGTCGGCGGCGAGACGGAGGCAAGATTTTCCGTTTGCGCTTTGATGGACCATGTGGATATCGTGGAGACGCCATGTGCATGTTGATATCTGTAGGCGAAGGTGGTGTATCACTAGTAGTCCACCTCGAACTCAGAACTTGCGGTTTCCTTCTTTTTTTTATACCACGACGGTGGCAAACAAGCATACGGCCCGCCTGATGGTAAGCAGCTACCGTAACCTATGGACGCCTGCAACTCCTAAGGAGACACATGCGCGTTGACGACCCTTTACAAAAAGGAGGATTCACTGTGTTGACGGCTAAAGGAACAAGAAGGTCCCTCATCGTCAACTCACTAGGTCCTCTTTGAGCTCTTTGGCAACCTTACTCACCAGCAGTAACACAACACTATGAGTAGGGTCTAGTGCTATTTGGCTGTGGTTTTCTGTAAGGTGGAGGTACTTCCTCAGTCGGGCTCTGCTCCAGATTTGAGCGAGATGACATTCACTGAACGTGCCCTACCAAACTTAGCGAGATGCCATTCGCAGTGCCCATACCTCTCTTTCGTTCCAAACAAACCTAATAATCTAGTTTCCTTGCAAACTAGATGACCAATATAACAAGACCCTTCTCAAGTTTTTTTTTCGTCTTCTAGCTCCACAACACCTTGATAAATCCTGCTCATATACGAACTCTAATATTATATGTATCTCTGCTACAACCCCAACAAATTTAATAAAGATCAGAAAAACGTTACTAAAGTTATCGCGGAACAAACCCTCAAAATCAAAAAGCCATCGAAATGCCGAGATGTCCCAGTAGCCGAAGTTGTTTGTAAGAACTTCACTACGCTTACGCTCCACTCGTTCGATAAACACAACTGGAACTAATCATCATTCTCCTAGTCTTTTGCCACGGCTCAATTGATCCTGGGGTCCGCTTGGCAACCTAATCCCATAATTGGCGGAACACTAGTTATTACGAAAGCGACTGCCAGAGACCTTCTAACCCAGACACAAAACTAGGCCTTATAAATATATTTGGATTAGATCCGGTTTCCTCACGAGGTTTGCCTGCACCGAAAAGCGACCGGTAAATATCAAATGGGTTTTGAATTTTAGTTTTATACAATGCTGGACTTTCATATCGCCGGGTCAAAGGCAAAACCAACTATATCTACAAATAAAATTAAATCCAAATAATCGTTTCTGCCTTTAGAGTCAAAGGCAAAACAAACTATCTGCTAATAAAATTAAATCCAGATAGTCCGCTACGACTTGGACGCATTTTACACAGAATCGTGGCAAAATTTAGACGACCAAGTCGAGTGGAGAAAAAAAAGGGAGGCCTTTGCCTAGCAGTGTGACACTAAAATAGGCTAATAAAAAATAATAGTCGGCTAAACCCGGCGAAATCAGGCAATTTTTCTATAGGACAATGAACATACCACGTCTCGCCGGCGACAGGAGCTGGTAACAGAATGGTCGCTGGGTGAAGAGGAACGTTCCAACACTTCGGCGGCCACCTCTACTCCGCTCGTGGACAAACGACCGTGTTCGAACTCTCTGTAACAATAACAAAAAAAAGGATAATCGCGCTTTATATAAAGTGGGAAAACTTTCAATATTTGTTTTCAAGAAGCACACACAAAGACGTGCATGAGGTCGGGTTGGCCGTGTCGGAAATATATATTTTTTTTTTCATTTACACGGTTTTATTATTATTCTGGTATGCCCCCGAAAAAAAACAAGAGTAAATAGTTTTTTTAGCTGCATTCCTATTTTTAATACATAAAAAAAATACCATGTAGGATAAATCGCCAGTAACTGGCCACCTTTAATAACTGGCTCCCACATACTAAAATGAACTCCCCCCTACAGTGAACAAAGTTCATTATTAGTATGAGGTGGCCAGTTATTGAACGGTGGCCAGTCACTGACGATTTACCCTATATTGTGGAAATGAATAAAGTGTTTATAGTCTGGCCAGCCAACGAACGCAGTAGCAATGTATAGCGAACAAAAGTATGACAACACTAAGAATCAGTGAAAATAGCAGCAATAATCATCAAATTCTATGTTTTTAATTTTAGTTGGTGTTTCCGCCTATTTCATTAGGTGACATTTACGGTGTATAAAAAGGAGACGGATATATTTCGTCTAATCTGTCATCAATTGCAACAGATAATCTGATTGAGTCAATTGACATATGCATTAAAAAAGGAATTTAAATTAAATGTAGAACGTTGCAGGAGTTCTATCTCACTTCTACGAGAGAGTGAAATGCACTAGAAACAAATTCAATGTGAATTTAAATGTTCGTCATGAAATACGGTGTCTCATCACAAGGGGTTGCCACATGTACGTATTTTAAATTTGCCGCGCGTTTCTACTGACAGAAATGGTTTGCCAGACTATATGTATCTAAGTGGAGCATACCTGAACGCCTGGTCGGCGTCGAGGGGCGACTCGCAGGCGAGCCCGACCACGACGTAGCGCTCGCTGTCGGACGACGCCGTGGACGCCGCGTCGCTGCGCGCGTCGTCGCGCGTCCACGCGCTGTCTATCGACGTCACGAGCGACGTCAGGCCGCGACGCATCGACGACAAACCTGACAATAGGTATGATGACACATGTTGAATTTAGTAACTAGTAGTCCGCCTCGAACTCAGAACTCGCGATTTACTTGCAAACAAAATGACCAATATAACAAGACCCATGTGAAGATTTTTTCGCGCCTTCTAGCTCCATAACCCATTGACCGATCCTGCTCATATACGAACTCTCAAATTATATTGACCTCTGCTACAACCCCAACAAATTTCATAAAGATCAGAAAAACGTTACTAAAGTTATCGTGGAACAAACCCTCAAAATCAAAAAGCCATCGAAATGCTGAAACGTCCCAGTAGCCGAAGTTGTTTGTAAGAACTCACTTCGCTCGTTCGATTAAGTTAAATGGATGCAAAATGATAAATATATCCTAATAAAGTGAAATTTAAAAAAATATATTGAAACGGTTCAAAGATATGTGACTTCAAAATTTCAAAATTTTACGATTTTATAAAGTACGTTATTTAAAAAAAACCATAGATACCACTCGATTTTTAACAGTTTACTGTAAAATAAATTGTATGGCAACCATGCACATAAACGCAATATTTCACTGTCAAAATAACAATTACATAATTTTTCCATATTTTAAACAGGGCGACTATGCAACCGTGACGTCACTGTTGCATAGCATTTTGTTAGGAGCGTTTTGAGAAACAAAAGCGAGTGCCAGATTTTGAATCTCATTTCTGATTTTGGTGTTGCTTTAACGCAATTGGCCCTATACAGACATTTGATCCTTACAACAAAACGAATCGATTGATACCATGAAAAAAAATCATCATGCCCATAGTAGATTGTTGACAAGGGTCTAAAGTAGGCTATATTACCACGCGGTGGTTATTTTCCCGAAGGAAGTGAGGGAAAATTGTTCAAGTGGTAATATGGCTTTTAGACCAGAGTAATGCATACTATTTTTCACTTCGATTGCGAGAAAATAAGATAAAAATACTTATTATTTACGCACAATAACTAAACTAAGGTGAAATTATGGTTTAACTTGACGGTCTTTTAATTTTTTTAACTTCTGTGACATAGATGCAAAATTTAAGGTCAGACCCATCGAAGATAAGCTCTCTGAAACCCGCCTTAGGTGGTATAGACATTTGATCCTTACAACAAAACGAATCGATTGATACCATGAAAAAAATTCATCATGCCCATAGTAGATTGTTGACAAGGGTCTAAAGTAGGCTATATTACCACGCGGTGGTTATTTTCCCGAAGGAAGTGAGGGAAAATTGTTCAAGTGGTAATATGGCTTTTAGACCAGAGTAATGCATACTATTTTTCACTTCGATTGCGAGAAAATAAGATAAAAATACTTATTATTTACGCACAATAACTAAACTAAGGTGAAATTATGGTTTAACTTGACGGTCTTTTAATTTTTTTAACTTCTGTGACATAGATGCAAAATTTAAGGTCAGACCCATCGAAGATAAGCTCTCTGAAACCCGCCTTAGGTGGTATGGACACGTGATGAGGAGACCCGAGGAGCACATGACCAGACAGATCCTCAAAGCGCGGAACACCCCTTCAAACTTGGACGTCAGTAATAAATAATGACCTGAAGAAAGCCCAAGTCAATTATTCGATGACTCAGATCCGACGAGAATGGCGAAGATTCACGAGGAGAGCTGACCCCAAATGACATGTGATATGGCTAGGCAAAGAGAGAGTTGAAAAATATTCTAATGTACTGAACATAAAACACAACACATGTAATGTATCACCAATGTACCTAGTTATACCTACAAGAATTGGTTTTTAAGCAATGACTTGTAAAATACCTGTTTTATCAATAAATGATCATATCATATTATATCAAGGAGTTTCTCACTTGGAGCAAAGACAGAGAGAATAATGTTGTATTTTTCTTATGCTGCGTTACCATCATCACTAAAAGAGACGAGTAGTCGAGTATAGCTTATTACTTTTACTGTTACTGCGGATTTTGGTTTGCCAGACTATAAATAGTACTAAGGTAAACGTAGTCATCATTCTCCTAGCCTTTGTCCCGGCTTTTTGCCATGGCTCTATCGAGCCTGGGGTCCAATCGGCAACCTGATCCCAGGAAAAGGCGTAGGCACTAAGATAAATTAAGTGAAATTCAAATAAAGTATTTTTGACGGATGCACACGAGGTCGTGTAAAAGGTCAGGATGGCCATGTCAGAAATCAATAATTAGCTTTTTTGTCACTGGTTATAATCTTAAACAGTAAAACAAAGTCACAGTAAGATGACGTTTTACTGTGGAGAACGAGAGAGATAGAGAGAGAGCGAATGAGATCAGTTAAATATCTTAGTACATTTTCAGAGTTTTTACGATGCTCTTTTGGGTTTTTAAATTTTTAGATATTTTTACAAAAACACAATACGATTCCGAAGTCGAGTCTAGCTTGATCAATGCTTGCGACAGATCCTTCCAATGCTCAAAATAAATGAATGAATGAATGCTTTATTGCACACCTCAGAAAATTACAGCACAGTAGAAAAAAATACATGATGAACATAAAAAGAGGCAAACAACAGGTGGTCTTACCGCTAATAAGCGATCTCGACGATTCTATTAGTCCTTACCTCCAAAACTGAGTCCTGGACTTGGAGGCGGCATCTCTTCAGCGGGGAGCGGCTGAGCGTGGCAAATCTCCACCGGCTGCGAGCTGATGACTCCGCTATCGACGGCTAGTGTAGATGGAGCCATTGTTGCTTCAGATCCTTTAACAACAAAAAAAATCGCTATTTTACTACTAACATGATGGACCGTAAGCCAGGAACTAATTTGACCAATCTCGTCCCAAGCGATAACTTTATTTGTAACTAATAATTTTAAACAAAAAAGAACCGACTTCAGTTAGCCTCCACCTTTCCAGAAGCAAATGCTCAAACTGCTATAAAAATATTTTTCACCGCAGCAGCTTGAACCAGCCTACTTCCCTGCGAAAAAACAGTGACGAAAGTCGCACTTTCGTCACTCCAGGGAGTGAGACAAAGTAGTATTTTAATTTAGTGAAGGCCATGAACGCCACTTCATACTTCGGGGTCTATTATAAATTCGAAATACATATTTTTAACCTTTAATATGTTCTCACTACTGAGGTGAAAAGTTGTATGTGTCACACGAGAGCAAAGTTATTTTACATCTCGTGTTTTTGAGTCCCTCGCTACGCTCAAGATTCTAACTTAGAATCACTCGCTTCGCTCGTGATTCAATTATAGTATCTTTACTACTAGGGACTCAAAATCAACTCGCAAAAAAAAACAACTTTCCTCTCTTGTTGCACATAATAAATAAATAAATAAAATAAAATAAAATAAATTTAAACAAAAAAGAACCGACTTCACTCAGCATCCACCTTTCCAAAAGGAAATGCTCGAGCTGCTGTAAAAAATACTCAAATCACTATAGGTGTGCCTATAATAGTTGAAGAGTTCCCTCGATTTCTCCAGGATCCCATCATCAGATCCTAACCTGGTTACAATGGGACCAACTGTGAAGTATACTCTTTCAAACAAAAAAAGAATTTTCCAAATCGGTCCAGCCGTCTTCGAATAATCGGTGAACATACATAAAAAAAAAAAAAAAAAAACAAGCAAAAACAAAGATCCCGACGAATTGATAACCTCCTCCTTCGAAATCTTGAAGTCGGTTGATAAAATAAAAATAAAAAAGCCTTTATTTCTTGCTTAATATCAAAAGTACAATTTAAATAATATCTAATGTAGTTTTTTTTTGTATAGTAAATTTAATAAGTACTATTCTTCTTACTTCTAAATGTTTCACTAACTAGTTTTAATTTTATTTTATTCTTTTCTTGCAAGAACCCCTGTTTGGGTATAGGCCTCCTCCAAACGGTTCCACCTGTCTCTATCTTGGGCTATTTGTTGCCATGAAGGGCCAGCGGTCCTGACGACGTCGTCTGCCCATCTCGTATGAGGTCTTGCTTTGCGACGTTTTCCCATTGGACCCCTCCATGATGTTATTCTTCTGGTCCACCTCTCGTCCTGAAGTCGTGCTACGTGCCCCGCCCACTTCCATTTTAGCTTTCGAGCAAAAGTAAGAGCGTCAGTTGCTTTTGTTACATGGCGTATTTTTGTATGCCGTATTTTTTGCAACTTTTTTATATTTAGCATACTGCGCTCTATCCCTCTTTGACAGGACGTAATTTTTTTCTTCACATTTGCAGTAAATTTCCATGTTTGACACGCGTACGTTAAACAAGGCAATAGGCATGACGTCATGGCTCTAGTTTTAATATTTGTTGGCAAAGTACTCTTAAATATCTCTTTCAGACTCCAGTATTTATTCCAAGTTTGTTGAATCCTTCGCCCTGTTTCTAATTCGTTGTAGTCTCTTGAAAAACCTATTTGTTTGCCGAGGTAAGTGTAATGGTCTACGTATGCAAGTAGTTCGTTATCGACCAGAATATTTGTTTTGTTACTATTCGTCATCACCATTGTTTTTGTGAGATTCATTTCAAGTCCAATTTGTTTACTTGCCGAGTTCAGTGATTCGATCATGTGTTGAAGTTGCACGCTGGATTCAGATAGGAGGACTAAGTCGTCTGCGAAACGTAAGTGGCTTAAGTATTTGCCGTCAATGTATAGTCCATAGTTCTTCCAATTTAATTTACTTATTACTGACTCTAGTACAGCAATAAAAAGTTTAGGAGACAGTGGGTCGCCCTGTCTTACTCCTCTTTGAATTTTAAAAGCAGGTCCCTTTCTTTCTAGTTTTAATCTTCCTGTACTATTGTTATAAATACTTTTAATAACTTTTATATATAAGTCATCGACCCCTTGTTCTTCTAGAGCTTGCCAAATGCTTGAATATGACACGGTATCAAATGCCTTTTTATAGTCAATATATGCGACGTAGAGGGCTCTCTGTCTCTCGTTGTATTTTTCTAAAATTTGTTCCAGCGTGGGGATATGATCTACTGTCGAGAATCCCTTACGAAATCCGGCTTGTTCGATAGGTTGTTTAGCTTCTAGGATAGTACCAATCCGTTCATTTAAGATAGAGGGGAATAGTTTATATAAGCAAGGGAGTAAGCTTATTGGTCTATAATTAGCTATATCGTTCGGGTTTCCTTTTTTATATATTAAGATGATATCTGACTCTGACCATTGCGTCGGTGTGTGAGAAGTTTCTAGAATGCTATTAAATAGGTACGTCAATGGTAGAGTCAGTAGAGTTTGGGCTGTCTTTAGGGCTTCGTTCGTTATCCTGTCTGAGCCCGGACTTTTGTCGGTTTTTAGCCGTTTTATGACTAACATAATTTCTGTTTCGGTGATTGGCAGAACGTTTTTCCTCGTTTCTTCGCATACTCGTAAGTACTCGGAGCTTGCGCGGTCGAGATTCGAGATCAGTGGTAATGTTATCGTTCGCCTGGGCGCTGTAGAGAACTTTGTAGAAATCTGTTGCTGTATTATAAACATCGGTATCAACGTTCAAATTTCGTGGCACTTGGTAAGGGTCGCAAAAAAAGAAATACATAGGTATCATTGTTTTATTTATTAGTAATAAATAACATTTAATTTATTTTTATTCTTAATCGTACTTTGGTAAACTGTACATATATTTAAAGAGGTTTATATTCTTAATACGTCATAGAACCTCAATACTCATTTCATTATCCATTTGTAAAAAAAATTCTAAATGCCAAATAGGCAACAAATTAATTGTCATGCAAAATAATATGTGGTAAAATCTTCAACGATAATAGTTCTTAAAAACACTTACAACTACAATTTAGCATTGATAAATCTTTACCCAACTCCCTATCAGACTTGAGAAAATGGATTTGACGCAGTATACTGATTTTATATTCACTAACGAAGGTGCTTGCTGTACTATTTGCGAAATGAATATAAAAAAGAAAAGGTACAATATAAAGAAACATTTGAAATCAAAATCTCATCAAGATAAATTATCTGATTCACGCTGCCATTTACAGGATATAATACGAGATAATGCTGATTTCGAAATTAAAGACGATATCGTATATTGCAAATTGTGTAATTCGAAATTATTTCCCTCTAAATCTAGTATCGACCGCCATTTAAAAACAGATTTACACAACAAAATTCATAAAAATAATGCACAAGAAAAATTTAATAAAGATTTAACAGAGTTTATGATTTGTTCGAATATACCGTGGTCAAAATTAGACAATCCTAAATTTAGAAATTTTGTAGAAAACCTTTTAAATCATAAATATGGAAACGATATTACTGTGCCGAGTGAAACAAAAATACGAGTAAAATGCTTACCTGAATTGTATGAAAAGAAAAAAAATGAATTGAAAGAGAAATTACAAAATAAAATGATTTACCTCAGTGTTGATGAAACATCAGATTCCGTGGGAAAAAAAGTGGCAAATATTTTGATCGGAGCTCTAGATGGAACTAGTACCCAGCCACATTTATTTGCTTCTAAGGTATTGGAGGCGACTAACCATTCGACAATAACCAAACTCGTTGAGGAAACCCTTGAAGATCTTTGGGGCGATGAATACAAAAAAAACATGGATAAATTATTATTTTTTATAACGGATGCCGGTTCCTACATGGTAAAAGCAGCTAAAAACCTTGTTCAGAAATATAAAAATATGACTCATGTAACATGCATAGCACATGGATGTAATCGAGTCGCAGAGATAATTAGAAGTCTTTACCCGACCATAAACAGTTTGATTGACTGTATCAAAAAAATATTTCGTAACGCTCCTTCAAGGACAAATTTATTTCATCAAATGTGTGTAAATATTCCTCTACCACCCCGACCCGTGATAACAAGATGGGGAACATGGTTAAATGCTGCCTCATATTATCACATGCATTATGATAAAATCAAATCTGTCATCGATGCCTTAAATCCGCGTGAAGCGAGTGCAATTTCTAAAGCAAAAAAAATTTTCCGTAACCGGAATTTAAAAACTAAGTTACTATTTTTCAATGCTTGACATACCTTCCTATTACCTCAGTCAGCGTGGAAAGATCTTTTAGTCATTTAAAATGGATATATTCTTACAGACGTCAAAGATTGACAGCAAAATCTATGGAACAAATTTTAGTGATCTATTCTAACTCGTAAAATATTGTATGCCACACCTGGACATAAAGTGGCTTTTTCCGCACGCTACGCGTACGGATAGAGCCGCTTTCTGGCCAAATGTGCACATATTTTTCCAACACGGGAGGTAATAAAGAAAGCCCTCGATCGCATAATTACGTCCCTCGCTTGCAGCTTGGGCCGCAACAATTGCGATTGCGCGGTCTTTCTTTGTTTTACCACCCTAATTAGGAAATGTACTATTTAGGGGCTTTTTTATTTACATATACAAAATAAAGGTTAAAAATACTAAGTGATTTGTTTGTATTTATTTTTCTGCCAACCGTACATTGCCACGAAATTTGAACGTTGATACCGATGTTTATGTATTAACAATATCGTCGCGTTTGTTTTGCGTTTCTCCGGTACTGTTTTGCAACCCATCGATCCATGTTTTATTTGTTCGTAAACTTTTAAAAGCTTTTTTTGAGCTGCCTGTTTTTTCTAAATGTTTTTCAATGATATCGGCTGTATAGTTAGCGTAGTCATTCTTAATATATTTACCTACTGGTTATTTTGTATAGAGCTGATAGTTCGTTTTTCGCTGATCGTGATTTATTCTTTGTATGTTGTAGTTGCTGCCTTCTGTTCATGAGTACCAATGTACGATCGGATAAGATTTTATGTGTCTTAGTATTATCTGGTGCTCGCGCGCACTGTAAGCTAGATGTGATAGCGTTTGTTACTTTGTCGTAATAAATTTGTACTGAAGACCTTTTTAATCCATTTAGTAGATCCGGCAGATACGATGTAATTTGCTCTATGTATTTTGTTTTTTCTTGTTCGTTTTTTAGTGTCGAATTTTGGTTGTTATTATATCCATTTCGACTTTTCTTTCCTTTTTTTAAAGTGATGGTTGCCCTGACTGGTCTAGTGACCGAAGAAAAGTTAAGGCACAGGACTTCGATGTTCTCGAACCAGCCTGGTTTATTTGAAAGTACAATAGTATTTTGTGCAACAGTTACATAATAAGGGTTCTTAAGATTCGAGGGTCGAAGTTACAAAATGAGGCGATGCTTGCCCTTGCAGCTCTTTTCTTATCTTTAAAATATTGTTCGGATAGTCTTCTTTGATATAGAAACCTGAATTATCCAATTTTTTCTTTCCTTTTAGTATTTCAATTTTTTTTTCTAAGTGTCGTGAGCGTCACTATGATAGGGCGAGGTCTATCAGATTTTTTTCCTACCCTTTTAAGGCATTCTATGTCTATATATTCAAGATCAATTGAAAAGTGCTCGCTGATAAAGTTTAAAAATATATTTTCTAGTTCGAAGTAGGATTTTTCGATATCTGCAATACCGAAAAAGACAAGATTTCTCTGTCTGGCGTGTTTCTCTAGGAAATGTAATCTCTTTTCATTATTCTCTACACGGATTTTTAAATCATCGTATTTTTCTTCTAACAGATTAAATTTATCATCAAGGGTCTGTTTAATTTTCTCTGTCACATCTTCACCACTTTTTTCTATAGTTTGCTTTTGGGTTTCTAAGTCTTTTTGAATTTTATTGAGAGATAACATAATTTGCTCTAGCTTGGACTCCATTTTGGACTTTAGCACCCTCTTGCGGCGAGTAGCAAGAATTAGGATGAGTATCGATTTCTAAGGGAGGCCAGCTGCTTGCCATTAGATGGCGCTGATCTCAATTTTGAAAAAGAATTGAGGGTAAGTTGTTTTTATTGAATACGACTCGTATTTTGTCGATTTCTTCCGAATAATTCAATATATTTGCACTTTTATTAAGGAAAGTTGAATCCAGCTATGTAATAGTAGTTTATGTAACTGTTACGTAATAAGGGTCCTTAAAACATGAGTGTGGTTTTATGAAATGAGCCGCAGGCGAATTTCATAATAAGATCACACGAGTGTTTTAAGGCCTAATTACGTACAGTTGCATACACTGCTTTATCTACACTCATATTATATATATTAAATTAATTGTTCGGAAACCATAGAATGACCGCCATTGTACCGTCATGGCCTACTCGATTGTGCCGGCGCTCGCGCGGGACCAATCGAGTTGGCCATGGCGGTAACATTATGTTATCAAATTCGATGTTCCAAATTTGAAACTCATTGCTTAACAATATTTGAGCATGCATAGTTAAAATTACGTTACTGCCGCAGATAAGAAACTTATCATAGTTAAATCGTTTGTTGTAATGCTTGTCATTGTCTACGGTTTTTGAACGCATTTTAGAGTACTTACAGTATGAGTGTAGATAAAACTTATTTTCCGTTGTAAATGATTGGTATAATATGCACTTTCTTCCTGATCCTTTGTCCGTTCAATTTTATATTTTATAAAGTTAAGTCACTTATTCAACGTATATAACAGTAACTTCACTACTTTTGCCTATTTCACGATTATAAATCACATTTGAACATGTTTACTATTTATAAGCATTTTATAAACACAGAGACGATCTTGTCAGGTGCTCACTAGCGCCACCAACCTCCACAAGTAACTAAGTTGCACAAATAACTATTAAATCACTATAGGTGTACCTATAATAGTTGAAGCGTTCCCTCGATTTCTCCATCATCAGATACTTACCTGGTTACAATGGGACCGACTGTGAAGTACACTCTGTCAAACAAAAAAAAATCTCCAAATCGGTCCAGCCCTCTTCGAATAATCGGTTAAAATACATTAAACAAATGCAAACACAAAGATCCCAACGAATTGAGAACCTCCTCCTTCGAAATCTTGAAGTCGGTTGAAAATGCGTCAAACATTTGGTCCCTATTACTAGTAGAAATTGATGGAATTTGGCTTAAAATCCTATGATCCACGCCAGATTATTAAAAAAAACTAACAATTTGACACTATTAGACAGACAGGTACCTATGCTGGTGTTATCTGTGAAAACCTTCGACCGGCCAACAATAGACACTCACCCATCTTCATGTCTTGAAGGCTGGATGAGTCCAAAGGCACGCTGTCCAGGTCTCTGGAGGACTCCTGGCCTGGGCAGTTGGAGGGGAGGACCAGTGTCAGTTCCACTGCTGGTACCACCACTCCCATCACTATTGATCTGGAAGGGATAGAAATAATAGCTATGTAAAGATTGTATTTTTATACACTTTTTTAGCTTTTTTTTAGGTACTAGATAATAATAACTTTAAACATCTAAAACAGATAACATTACAATACACAATAAAAATTAAATGCTAAAAATAAAAAAATAACTTCAAGATAATCTATAAATAGAAATTTTGCCCCAAATCGCTGTCTATTGGCAGCGTGCCCAGAAGGCTTGGCAGCATTGCCCCTTTGGATCGCAATGCTGATCCGCTGTGCAAGATATGACCCAGCCCTCCGGTCACACGTTAACTCGACTAACCTGCGGCTACATTCTTTTCATCTCTCCTGTTCGGAAAGTTTTATTTTCCTGGGTAGATAGTAGGGTGGAAAATTGCTTTTCCATCCCTAGGGTGGAAAGTAATTAGCTGTGTTAATTGTGGATTGAGCCGGTGCCCACCCGGATGCCCTGCTCCCCGACCACCCGGCAAAACATTGAATTTGTCTTTTTCAAATTATTCAAATTTTACTTAACATTTTTATAGATTATTCTTTATATACCAGTTTTATAAAATGTGCGTGTGGTATTGTACTTTCCTCACAGTCAAAATGAAAAGCAGTGTGTTTAACTCGGGTGAAATGGGTCACTTTCAACCCTTGGTTAACAATCTACTATTACACACTTTTATCAGGGGGCTTGCACTATGTCTCTCTCCATTGTACACGTTTTTCCCGATGCGCTTACCGCACTAGTTTATTTCTAAATTATTTTTATGGGAGTTAACGTCTTATTGACAACCGGCAATGATGTGTACTTTTGATTGAAAACGTCACATATTATCATTGCTGCGAGTGTTTATGGCAGTCTCAACTCAAACCTGCATGGATATATAAAGCACTTTACAAACTTTTTTTTAAAGAGCGCAAGACAGCTAACGTTTTAATCTCTGTAGCTAAATGTCAAATTGAGGAAGGAGAATCTTCTGTACTTGTACTATTACTTATTCTGTGGTCTAGTTGGAGAATCAAACTTATCTAAAGCACATAAGGTCCAAATTACCATGCTCTGGTATCTAGTTGTCTAGAGTTAGTTAGTAGAGTCGTCGTGTGCCAGCCAGGCCTTCATTTCAGAGACTCGTTCCAGCTGTCGCAGTAAGAACAACATCTAGTAGTGGTTCAGTTGAAGAATCAACCTTCTCGTATTGACAATAAGGTCCATATTACCCTTCACCTTCCTTATTACTTTCGTCCGAGATCACTGCATCGCCGGTCGGATAACATTTAGTGGTGGTTTAATTGAAGAATCAACCTTGTCTAAACCACGATAAAGTTCACATTACCGTGCAATAGCGTCCGAGTATCTCTTTACCGCACGTACAACTTTTAGTGGTGGTTTCAATTAAAAAGAATTTTATTTCAATAATATTAAGGTACAAATTACCCTGCACTGGCATCCGGTTGCCTTGCCGCATCATGTTCCAGACAGGCAGTCATCTTAGAGACTCGTTCCAGCTGGAACAGTATCTGGTAGTGGTTCAGTAGAACAATCAACCTTAACTTAATGACATTAAGGTCCATATTACCCTGAACTTGTATCCCAGTGTCTCACAGCTCGGACTACTTTTGCTGCTGATTTAATTGATAATCAAACTTATCTAAAGGGCATACAGTTTACTTTACCCTGCACTGGCATCCGGTTGCCTTGCAGCATCATGTGCCAGCCAGGCAGTCATCTCGGAGACTCGCTCCAGCTGTCGCAGCAGGAACAGCATCTGGTAGTGGTTCAGCTGGAGACCAGCAAGGCCGCTGGTGCGAGCCACGGCCCAGATGCGGGAGAAGTCCTCGTTGAAGCATAACTGGGGAAAAATATCAAAATTAGAGAGACCAAAACGGACCGATTTGAAAAAAAATTTTTTGTTTGAAAGAGTATACTTCACAGTTGGTCCCAGGTCAGGATCTGATGATGGGATCCTGGAGAAATCGAGGGAACTCTTCAACTATTATAGGCACACCTATAGTGATTAGAGTATTTTTTACAGCAGCTCGAGAATTTGCTGTTGGAAAGATGGATGCTAAGTGAAGTCGGTTATTTTTTGTTTAAAATTATTTTAATACCATGACGGTGGCAAACATGCAGACGGCCCGCCTGATGGGAAGCAGCTAACCTCGCCTATGGATGCCTGCAACTCTAGAGGTGTCACATGCGCTTTGCCAACCCTCTATATGGTTATGTGGGTAATCTTCAGATATGAGACGGCGCGGCTGAGTACCCGCCGAAATCAGTCGAATACACTTGTCATTGTATACGGTCAGTGTTTCATTTATCTTCGTTTTCGACTCCCCAAATCGAGATTTAACAGTGCCGACGACGGAAAAACTTACCGGTTACGTGTGTAATAATGGCTAAAATCACCGTTGGAACATTAACAACGTTTAATCATGAAGTGCATGAGTGGGCAGTGTACAAGGACAGATTGGAACAATGGTTCCTCGCAAACGAACTCGATGAGGGTGAAGATAAATCCGGCGCGAAACGCCGCCGCGGTATTTTGCTAAGTTGTTTAACAGAAGCAACATATAAATTAGCGCGGGATCTTGCTTTACCGAATGTAGTTGCAAAGTTAAGCTACGCGGATGTTGTAAAATTATTCGATGAACATTTTGCAAGTACTAGTAAAAAGTGTGGGTTTGCGGAACGGTACAAGTTTCACAGTGCAGTTCAAAACGCGAACGAGTCTATGGCAGAGTGGGCGGCTCGCGTGCGTGGCCTGGCCGCGCATTGCGAGTTCAGCGCGGATTCCTTCGGTGATCTTCTGCGTGATCGATTCGTGCTCGGTATGGCCCATGGTCCCGAGCGAGATAAGCTGTTTACAACTAAAATGGCGGACGTCACTTTACAAAAAGCATTACAAATCGCAGAAGGCATGCATAGCGCACGAATAGGGTCACAGCAAGGTCGAAATGCTGCAGTAGGCGCGGCAACGGACGCCACGCAGGTTCCCTTGCAAGTTCTGACGGAGCACCGCGCGCGCAGCGAGGCCGAGCGGCCCCCGCCGGACCAGGTGCCAGCACCGGCGGTTCCCGCGACGCCGCCTGTGGAGTTTGCGGCTACACCGGGCATAAGCAGGACTCGTGCCGTTTTAAGTATCACGTTTGTAAACGTTGCGGCGGTAAAGGACATTTGAAACGAATGTGCCCAAAAGAGGTATCTCGACAGTACTACGTCGAGTGCGGCGCTGATGATGATCACGATGTGGACGGTAAGCTTATTGTTTGCAATATTCGCTCAATTCGAGGTGAACCTATGAAGGAATCTGTCTTAGTCAATAAAAGAAATGTTACTTTTGAAATAGATACGGGTTCCCCAGTAACAATGATACCTAAAAGTGCTTACAAGTCTTTATTCAGTAATTTCCCACTGCAACCGGCACATAGGAACTTAAAAAGTTATAACGGCGGTCCCATCGATACGCTCGGCACGTTAAGATTACCTTTTAAGTACGGATCTATGACAAATGACATAACGGTTCATGTGGCACGAGCCGAAGGGCCTTTACTGTTAGACAGGGATTGTATTTCCAAATTTCACCTTGAACTTAGTAGCAAGGTAAATTTTTGCAAAACCGAATTATGCGAATTGACTTCAAAGTATCCGCACCTGTTTTCAAATAAATTAGGGTGTTGCACAAATACAAAGGTTGAATTGAAAATAAAACCCGACTCAAAACCCATTTTTTGCAGGGCACGCCCGTTACCTTTCGCGTTAAAAGAGCAAGTAGAACGGGAACTAAATAGATTGACAGGGTTAGGCATATTAGTTCCAATCAACTACTCGGATTATGCCAGTCCAATTGTGCCAGTGTTAAAATCTGATAAGACATTAAGATTGTGCGCGGACTATTCAGTTTCGTTAAATAAACATTTACTTATAGAAAAGTACCCTCTGCCCCGAGTAGACGAACTATATGCTAAACTGAATGGGGGCGAACAGTTTTCAAAACTTGACTTGTCAAGCGCTTACAATCAGCTAGTCCTATCTGACGATTCACAATTGTTTACGACTATAAATACCCACAAGGGTCTATACGAGTATATGTATACGCGTCTAGTTTTTGGCTTGGCATCGGCACCAGCCATTTTCCAAAGAACCATGGAGACCATATTAGCGGGTTTAGACGGGGTTCTTGTTTATTTGGACGATATCCTGGTAACGGGGAAAAATAAAAGTGAACATGTAGGTAAACTGCATGAGGTGTTCCGTAGATTAGAAGGGGCCGGACTGGTTCTACAAAAAGAAAAGTGTTCATTTTTCCAAAACTCTGTGTCGTATTTAGGGTTCATTATTGATAAACACGGTATTCATAAATCGCCGGAAAAAGTCAAGGCCATTCTGGAAGCTAAAGTACTCAGTAACGTCTCGGAGTTAAAGTCATTTTTGGGTCTTGTAAACTATTACAGAAGTTTCGTAGAAAATGCTTCTAGTATTCTTAGTCCGCTTCACGAACTATTACAAAAAAATGTACCATGGATTTGGAAACCGGAACAGCTAATGCAGTTTCAAAGATAAAAAAAGAATTATCGTCGGATAAGAATTTAGCACATTTTAATCCGGATGCTAATTTAATCTTAACGGTCGATGCATCGCCGTACGGTCTTGGCGCCATTTTATCGTTAATAGTTGAAGGGGTAGAAAAACCAATTTCCTATGCTTCGCGATCGTTGTCCGCTGCCGAAAAAAGGTACAGTCAGATAGAAAAAGAGGCCAGCGCCATTCTGTTCGGGATCCGCAAGTATCATCAATACTTATATGGGCGAGATATTCCATTTACCTTAAAAACAGACCACAAGCCACTTTTATCTATATTCAATCCGGACAGAGGGATACCCGAAGTTTCGGCAAATAGATTACAACGTTACGCAATACAGTTATCAGCTTATAACTATAAGATTGAATATGTGTCAAGTTCACGTAACTCGGCCGATTTCTTGAGCCGGGCGCCGCGCGAAGAACCGGTTTCGCAGATAGACATAACGACGAGCGGCGATTGTGTAAACTTTGTTTATGAAGGCGATAGGTTTTTTTTTTTTTTTTTTTATACTACGACGGTGGCAAACAAGCATACGGCCCGCCTGATGGTAAGCAGCTACCGTAACCTATGGACGCCTGCAACTCCAGGTTCTTATCCTTAAACGAGATAAAAGTAGGCACTCAAGTAGACAACGCTCTTTCACAGGTGGTAAAATTCATTTTAAATGGGTATCCTAATAAAATTACGGATATATCGTTAAGGGCCGGGTATAGGTGGGAGAATTTTCAGATTCTGTCAAAATACCCTGATTCACACACAACCAGACTTCACGCACACTACCACACTTTTGGGGGACAGGTCGTTGACCGCATATACTTTTTTACAGGTTGCCATTATTAGTTTCATACTAATCACACCTCCTTTGAGAAATTTAAACTGTAATGTTTTCCTTTGTAAGAAGACAGAGAAATAACATATTTTATATTGCTTTCCTTGTCTATCCTGTTTATGTCACATGATGAATTATGTTTGATTCACGGATCATAAGACAATCCGGATAGTACTTTTACTATATTTCCCTAACCACAGTTGAACCTTATTACCGAGCAAAACAGTCGTTCATAGGTCACTAGTAAAAAGTAATAAAAATGGTCCGATAGAGAGCATAATGTAGGGGGCGGTGTCTCACTCGCACAATGCTGCCAACTTATGAAACTTACCAATGTGGTTTTATTTATATACATTTATTTTAGTAACACACTAGATGTTACTTCCTACTTATAATAATTTATTGCAAGATTTGAATTAATACTTTGATCCCTTTTAGCTGCTTTGAATTTTTTTACGACGTAAATATTATTTATTCATTAAATTAAAGAATTGCATTTAATATTGCAGACAGTAGTAAGTTTTGTAATATTTAAAATACGGTCTGGTATCCCCATCCCATCAGTCCCATCACTGACATAATATGTCACTGGTATTATTTCAAATGACGCCGCTCAGCTCAACAACATTTCGTAACAACATTTTTAAGTAAAAATGGTCAAGATATGTTGCGTAAAAGGGTGCAGGGGTGAGACTTTACAATAAAGTAGACTTTCCTTTCACCGGTAATCCACAATCATTCAATTTTACGATTTAACAACAAGTTAAGATTGTCAAACAATAGGGTGACTATGATGTCGGCAAGCTACGGGTCGGTTTTGTTGTTTTTACAGAAATGTACATAAGTACATGGTCTGTTCCTAAGTATTACTTACACAGGACAGGAGTGGCCCGCGGGTCTTTTTAGGCCCTTTCGAAAGGGTCGTAAAATGGCACAAGGCCATACAAAAAATTGTAGTAATGGCAGTATAATAAATAAATAAATATTAAATAAATATTATGGGACAATCTTACACAAATCAACCTAGTCCCACGGTAAGCTCAATAAGGCTTGTTGTGGGTACTAGACGACGATATATGTAATAGATATATACATATAAATACTTAAATACATAGAAAACATCCATAACTCAGGAACAAATATCCGTGATAAACACACAAATAAATGCCCTGACCAGGATTCGACCCCGGGACCTGCTTCATAGGCAGGGTCACTACCGACTAGGCTAGGAGACCGTTAAAATATACTTTATTGTACAACAAAGAAAAATACAACAGGAAGAATATACAATATTTGTACATGGAAGAGATCTCTTCCAGTCAACCATTGAGCAGTTCGATGTTATTGATGTTTTCTTTATTTACCTTTAAGTATATTAAAGTCGGAGAACTGTCCACATCAGACATGACGCAATAGTGAGAGCCACGAACCCCCTGTACTTACTTAGTTTTAGTTTGCTACACTAACTATCCCCTATTTTAAGACGCGGACATCTGGCAATTGTTCATCGGTGTTATGCAAACGAGTTGTAAGAAATAAATATCTTACAGTTCTAGGTTTGATGCAGTGCAGTATCATGTAATTAATAAGATTATATCATTTTCAGGAGTTTCTGTTGGGGGAAAATAGTGCAAAATGACGTTACGTAATTGTATTGTTTGTCGCCTACCGACTGTTTTTTTCCGTAACGATACGCAATGTTTTTACTTTTTTGTTATTATATTAGCGATAGGCTTCGACAGTTTTTACCTATTAACTGAAATATTTTGCTGGTCTGTCACTCTGACGTCCTCCGATAAATAGCTGCCAGATGCCTGGATCTAGCAATAACTTTAAAATAGTAAACTAATTAGAGGGGTTCTCTGCTCCCACTACCGCGCCAACGTATCTGAAGCGGCCAGCTCCTTAAGTCAGTAGAATGTATAAGTTCCCATTAGAACTATGAGACTTCTCTTTCTGGACAATACTTACTAGACGACAAACATATTTTATTTTATATTTATCTTCATACTATCCCAATCCCCCATACATCATAGTACATATGGTCACTCTACTTAGAATGAGATGCAGCCCCCTACATTACCCTCTCTTTCGGCCTCACTTTGTGGTCGAAGTATGACCTCCAGATTGTATTTAACTTCATGGTTTGATTATAAAAGATTAAATGATTTTTGAATTGAGTTATCGACATACGTGTTTTGGAAAGTTAGCTAGCCGAACAAACCGCGAAGCACTTCGTTCGTCGAATCGACTATTTGCATCACTCTCTTTCGAATATGCAAGAGCGATGAAAACGGACATAACGAAATGTTGATATTCGAAATTCGCGGTTGGCCTGTTGAAGACTAGAAGTCGCTTATTTATATAGGTAGAAATGAAAGGAAAATGTCTGAATAACTTCTTAAGAGTTGTTTCGATGGATTGTAGATTAGGTAGGTACGAGTATATATGTATACATATAATCAATTACCCGTGTAAATAAATCTAAATGTTATTCTATTAATAAATAAATTAATGTTATTTACTAATTAAGTTTCGCATACTTTCGTGTGAATTTTGTTTTTGTACTGGAGCCGGCCATACTATAAATTTATCAAAATTCCTACCCGTTGGCTTTGTAGAGGATATCTTGGAGATCGAGAAAACATAAATCTTAAAGGTCCTAAATGGTCGCTAGTAGGTATGTGCGTGAATCAACTTTTAGGACACTTATTATCTTTTACGATAGGAAAACTTAGCAGATGACTTTAGTATGATACTAATTATGAAGCGTTATAATAAGACTTCCAAAACAAAACCTGAGGCAACGTGCTTTGCTAGGTTACGACACAAAAATAAAAATATATATTTTGGTAAACTTGTACATTGAACTTGTACATTTTATTGTACCGTGTTCATGCAAATAAATAATTTTGTATTTGTATTGAACGTTGGCTTGATTGTTTACTTAATAAACATGAACTTAGCCGAATTGTAAACAATCTATACGTTTTGAAAAAAAAAATACTTTTCTTAAAGTTGATATATTGCGTCAATTTGAAAAAAAAAACTAAAATTGAATTATGTAATTTATCTTTAAGCCTACCTACCGCTCCAAATATTTGCCACACGGTATGGTGCACTTCAAATAGCAAATTAAACACCCGGTAGGCGCTTAGGATTTGCTTTTATTTTTTCAAGATTCATAATTATTTATAAGTTATTGATATTTTCCTTGTGAAATAGGGAATTTCAAAATAAGTATTTTTTTATTTTACATGTTTTTGCTTCGGAGTGGTGTCAAAATTATACCATAAATGAATTGGGCATCCCTGATTTATACGAAAACGACACCAAACTTGGCCTAGTAGCTTCACTGATGTAGATATCAAGATATAGTTGAGAGCCTCCCCCCCCCCCCCCCCCTCCTAAGATTTTACATCAAAAATCTTGGTGGCTCCACTTCTCAAATCTACCCTTGGGTCCTAACGAATAATCATGCTGAAGGAAATCTCTTGTTCACGAAAAGCCGTATTTTTACATAAAGCACTTAAACCACCTTAGACGCATATTTGTTTTACCCAGTAGGAAGTATTTTGTGCAATACAGCTTAAAATAAAGTAAAATGTGCTGTAGGACTCCCACTACCGCAATACTTTTACGAACATTTTATCGATTTAACGACTTAATACAATACATTGTTATTAAATCAAATACAAACATTGAAAACATTGAAAAATTAATCAACCCAACAGGACTTAAACCTGTATCGATACGCCTTGCCGGGGCTCGATCGCTTTACCAATTAGGCTATGGGTCAAGTTATGGATTGATAAGTGATGGGGCCCTCTATATTTCCGTTGTGACACTTGCGATAGTGTCGGCGGGAAGGGTATCAAATCGATGGTCTTATAATCAAAACCAGCCGCAGAAAAGGGTCTTATTTTTTTACAGGATTAAAATGTTCGTTTAGTATATTTTAAATAGTACTGTAATCATTTATAACTGGTAGGCTCAAAAATAAATTGAGGATTTTTGTTTACTAATATCGTATTTTTAATTCAAGACAGTTATCTGACAGTTGTCTCCATAAAAAGTAATTTACAATGTGGGGCAGCAGCTTTCAGATTACTGTCTTGAATTAAAAATATGATATTAGTCTTAAATCCAAACCGGCTACTAAAATGGACTTAAATTAGCTATGTAGGTATTATTACGTACCTTAACGATGGTTTCGGTGGATTAGAGTCTTCAAGACCTTTACGAGAAAATGTGTTCATGAATAGAACGCTTCCTACGACACTAAAAATATGGAAGCCGATTGATAGGAAATTAGATAATTTTAACACCCGTGGCTCCAATACATGTAGATACTAGATACCATATTTAGGTAGTACATTTTGATTTAAAATTATAGTTATTTACATGCTTCGTTAAGTAAAACTGCCGAAGTTGTCTCATTTATAGAGGACGGGGCCTATATTTTAACATTAGAACAAAAAATATTGTGTATTATTTCGGAAACAGAAACAGTAGGCGACAAACTATGAATTACATTATACGTCATTTTGGACTATTTTCTCCCATCAGAAAGTTTTCGCAATGATAAAATCTATTTATTTATACAATTTCTCATAATACCACACTACTAGACTACTAACCCAGAACTCTAGGATTTGTATTCTTAAAGTGGTTTGCATTCTTTGACCTCCACTACTTTACAGCTGCCAGATGTCCGGATCTAATAAGCTTAGTATAGCAAATTAACGTTTCGTCGCTCTCATTATTGTGTCATATCTGACGTGGCTAGCTCTCCGTCTATTATGTTATGTTCTTATGTTCTTGGTCCCAGGTAGGTATGACTCAAAAGTCCCGTTTAAATGTAAACAATGAGTTAAAAGAGCTGGTAGCCTGGTATGATGTCCGATTTTCAATCCGGAGGTCTCGGATTCAAACCCCGGCTCGTACCAGTTATGAAAATTATATCACATGCACTAAATATGGTTTCATATTTTACCAGTCGCTTTTCGATGAAGGAAAACAACTTGAGGAAACCATATCTATTTCCAATAAGGCCTACAGGTTTAATTGAGCCGTGGCACAAAGCCGCTAGGAGGATGAGGAGTGAAAATTGTGTAAGTTTAAGTCGGTAAACAACATTGTTTATAAGTAAGTCATTTATTTGATCAGAGTACACTTGTGCAACGATAGATTAACGTAAAGCAAACATACTCGTATGGAAGGTTCAGGCACACAATCTGCCTGTAAATCGCCAAGAGGCGAATGTAGGTTGGGTCCTCTCGTGCTTTCAATGGCTCTGTTGGGTAGGAGTTGGATGCTGTTCAGATGATGTGTTGAAGTGACGTTAGTAGCCGAGCTCGAATCAAGAGGCGTATAATGATCTCGCAATGCCCCTTTCTAACTCTGGGGTACCATAACATAATGTATATACGACAACAGATGAATGCGCGTATCAATTTGTACCTATAGTGACTATAGTCTGCAGACGGAGTTGTTCGACGTTCTTCATAGGTATGCGTGCGTTGTGCCGATGCCCATGACCAAAAAAACTGACTTGATTGCTCTCCTCGCCAGATTATCGTATATTGCATTAAATATTTGATTATATCTTTCGTATAAGTTAAAGAATCAAGTCTTTTAATATTAAGTAAATAGAGATTGGAGTTAAGTCATTCAAGTATTTTGACGTTAAAAGTCATGTTAAAATGTCGTAATATTGTGACCAGCGTAATAAAAATAAAGTCCAGTAATTCAAAACGAATCCAAAAAGTCTTTTAATTTTAAACAGGTTTTCAAGCAATTAATTATGAGGATTCGGTAGAAAAGTGTCTTATATTCAATCGTTAATTGTATTTTTGTAGTATTACGACGTGTAAATATAAAAAAAATCTAATTTAAAGGACTTTCGGTCTTTATTTGTTTTCCCCATTTATTTTGAATACAATTTAGCTACTGGTATCCTTTTTTGTGTACGTATACGATTTTCTGTCAAAATGAAACGTCATGGCTGCTCATCCAACAAGACGTCCGCCTGCGACGAGGCCCGTCGGGCATCTGAGTCACAATGATAATTTGACTGATATGGCGAATGTATGGGAATTTTCCAAAAGTTTATATTTACGTTTCAATTTCTTTGTTGTCTTAATGATGAAAAATATGAATATGCCCTGATGCACTACTCTAGTTATCTGGCTTTCAAAATAACATAACCATTGAACCACTGTCGAAGACAAAATTGTATTGCGACGTGTTCTAACGGAACGCCATTTTTTGATTTTTTGGTACTTTTGGAGTCGGTTTATAGATAATCAAAGCTAATAAAAAATAAAATATCAATTGGAGCCTCTGCACGGCTTCTTTATGAATACGTAGACATTCATATTATTGCGAATACGTAGCATTAACTATACTAATTCCTTGTTCTAAGTGAGGTCTAAAACGATGTTGTCATATATCCGCCCCTTAAAGCCATATTATGACAATCGCAGCGAATTAGCTGTCGAAAACGATCTTATTTTGAAAGGTCGAAAGTTAGTTGTTCCGCAGTCTATGCGAACTAAAATAATGGAAGAGTTGCATAACGGCCATTTAGGTGTGCATAAAATGAAAGCGCAAGCTCGTGATAGGTTTTGGTGGCCACGCCTCTCACAAGATTCAGAGGAGTGGGTCGCATCGTGCCGCGTGTGCGGAGCGCTGCGCCGGCGCCGCTCGCCCCCGGCCGTGCCCGCCGCACAGCTGGCATCGCGTGCACGTTGACTTATTGGGGCCCATCAACAATAGAACATTTTTAGTTATCGTTGACGCTTTTTCAAAATGGGTCGAGTGTTTTGATGTGACCAACAACTATAGCACTCGCGTAATTGTAGAACGACTATGTGAAGTAATGGCAAGATTCGGAATATTTAATGTTATTTGCAGTGATAACGGGTCGTATTTTACGTCTAAAGAATTTAATAGTAGATTGTACACCAAGGGGATAAAGCATTGTTTTATGTCACGGGCGCAATATTGAATCCTGAACGTAACGAAGGACTCCAGATTTTAATCCCGAGCGCAGCGAGGGGTTTATGAGTTAATTCCCGAGCGAAGCGAGGGAATTAAGACTGAGTCCTGAGTGTAGTGAGGGGTTCAAGCGCGCCCGTGACAAAAACAGCTTTATCCCCGAGGAGTATACTCTACTTTTCTCACCTCTTGCGAGACAATAAAATAGCTAAGGCTACTAGAAACGGATTTTTATTAAAGTAAATCAAAAGTAAAAACCGGCCAAGTGCGTGTCGGACCACACATAGGAGGGTTCCGTACCTTCAATGGAACCAAACTAATACCAAAAGGTCGTATCTGGTGCCTATGGTTTTTTGGAGATAACTCAAAAATAGCTAAACCGATAATGTTCAAAACAATTTGCGTAGAAAATATAGGGTAAGACGCATCTCCTCAATTTTTTTCATATTTTTGGACTTACGGTTCAAAAGTTACAGGGGGGGGGGGGCACAATTTTTCTGACTTTTAAATACCTATCATTGATGTGTCACATGTTGATATTTAGTAAAAAAAAAATAGTTACATGTATGGAGCGCCCCCCCCCCTAATTTTTTTTTTCAAATCTACATAACTAAGTAGCGGCATACAAAATACACCTTATGTGTATACAAAATACCCTTTTTTTCGGGTAGGTGGAGAAAAACAAGTCACATCTTGTGCACTAAATTTATTGTTAAAAAAATATTTATAATCACTTTTTGGACAATTAAACCTAATAATATTGATGCTTAAATAACCTTTTCAACACACCTGCTCGTAACGAGGTTCTTATTCCACCGCTTTTATGCTCATAATCCTAGATATTAAACACGCGTGCATTTCACAATAATTATCCAACTAGTGGAATAATTTAATAATCCGATCAAGTGACGTTTGTACTCTAGTACCAAGTTGTACGTACGCAGACGAATCGTTGTAATTTAGTCGGGTATTACCTTTACTTTTTTTAACTCTTTATGAGTTTACATTCTGAAAAAGTAAATAAAAAGTATTTATTACAATATAAAAGTAAATAAAAAGTATTAAAAATATACACATTTACGATAGAATACAAATTATACAATCCTGATTGTGAATAAGAATCATTTCAACTTATTATATTACTCGTAATACACAATAAATTACGTTTTAAACACGAATTGTCTGTTTTAACATTGGCTGTTTGGCATTATTCGTCCGCGCCTTTGCCTCAAGCTGCGCGCACATCCAAAAAAGAAAATTGCGCGCCATTTATAAGTTAACCTCAAATCATTGTTTATTTGTTAGATTTTTCTCGTCGTGTTTTAGTAATTTAAACAAATTATATTTTCAATGAATAAGAAGACAACTTTAGCGTTGATTTAACCTCTGGATATATTTCAAAATTGTGATACATACTAGTAAAATGTCATCATAAAAATCTAGTCGGCAATACGTAAGAAAAAAATACTATAATTTATTGCACAATAAATGTGAAGTCTTTAATTTTATAAAATGATTTGAAAGAGAGTTCCAGATACTCAATAACATCACAAAAAAGGTTAGTTAAATTTAATTATCTTAGGGTCGTAAGTACCTCTATCCTGTAAACATTCTGACAATTAATGTATTTATCAAAAGTTAATTATACTATTCTGTTATTTCCTCGCAAGTGTGTTGAAAAACGTCGTATGAAACGCGTGTGCTTGATCATTACATAAGCTCAGCTTCCTTATGCGCACTCACATACGTTCGTGCGCACAATATCACTTCGTATGTAATGATCAACTTAGCACACTTGTATCATAATGTACTATTATAACCTACCAGCATTTCCATTACATTTTCTCCACAAGTTAACTTCGATTTTTATCACTCACTTCACTCTCACAAAATGTCAGAAACAAGTGCAGTAAAAAGTTCAATTGAGGAATTGTCCGAGACATTCAAGAAGACGATGGCGCAGTTCCAGAAAGATCTCGACAACGCGGGCACCACTAATCCAACAGTCGCTGCTGTGGCTTCAAAGTTTGACTTTTTCAAGGACTTTGTTGTGAGGTCTCTCGATGCCTTGCAGAAGCAGGTGGAGCTTGTCACTCGCCAGGTGGACCACATTGAGACGCGCTCTCGCCGCAAGATGTTGTTAGTACATGGTATAGATGAATCTGATTCTGAGGACACAACAAATCTTGCGGTTAACAAACTGCAGGCCGTGTTAGAAGATCTTTCCGCAGCAGATATTGAGCGCAGTCATCGGTTGGGTGGTCGTGGAGGGCGCGGCAAAAAGCCTAGAGCCATTCTTGTCAAGTTCAAGGATATAGCCATCAGGGATGATGTATGGTTTGGCAAGGTGGCACTCAAGGGCTCAGGCGTCACACTTGGAGAGTTTCTCACAAAGCCCCGCCACAATGCTTTCATGGAGGCTCGTGAGCGTTTTGGAGTGCGCAACTGCTGGACCTGGAACGGCGACGTGCTTGTGCTGGGAAAAGATGGCGTGCGCCGCCGTGCTAACAGCGTCGCCGATGTGAAAGCTCTGTCGGTTGCGCAGGCGACGCCTACCGATGCCGACGCGGAGCATCCTGCCGCTTCGTCGGAACCTGATACTCGGCCCGTCCCCCAGGCTCCGCGAGCTAGGCAGCAGCGTGCAAAGAGGGAGACTGTGAAGGCGAAGATTCGATCGTAGAGTACTCGTACCTACTTTGTTTGTTTACTGTGTAGTGCTTTTCTTGTTACCGTGTTACAATTGACTTCTTAATTTTGTCGTGCAGCACTTATCTGTGTCTACCCTTTCTTTCTTTTTTGATTAATTTGTTTATCTTAACTAGTTTTCGTAATAGCATTTGCATTGCTTTGACATTAACTTGACATGACAGGCGCTTTGACATGAACAGCCCAGTGTTGCCACTTGTAAATTATTGCGTTCCGTTTCTGCTCTGAATGTTAATTATTTGTTGTTTTGTTTTTAATTTTGATCCATCCAGATATGCTGGCGGGTAGCTAAGGTACCTTAAATTAGTTTAGGGTTAGTAGATATATTATTTATTTGCTGCTGGCGGGTAGATTGTGGAGTTTTTGTTTAGTTTTTACTGTATATATTTTTATATTTATTGAATATTAGTATACACTTATTATATACTTATTATATTTTTAACTTTATATATATTTTTCAGATGCCTTTCAGTGATAACAGTGATCAGTATTTATCTTTTTCCTCCTTAGATAGTGTAAGTGAAGACAGTTTCCATAGTTTGCCTCCTTCGCTTCACGACATTCTGGAATCTCAGTTTAATGATGTACCTAAAAATTTTAACGTTGTGCATTTAAATGCGCAAAGTATTCCTGCACATTACAGCGATATGTTACTCTCTTTTGACATTAAGAACATTCATGCTATTTTAATTTCCGAATCGTGGCTCAGACCAGCTTTGCCTTCAACGTCTTACTCTTTACCTGGTTTCAATTTAATTCGGCACGACCGCCTTGGAAGAGGTGGCGGTGGAGTTGCGATTTACCTTCGTTCTTACATCCCCTATTCAATTGTTAATGTATCTGCCAGCTCTTCTACTTCTGATGCCGCAGAGTATATGTTTCTCGACGTTTCCCTCTCTCATTCCAAACTTTTACTTGGCGTTTTTTATTCCCCCTCCCTTCACGTTAATTACTTTGATTCTCTTGAGAAACTTCTCGAGGACCTTATGCCTTCTTATAATCATCACATTCTTATGGGAGATCTAAATACGTGTCTTCTGAAGGATGACAGTCGATCCCGGCGCCTTAAATCCCTGGTGCATGCAATCTAACTATTCTCCCTTCAGACGCCACACACTATTTTCCAAATTGCTCGCCTTCTCTTCTTGATTTAACTTTAGTTTCTTCGACTTCTCATGTGTCTAAATTTGGACAATACTCCGCGGATGCCTTCTCATATCATGATCTGCTCTATCTCTCTTACAAAATTCGTCCTCCCAAATCTAAGTCAAAAATTCTTTTGCAGCGCAATTTTAGTGGATTAAATGTGGAAAAGCTTCGAGATGACGCTTTAACAATCGATTGGAGCAGTATCGCTCGAGCGGGTTCGGTAGACGATCAAGTTTCTCTCTTTAATTCGCTCCTCATACAACTTTATGACGCTCATGCTCCTGTTCGTGCAATAAAAGTCAAGCATCTCCCTGCTCCTTGGCTCACTGAGGATATTAAAGCCCTTATAGAGAGGAAGAATCAATCTAAATCTAAGTATAAGGCTAACAACTCTGAGAAAAATAAACTTAAATATCATACCCTGCGCAATCGCTGTAGCACTATATGTCGAGATGCTCAGAGGCGTCATATTCACAGTTCTGTTGAAGATGGAAATCCAGCCAAAGTGTGGAAATTTTTGAAAGGTCTCGGAGTTGGCAAATCTCAACAGGCAACCAATTTAAACAATATTAGCGTTGACCAGCTTAACCAGCATTTTTCATCGTCCACCTGTTTCAGTGGTCCTAAGAAATCTAACTCACTTCATCATCTTTCATCACTTCCTGCCTTAGATTTCTCTTTTTTCTGTTTTAGCCATTTCTGTGAGAGTGATGTTAGGAAGGGTATATTGAATATCACTTCTAACGCCGTTGGTGTTGACTGTGTTAGCCGAAATATGATACTCCCTCTCCTTGATTTGTTTGTTCCTATTATCACCGGTATTCTGAATTTTTCCATTTCATCAAGTACTTTTCCCAGTCTGTGGAAGGATGCCAATATTATTCCTTTACCCAAAAAATCCAACCCCAGTTCCTTCTCTGACTATCGCCCCATCTCCATTCTTCCTTTCCTATCCAAAGTCCTCGAACGGCTAGTGCATCAGCAACTAACTTCCTTCCTGAATAGAAATGACCTCCTAAACCCATTTCAATCTGGTTTTCGTCCGGGCCATAGTACTACCTCGGCTCTTGTCAAGGTTACCGATGACATCCGTTTGGGTATGAATGACCAGAAGCTTACAGTTCTTGCACTTCTAGATTTCAGTAATGCCTTTAACACGGTCGATTTTGACATTTTGCTCGCGTTCTTACAGTCTCTTAACATATCGGCTGCAGCGATTGACTGGTTCCGCAGCTATTTGGTTGGTCGTCGGCAAAGAATTAAACTAGATTCTTCGTGTTCTTCCTGGTGCAGCACATCAGCTGGTGTTCCACAGGGTGGTGTGCTGTCTCCTCTTTTATTTTCTATCTTCATTAATTCCATAACTCTTGATCTCTCCTCTTCGTATCACCTCTATGCCGACGACCTTCAAATATATTCGCAGGGTATGCATAGCGATCTCAATTCAGTTATAGAAGCCACGAATCTTGATCTGCTCCGCATATCAAATTGGTGTCAAAATTACGGTTTAAAAGTAAACCCCCTAAAGTCACAGGTAATTGTGATGGGTAGCGCTAAACAAATCTCCAAAATTGACTTTCTCAGGCTCCCTCCGATAGTCTTCGATGGTATCCAAATTCCTTTTTCCAACCAAGTGAAAAATCTTGGCGTAATCATGGATCGTTGTCTATCATGGGTGCCTCAGGTGAGTGAAGTGAGCAGGAAGATGTTTGCTGCCATAGGGTCTCTCAGACGGCTCCGGAATTTCCTGCCAAATGCTACTAAAATTGCGCTTGCTCAGTCGTTACTTCTCCCCATTCTTGATTATGCAGATATCTCCTATTTAGACCTAACCGAGGAGCAACTTAATAAGCTTGAGCGTATTCAAAATGCCTGCATTCGGTTCATTTTCGGATTACGCAAATTCGACCATGTTTCTAGTTTTCGTTCTCAACTCAAATGGCTCCCTATCCGTCACCGCCGTAACTCTCACATACTTTCTTTACTCTTTTCTATACTTTTTAACCCTGCAACTCCCCGCTACCTCAAAGAGCGTTTCTCTTATCTTAATTCTATTAGATCCTCTCAAAAATTGCTCCTAAAAGTGCCATCTTCATCTTCCAAATTTTATAATTGCTCATTTACGTTCCAGGCCGTTCGTTTGTGGAATTCTCTCCCTCTCAACATAAAACGCGCGCAATCTATTGGTAGCTTTAAATCGCAACTTAAGGAATACTATTTATCTCTTCCTTAGGTTTTTAAGTTGACACTGTTGTTTCTTATTGTGTGTATTATATATGTATATATGTACGTATATGTATGTTTATTTTGTATTTATTTAAGTATGTATATTCATATGAATGTGCTGTGTTATCTATTTCGTCTCTTTTGTTTCTATGCACCACCTACTGCTTATTGTTTTTCTCTAGTCTCCACTACCCAAAGGTTGTCTGGAAGAAATCGCTCATTAGCGATAAGACCGCCTGTTGTTACCTCTACCTAAATTTATCTAATTGTAAAATTTGTGCTTGTAACTGTATGAGGTGTGCAATAAAGAGTATTTATTATTATTTATTATTATTATTACACCTTATGTGTAAATTTTATTCAGATACGTCGTATAGTTTCCGAGTAAAATGGCTGTGACATACGGATGGACAGACATACAGACAGACATGATGAATCCATAAGGGTTCCGTTTTTTGCCATTTGGCTACGGAACCCTAAAAATTGATTCTTGATACATTAGTCCATTTTATTCAAATTTTATCTTCAATTTTTATAGAACCTGCAGTTTTACTCCGTATACTGCAGCGTCTTATGACACTCGCGGCATTTGTTTTAGGTATTTAAAAAAGGTGGCCAGCACGATTTTCCGAATAAATTCGATTTTCAAATCAGTTCGACGCGGCGGCGCGGGCCCCGGCTGGCGTCGCGGGGCTGTGCACCGTGCGGACTTTACCAAATTAGACTTTAAGCACATAACAATAAGAACTATGGGAAGTGAAATCACATTATTAACCAGCGGGTTATAATGAGATTTAGTACAACATTATAACCCGGCTAAAACCAAGGGCTATAATGATTTGCTTTCGGTGAGGTTTGCATGATATATAATTTGGCATTGTCGAGCAGGTGGTGTGAAAAGAATTTTACGTCACACCTGGCCATAATGTGAGTATTACCGCCCGCTACGCGTACGGTAAAACTCGCATTATGGCCAGGTGGAGACGTAAAATTGTGTACTCACCACGGGCAGTAAAAAAGAAAGCCCTCTATCGCATATTTACAACCCTCGCCTGCGGCTCGGGTCACAAATACCTGCGATTTCGGGCTTTCTTTCTTTTACAGTCCTTGGTAAGTAATGTACTATTGCACTCTTAACGGAATAGAACACATTACTTCACCTAGTTACAGCCCGGCTAGCAACGGGTAAGCCGAGAGCTATGTTAAAATAATAAAGCGGGCTATTAAAGCGACAACGATGTCGGGAAGCAGTGGGAAAGATCTAAATATTAAATTACACGAATTTTTAATTCATTACAGAAATTCGAAACACAGCACTACAGACAGATCCCTTCGGAATTACTATTTGGGCGGAAATTAAGAAGTAGGTTGGATCTAATAGTTTCACAAGGTGTTGCATCATCTAACGCACCACTCGACGTACACGTCAAGGAAAAACAATGTAAACAGAGTGAACATTACCGTGGATCTCGAAAAGTGAGTTTCGCAATCGGCGAACATGTGTTAGTGCAAGTTTATATAAATCAAAATAGACAATTAGTTAAGGGTCAAACAATAAAAAAACTTGGGTCTTCAGTGTATATTGTTCAATTATTAAATAGTAACAGATCCGTCAAAAAAAACACACTAATCAAATTTTAAAGTATAGGGGGGAGGAGGAACGTGTGTTGGACTATAATCCAGTACCCCCCACGACGGGCGGCCCAGCGGTAGCTGAGTCAGCACAACTGGCGCAGCCTTCTACCTCAGTAGGCTCTGCGACCGACTCGTCCTGCACGACCAACCAGCTGTCACGCAATTGATACAGACAGCGCCTGCGTCAGCGTCAACCGACATCACCACAGAGCACTTACCAAAGTCCGGCAGACTGGTTGACCCGGCGCGCAAGGCCGGTGAAGGTCAAGATATGATCGAGCAAGAGAGAGAGGGTGACCACTCTTTGGAGTACGAGGATGCTGGTACTGGTCTTACTACTGACGACCTAACTGGGCCTTCTGTCGAACTAGCGGCAACCGAACCGACTGGGAAACGGTTAAGAAAAAATGTCGATTATAAACTAGTAGTTTATGTAACTGTTACGTAATAAGGGTCTTTAAAACATGAGTGTGGTTTTATGAAATGAGCCGCAGGCGAATTTCATAATAAGATCACACGAGTGTTTTAAGGCCTAATTACGTACAGTTGCATACACTGCTTTATCTACACTCATATTATTTATTATAAATGCCGTATTCGTAAACCATAGAATGGCCGCCACAGTACCGCCGTGGCCATCTCGATTGTGTCGGCGCGGCCAACTCGATTGTGCCGGCGGACGCGCGGGCGGGTGTCGCCGGCCGCGGGCGCGTGCAGGTGTACATTATGTTATCAAAACTCAGAGCACATCAATAATTGAGCATGAAACGTTATAATTGCGGTACTGCCACAGATAAGAAACTTATCATAGTGAAATCGTTTGTTGTAATGCTGGTCATTGCCTACGGTTTTTGAACGCATTTTAGAGGACTTACAATATGAGTGTAGATAAAATTCTTTTAGGTTATTGTTATCTTTAGTCCGTAACTTTCAGAATAAAGGTGAAGGGATGTTATGTGGGTAATCTTCAGATATGAGACGGCGCGGCTGAGTACCCGCCGAAATCAGTCGAATACACTTGTCATTGTATACGGTCGGTGTTTCATTTATCTTCGTTTTCGACTCCCCAAATCGAGATTTAACACTATAAAATTATAATTCACTTTTTGTTTTTGGGTACTGCGAATGTCATCTCGCTATGTGTGGTAGGGCACAGCACAGCGAATGTCATCTCGCTCAAATCTGGAGCAGAGCCCGACTGGGGAAGTACCTCCACCTTACAGAAAACCACAGCCAAATAGCACAAGACCCTACTTATAGTGTTGTGTTCCTGCTGGTGAGTAAGGTTGCCAACGAGGCACCCTGTTAACGAGGGATCCTCTTGTTCCTTTAGCCTTCAATACAGTAAAGTCACCTTTTTGTAAAGGGTCGGCAACGCGCATGTAACACCTCTGGAGTTGCAGGCGTCCATATGCCAATGCATAGAGCAGCTGCTTACCATCAGGCGGGCCGTATGCTAGTTTGCCACCGTGGTGGGATAAAAACATTTGAAGGATTAAATAAATAAATTAAAAAAAAAAAAAAAAAAAAAAAAAAAAAAAAAAAAAAAAAAAGTATTAGCTTACCCAGGCTGTGAGTGGACACGCATCCAACAGCGGGGCCGGTTTGTAGTTGGTGGCCCTGGCTCCGCACAGGTCCGCCCACAGAGGCTCGACTCGCGCGCACCATATGCTTCTGTTCTCCCGCCAAAGTAACTCTGGAGATACCGCCGTCCCACGGTCGATGTCGTCCAGATCTGAAACAAATCTTAATTTTCAGTACTTTTCCGACACTGTACTGATTGAAACACACACGACTTTCAATCATTGTTTAAATACAAACGGAACTGATAATGTCCGAAAACAAAGATAACGTCAATGGCGGTCATTTTGGGTTTCGTAGCCAAAATGGCAAAAACGGAACCCTTATAGTTTCGTCATGTCCGTCAGCCATTTTACTCAGAAACTATAAGACGTAGCTTAATAAAATTCTGACATAATGTGTATTTTGTATGCCGCGACTTAGTTATGTAGTTAAATTGCAGAAAATTATATTTTTGCATATATTAAACTAAATTAAAAAAAAAAGTTTTTACCAAATATCAACATGTTGTTGCACATCAATCGCTACATCTTTAAAAATAATATCGACTTTTCTTTTAACATTTTGTGATTAAGTAAATATTTTTAGAAATAATTGCTTTGAAAGTCAGAAAAATTGTGCCCAACCCCTTGTAATTTTTCTAAGAGAAGATGCGCTTTATCACATACTTCCTACGAAAATTGTTTTGAACATTATCGGTTAAGCCATTTTTGAGCTATCTCCAAAAAAACTTCTTCCGTAGGCATCAGATACGACCTTTTGGTATTAGTTTGGTTCTTATTCCATTGAAGGTACGGAACCCTCCTATGCGTGGTCCGACACGCACTTGGCCGGTTTTTTTTATTTTTTTATTTATTTTAATCACAAGAACGGTTTACACCAATTACACTTGCTACAGGTAAATATTTACAAAGTATCTTATTCTAGTCATAAATTTACTCTGTCATAATTCACATTCACTCACAATAGGAGAGGCACCTGGATGCTAGTGTAGGCCAGCGATCATGAAACATGTCTACTTGTAGATCTGTACGCAAGAGTCCATTCAGGGAGTTGAGCGTCACACAGCGGGGAGTGACGACGTGCAGCGGTCGGCGGTGCTGTGCCGTCCCACGGCTGCAGGTATGCTCGTCGACGTGACTTGTTCGGGGGCACAACTTTCTTATTCTATTGAAGGTACGGAACCCTCCATTATGCGTTAAATTTCAGATTGCAAAGAATCCGTCTCTCTATCTCACTCACATTGAAGAGTCAGCGAAAGCGTGTAGCGTTTCGTTTTCTGAAAACGATTGGCATCATTACAGGGCGAGTTTTGAGTATCGTGTACTCACTTTCGGCATGCAACACGAACTGATCATGTATAGGATCCAAGTCGGTCGATGAGCAGGGGAACTGGCCGCCAGGTGGCGCTAGTCGTCTCAAAGCTGCTAGGATGGAGGCTAGGTCCGCGCGGGTGCCGGCGGTATCTAAAAAAAATATATCCATACTAATATTATAAATGGGAAAGTGTGTGTGTTTGTTTGTCCGTCTTTCACGGCAAAACGGGACGACGAATTGACGTGATTTTTTAAGTGGAGATAGTTGGAGGGATGGAGAGTGACATAGGCTACTTTTTGTCTCTTTCTTACCCCCCACTTCCCTAAAATGGGGGGTGGAAGTTTGTATGGAGCATTACGGGGGGCAAAGGGGAACCGTGTTACCCCGAATTAAACGCGAGCGAAGCCGCGGGCAAAAGCTAGTGTTTAAATACATTTGATATGATTTGTATGAAGATCACAAGCCCAAAAAAATGTGAACTTTTAGAAGTTAGGATGAAACTGGCAACGAAATAACTGCATATTGTAATACGTCTCAGTCCTCACTGATTTTTCCTACAGTTTCATGATATTCTACATGCTTACGTTTTCAACCGGTTTAACCTATGAGTGTAACCTCTTTCAGCCGGTCTCGTTGCTGAGGGACTTGCATCCCGCCCTGCTTCTAGTACTATATGATATCAGAACGCTTTGTGACACGTGTAAATGCTTACTGGCCCTGGGAGACTCTCGTACGTTGGTGATCGTGGCCCGTGCGGTACATATTTGCAGCTCTTTCGGCCGATCTCGTTGTTGAGGGATGTGCTCCGGCCCCGCCTCTAGCACTATCTGGAATTATAAATCGTTTACAAAATGGTTCTCATCAACCGACTTCAAGATTTCGAAGGAGGCCGCCGTTCTCAATATGTCGGGATCTTTGTTGTTATTGCGTTTTTTCTTGGCATTATTTTTTGTTATTTCACCGATTATTCGAAGACGGCTGTGGGCTTTTTCAACCGACTTCAAGATTTCGAAGGAGGAGGTTATCAATTCGTCGGGATCTTTGTTTTTGCTATTTATTTTTTTTAATTTTTTTTTATGTATGTTCACCGATTATTCGAAGACGGCTGGACCGATTTGGAAAATTCTTTTTTTGTTTGAAAGCGTATACTTCACAGTTGGTCCCATTGTAACCATGTCAGGGTCTGATGATGGGATCCTGGAGAAATCGAGGGAACTCTTCAACTATTATAGGCACACCTATGGTGATTTGAGTGTTTTTTATAGCAGATCGAGCATTTGGTGTTGGAAAGGTAGATTGTGGCTTAGTGAAGTCGGTTCTTTTTTGTTTAAAATTATTGTTTACAAGAGTGTTAACTTGATAGTTGGTCCTATTGTCATCACTGTCATCAGGTCAGGATATGTTAATGGGATTCTAGAGAAATCGAGAGAACTCTTCAAATATTACAGGCACACCGCATACAGTGATTTGAGTATTTTTTATAGTAGCTCGATTAGGCCCTTGGCCTTGGCTCTTTGTAAGGGGTAGCCTAAATGAATCGATTCTTTTTTAGGGTTCCGTACCTCGAAAGGAAAAAACGGAACCCTTATAGGATCACTTTGTTGTCCGTTTGTCTATGCCTTAAATAATTACCGTTTGCGAAAAAATTAAAAAAAAAAGAAATTTTGTTTTTATTTTTTTTCTTTAATACCACGTATCCGATTGACTTGTTCTTTGGATATTTTATAGATATATAAGGGATAAGTACATCAAATTAAAAAAAAAACTTCCTGACTCTTTATTAAGTACATAATTTTTTGAGTTTAAGTTTAAAAAAAATTTTTTTTACTACATATGAGTTAGCGACACCCACCATATTTTCACATAATATCCGCATTTTTATACTCTATTATATATATTTTTATCAAAAATATTGGTTTGGATCAACAACTTAAAAAAAATTTTTTTTTCATAAACGTAACAAAGCTAGCAAGTATATGGAAGCTCTTCAGTATTTTTTTTGCTCAAACATATATATACTGAGTACCCTACTGGAGAAAGAATTAAGAGAATGTAAAGTTACATACCTATAATTGTTAAATGAGCAGATTAGATTTGAACGAACATTCGTTCAACCGTTGCGACCGTTTCATGGTACAGTCGAGGACAAAGAGATGTATACACTTTTGGACCTTATTACAACGCAATAAGGTCCAAAAGTGTATACATCTCTTTGTCCTCGACTGTACATACCATAAAACTGAACTTAGTTGTTTTGCTATATATGTCTGCTTAGATTCCCCACCAGTGCAAGGAAAAAATATCATTCTTAAATTTTTTTTTTATATAATAACCTGTTTCAATTGAGGAAAAAGGGCCACTTCCGGTGTTACACAATACTAAGGTTAAATTTGGTCCACCCTGTTTATGAAAAAAAAAATGTTTTTAAGTTGTTGATCCAAACCAATATTTTTGATAAAAATATATATAATAGAGTATAAAAATGCGGATATTATATGAAAATATGGTGGGTGTCGCTAACTCATATGTAATTAAAAAAAAAATTTTTAAACTTAAACTCAAAAAATTATGTACTTAAAAAGAAGTCAGGAAGTTATTTTTTTTTTGATTTGATGTATCTCTAATATATCTATAAAATATCCAAAGAACAAGTCAATCGGATACGTGGTTTTAAAGAAAAAAAAAACTAAATTTTTTATTTTTTTATTTTTTCGCAAACAGTAATCACTAATCATTTAAGGCATAATATTCACCAAAAGTATATGTATTAATAAAACGAATAATCGTGCATAACAATATCACAAATCCAGCCAGGGGCGATTTTGCTATGGCGGTCCGGCCAGACCCTTTCCGCAACTCGCAAGGGAATCAAAACCTACAGGGTACTTTCCGTGAAATTTGGTACGAAGCAATGTCTTATAACACAGATAAAGGAAAAATTGCGAAAATCGTAAATTTTTTGTTACATCATAAAAAAATTTTTTTTAATAGTTTTAAAGTTACTACACCTATATACCTACAGGTTTGTACGGAACCCTCGGTGCGCGAGTCCGACTCGCACTTCGCCGGTTTTTTTTATAGTAGCTCGGCTAGGCTCGAACCGGTTCTAATTTGTTAAAAAATATTGACCATTTTTTATGAGTGTTACATACCCTGGGCATGATCGCTTCAGCTCGCACGTCGCAGTAGGCAGCCGAGGCCGCGGCGGCAGCGCCGGTGGTGGTGGTGACGGCGGTGGCGGCGCGGGCGGCGCGGGCCACGTGCGGGAGGAAGGCGCCGAGCCACACGGCGCTGCCCACGTCCAGGCTCACCCGCGCCGGGCTCAGCTGGACGTACAGCTTTGGGGCGGGGACTGGAATAGATAAGATAGATAGATAGATAAACACTTTATTCATTCCCACAACATACATGGTAATTACAAAGAAAGGTTTAGGTATTAAACATAGGCATGCAGCTTATAAATAAAAAATTAAAACTATTTAAAATTACAGTTCGCTATCAAAAACTAAAAAAACGTAAAAGGACATTTACCATGTGCCGTGGCAGAGAATTGGCGCTGGCTCAGCATAATGATGCGGCAAGGCAAGCCACATCGTTGATATTCTGCCAGGACCTTACAATAAAGTTTGTGCATCGCTTTATGACGAACCTTATGTTTATGTAGTATATGTCCAAGTGTCGTGTTAATGTAAGTATATAAAGTATGTGTATGTGTGCGTGTCACGGCAATGTCTCTAATTTTTGTGTTATCTGTATTTTAACGTAGATGTAACAATTGTGTAACATAGAACGAGATACCGAAAATGAAGAAAAGGGAGATTCAGCCTTTTTCTTTTTGTTCGTTTAAAAGATGTGGACGATATTTGTTTTTAAAACTAAAGGAGAAGGGGCAGAAATGTATGGGGCCTGGTACCCGGTCCAATGTCCATGTGTCATATATCATTGGAAAGGTAATTTTGTGTAGATTAATGATTACCGGGTCGCCAGTCTCGATTTGCTGTGGGAAGGGAGTAATATGGGGTTGAATACACTCGCGAGCACTAAAACGGCTCACTTTGCGTTAAACGTTTCCTTCCATTTTTTTTTCTTTTCTTTCAAATATGAAACGATTTGTACGTAATAAAAGTGTTAAATATAAATAGAGTGAAAAAAAAATACTTTTAACCTACTTTTAAATAAGGGGGCGGTGTCAATTTATGCGATTTTTTAAATATGTCTGGCAACTCGGATAGTCGTCATTACGAAACCTAATTGAGAAAAAATGTTAATTATTAAGGAATATATTACTAAATTGATATACTACCACTATCAAAGGTAAATTCTGATGATGGAAACCAGGAGGAGCAAATGGAACTCTTTGGATATAAAAGGCGCACGTATAAATGACTTCGATTTTTTTCATTAAGAAAGCATGCGATGCCTAAGTACCTATAAAGAAATATTAGAAATTAATATTCGGGTAGGTGGAAGTTCTGATAATGACCAGAACCAATGGAACCTCTTAACCACAAGTATTAACGCAAAGTCTAACGTTAGGGGCGACTCAGTTTCTTTATTGAGATTGGTACGACTTACGCTCATAACTTCATACGTGTAAGTGGTACACTGAGAAAAATAATGGCTAACAAAGTCACAAAATACGCTTTGTCAGGTTTTTTTTGTTGTAGGCACAATAAGTATTGCATTTGTAACAAAGCGGGTCTATTTACTATCACAACGTTTTTGTTGTCAAATATATATTGCAGTATTAACAAGTCGTATTTTGTCACCGAGACAATATTTTTGGGTTTGTTGACTTGACAATAGAATTTTGTGAATTTAACTAGTTTAACATTAGTACGGCAACAAAGTCAACAACTATTAACAAGTCGTATTTTGTCACCAAGACAATATTTTTGGGTTTGTTGACTTGACAATTGAATTTTGTGAATTTAACAAGTTTAACATTAGTACGGCAACAAAGTCAACTACTTAACAAAGCACATTTGTATCTGCATTAAATGGTTTTATTGTTAGATTGACAATGTAAAAAATTGACAAAATTACATTAACGCATTAACAAAATGCGCGGAATGGAGGGGTGGCGGGGAACGGAACGACGTTGTACAGGTCAGTTGCTAATGGATGCCGGAAGTGGAGGACGTGACGGAGCGCGGGCGGTGTAATAAGCGCTTAGTGTTGTGGTTTTTCAATAGGAATGTGTGTCGAGGTGGGCGTGTTTCTGCAAGATTGGTTTCTGCAAGGCTTGTACACCTAATCTCTAGCATGCTTGGTAAGTAACTACTCATTATTTTTTATTACTTAGGTAATGTTGTACTTCAATTCCATTTTACACGCATGCGCAGGACTGTCGAATGCAAAATTGTATGCATTCCAGATTGAACTCTTCATTAGGTTGCACAATTTTTCTTTAGCTCATTACATACAACACTGTTTATATTAAACATTCGGTCTAACTGGGCAACCACGCGGCCGCGCGCCATCTTGCACACAAGTAATAGCACAAGTAGCTGATAATTTAACTTAATCTCTTAAATAGGTATTTACGATTTTATTTATGATTTGTAAGTACGTGGGTATCTGCCATCAACGAAATACTTTACTGACCATCGGCAGACTTTATTGGTATGAGTATGACAATAGTAACGTCCCGTATAAGTAATCTAATGTATCTAAATTACATACGGTGTAACCGTACCTACTGTATGTCAATAATCTTAGTAAAAAAATGCATGATAGTTGTAAGATATATGTATTGAAAAAATATCTATGTAGGAGTTGTAGGGTTAGAATCGGAAGTAGTTTTATAGCGCGTGACCTTGACGACACGCCTGTTCGGCGTGTTTCCGTAAGAACCACTAGAGGTAGACCCCGGCTCGCTTCTTAATAAGCTAAACCGTGGGTCAACTAGACCTTGGCGTGTGCCGCCATCTTGTATCACCGCGGAGCGTTTCAAGTGCTCTCGCCAGTGGGCAGCGCACCACCGCATGGTAAGCACGCTGTACTCGCGTGCCACCGACCTACGATACCCATTCGTTACTTTGTTAACCTAGACTTTAAAATATTAGCTAGACTTGTGTCTGTATAACCCATTTGTGTTCAATTTGTTTAAATAAACATTTTTAATATCAGTGCCGCTGTTTATATACAGCCAGACCCGCTATAGTTTCTTTTTGATTTTCATAAGTGCATTGTAAAGTACCTAAATTGAAGAATAATTAATAATTATTTTCATTTTCACTTTAACATTGCCATAAGGTCTACCGTGGTAATTAATATTTAAGTGTGTTGTTGTTTGTAGCATTATGATATATGTTTGTTTCAGGTATCGCCTGACTTTCAATGTGTGTACCCAGCAGCAAATAAAACATATAAAGAAAGATTTCCTCTTATAAAGTTGAAGATTCTGAAACTACGAGTACTAACAAGGCTGACTTATCAACCATCGACCTTCTCGATTTGGCCTCTGGTAAGATCCTAAATATGTATTTTATGTTTTGTATTTCTTCAAATAATTTCTGCATTTTTAAAAGGTTGCTCATGACGACTTTATACAGTAGCACGTTTCGTAAAACAGTCAGGACAGTAGTATATTTAAGGTTTATGTATTAGTACACGGTTCAAAAGCAAGCATCTGAATTTTAAACCAGCTCCCGATTTCTGACCGATCTGAAAATTTTCATTCCTTCGTAACTCCGATAAAAATGCAATGTTTTGGTACCATCGAGCTGATCTGATTGTTGGACACTGGAGGTGACTATAAGTACTCTGCAATAAAACAACAAAACCTAATTGTGTTTGAGTCTGTTATAATTGTTTGGATGAGTAATATGACCCTAAAAGTTTATGTCAAAAATGAAACGTTTGACAAAAAACTTATATTAATTTATTTTTCAGTAGGCGAAGAGAAATGTGTGGAAATTATCCAAAGAAGAGCAAGACATGATTACCTGGCTCGTGTTGCGACAGTTTCAGACATAGGAACATACTGTTATCAAAGGGAAATGCTTTTCGGCACCAAAGAAGTCACCATCATGGAAGTTGCTGATATTATATTGAGGGCTCTGCAATATACTTTGAAACGTCCATTTTAAAATAAACGAAAATATATTACTTTTTGGTTTGATCTTACGTTTTATACTCCCTAAATATTTTTAGGTCACTGTTTTGCTAACGTGAAACGCTGTTTCTTGATGTAATAATCGCGCAGCAGGAATATGCTTTGTTTCAGCATCATTTTTTTGGGTCGTAATGGTTTGCACTTGCTCGCAGTTTGGTCATGATTGGCACTGCTTTTTGTTTTTTCTGTTTCAACATAACATTTAGGTACATAATGTTATTCATACAACATTGGTTCCACCTTTAATAATGTCAACGGCCTTGAACCACCATTGATCGACATTTTAACTATTTGGTCTCTCGCAATTGAAAAATATGCAATTTATAGAAATTGGTCTTTTGCATAATTATCCAATTGCGAGATATAAATTAAAATGTCGAAAATTAAAGTTGAAGGTCGTTGTTATTAAAATATTGAACTAATGTTGTATGAATAACAATAAATTGTATCTTGAAACAGAAATACCAAATGGTTAGCACAACAAAGTGCCTTTGTCATTATGACTATAAAAAATGATGCCAAAACAAAGCATGTTGCCATTGCGACCACGTAAGATTTGGTTAATTTAACAACGTTAGCAGAATAGTGACCTAAAGATTTGATGCCAAAACAAAGCATTTTGCTGCTATGACAACGTTTAATTTGGTTAGATTAACTACGTTAGCAGAATAGTCACCTCAAAGATTTGATGCCAAAACAAAGCACATTGCTATTATAACAACGTTTATTTGGTTAGGTTAACAAAAACTATTTTGTGGTATTGCCACAATACAATACAAATTTGTTGCAAGAACATAATTTAAACAATACAATAACAAAGTTACTTTGTCATTTGCACAAAGCAATTTTGTCTAGGTAGCAACTTAAACCAGAACGTACTAGGTTAAAAGTTGCCAATATCACAAAGTTTATATTGTTGTAACGACAACATATAAAGCATTGTAATAATAACAAAGTGAAAATGTTATTTATATAATATTGTCAGATTAACAATAAGAGTTTGACAACATAAAAGTTGTACTATAGACCAAGCTCCATAGACGGTTGTATAGCGTTTAAGTTTTATTGTTACGCCCAACAACATTTTTTTCTCAGTGTAAACATATGCAAGTAGGTTTGGCTTTATCTGATAGTTTGATCTCCAAATCTAGCACATGTCTGCCACATAGATAGTTACATAGGTACGTAAAATAATTAACTTATTCAAAATAAATAAAAAGTTTACGAATAACATGCATGTTCTAAAAATATGAAAAGCATTTTTCTTTGTTTAAACGCAGTATATTAATTGTTATTTTTAAGCTATGACTACCTGTACAATTGTACATATTGTAAATGCAAAAGTAGCAGTAGTTAGCAATGAACAATTAAACATATGTGTCAGTCCAGGGAAAAGGTCCCACTTTGTCGATATGGCGTTATTATTACTTTTTAAAACTACACAATATACGCTATCTATTTAGTGAATGTGAAGTGAATGAATTAAGTTTCCTTGTAAATCGATAAAGTGGGCCCTTTCGCGAAACTCCACATATTGTAATAGGTTTCTAAGAAAGCATGGGATAAATATTAAGGAACAGTGTGCATTCGTTAAAAAAAATGGATTTTGTGTTAAAAATCGCAGCAGGTAAACCTAAGGTCGCAATACTTATGTTATGTAGTTAATCTCGTGACACCTCGCGCCTATGTCGTAGCACGAACTTGCGGGCTAAGTAATGATATTACGTGGCATGGTAGGTATGATGAACATGGCAACTCTAGAGTCAGCTAAATATTCGCATATTATCGTGAATTGAAGCTGACGTTCATAGGCTACGGTAACCGCTTGCTGTCTCCACTTACTGTTGTTAAATTAATATAAATAAGAACTTGAGTAATGATACCTTTTACTTACAGTAAAATCTATCAAACCGTCTCAGGCTACAGACATTCGAAATATAAAATAACTTATTTTCTTTCCCGTTTGTATGGAAGATAAAATCTTTGATTATTTAACCTGTATCAAGATGGTGGCAAACAACGGCCGGCCTAATGTAAAGCACCTAGTGGCGCCTTAACCCTCCGTTTCTTCAGAGGTGTTATATGCGCATCCGACTCTTTTAAAGAAGAATTCGTTGCAGTCAAAAGGAGTTTCATTTAAGGTCTGTGACCATGCTCACTATTCCGTCCAAACCATTACCGTGCCATGACTGTGCCTACACCGATACATAGAAAAATCATTTTTTGTAGGAATAACTATGATGCTTTGCCCATTAGATCGTTCCGGCACAGACCAACAACATAACGTGCCATGACCAGGCCGTCCAATATTCTTGTCGAGAATAACTTTTCAGGTACCAAGTCAATCTCTGCATGGTACGGTACGTTCATAGATCGGTGTCTGAACGGGGCTCAACTCCGATCAAACCCCGTTTGTTACGCGTTTGCAACGGGAACCGATTGTAATCACGTTTGCTACGTGGAGATTTTGTTTTTCTACGTAATTTTTAAAAGGCATCACACGCGTAACAAATGTATATGATACGGGATACAAACCCGTTGCATACGCGCTTCATACGCGTTTTGTACAGGTATAAATAGCTGATTATATACGTTTTCCCAGCGTGCGACACTTTTTCCGTGCTTAGTACGGTCCTAAAACGGTCATGGTTTGAACAGCTTAGTGGGCACAAACCTTTAAAGTATACGATCTCAACATGTTCTAATCAAGGTCGTGTATAATATAACGTAACCTTCTTTCAGGTAGAAACTTATTTAATATGCAATCTGCAGTTTCCGTCAATCCTACATATATAAAAAATGGTAAATGTAGCTACTGGTACAACCGTAATACATATTTTGCAAGCTTGCAGCAACTGCGGACTTTACATCCACAAAGTCATTCACTCAAAACTATAACACGGCCGTAAATCTCTTATAAAAATTGGTCAATAACACACAACAACAAAAAAAAACACAAATCATTTTTGATATTAAAAATGTTAAATTCCATATTTTTTTAAAGGTCTACGGAGAGGAAAATCACTCAGAAAAATATTTGTTTTAGAACGTTACATAACTAAAGTCTTTTGAAATAAAAAACAACATCATAAGAAATCATGATTAATGCAGTTTTTAAATATATATAATTTTAAGGCTTTTACTAAACCAAAAACTACGTAAAAATATCTTTCGCCTCGTGGTGTATATGTATTCTCCATAGTAAGTATCGAAACTCAATGTGAACGTCAACTTCCGTAGTGTAGCGACATTAAAATGTATGTACCTATTGTTTATTATTACTCAATTTTGCTCCTAATAACTTCTACAAAAAGCAAAAATGGAAAAGAAAAAAAAACTTTTTGGATATAAAAGATTCCCTTTATTTCAGATGACACATACACATAATTACTTACAAAACAAATATATTAGCCTATAATAGCGTCCCACTGCTGATGCTGGGCAAATACCCCTCCCTTTGATCTCCACAATTCTCCGTCTTGTGCCTTTTCCGGCCAGGTGCTAAGGAAAGCATACAAATCGTTCCGCCATCTGTTAACAACTTACTCGTACAATCTTATTTTAATGAAATATTGGAAAACTAAAATACAGTTAAACCTGCTTGTCACGCTTATGAAGATCTGTATCCAATGCGAAAACCGCCTGGTACAGCCAAGTGCAAAAATACGTATCGAAAAAATCGTCTCATAAATATGGTACTACGCACTTATTACAACGGAATAAGATACTATGGGACATATTTTTGAGTAAGATGAGTACACCCATATTTTTACACTTGACTGTACAACTAAAACTAATTGTTTTTACACACCTTAGTACGAATAACCACAACAGTACATAACAGAGCATAAATTAAAGTAGAGGCAGAAATCAGCGGTCTTATCGTTAAAGAGCGACCTTTTTCAGATAACACACATATTATAAATATTTAATTATACGCGTGTTTCATAAATTGCATTTTACTTGTTTTTTTACAATAAAGAGTTAACAATCAAACATACAACATTTGAGTAGGGAAAAACTAATCACAAACAACTGAAAGCTTTGGGTGCAAAAACAATTGAACGTACTTTAAACGCCAATAACATAATATTAAATAATTGATATACAGAAATATGATTTATCTATCGTAAAAAAATAATACTTTTGTAAAAGCTCCTGGGCTAGACGGTTTTAACTAAACTAGATATTTATTTCATGAGGAAATGCAGAAAGATTGTATTGATTGATATATCACAAAAAAACATGCTTTATAATTTTTTTTTTTTATACTACGACGGTGGCAAACAAGCATACGGCCTGCCTGATGGTAAGCAGCTACCGTAACCTATGGACGCCTGTAACTCCACAGGAGTCACATGCGCGTTGCCGACCCTTTACAAAAAGGAGGATTCACTGTGTTGACGGCTAAAGGAACAAGAGGGTCCCTCATCGTCAACACACTGGGTCCTCTTTGAGCTCTTTGGCAACCTTACTCACCAGCAGGAACACAACACTATGAGTAGGGTCTAGTGCTATTTGGCTGTGGTTTTCTGTAAGGTGGAGGTACTTCCCCAGTCGGGCTCTGCTCCAGATTTGAGCGAGATGACATTCACTGAACGTGCCCTACCACACTAAGCGAGATGCCATTCGCAGTGCCCATTTTGGCATAGTTTAAGGACATACCCAAGTCCGGACGTAGTTTAAGGACATACCCCGGGTCCAAATATTATTCCACGATCACACAAATGTTAGTTTGCGAACTCTATTGTCTCTATTGCACAAAGCTACCTATACTTAGAAGAGAGAGATCCGGCGATTTATGATACTAATCTTTACATTATTATTATTATATGGAGCCTGTCGTGTCCCACTGCTGGGCAAAGGCCTCCCCCAAATCTTTCCACCGATCCCTATCCTGTGTTGTGCCTGACCACTCCTTACATAGCGGTATTTAATTCCGTTCGGACTTTAGGTCTACATAAGACTTTCGGACACTAGATCGATTTATGCTGTTGTGACATCATTGATCAGCACATTGAACGATTGAGAGAATCAGTCATATTTTCCAGGTTGGAATTTGCATTTCGGAAACACTGTTTCATTGGACACGGAGAAAGTACAAAGCTTCGTATAATTATGCCACATCCTACTTTTTAACATGCAAAAAGACTTCATGTTACGTTTTGTATTTTATTGTAATTACAGTTTTATTTTATTATACTAATATCGACATCGGATGTTGTACAACCGATTTATTTTGAGAACGAAGTCCAGATTAAAATGTCGTATGTGATACTTTAGACATATTTTTCAGAAATATTTCAGTTCAAAATGTCGTATAATTCGTTTTTGCAATTTTTTTAACAAAATTGCTATAAAATGTTTATTTAGACAGCGGCTAACAATAAAAAACGTAATAATAAATAATCAAGTATAGTTTGAACCCAATACAATATATTTTTTCGAAAAACTTTGACAGTCTTTCCATAAAAGTAGTCATTTTACAAATCCGACTTTGTTAATTGGGACCGTCGGTTTATAGTTGCTTAAAAACGATGCTACTGTTTTATAACCAAGAGGTCAAAGAGGGTTCTTGTCCCTTTAGTCGTCAGCACAGTGGATCCTCTTTGATATTAAAGGGTGGCAATGCGCATGTGTGAGTCTACGGTAGCTGCTTAGCATCAAGTGGGCCATATGCTTGTTTGCCACCGTCGTGGTAATAAAAATCCGCCTAAATACTAAGTCGTGACAGCTTTGTCAAAAACGAGGACGCAGAAAATCACCGCGGCCTTACAGATGTGCGCTAGCCTACCTTTTTAAAATACTGTCGAGTAGTATTAGGAGTACCTATGATATACAATTCAATGCGTTTTATAATGGCTGTTACGGCTCTTATGATGTTGCGCGTGGTGGGATAGTATACCGGCTGTAGCACGTATGATTAATAGTTATTCTCGCTCTGTTAAAATTTTTATAGTATTTTTACTAGTAACTGACCTAACGTCGGGTCATAGAGCAAATTAAAACCGCATTAGCTCTGTCTTCCTTGCGAATATTTCACACTACTTGGTTCAACTCGCCTTACTCCTAAAAGAATAATTGACCGCTCGACCGTTTTAACTGTGCCACTTTTGTAGAGTTTAAATCGACGTATCATGAGATTATGTAATACCTATTGATTCTAACACTAGCTAGCAGAAAAGGATTATTCTATTATGAACCTAGAAAAACCATAAGTTTTGTTGTTACAAGTATTAAGTATTTTTATTTTGAATCAAGGTATTATATCTTCCTCCTAGCGTTTGTCCCAGCTTTTAGCTCTATTGAGCCTGGGGTCCGCTCGGCAACCTAATTCCATGAATTGGCGTAGGCACTAGTTCTTACGAAAGCGGCTGCCATCTGACCTCCCAACCCAGAGGGAAAACTAGGCTTTTTTGGGATTAGATGCGGTTTCCTCACGATGTTTTCCTTCACTGAAAAGCGACTGGTAAATATCAAATGATACTCGTATTTCGTACATAAGTTTCCGAAAAACTCAGTGGTACGAGCCGGGGTTTGAACCCGAGACCTTTGGATTGAAAGTCTGACGTCTCACCGTCAAGCCAGTATTTCTCAAGGTATTATACAGTTAATTAAAAATATAAACTCGTTTGACTCTTGGCAGTAGAGCTAACATTCTAGTATTATGACCCGAGTTTTACCACGCGTTTGACATATGTCTGCGTCATAGTTAGGTAGGTACCTACAGAAATTGTAGGCGTCCACAGAATACGGGAACAGCTTACCATTGGTCACGCCGTATACATGTTTACCACCATTGTGATACTTATTTTAAGAAGCTTTTGTCGCACAATTCTTACACAATTACTAATTGCACACCTCACTCAATACCAATAACAACAGTACACACAGCGCAGATTGAAGTATAGAGGCAGAAAACTGGCAGTCTTATCGTTAAAGATCTTTTTCAGATAACACACATACCCATTATATTTAACTATATTATATGTGTTTGATATATTGTATTTGACTTGTTTTTTTTTACAATAAAGAGTTTATAAACAACCAAACAACATTTTGAGTAGTAGCGAAAAACTAATCACATACAGCTGAAAGCTTCGGGTGCAAAAACAAATGGACATACTAGACTTTAAACGACAATAGCAAACTCAAACATTTATTAAAGAATATATTTAAAATAGTATGTTACATTACATACAAAACTTAACTAAGCTATGCTAAGAAATCTAAACCTAACATAAAACCTAAACGTCAGATAGTTTATCAAAGTAAAAGAGTGTAAATAAACTACACCGGTTCTAACCCTACACCTTTGACCCGAGAAGAATTATGACCGGCGCAAAACTCAGCGGGACATATTTTTTTAAAACAACAGATCAACAAAACCTAAAAATATGTATAAGTGCGGTTGTTGGAATATAGTTAGAATATTAGCATATAGTATAGTAGCATTGCTCGTAGAACCGATGGCCGTTGGGGCGGAAAGGTTATCAAGTGGCGTCCACGAACCGGAAGGCGCAGCGTGGGTAGACCCCCCGTAAGGAGGACTGATGACCTGGTGAAGGTCGCGGGAGTCCGCTGGATGCGGGTGGCGCAGGACCGGTCTTTGGGGCACTCTTTGGGGGAGGCCTATGTCCAGCAGTGGACGTCTTTCGGCTGATATGATGATGATGATGATGATGATGATGATGATGATGATAACATATAGTGGGAGAGTGGTGGGAGACGGTAGGACTGGCGTAGGAGTGAACTAGAGGTCGACGGGAGTCGGTAGAAGTTGGCGGTACAATGTTCGCCGGGTCAGCTAGTAATAATATATAAATGAATAAATGATATACATATCCAGAAATATGTTTCATATTGTAAAAAAAATATACCTTTATAAAAACTCCTGGGCTAGATGTAGAGATGATAAAAGATAATTTTAAACAAAAACGAACCTTTCCAAAGTCAAATGCCCGAGCTACTGTAAAAAAATACTCAAATATATGTTGCAAGAGTTTCCTCTAAATCTTCAGGATCCCATCATCAGATCCTGACCTGGTGACAATGGGACTAACTATGAAGTTTACTCTTTCAAATCAAAAAAGAATTTTCCAAATCGGCCTAGCTGTTTTCGAATAATCGGTGAATATACATAAAAAAGCAAAAACAAAGATCCCGACGAATTGATAGCCCCCTCCTTCGGAATCTTGAAGTCGGTAAAAAAATGGTTTTAACTAAACCATTTCATGAGGAAATGCAGAAAGATAGTATTGATTAACATAAGGAGTGCTCCTGAAATAAAGTAGCCGTTAACAATCTAGTGTATTTTTTTAATTTAGTGCTAATTTTGAAGCATATTTATTTTATTAATCCGTAGATACAATACTAATAAATAAAAATACAATCATAATAAAATATGTGAGCATATATAAGTTTTCGCGTTTTTATTTCAACATACTTTGTAACTTTTTGATCAACATAATTTGACAATCTTCAGTCGACATCCGCTACAATGCCACAATTGTATTTCCATTTTCACAATCCGTTTTATGCTTTTCAGAATTTCATCTTACCAAGAAGCTACATTAATTAACTGTATTTTAGCTATTAGTATAGTCAGGAAGACTCTCTAATCTAACCCCTGACAAATATTATTCTATGGGAGACAATTTTCTGTAAAAAAAGGCAAATACATTTAATTAAAAATAAATGTAACTACCTTAAAATGAAGCCAGATAAAAAAGTTTACTATCGAAGAAAAATTATTTATTAAGGTATAAAATAACTCACCAAATCAAACTATAAAAAAATACAATGTTTTTGAGAATCACCTCAAAAATTCTGTCGGAAGACGCTGTTCAAAAAACTATGTGTATGATGGAATACAAAAGGCGAAAACTTCCAAACACAGTTTTATTTGTCTCTATTGCACAAAGCTGCCTAGGCCTATCCTTAAAAAAAGAGAAAGATTCGGCGTTTTGTAATACTCAGTTTTACATAGCGGTATTTAGTTCGGTTCGGATTTTAGATCTAGGAATTTCGGGCTCTGGATCGATATGCTGTTGTAGTTATGTGCTTATTGATGAGCGCATTAAAGGATTCCTCATTTTTTTTTACCTAGAGAGAATTGGCCATGTTTTCATGGCTGGAATTTTCATTTTGGACACACTGCTGCGACAGTCCCCATTAACAAATTCGGTCCAAAAAAGATGTAATATTTTTGGTTTTCTACGTCAAAGCATGAGAAAATCCTTTAACTTTTAAATCTGAAAATGTTTCAGATTTTCAATATTTATATTATTTTCCGGAAAAATCAAAACAAAAAAAGTCGGATCCAAAAAAAGATACCAATTAAAAAGGTCGGTTGTGACAGTATCGATTTTTTTACGCGACACGGTAGAAGTACAAAGCCTTGTATATGCCGAATCCTACTTTTTAATAGAATAATAATAATCATGACGAATAACTACCGGAGCCAATAAGCCTGGTATCGTGGTATCGACATCGCCGTCCCATTTGACGAGAACCTCATGAAGGCTAAGAAGGACCGCCATGTGGGAGGTTGATTCGGCGATCATTGTGCCGATAGTTGTTTCTGCGAACGATCTCTTAGCGAAGAGTCTCGACCAACATCTTGAGAGACTTTCGCTACGGGGTTGTGGTTGGATCAGAGTCAGATTCAGAAGGCGGTAATCCTGAACATGGCGCGCATAGTCGGATGGTTCCTCACTCTGCGGCCCTAACCCCCGGCAGCCTGGGCCCTGCTTCTTTGCCGGCGGCACCCTAGGTTAGGTTTTTTTATAATGTTTTTATTGTTTTTGTATGTTTTAGATGTATTTTACTTTTATAAAAATATTGTAAATAGCCTAACCTAAAAGAAAAAAATAAATAAAGAGAAAATAATAATAAATATCGGACCATCTTACACAAATCGATCTAGTCCCACAGTAAGCTCAATTAAGGTTTGTGTTGTGTACCCACAGACGAGGATACTTATATAATCGATAGATAAATACTTAAATATATAGAAAACATCCGTAACTCACGAACAAACATATATGATACTCACACAAATAAATGCCCTGACCAGGATTCGAACTCGATTCGACTAGGCTAGGATACCGTTATGTAAAAAGATTTTATGTTATGTTTTGAACCATTTAAATTTTTTATTTACAGTTTTCTTTTACGTGTCAGTTACAACATTATTAAAGGAATAAGTAGTAACTTCGACGTCGAATGTTGTAAAAGCGATTTATTTTAAGAACTTAGTTCGGACAAAAATGTCGTATGTGTCACTTCCGACATATTTTTCAGAAATATTTCGGTTTAAAATGTCGTATATTAATTTTTTCTATTTTTTTTACAAAATTGCTATAAAAGTTTATATTCAGACAGCGGCTAACAATACACAACGTAATGATAAATACTTAAGGCTAGTTTGAAAATTATCTTTTTTTTATTAACCACAGCTCCCATTCAATACATTTTTTCGAAAAACTTTGACAGCATTTCCCCAAAAGTAACCATTTTACAGATCCGAATATAATAATTGGGACCGTCGGTTCGTAGTTGCTTAAAAAGCTATTGTTTTATAAGTTATAACCAAGAGCTCAAAGAGGGTTCCTGTCCCTTTAGCCGTCAACACAGTGGATCCTTGATATTAAAGGGTGGCAATACGCATCTGTGAGCCTACGGTAGCTGCTTAACATCAGGCGGGCCATATGCTTGTTTGCCACCGTCATGGTATTAAAATCCGCCAAAATAATAAATCGTGATAGCTTTGTCAAAAACGAGTTCGCAGAAAACCGCGGTGGGCCTTACAGATACGCTAGAGCACGCGCGTTACCATTACCACGTCGCGCGCCGCATTTACAACACACGGCCTTTAAATAATTTTATACAAAAAGAACCGACTTAATCTACTCCACCTTTCAAAGAGCAAACGCCCTAGCTACTGTAAAAAATACTCAAATTACCACCAAACTATTCCTTTTTTAGCCAACTGCTGAACAATGGTTATGTACAATGAAGGACGGCTATGAAATATTCAAGTACCTCAGTTGTAGGATTAAAGGATACAGATAAAAAAATATTTAAGCGCCTCAAATCTTGAAAGATTAGGCAAGTTTTTAAAAGATAGCCTAAAATTATGTTGTATCCGGAGACCGTAGTAACCTAAATGATGATTTTTTTATTATTTCGGTCTGTGTGTGTTATACAGTAAGTTATGAATTTCGTGGGACAATTGACCAAAAACATAATTACTAAAACCAGAATGCAGTGAAAAGATTGAGCATAAATATAATTACTTGTTTCACTTCAAAATAAATATTTTTTGTAATCAAAATACAACGTTTAGTCATAGCATGGTTGGTTGTCAGATTAATATCAATTGAAATAATAATTAAGTAACGCAATTGCACCGACCAACTGAACATTAACAAAAAAGGTTGACTCTGTTTAGTCCAGCTGCCCACAAATCTAAACTTGCCAAGACAAATGCAATTTTTTTCATAAGTATATATTTAAAAAATCCTCAACACGCCTGAAAGGATATTCAAGCGAGATTTGTAATTTTTATTATTTTTTTAGAACTCCACATTTATATTATCTTATTAATTTTTGTTTTTTAAACAGGAAGAAAATCCTTAACCTACGAGTATGTACAAGCCCCGATGCATACTCGTAAATATTTCGTCTAGTCAGAGCATTTTCTTAGGCTTTCCCGTTTTTAAGGGAAAATAAGGCCTGAATCGTAACGGATTTGAAAAATTCAAAATGCTGGCACATAGCTCTAAAGTCAAATATCCTTCTTTTGTTTTTAATATTGACATTACTAATGTCACCAAATTATGTAAACATTCTTTTTCATTGCGGAGAAGCTAAGAAACCCATAAAAACATGAATCAACGTGAACGCCGTGAACAGATTGTCGCCAAATGGATGGAAAATACACAGCGACCGAATCACTTCATCGCAAAACAGTTAAAAATCCCAAGAAATACCGTTGACACGGTTCTAAACCGATACTTTGAGACCTTGTCTACCGCTCAAAAGTCTCGAATCGTAAAACATGGTGGTGCTCGTGATCCAAGGCTAGACAGGAAAATAATTAAGACGATTTGCAACAACCGAAGTATGTCCGAACGGGATATAGCTAAAAAAAACTCTACAAGTCAGTCAATGGTGAGACGTGCCAAGGAACGGGCTGCTATGAAGACAAAAAAGAAGCGGAAAGTGCCGAAAACAACAGAAAAGCAAAGGCTCACAATCAAAACCAGGTCTCGAAAGCTGTACGATTTTCTGGGTACATGCAATTTTCACTTGATTTTGGATGATGAAACCTATGTGAAAGCGGACTTTTCAACACTTCCTGGCAATCAGTTTTATACGATAGCTGATGGGGAAATTCTTCCAGACTCGGAAACTACCATAGGAATGGAGAAGTTTGGCTCCAAGTATCTGGTTTGGCAAGCAATTTGCCCATGCGGCGATCGCAGCAGTGCATATGTTACGACTGGCACAATCAATAAAGATATTTACATCAATGAATGCTTGAAGAAACGCTTAATACCATTCATTCAAAAACACGATTCTTCGGCCTTATTTTGGCCAGATCTCGCTACAGCCCACTATGCAACGGATACCCTAAACTTTCTCAAGCGAAATGATGTCCACATCGTGCCTAAAGCACTGAATCCGCCAAATGTTCCACATTGCCGCCCTATCGAAAGGTATTGGGCTCTGGTCAAAGGAATCTTACGTAAGACAGGTAAGACTGCCAGCAATCAGCAAGACTTCCTGAGAAAGTGGAACACAGCGAGCAGGAAAGTGACTAAAGACACTGTCGCACGGCTGATGGAGGGCATTCGACAAAAATTGCGGCAGGAGTGGGAGAAAAAGTAGAATTTTAATAATAGTTACAAGATGATAATTTTATAATGTTTTTTTAATATAATATCATTAATTTTTGTCAATTAAACCACTAAGCTGACAGATATAGATTTTTTAATTTTTCAAATCCGTTACGAATCGGGCCTTAGTTATAGATCTCATTCTGCATCGTTTAGTAATACTATTGTATATTTTGCATTATAAATGAAACTATCCTAACACTTATATAAGTACAAGTAATACCAGCCTGATAACTATAGAAAAAATATTAGTATTGTTTTCAAAATATTATTGTTACCTAAAGGTTGAACACGCCAAAACCTGGGCATATAAAAATAGCTATAGTTATTCGAAAAATGGAGATATTTAAACTTTTGAAAAAACAATTTTCTCACAAGGAACTGGGCTATAAAATGATGATAGTTTTATTTTCTTTTATTTATTCGTTGGCAAAATGTCGAGCGTACAATATCAAAAACGTGAACGCATTTTGCACGAACATGTAAAAAATCCCATGTTAAGCTACATAGATATCGCGAAAAGGCTGAAATATCCACAATCAACTGTTGGTCACGTATTAAAAAGTTTCCGTGAACGCTTGACAATAGATAGAAAGCCAGGAAGTGGTGGGTTGCAGGGAGTCAAGAATAAGAAACAGGAAAGAGTATTTTAAAGATTTTTGCCTCAAATCATACGATTTCATCTCGTGATGTTGCTAAAAAAGTGAAAATGTCTTAGTCCTATGTCCAAAAAGTGAAACAGATGGCAGGACTGAGGAGTTATAAAGCCCAGGCCGCACCAGATCGAGACTCAAAACAGAACTTATCTGCAAAGATACGGTCGCGACAACTCTATGAAGATTTTCTTACAAAATTTAAATGTGCGGTGATTGGACGACGAGACGTATATAAAATTGGATTGTAAACAAATACCTGGTCAAGAGTTTTATACTAGCAAATCTCGAACAGATACTCCTGAAGATTTTGAATTAAAAAAATGAGGGCAATTTCCAAAAAAATACCTTCTTTGGCAGGCAATATGTAGCTGTGGTAAAAGAAGTCGCTCGTTTATCACCACCGGGACAATAAACGGCGATATTTATCAGAAAGATTGTTTACAGAAGCGTTTGCTGCCTTTTATAAGACAGCATGCCTCACCACCGCTGTTTTGGCCAGATCTAGCCAGTTGCTAATACGCAAAATCAGTTATGGAATGGTACAACGCTAACAGGATAATGGTGGTACCCAAAATATGCAATCCGCCAAATAGTCCGGAACTGCGGCCTGTTGAAGAGTACTGGAGTATTATGAAAGGAATTCTAAAAAAGAAAGGCGGAGAAGTAAAATCGGTCACTGAGCTACAAAAAATATGGACCTGGGCGACAAAAATCTTTTCTAAAGAGATGGTGCAAAGTCTTATGAGCCGTGTGCGTAGAAAAGTTCGATCTATGGCTTACTGTGTAAACATTAATTAAAATTAAAAATGTGATTTTAGAATTCATTAAATTTGTCCTTAAATGTGGTATTCATAATGTAGTTATTTATTTTCAAACTGGTTTAAAAACAAATTTTGCGTGCCCAAGTTTTGGCGTGTTCAACCTTTATTCAAAGACTATGAAAATGGTTCCACCTAGTGAAAGCGACACGACTTACCATACTGACAGTTAATTTTTGAGCCTCCGAGGTCAGAAGTGCAACAGGAGAGCGAAATTTAATTTTGACCGTGGTTTGGGTTTTTAGTTCATAGGAAAACTTAACTTAGGCAGTAATGTAAAAACAGTGAGCCAATTAAACGTTTTCACAGGTAGAAAATACGACAATAGTGCATGGTGGTATTAGATGCAACGTGTCATTTTCATTTAACTAAATGTTAATACTGTTTTATTATAAATGTTAAGAGTAAGACGTAATCTTTTGTATTCATTTCAAACTCTACTAAAATTAACTTCGTTTTGGTATAACGACCCCAGGTCTGTACTATCTACAATTATATCATTCGACAATAGATGATAAACATCATAAACACCTTATTCCGATCCATTATAATTCAGGCTGGGTCTGTATTAGGTTCTCATACATCTTATTAGGGAACGTTGTCTCTTCTTACATTAATTCGAAAAGGTTTTAAAATTATTAATTCAAATTCAAATTCAATACATTTATTTCGACCAACTAGGATCATAGTTAAGGTTAGTTAAAATATCTTAGCCTAAAGTTAGTAAAAATTATAACCTAATATGTACAAACAACAATTACAATTAATTTTTAAAGACAGCACTCAGGAAGGTTTGACTGTCAGTACACGGATCAGGGCCCTTATTCGAGATGCCAAACTGTAAGACGTTGCTCTCACAGTTGTCTCACTAGGTGATAGAGTGATACACCTAACTGTCAAGTTGTCAGTAGGTCTCGCTAGAGCGTTTTGTCTATGGCTATGGCCACCATTTTAGATATGTTGACAGGACGTAGGGAATCCCATGGCAGAGAGTTTGGTGGTTTTTTTAGTAGGTATACGTACAGTTACGTCCATAACTGAGTCAAAATTAGTACCTTAGTAAAATGTAAATAATTTGATAACAATCAAAGTTACATAAAAGTTCTAAACGTAAAATATTAATCCTTGGGTACCGCTACAAAACTGCTTCACAAATTATTTTCTTCCGACTTATACATTTTTCTCAATTTCATACCGAAAACTGTGAAATTTCACCTAATTTATTTTTCCCATTATTTAATTTTTTCTTAGGCATTCCCAATTCAGTAACTCATATAAAGTAAGGAATTCCACGACCATTATTTTAGTTATCAAACATTTAAATCAGGCTTATTTTTGTAATTAGTTACTGGCAATGTATTGTCAGGTGCAAAACTGAGTCAAGGCAAATGGCCGAACAACTTTCTCGTTAGTTAATTTTTGTAGCGGACTTCATTCTGAGATAACCATAAAAATACGCGAGTGATATAAAAGTCATACACCTCATTTTAAAGAGCATATAATGTACTATTTCAACTAATTGTCTTACCTGGTTGTGTAAAAGAAAAATATCAATATCGGGTTAAATAAAAAAAATGTAGTTTAACGGTTTTTGGTTCAAAATCATGGACGAATAAAAAAATCAAGATTGTGAATGCAATGAATCGAAATTGGCTTTCATATGGATACATAGCTGACACCGAGACGAACAAATATAACCTGAAAGTTTTTATTTTTTTCATAATTGATAAGACTTATCTTCATTTAACGATGTCGGTGCAAAACTGAGTCAGTACCAAATATTATCTAATAGAGAAAATGTTTATTTTTATCTACAATAACATAATAGGTCAGTAAGTTTATTAGCGTTGTTACCAATTAATAATAAAATAGTAACTTAATAACTAGCCTCTTCTTAAATAATGAAAGAAACATGTCAAAGTGATGCACATTGGTTCAGTTATGCACCTAACTGTATGTATCGAACCATGGATGTATAAGAAGTGGATCTCATTCTTCGGTCACAAAGTGAGGCCGACAGAGAAGCTTATCTAAGGAAGTGTCTCGTTTTGACTAAGGAGGTAATGACGTCAGCAGACAATCAAAATGTGAATATGTGTCAAATGTGACAATTTTGTAACGAGTGCGAGTGAGGTACCGCCCCCCACTATTATGCTCTCTATCGGACCGTTTTTAGTACTTTTAAGGGTTCCGTAGCCAAAATGGCATAAACGGTACCCTTATAGTTTCGTCATGTCCGTCTGTCTGTCCGTCAGTCCGTCTGTCCGTATGTCACAGCCATTTTACTCGGAAACTATAAGACGAATAAAATAAAATTTAGACATAAGTTGTATTTTTCATGCCGCTATTTAATTATAGTCTGGCAAACCATTTTTTCAGTAGAAAAGCGCGGCAAATTCATAATACGTACATGTGCCGACCCTTTGTGATGAGACACCGTGTTCGTGACGAACATTTCAATTCACATATCTTTTACATTGAATTTGTTTCTAGTGCATTTCACTCTCTCGTCTTAAGCGCGAGTGAGATAGAACTCCTGCAACGTTCTACATTGAATTTAAATTCGTTTTTATGGCATATGTCAATTGCCTCAACCAGATTATTTGTTACAGTTGATGACAGATCAGACGAAATATATCCGTCTCCTTTTTACACACCGTGAATGTCACGTAATGAAAGGGGTGGAAATACCAACTAGAATTAAAAACATAGAAGTTGATGATCATTGCTGCTTTTTTCACTGATTCTTAGTGTTGTCATACTTTTGGTCGCTGTACATTGCTACTGCGTTCGTTGGCTGGACAGACTATATGTAGTTAAATTGAAGGAGAAAATATTTTTATGGGGGGCGCTCCATGTAACTAAATTACAAAAAACAATTTTTCCCCTAATATCAACATGTTGCACATCAATCGATAGGTGTTTAAAAATAACATTGCGGTTTTTTTGAACATTTTGTGATTTAGTGAATATTTTCATATTTTCAGAAATAATCGCCTTGAAAGTAAGAAAAATTGAGTGAACCCCCCCCCCCCCGTAACGAACCCTACGTCCATATAATAAACTTAACAAAATTTAAGAAGATTATCTTATTTTTCTATTACATACTTTTTACGAAAATTATTTTGAACATTATCAGTTCAGCCATTTTTGAGTTATCTCCAAAAACTTCTTCCATATGTATCAGATACGACCTTCTGGTATTAGTTTGGTTCTTATTCCATGGAAGGTACGGAACCCTCTATTATGCGTGGTCCGACACGCACTTGGCCGGTTTTATGCTACTCGCCTATGAACGATTCTTTTACTCGGTAATAATTTTCAACTGTGGCTAGGGCACCGAGTAAACAATAGTACTATACAGAGGTCCCTCTTTGACGTTACGAATCATGTTGTCCCTTCTTCACGCATGGCAAGTTCTCTTTCTCACTTTAGGCAAACGTATCGGATACTAGTTGTCAAATTCAATGACAGAAATGCACATCCTTGGTTAGGAACAAGGTTTAAGAAAAAGATCCACTTCATATAAATCCGTGATACGAACACAGATTACACCTTGTTAGCCCGCCCCACTGTAAATTTATCAAAAATCTTATCGGTTGGCTTCCATATAGCGATATAGAGCCCATCTTCGAGATCATGAAAAAATAAGTCTTACTAGGTCTTAAATGGGCGCTAGTATGTATAACACGATGTGAATTGTTCTTGAATAAATATCATATCATATCATATGGCGTCAAGTTGAAAATACAAGAAAATAACGTTAATTAATCAGTGGTTTTACCGCTCCAAATTTGTACTTACGGTAAAGTCTACTTCAAATAACCTACATACCAAATTCCGGTGGGAGCATACAATATAGGCATGGTGAATTTTTTTTCATGTATGGTATCAATCGATTCGTTTTGTTGTGAGGATCAAATGTCTATATGGGACTAATTGCGTTAAAGCAACAGAAAAGTCAGAAATGAGACTTAAAGTCCGAGATTTGCATTTGTTACTCAAAACGCTCCAAAATGACGTGCAAAAGTGACGTCACGATCACATAGTTGCCCTGTTTAAAGTATGGAAAAAATATGAAATTGCTATTTTTACAGTGAAATGTTGCGTTTATGTGTATGGTTGCCATACAATTTATTTTACGGTACAATGTTAAAAATCATTTCAATTCACACTTTAAAAAATCGTAAAATTTTGAAATTTTGCAGCTTGATATCTTTGAGCCACTTCAAAAGAATTTATAAATTTTCACTTTAGTTGGATATATTGATCATTTTGCATCCTATCAACTAAATTTTATTGCATAAATCAATATGTGTCATCAATTATTTTAAGATTCGAATCTAATCGCAATTTTTGTATTTGTATTATTTTTGAGCTAACCACTCCAAATTTTTTGACCAAAAACTAGGCACTTCACCGCCTTATTTTAAACCGTAAAAGTTAACCTTGCGGGACAGTTTTGAAAAAAAATACTTTAAATAGTTTCAAATATTTACTTAATTGGCACACGGATAACTGGATATCCATGTTTAAGTGGCTTATAGTTTAACATGCCGTTATAAAGTGTATAACAGGTATATGTTTTTTATTTCCTGTTTTTTATTGTTTTTTTCTCTTGTTTTGATTAATGTCGCGGTAATAACGCGGTCGAGCATCCGTAAGAGGAAAATTTGAAGAGGCAAATATTCTTACCGTAGCATCTCAATACGTACTTGAAAACATTATGTATGTGCGGAAAAACATCCATAAATTCAAGGTCAACAGTGATATCCATAACTATAACACTAGAAATAAAGATAAGATTGCTGAGCCTGGCCACCGCCTCGGTAAGGTTCGTACGTCTTTTACTGGGAACTGTACACGTTTTTATAACAAAGTCCCCGCTGATGTAGTGAATTTGCCACTAAATAAATTCAAGTCTTATGTTAAGCGCTATTTGTTGAGGAGAGAGTACTATACTTTAAAGGAATTCATTGAGGATAACGATGCCTTTAAGCCTGTAGCTTGATATAGTTAGTACAATACAAATTGAGAAATTATTAGGTACATTACTCTATGAAGCAGCTTTACTAGTGTCCAGTATTACCTGTTTTTCATTTTTATTTTATTTTGTTTTTATTTAGTATTTGGACACTTAGAGACGTTATACATCTCTAAGTCTTGCATTCGCAAATATTTATATGTATAGATATATATTTAATGATCCTGACGCTTAGAGACATGTACATCTCTATGTCACTTTTATATTGTAATTTAGTTCACGCATGTAAAATACGAGCACAGAATATTGTTTCTCACCAGACTAAACATGGCTAGTTTTTATTAATTAATACTTTTTATTAATCATATTTAATTTTAGTTTAATTGGCTTTAGACACAACATTCGGTGCTTGATTATCCATATTTTTTATTATATAGAATATATAGATCAAGACACTTGGAGACCTTATACATCTCTAAGTATAATTTAGAAATAGTATGTTTATTGTATACTAGAATCACTTAAGTACTTTTTTTTATATTATTTAAATTCAAAGTTTATTTCTAACTGTTGATGATGGATTATTATAATTTGGAAATTTATGTAGAAGACACAGTTCAGGTAAGAAAGTATATCAAACTTGTATGTAATTTACTTTATCTACACTCATACTGTAAGTACTCTAAAATGCGTTCAAAAACCGTAGACAATGACAAGCATTACAACAAACGATTTAACTATGATAAGTTTCTTATCTGCGGCAGTAACGTAATTTTAACTATGCATGCTCAAATATTGTTAAGCAATGAGTTTCAAATTTGGAACATCGAATTTGATAACATAATGTTACCGCCATGGCCAACTCGATTGGTCCCGCGCGAGCGCCGGCACAATCGAGTAGGCCATGACGGTACAATGGCGGTCATTCTATGGTTTCCGAACAATTAATTTAATATATATAATATGAGTGTAGATAAAGAAGTGTATGCAACTGTACGTAATTAGGCCTTAAAACACTCGTGTGATCTTATTATGAAATTCGCCTGCGGCTCATTTCATAAAACCACACTCATGTTTTAAGGACCCTTATTACGTAACAGTTACATAAACTACTATTCAATAGTCAGATTTGGACTCATCTTTTTTCTTTGGTATTTTTCTTAAACTATAACCTATTGTTGGTTAATCTAACCTTGGTTTGATATGTTTTCTTATAGAACAACGCACTTATATGTATTGTTTAGTTTTGATGTACTGTTGTTTTGAAAAAATAAGTCCCGCCGAGTTTCTTGCCGGACATAATTCTTCTCGGGTCAGAGGTGTAGGGTTAGAACCGGTGTAGTTTGATTTTTTTTCTCTCTCTTTTACTTTGACGTGTAAAAGTGCCCTTGTGGCCTACTTACTGAATAAATGTTTGAGTTTGAGTTTGAGTTTGAGTTTATGTATTCTTACTTTGGGGATGTGATCGTGGCGTCAATGCGCCGTGTCGTCAAATGGTTGCAACGGAAGACCAGCGCTGGCCCTGCCGGCATTTAACGCTGAGTTGCGACGATTTCGTGGCAATTAATGTTTCGGGTTGTATATGTTATTGTTTATTATGTTTATTGTAATTGTCATGAATAAATCTTTCATTCATTCATTCATGTTTCTAAAATAATGCTTTAAATGTTCATCCTTATATTTTTTTATTTTTGAAAAAAAAAATGGTATTCAATATTTATATGACGTTCTAAATAAATCAATTTTTTTAACGTCGTAGAACGCAATTTTTTTTATGGAAGTTACAAAAACTATTTAAAACGGGGTATTTACCGTGGGTATTTGTTTTGTCGAGGTTTCGATATATATTATATGTATCGACATGTTAGAAACTAGCAAACGAGGATGGTGGCAGCATTTCTCCGCTGTATCGCAAAACTTATGAGTTGAGCGAGGAAGCTGCCAGCTCTTTGGTCACCAATTGAGTCGACGAGCCTCTTTTTGCGTTCTTTAAAAAGTTACTGAGCACTGGGTCCCCACGCGCCAAGGGTCTCGACTACGAAAGGTATAATTTTTTTTATGGGTCTTCAGTTTTTCAGCTTCTTTGGCCACCGCACCTGCTTGTTTATTGGTTCCGGTGAAGTGAGAAGCCGCCAGTGTGTCTACGCATATAGCATCCCACAGGCACGCATGTGGTATTTACTTAAGTACCGCAATAACACCTGTGTGGAGCACAAACACGGACTCAAAGCCGGAATCAGATTTCAATCAATCAGGTGCCGGTCCAGGTACTATACGGTTTAAGACATTTATTTCTCAAAAAGATTTACATAAATCACTTACTGAGAAAACAATATTTATCTTAAAGCTAAATGGGTGAGGGTAGAATGCAAAAACTGGTGGACGAGTTAAGAACAAAGGCGCTCGGTAACACCAAGCGCAATGCAACAATGTAATGTTGTGCATAGGGACCAGTTAAACCGAACTACCCGGTGCGTTCACTGGTTAACTTACATATGATTTGTGTGTATTCATTAAGTGCATATTTTGTGGAAAAGCCTTAGAAGACGTTTTTATTTTAGTTTTTAACTTTTTTATGTTATAGATTTTTGTACATTTATATATTTTTTCTTTTTCTTTTTTTTAAAGTATTTTAATTATTTAATGTTATTATTATTTGACTTATTTCTATCCATTAATAATGTCAATATTTCTGTACCAATCCTTTTCTATGTATATGAATGAAGGATGAGCAAGATGAGTAGAGAATTAATGTCATTATTACTGACAGTGTCTGGAAAAGCTGTCCACACTGTAAGCCGGTAGCCAGTGCTGCGGCTTAGGAGTGAGTGACTCATAAGAAATTTGGCACAATACGTCTTCCCAGCTCCATTGACAATTTGGATGGGTAAAAACATCCTAACCCGCCAACCACTTCACCAAGCTTTTTTGGCCTCCTCTAAGCCCACAGTTCCATGGTTTGGGGGTGGGGGTCCTGTAAGATTTTAGTGACTTTACCTACGAGGCTGGCTGAGCTGTAGACGGAGGAGTGTCTTACAGTTGATGTTATGAAGCCGACTATTTCTTAAAATGGTCCTAAATCCTTATGCGCCCACCGGTATGGTCTTAAATTTGGTATTTTCTTACTAAACGGGTCTTATAGCTTCTGTAAAAATTTCGAGCAGTAAGCTCAAAAATAAATTAAGGCTCAACAAATTGCGATTTCAACTGGTCTTAAAACCTTATACGCCCACCGTAATGGCCTTAAATTTGGTAAGTATGTAGATTTTGTGGGTGGTTAAGTAAGTGGGCTTCGCCGTGTGTCAAAATTTAAGCGTAATGATAAATTAACGTATTAGGGTTCCGTAGTCAACTAGGACCCTTATAGTTTCGCCATGTTTGCCCGTCCTTCCGTCCGTCCGTCCGCGGATAATCTCAGTGACCGTTAGCACTAGAAAGCTGAAATTTGGTACTGATATGTATATCAATCACGCCGACAAAGTGATAAAATAAAAAGTGGTTTTTTTTTTATTAGGGTACCTCCCCTATACGTAAAGTGGGGAGTGATTTTTTTTTTCATTTCAACCCTAACGTGTGATATATTGTTGGATAGGTATTTAATGAATAGGGGTTTACTAAAATAATTTTTGGATAATATAAATATTTTCGGAAATAATCGCTCCAGAAGTAAAAAAAAATGTGTCCCCCCCCTCTAAACTTTTGAACCATAACTTTTATAAATATAAAAAAAAAATTCAAAAGTAGAACTTTATAAAAACTATCTAGGAAAATTATTTTGAACTTGATAGGTTGAATAGTTTTTGAAAAAAAAATACAAAATAATTTCTGAAATAAGTTTGTAATTTAACCGTATAAGCAGGTGTTTATTGTACCTGTAATTTCTACAAAATCACAATGAAATGAAGTGCTTTCAAATAAAGTAAAAACGGTGAAAATCGGTTCATGCAATAAAGAATTATCCCATAAAAATCATCTTCCATACTTTAAGCTCGCGCGCAATAGTTTACTTAATTTGCCGATAGATGTCGCTGTACGTGGAACGCTCATATCATATCCTACATGGCGGTGTTATTTTAACTCTTAAGTGGGGACACTTACTGTGACGGACGGAAAACTACGGAACCCTACACTGAGCGTGGCCGGCACGCTCTTGGCCGGTTTTTTTTTGTATTTTTAACTTGACGCCACACATACTAGCGACCATTTACGACCTTTAAGACTTATGTTTTCAATATCTCCGTGATGGGCTCTACAACGCTGTCAACGCTATATGGAAGCCGACCGGTAATTTTAGATTTTTGATAAATTTACAGTATAGCCGGCACCAGTATCTATAATGTTTAAGTAGTGAAGTATCAGATGTCAAACAATCCTTTAAGGCACTGACTACCAGGCTAACGATAGTAATGATGGAGGCGACCTCTAGTAATTGCCCCCACGAAACTTTTGCGCGAAGTTGATTTCTGACTATTCAAACTAGGTAGTATTATATTAAAATTGATATGATTTTAAGACATTTTCACTGAGAGCACATTAATATTTATAATTTTTATGATTATTAATTGTAGGTATTTATTAAAAATATATAACTGTTAAAATATAATATGATTGGCATTACCTATTTAACCTAAAGTTCAATTAATACGCCATAAAAGAAATGTCGATATCTGGCCGAGGAGCGAATGGATAAACATCAAAAATTGCGATGAGTTATACGGTTCTTCCACCCTGCTGTTGAGAATATCTCTACAGTACCCTGCATTCACTGTGCTCTGCATTATTTTGTGTAATTTGGATGCTATGTTAGAGTAGATTTCCTCAGATTAAGCAAGCCACTAGCAATAAATCTCCTACAACGCCTTGACTGTATGCGGCTGTATAGCCATTCCCCATGTACATGTGCATACTACATGCGTAGACACACTGGCGGCTTCTCACCTCACCGGCTCCAATAAACATACAGATGCGGTGGCGAAAGCAGCTGAAAAATTGAACACCCTTTAAAAAAATCAATGTTTAAAGAAACAAGTATGTATAGTTTAAAGTGCCATGTGTAACCATATCAATTCATTATATAAGAAATATAATATGATATAATATTGGAATATAACTTACACGTAAGTCAGTCAGATACACAATTACATTTACTTGCAGTAAACGTCAACTTCTTTTTTGAAATGAAGACTCATTGGTTTTCATATCCCGAGTCTCCTAAATAGTAATTCAAAACTTGGGTCTTGTTAGTGGCAATTAGTTATAATCATGAGGATTATGACTAGTACTACTGTGCACTGTATTTATTTACCTGATATGTTTATATTTCCATAACATCCTCAACTCTCAGGATTAGGAATACCTTTGTAATATAAGAGTCTTACATTAAATTAGAATCTATGAAGAATATGTGTAATATTGTTTGAAGTGTCTAAAACCTTAGTTAAGTTAGGAGGCAGTAGTAGGAGCCAAGTTTGAACCCGCGATCCTTAGAGCGTAAGTCGGGCGTCTGGCCGCCAGGCTACCAGAGTTTGTTTTGATAATTACTATACTGTTGCTCCATTTTTCTACTATGTTTATCTGCGTGAAGTATCAAATGTCAAACAATCCTTTAAGGGCTTTAAGGCACTGACTACCAGGCTACCGATAGAAATAACGGCCTCCTAGCCCAGTCGGTAGTGACCCTGCCTACGAAGCAGGAGGTCCCGGGTTCGAATCCTGGTCAGGGAATTTGTTTGTGTGTTTATCACAGATATTTGTTCCTGAGTTATGGATGTTTTCTATGTATTTAAGTATTTATCCATATTTATCAAATATATATATATATATATATATCGTCTAGTACCTACCCATAACACAAGCCTTACTGAGCTTACTGTGGGCCTAGTTCGATTTGTGTAAGATTCATTTATTTCTCGAATTTAATTTCTTTTCTGATGTTTTTGAAATGCCTCAAACTTTCCATAGACGTTGACGTAACAAAGACTGCAGCACTATAAGGGAACGTACCCATACTACGTGACCCGTTTAGCGGGGGGAGGGGGGTCGTCAAAATACTACTCTTGGTCACAAGGGGGAGGGGGGGGATTAGGTTTACGTCACGTAATCAATAATTATTATGATTATGCTCTAGGGAAATCTCGCGAAAGTCTTTTTTTTCACTTTTTAGGGTTCCGTACCTCGAAAGGATAAAACGGAACCCTTATAGGATCACTTTGTTGTCCGTCTGTCTGTCTTTCTGTCTGTCTGTCAAGACCATTTTTCTCAGGAACGCGTGGAGGTATCAAGCTGAAATGTATATCAAATACTTAGGTCTATTGTCTCTTGGAGCTGTGAAAAAATCAAACTTAAAAGCCAACGCAATAAAAAGATACAGCCGTTTATGCCGCAAAATCCGAAAATTTTCAAAACTCGCAAGGGAATCAAAACCTACAGGGTACTTCCCGTGAACTCAGAATCTTGAAATTTGGTACGAAGCAACCTTATAGCACAGATACAGGAAAAATTGCGAAAACCGTAAATTTTTAGTTACATCATAAAATAAAAATATTTTTAATAATTCTAAAGTTACTACCCTTATACCTATAGGTTTGTACGGAACCCTCGGTGCGCGAGTCCGACTCGCTCTTGGCCGGTTTTTTTAAATTATGGTTTGCACGCACCTTGAGGCGTTACGCGGCAACCGCCGTTTTAATAAATACAAATATGCGCCAAATTATGATATTTTTTACTTTCTGTTTGCAAAAAAACAATATTAAGAATTACTACGTGACAACCAGAGGGGGGGGGGGGGATCTTGGCATTTACTACGGTTGGTCACCGAGGGGGGGAGGGGGTGAAAATTGTAAAAAAATTGGTCACGTAGTATGGGTACGTTCCCTAAGTAGGTATTAAAACAGACAGAAACATTGCAAAATTAAATGATTATATTATTAGTAGTTAGGTTTTCTTATTAAAATTATTTTCTTGTGTGTGAATGCTTTTTCACCACATCAGCACCACCGCCTATCTTGATTTTTTTAAAGCGTCAGTAAAATTGTTTTTTTTTTTCACAAGGGAGAACAGTTATTACTTTACGTTATAGAACGATGATTTTGAACCATAAATATTTGGCAGAATTAATTTGTTTTGTTTTATGTATTTACCTAAGCTTGTATTTTTTTGCCGTGGCGTGGTGAAAAATGTTGTAATACTCTCGGCAGCAGTTTGTTTGCTTCTAGTGCCTCCCGCGACGCTCAAGATACAACTTTATTAACCATACACTAGTTATAATTTTGTAATCATTCCCTTTTTCGGGTCTCGATATAAACACGTGAGATAGATATCAAGGTTGTATTCTTGATATTATAATTTATTTACACTAAACCTATTCTACATAATATTGGATCTACGTGGTCGGTTTACAAGTCAATATATTGTTTTATTTCTTGTGACAAAAACATTTATTGGTTACAAGAAATCTTTAAATCATTCATACCAGTCATTTTTATTCAATATGTAATATTTGTCACATATCTTTTACCCAAAGCACAGGTTTCGTCATCGTTGCTACACCCAAATGCATCGTCAAATCTAAAAAATTGCTTGTAAGCCGTCTATGTAGACTACCCTAATTCTAGCCTAGTATTGTAGCACGAAAATACACGTATGATTTACACACATACTCATACACGTATTTAGTTTCAGAAGACATTCAGAGATGTCGCTTTCAAATGAGTTTTCATAAAAGCTTCAAGGCTCTCTTTACCTACTAGAGGTAAACAAATGCCTTACGTGGGATTCCCATAATTTACTGACGTCAACGTCAAAACAATAAGATGGCGCCCATGCCAATAGAGAAATTCCTCTAGTGAGACCTGTTGATTTTGACGTAGGTGGTTAGGTGAATCAACTGTCACAAAAGTGTGATATCATAGTTGTCTCGCATGCGACTGTCAGTTATGCCATGTCGAATAGACTCCCAGATGACAGTGATTCAGATACTGACAATCAAACCTCTCTGCGAATGCACTCAGGATACCATTAGAGCTAGCCCGCACCCTGCGCGCCAGGGATGTGCAGCGTTTCCTCATAGTTGTGTAGAAACAGTCAACTCTTGCATCCGCGAACATCCCTGACGCACTACAGAAACGGGGCAACCCCAATAGCATCCTGAAAGTATTATTGTACTGCACACGTAGGGCGTTGTACTGCTTTTGCGTGTAAGAGACCCACAGACTGCTCGTGTAAAGGGTCGTGCAGAAGGCTCTAAATAGAGTTATTTTTACATTGGCCGAACAACGAGCAAATCGGCGGGCCACCATGTTCGCTCTAACAGACAACGCCCTCCGTTCTCGCTCAATATCTGCATCGTCCGTCAGGTCAGAGGTTACCACGTGACCTTAGTATCTAAATGTATCCACCCTTTTTAAAGGCAATCCATATAGTCGAATAGGAGGTACAGGTGGCAAATTTTTGCCTCTGACCTTAAAGACCATGCATTCACTTTTTTTTACATTATATTGCAAGCCATGACTAAGTGCAAACTTTTCACATATTCCCAATAGCTTAGTGAGACCACAAAGCGAAGCACTCAGCAGCACCATGTCGTCAGCATAGCTAATGTTATTGAGACATACATCATCAATATGGCAGCCGACATGACTGATATAAATAATTAACAATCCTATAGTATAAACGTTATGGGCCCCACTGTGTATAACAACCTACCAGCATCAATTACAGACGCGCCTAGTCGCGTAAGCTTTAAAACCAGACTCAAAACGTGGCATGTTGAGCGGTCGTTCTTTAGTGTCGAAGAATTTGTGACAAATAAATATGTATAATAAAATAATTTTATCTACACTCACACTGTAAGTCCTCTAAAACGTGTTCAGAAACGGTAGGCAATGGCTAGCATTACCACAACCGATTTTACTATGATAAGCTTTTTATGTGTGGCAGTAACGTAATTTGAACTTTACATGCTCATATATTGATACGTTATGAGTTTCAAATTCCGAACATCGAATTTGATAACATAATGTTGGTCAGGAAGGAGCACAGGATTGCTCCTTCCTGACCAACGGCACGCGCCCGCGCGGCTGCCGGCACAATCGAGTTGGCCATGGCGGTGCAATGACGGTCATTCTATGGTTTCCGAACACTTAATTTAATATATATAATATGAGTGTAGATAAAGCAGTGTATGCAACTATACGTAATTAGGCCTTAAAACGTAACAGTTACATAAACTACTATTAATTTAACAATGATATATTTTACCTAGTCGTAATTAAGTCGCAACTATTGACATCTAATTGTTATTTATTTCTAGTTTTAAGCTCTGACGTGTAATTTTATATTACCAATAAAGTATGAATATGAATATATTAAAGTAGACAAAAACAATCAAAAAGTTATCACAAAAAGTATAAACAATAAACTCGGCCAACAGTTTTATTCTTATATCAGTAATTAAAAGGTAGGTAAAATCAACATATATATGGCTCAATAAATTAATCATAAAATATGTAAATAACATATCTACAAGTAAAAAAAAAAAGCTCAAAGCCCGACGGAAGGGTGCCCAGAAGGCTGGCGGAGTTGCCACGCTGAATAGCGATTCATATGCGCTGGGCAATGAAAGAGCCAGCCCTCTGGTCACCTGTAGCAAGGTATGTATAGGTATGTACAAAAACCATTAAATTAGTGCTCTAAACAGTAATAAATCAAAATTGAGTGCTTAAGCTTTTAATGTCGAAGAGTTTAGTGAAGGGGCGACTTTGTCGATTTACAAGGACGCTTTATTCTTTCACTAATATATTTCTGCGTTTACCTCGGATATTTTTCCGAGATAAAGATGTTTTCTATGTATTTAAGTATTTCTCTTTATCTACCTATATATTTCTCTATACGAGGACGCGAACGTTTGAACGTGGGCCCTGCGTAGACTTAGGTAACCTAGTTGACGATCGAACTGAGTTATTTTATTGTTGCATTGGGCAACAGTAAATGATAATTGTAAGATTATTGAATTAAATAAAAATATATATCGTCATCTAGAACTCACAACAAAAGCCTTAATATATTGAGCTTACTGGGAACTAGGTTGGTTTATGTAATATTGTCCAACAGTACTTATTTATTTATTTAGAGTTTTAGGAAGTAATAATAACTCCGTATCGACAAAGTGCGACCTTTTTTCTTGCACTGTCACTTATGTATATAATCCAGGTTTTATGAACCTCAACATTTTATAGACTAGCAATTAAAGTGCAGACAACTGTCGGTAGACTGTCACACTATCTATACTTTAACTTAAACATATAGCCAACTCTCATTAAAGTTTTCACTTATACCCTTAAGAACGCAGATCCAGCGTTTTCACTCCGGACGGCCGGCTAAGGCAAGCCAGAGGCAGTGGGCTTATCCAACAAGGCTGCCTCAGGGGCGCTCATGTACGTTGAGTTGCTACTCTCACACATCTCACCACTCTCCACAAGTTGACTTATTTATTTTATTTTTAATATTTATCATTTGGAACTCAATTTACAATGAGTTACAAAAATTCCATACACATCCGGAAAAATACAGCTACAAACTGTGTAAGAGTATTGCAAAAAAATGAAACAAAAATAAATGGGCTATTAGGTTAAGGTGATAGTATTTAGACAACCCTCAGCTGCTACTGCCGTGCTGGTCATGTGGTCGATATACGATCGCCACTATACATAATTCTTTATTTAACTGTAGGTTACTTTTTTTTACTACGATGGTGGCAAACAAGCTACCGCAGCCTATGGGCGCCTACACCTCCAGCGGTGTCACATGCGCGTGACAACTCTTGGCATCATGTCAAATAATTTTTCAGAGCCCAACCAACCCGCTGTACAAGCGGTAGAATACACATAAGGAGGCAAAGTCTCTTGTGAAACTTAAATGTTAAATATCGCTAATGAATTTGTGATTGTCGATGATTCACACAGCGCGCCTTCCGACCGAGTTTTGATTAAACTAAATATTCCGTAATCATTACTCGTTCTCATTCAGAAATCGTTACTTTCGAGTCAGTAACACGGTGCCGCGGTTTTACCAGAATATTTTCAACCGACAGCATTAAGGAGCCTACATTAACATCGATACGTGTACAGATGTACCGTGGAGACGTCAACACTAAATGAATTTTGTACGTAACTAGTGTGGTGTGGCTGTCCGGTGGCAGTATTGTATGTATTGAAAGCCAAACAAATATGAAGAAACACAATATTCATTGCTCTCAACAAATGCTCAAGAAATGTAGTACATATAACTAAGTTAAAGAGCTTACTATTCTGATTAGCTTATTCATGGCTTTGTGATCAAAGAGATTGTGCCTTATTTCTATTTTGACTGATCTCGAACACAATATAAATTACAAAATTTTAATTTTTCTCTTTCAGATGAACAGTTATTTGGGCAAAGAAGTAAGCAATATATCAAATATTATGTAACCAACAATACCTGACGTTACTGTAAAATATCAATATTAACGAGTATATAGGTAATAGTTATATTCATCCTGGTAACGTTACACCAAAAAAATTACATGCTTACCTTTAAGTAACAGTTCATTAATTATATGTATTATGTTATGATAGATTTTTATAACCAACGTCACGATAGTATATTTTATAAAAAGGTATTAAACATATTAGTAGCTTTTTGAACAGTTCAATTTATTTATTTATCGTACCCGTACTTACATTTTTACATTTACATTTTTAAACGATATCCCGCGTCATGGCCACCGAAACTAAAATAATCAATTTATTTCCTAAAAATTAATGCAAATTATATAACATCTTTCGTAACTCTTTTTTACAAACCGATCATCAATTAAGATAGGGTATTACTGTTAATATAAATACCTCGTTGGTACAGTCAGTAATAGAAGAAACTTAGCTGGTGAGGTCTTCAAAATAATCTTCACGCGCTCTTATTCATTTAACAATAAAGTCGTGCCAAGTTCATTTTGAACACCTCAACCGTTTACCTCTTCTACTGCGGACTTTACCGATCTTCCTTTGCTTGCAGGATGAATTTTGTCCATCCCGTAACATTTAAATCCCATTTTTATAAATTATGTAGCATGTAGCATTTTACCAACACTGGTCCACCTGGGGTTTATTTTTCACTAGCTGCCCAACCCAGATTCGCACGGGTGGTGTGTACGCACTGATTTTTTGCCTGCTACGTACAACCGTGTAAGTACAAATCACGCCCATCTTACTTACGTAAAAGAATTAAAAAACGTACCTACAATTAAAACAATATTATACAAACCACGTCCTGACAATACGAAACACAACAAAAAAATATCAAATGTGTAGTCGTTCTGAAATGATGGGCGTACATAGATTTCGATGACATGGTTGAGTAGAGAGAGACTGATTGTAAGATTGACTAAAAAATTAGGGTTACTAATTATAACTAAATATTTTAATAATACTATTTTTTAAACCCAAAGCGTAAACGGATCGTAGAACTTATGCAACATTTTTTGGCAACACCTACCTACCTAGAATGATTAAATATCCATCATTAATATCATTATAGCAGTAACGTCAGTGGCGTCTCAATTACCAATGAAAATAATTAACCTTTTCATAAAAATATTGTTTCTTCCGAACGCATAGCATATTAAGTTTTGACACTCTCTACACCACGTATTTATTTTTACTATTTAGCATTAGTAAAAACTCTACAGTAGATGGCACGACGTCTTTTTATCATGCGTGCGGTAAAGTTGTCAAAAAATTTCTATTTAAAAGTAACAATTAGTAATGGGCATAGTTCCGAAGGTTTCCTCGCGTTTTCGAAAGCGGAAACTTTCGAAAACGTGCCTATCACTAGGAACTGTTCATGAAGGAGCCAAAACTAAAGCGCAGAGAACCTTTCGGAATGTGAAATTAAAAATGTAAAACCGGATTTCATAATGTCCAGAAGTGACGTTTACCAGTATTTATGAAGATTTATCTATACACATAATATACTCGCCCGTAAATACGGCATATTAACGGCAGTTTTAAAAGTAATGTAAAGGCTTTTAAAGGGCACGCGCATGTAACATTGGAGTTATAGGCATTCATAGGCTAAGGTGACCGCTTTGGTAACCGGCAAGCATCATAAGGCAGGCTTCAGGTATACTTGTTTACCACCGTCGTGGTATATAAAACTACCTCTACCTAATACCTCTTCAGTGATCAGGATTGAGGAGTTGGGAGTCAACATTAAGTTACTAAACGTTTTTGATACCAAAAATACTTGTATAGATAAAAAGCAATTTTGTCATAAATGTCACTTACACAGGTTATTTAGGAGGTATCGAAATAACAGATTCCTGAGATTTTCTATTGAGGTAAGCACTAGTTCTACAGCATTAAGAATTCCAGAATGCCATTGTCACGCAAAAACTTTCATGCAAAGAACATTATCTAAATCAGCTAATTAGATGTACACTCAGCAACGAAAGTTGCCGAACGAAATTATTTTAGATTACAAAATTACCTATAATCCACACAAAAGTGACACATAAATATGTTACTGAACAGCGCCTCAAGCACTTGTTTGAAACGCTATTCAGTACTTATGTAATAAGTGTAATAGTTACTAGCTTTTGGCCGCGGCTTCGCTCGCGTTAAATTCGGGGTAACACGGTTCCCCTTTCCTGATTGCCCCCCGTAATGCTCCATACAAACTTCCACCCCCCCATTTTAGGGAAGTGGGGGTTAAAAAGAGACAAAAAGTAGCCTATGTCACTCTCCATCCCTTCAACTATCTCCACTTAAAAAATCACGTCAATTCGTCGCCCCGTTTTGCCGTGAAAGACGGACAAACAAACACACACATACACTTTCCCATTTATAATATTAGTATGGATTTATGTGTGTTTTACTTAACTTTCGTAATATTATTTCGTTCGGCAATTTTCGTTCTAACTTCGCAAAGACCACAATTTGAATCAATAATAAACGAACCGCAAGAATACGTGTCAAAAGTTTATTGTGTACATTTTGTTATTATGTCAACATAAAATAAATAAATACAATAAAATCTGTAAATATATTGCTTTTTTGTGATTTTTATAGTTGTCACATTGCCCTGCGTAGGGTGAAGATCTCCGCAGTCCATTTCCATTGTTTCATGTCGGGTGCTTAGCAACCAGTCTCTGTTTTCCTTTAGATTCCGTCTAATACCGCGGTCTTTGGTATTCCCTTTGCCTCTAGTTTCGGTAGGACTATCCATTCAGTTACTTGTTTTGTTTATCTTCAGACTATAATTCTAAGCTATATGTGATCCATCCATATCCATTTCAACTGTAGTGATTGCTATTTTAAATGGTAAATATTTTTTCTACTACTGTAGTAGTAGGAAATATATTTACTAAAAAAACTAAACTGATAGACGTCATTTATCAGAAAGTTGAATACTCAAGTAGAACGACTCATTCCATTGCCCGCTGATATCAATGTGTTCTCCGAATGATCCAAGTTATAACAAGCAACTTACTTTTGTTTTTATCTTGATTTTTTGAACGGGACTTTACTTTGCAAGAAATCAAATAATATCATAAAATAAAATTAAGGATATGTTTGTTCTTAACGATGTCAAAATATATCCGATTATGTATGTAGGGATTGTATGTCTTGTAGGGTACTTGTAGAGCATTAGCAAACGGAGACAGTTTTATTTTAAGTTGACTTTGACAGCCTTTACGGTTTAAGAGGGACTGGGCAGGACACATATGCGATATTCAAAACGACTGCCGCGGGCAAAGAAAATCACTAACTAGGAAACGACGTCGCGGCAAACAAAGATCTTTCGGGAAACGGGTCTTTCGGAACGATTGACAAGTGGAATAAAAAGACCCCTTGACCAGCAGTGGAACATTGTTGGCTAATAAATAAATAAGAAATTAAATAATAACATACTTAATAAAATGAAGTTATTAATTCCATACCTACACATGCGCAATATTAAAACTAGAGTATTTTTACATAATAAGTATGTATATGCTTTTACCACATACTTAATGATATTTTTTAGGGTTTTAAAGTATTACTTATACAATTGTATAGTATACAATGTATTATGAAAGGTAAAATTATGTATGTAAGTAACACTTTCAAGGTACCTATAAAATATGAAAAGTGGAGGTCCCAAAAATGCGAATTTAAGTCGGTGCGACAAATTGCAAATATTCTATGCAATTACTACTCACTTCAACAAAACATGCCTGTTCATTTTGAATTAATTTATAAAATAACTTTAATAAAGATAGAAACGCTGTCTAAACTTTCGAGTTTTGTATGAAAATCGCAAGGGTGCTCAACACTTCTGGCCAAGGCTGTATATATATATATATATAAAGCGAAAGCGAAATGTTTCATGTGTGATGCTTTTTTAAATACATTTTCGCTTTATATGTTTTCTTCGTATGTTTTGTAAGGGCATAAATATGCCCTTACTCCATTGTATTATTGAATAAAATCTTGTAATTGACTTTTCAATTACTTTTACTTGACGATTTTGAAAATACTTAACGTGCTAATTTGGTATCCATGACAATGATGAAGAATAGTTTTAAACTTTCGATCCTTAAATCTTTATGTTGCAGAAGTACTTCTTACCTTAACCGAAGTTATAATTTCAACTAAAGAAAATACTCGTACCTACTCTTAAAAAAGAGTGACTTGATGACTAAAGCAATTTTTACATTTATTTTAATAATATCACACGTTTACTTCTAAAGATTACTAAATAGGGCCAATAATAGTAATTTTTAAAGTAGTTAATTTTGTATAATGGAAACACAAAAAGACTTTAGTTCCTGAGACAAAGGGTTTCCAAAACTATTGTCCAAGTAAAATTGTGCTCTCCTATTGCACATCTCACCTCGTAGACTCAAAATTAAACGGTTACCGTCATTACATATATAGATAGCTATACGTAGTACTATTAGTTATTCTGTGGCTATACCGCGTCGCTTTCCCTAAAAATAACCCTCATATCTCACTCACCCTTTGTTTTGTAATAAAAATATTTGGCCAAAATCATATTGTTTAAATAATTTTCAGAATGACTCGTATTTTCTGCATTTAGTGTAGGATATTTTCATGAAAAATCTAAATAATATAATATTATTTTAAAACGGTGTTGAATTTTGACCTAAACCTATTCTTTTAACAAATGGCAGAGCCTAAGAAAATGCTCTGAGTAGACGAAACCATGTGCATCGGGCCTCGTACACTATTTGGCTGAGAACAACCATCGATTGTCAGAGTTACTCATTTCAACTACGGTCAAAATATAAAATAACAGGGGGCGATTTTTGACCTTAGAGCGTTCAAATATTAAGCTCGAAAATAATCGTACACAAGTTTGTCGCCATTATTTTCGCATGAAATTAATTAAATAAATTAAATTCCTAATCGCTGCAATTTTTAAAACACCATTTCATCGTTTTAGACAGAGTTTTAAATGTCAGATTGAAGAGAAATCACCCCCCCTGGTTTAAATATTATTTATCGCATGTCATCAACCAAGCCAAGTAATAACTTCTGTATGGGATAAATAAAGTACGTCAAATTGATCTAAAGCTTAACTAACTTGTTAGAGATAGAACGTGGTTAATGAAATAATGAAACAAACTTCCTCCTATATGTATGTAGAGCTAATATAAGACCTGACTCATCCAGCGAGAAGACTAAGTATTAACAAACGAATGAAAGGGATTCAGTACATGTCCTTTAAGAATAATAGTAACTTCTCCGTAGTTTTGCCGTCATGTACAAGTAATGTACAAATCTTTGTCTACCATGTCTGACCGATTTCTCTCAGTTGCTTAAAGGTTAGCTGGAGGAGATCCCTTAAAGGGATGAGTTCGCCTTTGTACATACTCACTATATTTTTATTGGTCATGTATTTGTTTTGTGCAATAAAGTGTTTTACTACTAATACTAATAATATAAAGAATAATTTTGAAAAAATAAGTCCCGCCAAGTTTCTTGCCGTTCATAATTCTTCTCGGGTCAGAGATGTAGGGTTAGAACCGGTGTAGTTTTTTTTATTCTATTTTACTTTGATAAACTATCTGACATGTAAAAGTGCCCTTGTGGCCTACTTACTGAATAAATGTTTGAGTTTGAGTTTGAGTTGAACAAAATACAAATAATACAATACAATACAAATATTCTTTATTGCACACCTCAATAAACTAGAACAGTACACAATCTGTGTACACAGATTAAAAGTAGAGGTAGTCTTATTAAGCACAGGCGGTCTTATCGCTAGAGAGCGATCTCTTCCAGACAACCTTGGGGCAGCAAACAAATAATGTAATATTTGTTTCGTAAAACCAAATTATGCAACATTTACCGAAAATCTAGTTGAAATATGTAGTGACTGTTTATAGAGATCATATTTTATGAATCCATTTTTATTAGGAGCCTGTAATGTCCCTCCCGATTCTGTGCAGCATCCGGCCATTCCTTTAAAAAGGAGTCTAACTCATCTCGCCATCGCCGACGAGGTCTGCCAGATCCCCGTTTTGAGCTGGGCTGCCACTCGGTGGCGATCTTGGCCCACAGCTCGCTCGGCATGCGGCAGACATGACCAGCCCAGTCCCATTTCAGCTTGGCCGCTTACCGAGCTACGTCGACTATTTGTGTTTTGGAGCGCAGCATGGTGTTCCGGATACGATCCATTAATTTTACACCTAATATGCTGCGCTCCATGGCTCGCTGGCAAACCCCAAGTTTGGACCTCTGAGATGCTGTCAAAGACCAAGTCTGTGCACCGTAGGTGAGAATTGGAAGTATACACATGTCCATGAGCCTCCGCTTAACTGAAAGTGGGAGGTCACCTTTCATTAGATGTTTCATGGACCAATAGCTCCTCCAGGCGTTTTCAGTCCGTCTTTCGACTTCTTTCTCTTGACGCGCCTGGAAGGAGACTACTTGGCCCAAGTAAAGGTACTCATGGACATATGCAATTGATTCTCCGTTTATCTCTATCCTACATGCGATGCCATTGGTCATGAGCTTAGTCTTCGACATGTTCATTTTTAATCCAACCTCGAGGCTTGCATTGCTAAGGTCTTGAAGCATTAGTCGTAGCTCGGAAGAAGTCGTGGAGAACAGCACAATGTCATCCGCAAATCGAAGATTAGTTGATCTTCTATTCCCGACGACAATGCCTCTGTCTCCCCAACTTGGCACAAGCTTCCGGAAAACATGCTCTAACGTGCTGGTAAAGAGCTTCGGCGACAACGGATCTCCTTGTTTGACTCCTTTTTGAATATCGAAGGATACACCGGAGGACTGTAGTTTTATTGCGGCTGTACTATTTCGGTATATGGTGGTTATAAGCTGGACGTAACTTGGGTCTATATCTTGATTGCGTAAGGCTGTGAAAATCGAGTCGTGGTGAAGGCTGTCGAACGCTTTTGAGTAGTCGACGAATGCGATATAGACTGGAATATTGTACTCTTGGCATTTTTCAATTATTTGGTTAAGTGCTTGTAGGTGGTCGGTTGTGGAGAGGCCTGGACGGAAACCGGCTTGTTCGGGTGGTTGATGACGATCGAGTGTTCCTGAGATGCGGCTTTCTATTATCTTGAGAAATATTTTATAAATATGGGAGACAAGGCTGATTGGACGGTAATTTCCTATGTCAGACCTGTCTCCCTTTTTGTGTAGTAGAATTATATTAGAATGGCACATGTTTCGTGGAAAAGTTTGAGTACTTATTATTGTGTTAAATAATTTACTGATACGAGGGATCAACAATGGTTCTCCTGCCTTGAGTGCTTCAGTGGTGATCCCATCCTCGCCAGGGCTTTTGCCGTACTTCATTTTCCGGAGAGCCAGGTATACCTCGTGCTCTGTAATTGGCGGGATGGCTCTGAAGCTTTCCTCAAAGGCAGGTAGTGCTTGTGGTCTTGGAGGGTCGGAATAAAGGGTCTTATAATACTGGGTTGCTATGGTTAAGATTTTATTCCGGTCTCCTTGGCGAATGCCAGCATCATATTTTAGAGATGTTATCCAGGATTTATCTCTAGATATTCCTTCTTTCGCGTTTCTTAAAGATGTGTTCTTGGTCAATGCCAGTTCGACTATTTTTGTCCTATAATTTCTGACATCATTGCGTATGCTTCGTTTTACTTCTTTGTCTTTAGTCCTATACTGTTCGCTGTTTCTAGAAATGTGTAATGATTGCCGGTCTTCTATTAACTTTAGTGTCCTTTCTGTAAGTTTTTTGTGTTTGTTTTTAGTTGGTTTAATTTTGTTACTTGCATGCCTAATACTGTTAATAATATTGTCGTATTGGCTGTCTACATTTTGATCGTCATCCTTTAGGGTTTCAAATCTGTTGCTTAATTGTATGTTATATTCTTGTTTGTAAGTTAAAAGTGTATTTCTGTCATGTCTTTGTATCGTCCTGCGAATCAGTTGTTGACGGTAAATCTTGTTATTGAAAACTATCATGGCGCGAAGAGGTCGGTGGTCGGAGCTAAATTTAATATTACTAATTGTATGCACGTTCTTTATTATTTGATTATTTGAGGATATTACGTAGTCAATTTCGTTTTTAGTGAGGGAATTCGGGGAGATCCATGTCCATCTGCATTGCGGTTTTTTAAAGAAGAAACTATTAGAAATTTTAAAATTTTGGCCAAAGGCAAACTGAACTAGCCGTGAGCCGCGAGTGTTCCGGTCTCCAAGACCATGGGGCCCAACTATAGTTGCGTCGTCTAGTTCTTGCCTTTTGCCTATCTTGGCATTGAAGTCACCAATAACCAGGTTGTAGGTGGCTCGATGTTCGTCGCATGCTCTATTTAAGAGGTCGTAGAAATCTTCTACTTCCTCGTCAGGGTGTGCAGATGTTGGCGCATATGCTTGAACTACGGTTAATAGTTGTTTTCCAGTTAGTCTAAATTTTAAAACTGCGATCCTGTCCGAATAGGAAATAAATTCTGCTATGTTATCCTTCCATTTTTTATTCACTAAGAAACCTACACCGCTTAATCCACCCGAGTTCCCGCAGTAGAAAAATATTGTATCTTGCCGTTCAACTGTATCTTCACCATCTCTACGGACTTCAGATAGGCCGACAATATCCCAGTTTATGTCTTTGAGAGCGTTTTCTAACTCCATTAGCCTTTCTTCAGTACGAAGCGTTCTAGTGTTGTAAGTTAGGATATTCAATTTATAATCGGAGTCCTTTTTGCCGTTAGCCATGGTTGTGTGACGGGAGGGTGATCGTGACGCCCGAAGATTCTTCGCACCCCGAGTTCTGGATAATTTCCGCCTGCCGTCGTTAGCAGAGTCATCCGAACCGTCGGGCTCTAGGGGCCATTTCTTTCTTTGTGAATCCATAATTTAGGGGGGGGGTTTAGACAGTTAACCTACCGCGCTCGTCTAGTGCGTGTTGGCAGGTGAGTAGTAAGCCTCCTAACTCGGCTCGTGGGCGCCGCCGTTGATGGACTAGCCATTCTTCCGCCGCCACCCTAAGTCAACATCCTACCCTGATATTGACTGTCCGACCAGGCCGCAGAATATGCGCCCTTGTCGGCATTTCACACTTGAATTAAAGTGTGCGACAGTTTAACGTCATATCGAGGACGAATCCATTACCTTTAAATATCTGCACGTATATATTAACTACTTATTGATTTTATTTAATAAGTTTGTAATATAAATGAAAACGTTCTGAATAGGTAATGAATACCTAAGTTTAAAAGTATTGTTATCATGTTGTTGTTTCTTATTTGGTACGTATCTGTCTCACGTCACGTGATAACTTTTCAGGAAAGAGTGTATGTTCTTGTGGGACGGAAACATATTAACTAAATTATTATGGTCTAATTAAATTATTTTTTTATGTATGTTCACCGATTATTCGAAGACGGCTGGACCGATTTGGAAAATTCTTTTTTGGTTTGAAAGAGTATACTTCACAGTTGGTCCCATTGTAACTAGGTCAGGATCTGATGATGGGATCCTAGAGAAATCGAGGGAATTCTTCAACTATTACTGGTTCCTCTTTGAGCTCTTACACATGTATGTATATAGGATAGGAGAAATTGTACATATATATTATGGATTTATATACCTTGAAATATTGAACATATATAAAAAACCTAATTGAAAATCTAACTTCAAAAACTTGTAGTCGATAAAAATAAATTCTATTAAATACACATTTTTATTAATTCTTCTAGCGTTTATGACGCAGCTTAATTTTAGCTTGAGGTCCGCATGCCATGTTTACGAAAGCGACTGCCATCTGACCTTCCAGCCAGAGGGAAACTAGATCTTTTTGGGATTAGGTCCGGTTTACTCACGATATTTTCCTTCAGCGACTCGCGAAAGATCATTTTAAAATCAAATTATAGCTCGTACATAAGTTTCGAAAAACTCAATGGTACACGCTGGGGTTGGACCCGATACCTCCGGAGTGAAAGTTGGACGTCTTACCGCCGAGCTACAAATCCATAACAATTCAGTTTAAAATACCTATTTATTGAACGGACGGAGGACGAATACCTATAAATAAGATTGCTTTACATAAATACAATACCTACTAACGTCAAACGATTTAATAATTAGTGACATTGATTCTCAAAATTCTAATTTCCTGATTTGGCTTTAATAATTAATAATAATAATATTATTATTATATTGAAAACAAATAATAATAAATCACGATATTGAAATACCGTTACATCGCGAGTATCTCGTTACGAGTAACGCTAACATTATTTTGTTTATTGCTGTGCCGCGGCCGTTTGGTCCATTTATGTATTCGCAACATAATACATAACTTAAAAGATTTTAATTTAGTTTTCATGTTCTGTTTCATGGCTCTAAAAATCACTTCGGTATATAATATATGTTTATGGTTTAAGCTTACACAATAAATACGAGCAGCGCTGTGACTGGGGGCGACCGCTAGTTTGTGACTATGAAAGTGTCATTTTCGAAGGAAAATATTTCGGAACACACAGGAATATAAGCTAAGGCGCTTAGTTAAAAGTATTTTGTCTTTTCAATACCTATCCAACAACACCACTTTTATCTATATTGGTTAAATAATCTCGATGTGACTGCCTTTTTTTCACGGCTTTGCTGTATAACTAAATAGTACCGCACGCCACTGCATTTCGTCCATTCGTTAATTTCGCAAGATCTCAGAAAATTCTTAACCGATTTCAATTTAGTTAACATTTTTGTATAGCTGATTTTTTCAGGATTAGTTTGATGTATAAAGCATGGTCATTATTATCTATTAAACATAGAAAACCGAGTAAAGCTTAGGGCGGTTCGATAATATGGAATTATACTAAAAAGTGTCATTTTCAGATGCGAATATCTCGGACTCCACAGCAATCCGAGACTGGTCGCCATACAAAACCTTTTTTATCTTTAAAATACCTATCCAACGATACCACACTCATGTCCATTGGTCCGGGTACCAAATTGCCCCTTCTCCTTTGTTTTTTAAGCGACGAATCGGTGGAGGAATATTGTTCCAGCATTTAGTTGCACGCGTACCGAAAACTCCCCCTAAAAGAAGCGGAACTGTGTCTGGGGACCCGCAAAACAACTGCTCGTGACGGTCTAGGTTGGTGGTGGGTATTAGATAGCCATACTAGTTTTTTAAAGAGATAAGAGGGTTGCTTCATTTGGATAGTGTCAAATAGCAGGCATGCAAACATAGTTCTTGTCGAGCGGACATTTTTAACATATCCGAAGCATTTACGTATGGTGTGATATGTGTCCTGGGAGGTATTTTGAAGCAATATCTCGCGCAAGCATTTTGTACTCTTTGAATGAGACGCTGTGAGCGGGCCAGATGGCAGGAGCCATATGCAGTGAGACAATAATTGAGTTTGGATAAAATCAGGGATTCACAGAGTCTCAATCTAAGGTCGACACTGAGGAAGTTTCGGATGTTATATAAAAGTTTCAAGCTATATAAACAGTTCCGAACGGTTTCTACCACGTGATTTTCAAACTTATTACGGAATTATCGCATTCTTTGACATCTTAATTATTCACTTATCTGGGGTCACGTCAGTGCCCCAGCCAAGTCGAGCAAAACACGCGGCACGGGCACGGCTGTACCATCCTTTTCCCGAAGCCATTCTAGCCATTTTCGACCCCCCTCTAATACTGTTGTCGATAAAGCTAGAAGGCTGAAATTTCTGTGACCAAGAGACCATAACACAAGGAAGATATATTCCCAATATGATTGAATTTCAATAATTCCTTAATTATGTCACTGACTCACGATCACGATCATCGTTTATCTAAGATACTTCTAGCAGTCCCATAAGCTCCAAATTTTGAACACTTCTAGGGTTTAGGCTATAAATCCACTGAAAATTTAAACATACCGCAATATCAGTTGGGTTGTCTAGTTTTACAAACCGCAGAGTTAACATTGTAATTGTATATAAATATATGCGATAACAAAGTTATTTTTTCTGTTGCATAAATTTTAGCTTTAACACTACATAATTACTAATTAGATAGTATAGGTTAGGTACTTACAAAAAGGAATAAGATCCCATCAAAAACATTACATGTACAAAAATGCCAGTCTCGCAACGCAGTTCTCCTACTGCAAAAAGCATTGAGATCTAATGTAAAACCAAGCCGGTGTGCTGGAGTTTACTAATAGAATAGAATAGAAAACATTTATTCAAACAACACATCTTACAAATAATACAGCAGTAAATATAATAAAATAACTAAATCTAGATGTGAAGCCGAAACAATAACATGTGACATGCTAATAACATGTCATTGTGATCCTTTGAACATTAGATGTCTATATTTTTCTGGGACTTTGGTACATGTAATGTTTTTGACGGTATTTAAAATTTATAGCACAAGAAAAAACATAATTGTTCAGCAATAGCATTCTCTACCAGTCAACCTTCGGACGAAGCAGACAAGTGTTAGATATTTATTTCCCGATGACATCCGTTTTCTATCGTACGAATTTTTATATCGACGCGTCAAGTTCCATTGAATTTCCATTTCACTTGATAGAAAATTGGCACAAACTTGATTATAAAGGAGGTACATTACATTTATGATAATTTCATAACATAACGAGACGATACAGTGTATAAGTCTCCCATATAAGCTTCATACGTTTGTTTGGACGTTTCGTGAAAAACAATTGATCAATACCACTCCAACCACTGTTCGATGATACATTTAAACCAAACCGGAAATTTGTGAAACAAGTGAGACATGCCATCGTGCCAATCATTTTGCTTAAAGTTTTGCAAACATTGAAGTTCACGATAATTTGCTGAAAAAAAGGTACGGGTAACAAACAGTTTATACATATTTACCTAGAATCCATAGAATGAATTTGCTTACCAGGAAAGTTAACGTCTCCGGGGTAGTAAAAGTGAGTCAGTTCGGCGTGTAGCAACCCCGCGTCGCCCGGCATCGTAGACTTCTCTGCGCACACCAGGGGACGCGGCGCTTCGCGGGATTTTGTGGACACCTGACACGCAATTTGATAATAAGGAAGATGCAGCTATAATATTTACCATTATTTTGTGATCAAAATGTTGAAAAAACATAAAATAGTAGCTACTGAAATGTTTACTTTATTTTATACTCATTTCAAACAATAATTACGATTTGAAGTAATGTGAAACGGGACGTGTTTTAATCCACCAATCAGCATCTGGTGACGTCACTCCTGTCTGTCATTAGTTTTGGTCTATGGGATTTGGCTCAAAAAATAAAAAAATAAACAAGAAATTGACTTTGTTGGTGGGTTTGACAGGGACGAACCAAGGACCATCCAAGGACGAACAAATATGGCGAGTGACACACATGAGTCACGTCACTGGAACTGTAGATCCGTTTAGACGCGAAAATTTAAATTGTCAGTTTGTAGTAACAGCACTTTTTGACTATAAATAATAGTATTTTAATTTATTTATACACTCGTGTTTATTCTACGTGCAATTCTTTTCAATGACAGCATAAATGAAAATATTGCGTCTTGCCTATTATCATTTACTAAAACAGATTAATGAGATATCCATACCGTACTAATCCCTACTAATATTATAAATACGAAAGTGTATCTGTCTGTCTGTTACACCCCTTCACGCTTAAACCGCTGAACCGATTTAGATGAAATTTGGTATAAAGATAAGTTTAAGTCCCGGGATCAATAATAAATGAATCACTAAACCGATTGAGACGAGATTTGATATGGAAATAATTTGTTCTGGGGAAATTTATAGAACATTGTTTTATCCCAAAATAATTCCTTAAGTCCTCTTATTCTTAAATAATATGTTCGGTTGTCACGATAGTTTTATTGCTCAGTTTATTTATAGTTTAAACTTTTGAAACAAGGCTTCTGTGTTGCCGCTTACAGTTCACACACTGAAGTGATTAGGATTACCTTGTAAACAGTAAAATCGTCTATCCTAAGTACGAGGCACGTGGTCATTAGTTTGCCTAGTTGCTGGAGTATCTTCGTTCTCGTCGGGGAAGCTGAAACAACATACATAGATATTCATATTGAAAGAATAGTAAAAAAATGCTAGTTTAAATTTGTACATAGTATAGTACTATCTAAAAGTAGAAATTATTTAAGCATTTTTAGGGTTCCGTACGCAAAGGGTAAAAACGGGACCCTATTACTAAGACTCCGCTGTCCGTCTGTCACCATGCTGTACTCATGAACCGTGATAGTTAGCCAGTTGAAATTTTCACAGATGATGGATTTTTATGTTGCCGCTATAATAACCAATACTAAAAAACAGAATAAAATAAATATTTAAGGGGGCTCCCATACAACAGGCATGTTTTTTTTTGTCGGTTTTATAGATAATGGTACGGCACCCTTCGTACGCGAGTGCGACTCGCACTTGGCCACTTTTTTACTTTTAGTTCGATCACGTTATAAATACCTTGTGAGGTAGTGTTGGTGGACGGAGCGCTGGAAGCACTGGTTTGACTGGCCGGCACTGGTTTATGACTGATGCCATTTGATACTGGTTCTTCGGTTTTCTTCTCCACATGACTGGGCTGCGAGCGAATTTTAACATTATAATATAATATGGAAGACAGTTTTTTTATTATTGTTTACTGTACAGAATAACAATGTGCTTTATTTTGCACATGACTTGCACGTTTCTAGTCTAAATATTTTTTCAGAAAATGATATGGTAGCCACTGCCATCTGACCTTCCAACACAGAGGGCAAACTAGGCCTTATCGGGATTAGGTCCGGTTTCCTAACGATGTTTTTCTTCACCGAAAAGCAACTGGTAAATATCAAATGATATTCCGTACATAAGTTCCGAATAACTCAGTGGTACGAGCCGAGGTTTGAACCCGAGACTTCCGGATGGACGTCTTACTGCCAGGCTACCAGCGTTTTTTACTTGTACCACTACAATGTACGGCAACAATGTCGTACAAAGTGTCATGTGTCCTGGTTACCAAAAACTCGTATGGTTTGTTACATTCTGAAGCTGAACTGAAGTTCAAGTGTTATCAAGCGTTATGTTTGTATAAATAGTGTTATGTAAAGAGTAAATTTGCAACTATATTCAATAGGTAATATGCTACAGTTGACCTTGTATTTTTGGACCGAAGTTCCTTATTGGACGGTTCGCGGATGGGGGGGCTAAGCGAAAAAATCACGTGACCGTTACGAAAACGCGACACTAAGCCATTCGATTGAGAAACATGTGAAATGAAATAAGATAAAATAGAATAAAGTGAAGTGAAGTGAGAAGTGACAAAGTGAAAAGTCAAAAAAGGCAGAAAAGTCAAAATGTCAAAAATAAGTAAAATTACAAAAATGTCAATAAAGTCAAAAATGAAATAAAATAACATAACTTCGTTCCAACCGAGTGTTCCACGACACTCAAGTATTTTTTTTATTTGTCATGTGTGCCCAAACTTTGGCGTGTTCAAGCTTAACCTTAAGCTTAAAAAAAAAGAGTAAAATGTACCTTATTACTAGGAGTTAAGGGTCTCGGGTCCAGGAGATCCAGCAGCGACCCGCAAAACGACGATAAGGCTTGCGATAACCATTGGCTGTGAGGTGTGGCGGCTTCCCTAATAAGCAAAAACAAAATTAAAACATAGACAAAGGTATACAAAGATGTGTATATCAAAGCAAAGTATATTTTCTACTTCAGCTCTCAAAAGCTCTCTGTCTTTCAGAGATTAAAGAAATCAGTTCTTAACCCGACAGGGGTCCAATGTTCCGACATTTGACCCCTGTGTCACAGGGCGGACACGTCATACTAGAAAACTCGTTTGAGCGCCTTTGTGTGCACGGCACGTCTGTACACGCTTCAATGTGTGCGTGCGTCTAAGGGCTCTGTTTCCGCTGTCGTAGATGCCGTTTGTCAATACAGCGACATTTAGATTTTTATCGATGCGCTGCCAACCTGACTGATTAGCCTACTAGTTCTCTACCAATCGTGCGCGCGGGGTGAGGTAACTCCGTTCGGGGCGGGGCGTAGCGTGGCCATTCTGTATGAAATACTATTATTTATTCTGTGCCTATGTGGTATAGGAAGGAGTGTCACTTTAAGCGTGCCACCGTTCCAGAAACTGATACTTAACGTGGGCACTTGGTATCTATTCATCGGTGGAGGTCGTACTTTATAATAACAGAACTGTTTCTCACCGGTATCCCCGCCAATGTATTCGATCATTGGAAGCTCTGTGGTATGAAAATAAATCGGCTTGCATGCTCATAAGAGTGACCTGTAGCGTTCCGCCGTCTAGGCGCCTGGCAACTATTTATCGGTGGAGGTCAGACTTTACATTAACAAAATCGGTTCTTACCAGTATCCTCGCCAATGTCTTCGATCGTTGGAAGCTCTGTGGTATGGAAATAGATCGGCTTGCATGCTCACAAGAGTGACCTGTAGCGCGCCGCCGTCTGGGCGCCTGGCAGCTATTTGTCGGTGGAGGTCAGACTTTACAATAACAAAATCGGTTCTTACCGGTATCCGCGCCAATGTCTTCGATCGTTGGAAGCTCTGTGGTATGGAAATAGATCGGCTTGCATGCTCACAAGAGTGACCTGTAGCGCGCCGCCGTCTGGGCGCCTGGCAGCTATTTGTCGGTGGAGGTCAGACTTTACAATAACAAAATCGGTTCTTACCGGTATCCGCGCCAATGTCTTCGATCGTTGGAAGCTCTGTGGTATGGAAATAGATCGGCTTGCATGCTCACAAGAGTGACCTGTAGCGCGCCGCCGTCTGGGCGCCTGGCAGCTATTTGTCGGTGGAGGTCAGACTTTACAATAACAAAATCGGTTCTTACCGGTATCCACGCCAATGTCTTCGATCGTTGGAAGCTCTGTGGTACGGAAATAGATCGGCTTGCATGCTAACAAATGTGACTTGTAGCGCGCCACCGTTGGAGAGGGACGGATGTTCTGATCTACCCACTAGGAAGAAAAGGACATCACGATTAATTGACACATTCGGTGCCATTATCATTGTAACTAAACATTACCATTGTACATACATGTTGTACCTAAACATTATCATTGTATCTTGTACTACTTTCACGTAAAGGGTCGGCAACGCGTATGTCAACCCTCTGGAGTTGCAGGCGTCCATAGGCTACCGTAGCTGCTTACCATCAAGCGGGCCGTAAGCCTGTTTGCCGCCGTCATGGTATAAAAAAAATCTAAAGAATAATTACTCAGTTTTAGCCAGGCTTAGGCAGTTGGATAAAACCATCTGTGACATCAATTTCCAGAATTATTTTTGATGGACAGCGCATAGAAAAAAGAACACGAACGTGCTATATTGTATAAAAATCCTTAAGACCATCGTCGACGATGCTAAAATATGCGACCATAAAAGCTCCATGATTTATAGTCAAAAATTGCTGTTACAAACTGACAATTTAAATTTTCGCGCCTAAACGGATCTAGTTTCTGTGACGTCACTCATGTGGTCACTCCATATTTGTTCGTTCACAGTGTCAAATTCTTGTTGTTTTTTTAATTTTTTTGACCTGGATGCTAGCCTTTTAAGCCAAATCCCATAGAAAGTTGCCAACCCCATTAGTTGTCATAATCATAACAGGAGTGACGTCACCAAACGCTGATTGGTGGATTAAAACATGTTGCGTTTCACATTACTTCAAATTCTAATTATTATTTGAAATTAGTATAAACTAAAGTAAAAAATCGGTTGTCTGTAAAGTCGGTTTACTGACGATAGTTGAACGTGACAACGTCATAAGAAAATACTGATGGAATGGTTGCATTTTTCAAAAGAAAATTTTAATTTCACTGCACTTCATACTTGACGAAAACATGTAAATGTATTATTGTATAGCAGCTGTCCACGCGGACGCATCGCTCACTCAAGTAGGAGAGAGACAGATGCCGAACGCTGCCGAACGAGAAGGCCGATTGTGCCTCTTTGTCGCTCGTTCCGCGCTCTCGCTTGCACTTCAAGCCTTAAATGGAACGCCTCAGAGCGAGGTAACGCCACATGAGTCATGTTTATTCGTGCGTGCAGCCGGCTCCATCGAATTATAAGACGTTGTCACGTCAAAACATGATTTCAAGCTCACATGGTCATTCACATCATAAATATTATTTAAAGAGGGTAGATCGCTACGGTGTGTGGGTAGACTACTAAAACTCGCCGCAACGTTACTCCGTGATGATGGTACATGCAACTGCGCCGAAATATCGGGTGCTCGTAAAAACAAATATACATGGTAAATATCCCGTTTCAAATAATATTTATAAAGTGAAAACGTTTCAATAGCTATTATTTTATGTTTTTTCAACATTTTGATTACAAAATAATGGTAAATATAATAGCTGCATCTTCCCTATACTCACAGCCAGGATCATCACACAAATGCAGATCTATCCTAGGCGCGAGCAGATGGTACGAGGTCTCCCGAACGTCGTGCTTCGCGAACATTCGCGCGAGAATGTCGTGCTCGCTCGACGACGAGCGGCTGTGAATTTGTTCTAATGGCTCTTGTACCTGTGAAGTAAAAGAGTTCGTCTGTTAGTTTGTCATGTTTTTAAAGTAAATGCCATGACCAGGATTCGAACCCGGGCCCTCCTGCTTTATAGGCAGAGTCCCTGCCGACTAGGCTAGGAGATCGTTAAACAATGGTAGACGATTTGTAGATGTAAATTTAAAGTGTGATAGAAAAAAAATGTTTTATAACAGAGGGACCTCTTAAGAGTTTTAGCTTGCTAGGTTGTTAGATGGAGTGAAAGCCTAGAGGGAGTGCCACAAAGTGAGATCGCGAGAGAGCGAAGAGTTTGATGTACCCTTCTGGTAGCTTTGCCCCTTATAGTAGCGGCTGCCGGTTTGGGAGACTGTCAGAAAGTGGTATCGGACTATTAGAAGTATTAATACGTTTTTAAACTTTAACACTATAAATTATAACGGTTACACTCACGTCACTTTACGCTGCAAAACACGTTAACAGCGCCGGCGCAAGATCACCCTCAACAAGCTCTGTCAGAGCGCGCGACACGCGCGGCACGCCGCGCCGGACGCAAGCCGGCAGTCGACAACGCGACGTGCAACAGTGCGCTACAGGCCGGTTCAAATAGCACTCTTAGAGCTTGAATATGGAGACCTAAGCTCTCCGTAACATGTCGCGCGAAGTGACTCAAGTGACCGTTATATTTTAAGCGAAGTGAAGTTCTTACAAACAACTTCTGGCTAGTGGGACGTCTCGGCATTCCGATGGCTTTTTGATTTTAAGAGGTTGTTCCGCGATAACTTTAGTAACGCTTTTCCGATCTTCATGAAACTTGTTGGGGTTGTAGCAGATATACATATAATTTGAGAGTTCGTATATGAGCAGGATCGACCAAAGGGTCATGGAGCTAGAAGGCGCGAAAAAAACATCAGAAGAGTCTTGTTATATTGGTCATCTCGTTTGCAAGGAAATCGCGAGTTCTGAGTTCGAGGCGGACTGCTAGTAGTAGCGGCTATGTTTGGGAGACTGTCAGATCGTGGTAACGATCCCACGATCTAGTAGTACGAACTATTAGAAGTATTAAATACCTTTCGAGCTGCTTTAGCTCTGGTAGCAGCGGCAGTGGCACGCTTCACCGGCTCAGCCAGAGCCGCGGCGCACGCCAGCATGGCTCGCAGCTGCCCGTCGGTGAGTGCCCATGCTACGGGCTCTGGGCGGATGGCTAGTCGGGAACCAATCACTGCACAATCTGAAATGAAAAAAGAAATTGTTTATTGGTTACAAACATTGTGTTTACAACAATATGTGCTTGTGTCAGGAGACCCCTAGCGCTAGAGGAATTAAATTATATTAATTAGTAATCCGCCTTGAACTGAGAACTCGCGATTTACTTGCAAAGGAGATTACCAAATAAGACCCTTCCGAAGATTCTTTTTCGCTTTCTAGCTCTACAACCCCTTGATCGATCCTGCTCATATACGAACTCTCAAATTATATGTATCTCTGCTACAACCCAACAAATTTCATAAACATCAGAAAAAAGTTAATAAAGTAATCCCGCACCAAACCCTCAAAATACAAAAGCCATCGAAATGCCGAGATGTCCCAGTAGCCGAAGTTGTTTGTAAGAACTTCACTTCGCTTACACTCCGCTCGTTTGATAATTAACGCGCGGGGAGCATATAATTTGGCCAGGGTCTGTCTTTTTCTAACGCTAGTACCCTCACCGCTATAAAAAAGGATGAGTATATAGATTATTAGTAAACATCGGTATCAACGTTCAAATTTCGTGGCAATGTACGGTTGGCAGAAAAATAAATACAAACAAATCACTTAGTATTTTTAACCTTTATTTTGTATATGTAAATAAAAAAGCCCCTAAATAGTACATTTCCTAATTAGGGTGGTAAAACAAAGAAAGGCCGCGCAATCGCAATTGTTGCGGCCCAAGCTGCAAGCGAGGGACGTAATTATGCGATCGAGGGCTTTCTTTATTACCTGCCGTGTTGGAAAAATATGTGCACATTTGGCCAGAAAGCGGCTCTATCCGTACGCGTAGCGTGCGGAAAAAGCCAGTTTATGTCCAGGTGTGGCATACAATATTTTACAAGTTAGAATAGATCACTAAAATTTGTTCCATAGATTTCGCTGTCAATCTTTGACGTCTGTAAGAATATATCCATTTTAAATGACTAAAAGATCTTTCCACGCTGACTGAGGTAATAGGAAGGTATGTCAAGCATTAAAAATTTTGCACACAGTTTTTATTTACACTTTCTGGTATTTCAGCCTCGTTGTTTTTAGATAGTTGGTTAATTATTTGTACAGTCTTATAACCAGGATTTTTCTTTAATACACTTTTTAATTTAAAATAAACTTTTCTGGCATTTTGATGTAACCTTAACGTTGATATTTTTTTTTGCAAACCATGAACAATGTTTAATGATTCTGCTAGACTCAGTTTTGGATCCTCCAATAATTTTATTGACTTAGCAATTATACTAAAGTGTGTATCGACGAATAGTAACTCAGTTTTTAAATTCCGGTTACGGAAAATTTTTTTTGCTTTAGAAATTGCACTCGCTTCACGCGGATTTAAGGCATCGATGACAGATTTGATTTTATTATAATGCATGTGATAATATGAGGCAGCATTTAACCATGTTCCCCATCTTGTTATCACGGGTCGGGGTGGTAGAGGAATATTTACACACATTTGATGAAATAAATTTGTCCTTGAAGGAGCGTTACGAAATATTTTTTTGATACAGTCAATCAAACTGTTTATGGTCGGGTAAAGACTTCTAATTATCTCTGCGACTCGATTACATCCATGTGCTATGCATGTTACATGAGTCATATTTTTATATTTCTGAACAAGGTTTTTAGCTGCTTTTACCATGTAGGAACCGGCATCCGTTATAAAAAATAATAATTTATCCATGTTTTTTTTGTATTCATCGCCCCAAAGATCTTCAAGGGTTTCCTCAACGAGTTTGGTTATTGTCGAATGGTTAGTCGCCTCCAATACCTTAGAAGCAAATAAATGTGGCTGGGTACTAGTTCCATCTAGAGCTCCGATCAAAATATTTGCCACTTTTTTTCCCACGGAATCTGATGTTTCATCAACACTGAGGTAAATCATTTTATTTTGTAATTTCTCTTTCAATTCATTTTTTTTCTTTTCATACAATTCAGGTAAGCATTTTACTCGTATTTTTGTTTCACTCGGCACAGTAATATCGTTTCCATATTTATGATTTAAAAGGTTTTCTACAAAATTTCTAAATTTAGGATTGTCTAATTTTGACCACGGTATATTCGAACAAATCATAAACTCTGTTAAATCTTTATTAAATTTTTCTTGTGCATTATTTTTATGAATTTTGTTGTGTAAATCTGTTTTTAAATGGCGGTCGATACTAGATTTAGAGGGAAATAATTTCGAATTACACAATTTGCAATATACGATATCGTCTTTAATTTCGAAATCAGCATTATCTCGTATTATATCCTGTAAATGGCAGCGTGAATCAGATAATTTATCTTGATGAGATTTTGATTTCAAATGTTTCTCTATATTGTACCTTTTCTTTTTTATATTCATTTCGCAAATAGTACAGCAAGCACCTTCGTTAGTGAATATAAAATCAGTATACTGCGTCAAATCCATTTTCTCAAGTCTGATAGGGAGTTGGGTAAAGATTTATCAATGCTAAATTGTAGTTGTAAGTGTTTTTAAGAACTATTATCGTTGAAGATTTTACCACATATTATTTTGCATGACAATTAAATTGACATTTGTTGCCTATTTGGCATTTAGAATTTTTTTTACAAATGGATAATGAAATGAGTATTGAGGTTCTATGACGTATTAAGAATATAAACCTCTTTAAATATATGTACAGTTTACCAAAGTACGATTAAGAATAAAAATAAATTAAATGTTATTTATTACTAATAAATAAAACAATGATACCTATGTATTTCTTTTTTTGCGACCCTTACCAAGTGCCACGAAATTTGAACGTTGATACCGATGTTTAATTATTAGTTCTATTGTTAGTGTTTTTTTGGTTAGCCAGACTATAGTAAAAATGCTTAGAAAAAATGGAAAAGTAGAAAAATCCACTGCCTCAGGCGAGACTCGAACTCGCGACTCTGGGATACATGCCCATCGCTCTGACCAACTGAGCTACTGAGACACGCCTAATACTACAAATATATATATATATATATATATATAATTTTTCTACTTTTCCATTTTTTCTAAGCATTGTGGTATTACACATACGTACATTTGCTAGCTTAATATTAATTTGAATCAGACGACATTAAGCATCTAGTGAAAATCTAGAAATAATAAACTTTAGGAAGTGGTTCTTAACCTTTTCGTGATAAGAAAGCACTCAACATTGTCTTGATTGCCAAGGTTCGCCAACTGTCAGTCTGGTTTTGTTATAAATTCATAGTCCACTTCAAGTGATCTCAAGGATCACCGATTTGACTTTTAACCGCCAGGTGACGAAGTAATACGCCGTAACTGATGCCAGAGCCAATAAAAAATAGATATGCTAAGTAATAACGCCAAACATCATAGAGGGGTTCTAAGAGTGGTATTTCATAGTTTTTAAACGGACGGCTACTGACGTCAGTGCCGTTACTAGCCGTCATTGGCGCTCGAAAGGTTAAGAACCACTGCTCTAGGTACGTTTTTATTACGTCATCAGTAGCATTATTTGGGTTAGAACCGGTGGTAGATTTGTTCTCTCTCTGACGTTCATTTTTTTTTATTTATTTATTTATTTATAACAAACATACAACTATCCTTATAGGCTTATCCTAATTCGACAGTGTTTAACATAATTACTAAATTATTAAATTTTACCTACGTTACTTTACTAGTCATTACTACTCATTACTGTAGCACAATACAAATAGCGTGACCCTTGTGAATTCGTTGAGTGAACAAGAGAACAAATCCAACTCGATCGCTACTCGATTAAGGATCCTAATTGCGCGCGAAAAGGGTGACTGACGAAGAAGCTGTGTTCGAGCGTCCGGCTCGGCCAGCAGACTTGGCCAGCAGACTTGGCCAGCAGACTTGGCCAGCAGACTTGGCCAGCAGACTTGGCCAGCAGACTTGGCCGCAGCCGCCGCCACACATACCGCTCAGGTACGTTCAAACGCACCTCTGCCAGAACTCCAGAGTTGCACAGCTTGCCTCGCAGCAACTTAAATATATACGAGGCTAATCCGAGTTCCCTTCGAACTTCTAGTTTATTGTACCCTACCATTCCTAGCTCGAACAATGCAATGTAGGATACATTAAGGGATAAAACGGGTACACTCCGTCGATAGGTCCGAATCTGCGTCGATAGGTTTGGGGAGACCCTTACCCTCCAAATGGCTTCTGACTATTGCTTCGTACAAGACAAGACACGTATCGCGTTAATGTTTGTAAATGAATGAGATTGCCTCATTACAAACCCCAGATTTCGGAAAGCCTTCTTGCATACTGAAACAATATGGTCTCTAAAGGTAAGGTCGGACTTCAGCAACACTCCTAAGTCTTTTACCTCGCCGAGGCGCTGCATCTGTGTTCCTTCCAACTCATATTGGTAGCACCGTGGATTCCGAGATCTAGTGAATGAGACTATGGCACATTTCGACAAATTGAAACGTAACTTGTAATATGCCTAAAAAACTCATAAGTGCATTGTAATATGCCTAAATTGAAGAATAAATATCTTTTATCTTTTTTAGGGTTCCGTAGTCAACTAGGAACCCTTATAGTTTCGCCATGTCTGCCCGTCCGTCCGTCCGTCCGTCCGTCCGCGGATAATCTCAGTGACTATTAGCACTAGAAAGCTGAAATTTGGTACTAATTTGTATATCAATCACGCGGACAAAGTGGTAAAATAAAAAGTTCCGTAGTCAACTAGGAACCCTTATAGTTTCGCCATGTCTGCCCGTCCGTCCGTCCGTCCGTCCGTCCGCGGATAATCTCAGTGACTATTAGCACTAGAAAGCTGAAATTTGGTACTAATTTGTATATCAATCACGCGGACAAAGTGGTAAAATAAAAAGTGGAAAAAAATGTTTTATTAGGGTACCTCCCCTATACGTAAAGTGGGGAGTGATTATTTTTTTTCATTTCAACCCTAACGTGTGATATATTGTTGGATAGGTATTTAAAAATGAATAGGGGTTTACCAAAATCATTTTCTGATAATGTAAATATTTTCCGAAATAATCGCTCCAGAAGTTAAAAAAAATGTGTCACCCCCCCCCCCCCCCTCTAACTAGTGAACCATAAGTTTTAAAAATATGAAAAAAATCTGAAAAGTAAACCTTTATAAAAACTTTCTAGGAAAATTATTTTGAACTTGATAGGTTGAATAGTTTTTGAAAAAAAAAAATACAAAATTATTTCTGAACTAAGTTTGTAATTTAACCGTATAAGCAGGTGTGTATTGTACCTGTAATTTCTACAAAATTACAATGAAAAGACTAGCTTTCAAATAAAGTAAAAACGGTGAAAATCGGTTCACGCAATAAAGAATTATCCCATAAAAATCATCTTCCATACTTTAAGCTCGCGCGCAATAGTTTACTTAATTTGCCGATAGATGTCGCTGTACGTAGAACGCTCATATCATATCATTCATATCCTACATGGCGGTGGTATTTTAACTCTTAAGTGGGGACACTTACTGTGACGGACGAAAAACTACGGAACCCTACACTGAGCGTGGCCCGACACGCTCTTGGCCGGTTTTTATCTTTATCATATTGAATGAGAAACTTACCCGATAGCCTCTTCTTCATGACAATGCGACAGTGCGTGTTTCCTAGCAGCAGCCTCAGCGGTGGTAGATCCGCCGACGCTCCGTGCGGCTTCGCCTCTATCCGAGCGCTTTGCCATTCCAGCTCCTAAAACATTAATGTCACATATTGACCACAATATTTATAAAAAACTAGCTTTTGCCCGCGTTAAATTCGGGGTGACACGGTTCCCCTTTCCTGATTGCCCCCCGGAATGCTCCATACAAACTTCCACCCCCCATTTTAGGGAAGTGGGGGGGTTATAAAGAGACAAAAGTAGTCTATGTCACTCTCCATCCCTTCAACTAACTCCACTTAAAAAATCACGTCAATTCGTCGCCCCGTTTTGCCGTGAAAGACGGACAAACAAACAAACACACACATACACATTCCCATTTATAATATTAGTATGGATTGCTTTGCCTATTAGGTCTTTCAATTTGAAGAGAGGCGAACAATACATATGATGATCGAATGATAACACATACATATTTACAGTTAAAAATAAGTCAAAGATACAAAATTCCATGGTAATTTCATTGGGAGGATCCGCAAAAATGCAGAAATCCAAGAACTGGTGGCCGAACCTAATACCGGGTGTGGCCTGTAATAGGAGCAAAAAATTAAAACAGTAGATTCTACTCCTCAAACTAGACAATGTTTGTTCAACGACTTTTGAAAGTTATGTAGATTTTTAATTGTCTCTTTTCCAAAAAAACTAAATCGTATTTTTAATGTACATCAAGTTCCGCCTCAATGACATGGCCTGTCAGTCTTGTCACCCTACATATATTAATTAATTTCGTCATACATTGCGTGCTCGAAAAACTTTAAACTGTAATAAAATTCAAACTACTCGTTATTTTTAAAAGTTGTTGAACAAACGTTGTCTAGTTTGAGGAGTAGAATCTACGTTTTAATTTTTTTCTCTTATTACAGGCCACACCCGGTATAATTGGTGAGACAAAATCGCATCGTGTAAGTATCGCTGGGCAGATAGAGTAGGAGCGGATCTTCAGCAGCTCGGCGCCGGTGGAAGCTGGCGTGAAATAGCGCAGGACCGAACAAGATGGCGTGCTCTTGTGTCCGAGGCCAGAACTCATTTTGAGTCGTTGCGCCAAATCAGGAAGTAAATAAGTATAAAAATTCCAAATCTAAATATATAAAAGAAGAAACTGACTGACTGACTGACATATCAACGCACAGCCCAAACCGCTGGTTCTATAGATTCCAAATTTGGCACGTAGGTTCCTTATAAGTTCTAGGGATGCACTAAGAAAGGACTTTTCAAAATTCACCCCCTAAGGGGGTAAAATGGGGGTCCAATGTTCGTATGGCGAATCAAGATTTGTTAGACTATTTTATTCATAACTTCACAGGAGTATTCCTAACGATAAATGAGTAAACACGTGTTTCAGGTTTTTTGAAAATTCAACCCCTAAATGTGGTCACAAAGTCTGAAAATCAACATGGGTATCGTATCCTTTTTGAGTACTTTTAGTACGCGGGCGAAGCCGCGGGAACAGGCTAGTTTTAAATAAAATGACACAGACATTTCATTTCGTGTCAGTCATTCCAAAGTAGCTACAATATAACAAGTAATATTTTCGCGTTTTGTACACATATTAAAACGTGTCTATCCAACGTACGACCCGCATCTCCGTCATTACATTTGCTGAGATTTCAGGTAGCTAGTTCTAAGGTCAGTTATGAATGGCCTCCGTCCATTTTCGCTAGTGTCAAGGTAGCGTCTAAGTTCGGTAGTGGTCTTGCTATTAGTAAAGTGGTAACTGTATTTTCTCAAACATGCTCGGAAATGTTCCTGTTACGTTAGTAATTAGAGACCAGTAGGGACTCTATTCCAAGGCAGGTTCAGCGCGACGTACGTAAAGGATTTTCATACAACATTAAATCACTCAGCCAGTAACTGAAGCATTAAACAAGTCATTTTATATAAATAAGTTTGAAAATTAGTCGTTTAAGGAATAAATGTAATTTTTTTTTTCATTTTCATACATATTTTTTAAACATGAGTACGTTTACCTAGAGCAATTATAAGAAAAATTGCTTAAGTTTAGGTGGTATTTTTGGGTATGTATTAAAATATTTCCTTACATGTTTGAGAAAAGCACTATACATGCTTCGACCGTAATCAGCTTACCTGGCTTCGTATTGTAGCCGTCCTCGTCTTCGACTCGGACGGCTACTAAATACTCAGCCAGGAAAGCTTACTTACTGGTCTCTGCAGTAATGTACTATTTACAAATAGCCACGAAGCGGCCGCGCGTGATCCCAGGACTGGAGGGTGTTAACCAAAGAGTGGAAACACGTTTCGACGACTGCGCCATCTTGAATTTCAACCGTAAGACCCTTATAAGGTTTCATAGGAAGGGCTTGGAAACCGTTATTTGCTCCATACTAAAATACCAGTATTTTTCTGTTTTTTCCGTCTTCCTTTTACTATTTCATTTTTAATCAAACAATCTTATAATACAAAGACATTTTTTAAATACAATACTGAGTTAGAACTCAGTTTATGTAGACATAAATACCATATTTTTTTTTTTTTTTGCGAAAGCCGGTTTCAAGCCCTGCTCATAGGTCCAGGTTACCTTAAATATTAGCAGCTGACCCGTGTCGGGGTTTTTGATTCTAGTCAGTCTTAGGTCTCCCCGTCGGCCCTCCGGTGTCCTCGACTCCACAGTCACCCGAGATATCTGAAATACAACGGTAATGAGTTTATTATTATTATTATAACGTTTTAGACAGACAGCTCGCGCTGATAAGTCTATATCATAGTTCACTAAGCACTAATTCACAGCTTTACATAGTTTGTCGAGTCTATTTTTGAACTGATTAACACTGTTGGGTTAGTGAGTTAACAACTTGGGAGGGTAATTTGTTCCAAGTATTTACAATTCGATTCGCAATAAAGTTTTTGCCGATATTTGTATTATGCATTGTTGATGTTAGTAATGTAGTGTTTGTCCAATCAAATTTAGACGCAAGCGCCGTATGTATTTCGGAAAAACAAATTTATTTAATTCTTTAAACTTTACAGCCCAAAACAAAACAAAATGTACAAATGGCGGACTAAATGCCAAATGGCATTCTCTACCACACAATCAATTACATGACAACTGAATTGAAATTGAATTTACACGACAATTCGGTCCAGTAATTTGATGAATTGACCACGTTAACTATATTTTTGTTGTTATTCAATCAAATACAAACACTGAAAACATTGAAAAAATAATCAACCCAGCCGGACTTGAACCTGGCATCGATACGCCTTACCGGGGCTCGATCGCTTTACCAATTAAGCTATGGGTTCAGTTACTGAGATGACGAAATTCTCAATGCCTTCAATCATCTTTTTGCATTTATTTTTACATCGACTTTATAGCAGCCGTAAGCGACATCTAGGTGCTAACTACTAGAGTTAGATACCCTTCCCGCCGACCCTTTTACAAGTGTCACAACGGAAATAATAGATGGCGCTGCTATCAACTCATAATTATTTTACATGATTTTTAAAGTGGGGCATTCCACTCATACAATAGTATGTTATTCAATCAAATACAAACACTGAAAACATTGAAAAAATAATCAACCCAGCCGGACTTGAACCTGGCATCGATACGCCTTACCGGGGCTCGATCGCTTTACCAATTAAGCTATGGGTTCAGTTACTGAGTTGACGAAATTCTCAATGCCTTCAATCATCTTTTTGCATTTATTTTTACATCGACTTTATAGCAGCCGTAAGCGACATCTAGGTGCTAACTACTAGAGTTAGATACCCTTCCCGCCGACCCTTTTACAAGTGTCACAACGGAAATAATAGATGGAAGATGATTGAAGGCATTGAGAATTTCGTCAACTCAGTAACTGAACCCATAGCTTAATTGGTAAAGCGATCGAGCCCCGGTAAGGCGTATCGATGCCAGGTTCAAGTCCGGCTGGGTTGATTATTTTTTCAATGTTTTCAGTGTTTGTATTTGATTGAATAACATACTATTGTATGAGTGGAATGCCCCACTTTAAAAATCATGTAAAATAATTATGAGTTGATAGCAGCGCCATCTATTATTTCCGTTGTGACACTTGTAAAAGGGTCGGCGGGAAGGGTATCTAACTCTAGTAGTTAGCACCTAGATGTCGCTTACGGCTGCTATAAAGTCGATGTAAAAATAAATGCAAAAAGATGATTGAAGGCATTGAGAATTTCGTCAACTCAGTAACTGAACCCATAGCTTAATTGGTAAAGCGATCGAGCCCCGGTAAGGCGTATCGATGCCAGGTTCAAGTCCGGCTGGGTTGATTATTTTTTCAATGTTTTCAGTGTTTGTATTTGATTGAATAACATACTATTGTATGAGTGGAATGCCCCACTTTAAAAATCATGTAAAATAATTATGAGTTGATAGCAGCGCCATCTATTATTTCCGTTGTGACACTTGTAAAAGGGTCGGCGGGAAGGGTATCTAACTCTAGTAGTTAGCACCTAGATGTCGCTTACGGCTGCTATAAAGTCGATGTAAAAATAAATGCAAAAAGATGATTGAAGGCATTGAGAATTACGTCAACTCAGTAACTGAACCCATAGCTTAATTGGTAAAGCGATCGAGCCCCGGTAAGGCGTATCGATGCCAGGTTCAAGTCCGGCTGGGTTGATTATTTTTTCAATGTTTTCAGTGTTTGTATTTGATTGAATAACATACTATTGTATGAGTGGAATGCCCCACTTTAAAAATCATGTAAAATAATTATGAGTTGATAGCAGCGCCATCTATTATTTCCGTTGTGACACTTGTAAAAGGGTCGGCGGGAAGGGTATCTAACTCTAGTAGTTAGCAACTAGATGTCGCTTACGGCTGCTATAAAGTCGATGTAAAAATAAATGCAAAAAGATGATTGAAGGCATTGAGGATTTCGTCAACTCAGTAACTGAACCCATAGCTTAATTGGTAAAGCGATCGAGCCCCGGTAAGGCGTATCGATGCCAGGTTCAAGTCCGGCTGGGTTGATTATTTTTTCAATGTTTTCAGTGTTTGTATTTGATTGAATAACATACTATTGTATGAGTGGAATGCCCCACTTTAAAAGTCATGTAAAATAATTATATATTTTTGTTGGTCATGTACTTGTTTTGTGCAATAAAGTGTTTTACTACTACTACTTAGATAATATGGCTTGGCTATTTAAATTAGAAACGCACCAAATAATTACTAACTGGCTAAATCGAGTGCCGCTTTTCCCGCAATTTAAGGAATTTTCCTGAAGTAACAGTATCTTATTATGACTTTTATTCAATTCTAATTCAACAAAAACACGTAAGGTGCAGCGGGGCAATCTCAGCTGTAGAAAATTTCAACTAAATCCAAAATATCATTCGTGTTTAACATAATTAACTAAAGACTGTGTATGATAACATCTGGACAAGTACTCGTATGATCTTGTATATCTTTTTTTCGGTACCACATATTCAAGCATTTATTTTATTTTAATAATCTGGAATTGTAGTAATATATACTAAAAATAGAATCATATTACAATTGTATGGGCTTGTGTGAGTTTTTGCCAAATATATTCCACCACATCTTGAATTATTTGTCCAGCATTTTTTGATAATTTTCACTCACTTCCTGCTACAATGCCACAATTGTATTTATATTTTCACAAGCTGTTTTATGCTCACTAGAATGTTATCTTATAAAAAAAATACGATTTGAAACTCTTTTCTACTTGAGTCAGTCAGGAAGACTTTCTACTGCAAGCACTAAAAGTAGTTTTTATATGGGAGGCATATTTTTGTAAAAAAGTCAAACTCACCAAAGCTAGAACACCTCAGAACTATTTACATCTAAGTACAATTAGAAAAATGTAAGCTATTATGAAAAGAGAATATAATAAGGTATAATTTGGTTTATCTAGTTAAAAATAAAAAACTATTTTTCACAGGAAAATTTGGTAAACACTGTCAGTGTTTACCAAATTTTCCTACAACACACACACACGGTGTTGTGCAAAAAACTATAGGCACTGTGGAATATATAGTGATCAAAGTCACACATAACGTAACGTTATATTATGTTTGTAATTTTATTATGTAGCTTGATGACCACAAATTATTTAAAAGAAGTCTTGCTTAAATATGTGGTACCGAAAAAAAGATATACCAGATCATACATGTCCAGATTTTATCGTACACAGTCTTTATAGTGCCATTAATAGAGCGAAAAAGCGTATTGCCGCTATACGGTGTAAAAAACGTATTAAGATATTGCGATTTAGTTGAAATTTCCCCGCAGTCGAGATCCCTCTGCACCTTAATAATATTCGTCTCGTGAAGCACACTCCACATTAAAAACAGAAATAGAAACACGTATTAGGTGCATGTTTGTACGTTTACCTGCACGTTGCTCGTGAACGCTTCGCACGCGAAGTCTATTTGCACCTGATTCACAACCACCGAGATTCCGTCTATAACCTGCGGACAGAAAATTCGCAGTTACAATCAAATCAAATTATTTTAATAAAAATAAAAAAAATACTGTTTTTTATAAATAAAAAACACAATTTTTACATGATACCCTTAGCATAATCTCAATTTATAGAGATTTTTTGCCAAGCGTCAAAGTAGTAAGATTTAGTAGTAGAAATATTATGACTTCTATTTTATAACCTTTCCGCTGCCACGTACCTTAAACGGATCACCACTATTTTTGTTTCACCTTGTAGGTAATTATAAAACAGAAAATATAAAAAAGCTGAAGAACGACGACCTGACGAAAAGGTTAAGTAGACACAATTATGAACACAAATAAATGTCAAATACAAAGGAAAAAGTGACCAAGGCCTCTGGTGCAGGAATCGAACCAGTGCACTAAGAGCTGGCCACGTCAGATATGACACAATAATGAGAGCAATGAAACCTGTCTAGTTAGATTGCTTTAGCATCCTTATTGCTAGATCCGGCTGCCCCCCCCCCCCTCTAGATATAAAAAAGTAGTCAAATGTTGTACCCACAATTCATATTTTCTTCACCCTCCTTTTATATCTAGTTTCCCCCCCTGAGCCACCGGCGGCATTAGGCACTATGTTTTGGCATACATCTACAATCTTTAGACAAGGCCAGGAACGGGGGCTTGCAGCTCCGCATTATAGTGTAGCCCTACCCCTCCCCTGCTTCGAGGAACAAAGGAAATCTAGGAGATAGAAACCGGATATTTCATTAAAAAAATATATATATATACGCCGCCACTGATTTTGCATTGCAGCATCGGCATTTTGTGTTCCCCCATTAAAGACGCAACTAACTATGTATAGTTCATCTAGATGACTTACCGAACTAGTAGGTTCAGTGATATACTATACTAGTACCTTATGAATGTAGCTATATTTCCCGGCGGCCGGCATGGCACCCGCGGCGCCTGGGTTCACGACGCGGGGCTCCGTACATACTTCCAACGCTATCCGGACCTCATCTAGTTTCTGAAAAACGTAGTACATACAAATAAAGTCGAAGATACTATGAAAATTATGTTAAGAGAGGGACCGGTTCGGTTTCTTATTGTCATTTAAAATGTTTTGTTGTTTTCACTGTAGTAAAATTACAGGGTACCATTGCAACAATATCAGATAGTTACCTATAACAAAAAGGCCTAACACACAGTATTGATGGTAGTATTGATATAATAATTTTAAACAAAAAAGAACCGACTTCACTTAGCATCCACCTATCCAAAAGCAAATGCTCGAGCTACTGTAAAAAATACTCAAATCACTATAGGTGTGACTATAATAGTTGAAGAGCTCCCTCGATTTCTCCAGGATGTATTTCCTATATTTTCAGATTCCCCGTTACTACCCCGCTTAAATATCTCACCCTATAGGAACGTATCTAATCTAATCACAGAACAAATATCTAGAAGTAGCAAGCACCCTCAATAGTATTAAACCGCACGCGCTTATTTATTTACACCTAAATACTTGATACGTATTAATAGTAAAATGAAAAGAAGAAATTTTCTATCTTAGGGATAGGATAGTCTGGGTGGCCAAAAAGTGCATTAACAGTGGAAGTAATAGACTCATCCCGTTTTAGTACCGAGGGTACTATCGTAAGTAAGAGACAGGTCCCTGGCTAAACTAAAAATGTCTGACAGTTGGAACATCACGAGTTCACCATTTGGATACCTAGATGATCCTTGATCAACTAAATAACACGCGAAGTACGAGTATAAGTTGCTTCCAGCTTAATGTACATATTTCCTGTGAGTCTAATACCCATATATATATATATGTATATTTGATTCAATTACAACCATCCCCTTTCCAAAGCCACGTGTTGAAAGCGACAACTCCAGGTTAATTTCTCATCAAATTAATCCGGAGATAGGAATAATGACTTGCTAACTAGGCCCCGGGGGAAATCCGGGGGTGAGGCCGGTTTACACTACCACCGACACATATTTTGGGCCACGTTACGTAAGTACGACTCACACCAAACGGGCGGAGTCGGTGCGCGTTTTACCACAGAATAAGTAATAGTACAACCAGCAACACTGTTTACTGGCCCTATAAAAATAAGTGCGTGTCACATAATTTTGCAGCCTTCGGGTAGGAAGATACTATTGCCGGTGACTATGTACATACATAACATAAGATAGTGTAATAATAAAATGTTCATTATTTTGTGTGAATTTGGTATCCAATGGATTTGTTCGGTAATAGGTGCTTTGTCTAGAATCCATACTAATATTATAAATGGGAAAGTGTATGTTTGTGTTTGTTTGTTTGTTTGTCCGTCTTTCACGGCAGAACAGGGCGACGAATTGACGTGATTTTTTAAGTGGAGATAGTTGAAGGGATGGAGAGTGACATAGGCTACTTTTTGTCTCTTTCTAACCCCCCACTTCCCTAAAATGGGGGATGGAAGTTTGTATGGTTTGTTATCCCGAATTTAACGCGAGCGAAGCCGCGGGCAAAAGCTAGTATTTGTATATTCCTATGGTATAGCGACGCAACATTAGTACCGAATCAATATTGTTGCAATACTAATGGAGTATAGATTTGTTCGTTTATAATACTAAAACGTCAATAAACTCAAAGCGGCGTTAAGGTTACCTATAATTTGATAGATAATAAATAGATCTAGACACGCGGCAGCGAGTCAAGCCAAGTTCAAGCAAAGGAACGGGCTAGCCAGCGCCAAGTGTATATTACACGAATCACTTGGTGCCACTTTTGACCCTTCTATAACTCAAAACCTCTTTAACGTAAACACATAAAACTACGTGTGTTTAATTATATCCATAAGGACATCTAGAAGCCCAAATTTCATGAAGCTAGCTCAAACGGTTATAAAGATATGAAGGTCGACGGACGACTTTTTAGTCGTAAATTTTAGCACTGACCGACTGACTGACATATAGTACCTAAATGTAACCTACTTCCAGATGATCTAGAAGGATGAAATTTGGAATCCAGCTCGATAATTGTATATAAGCGTAAGAAAAAACCTAAAAATAAAAAAAAGTTAAAAAATAGAGGGGGTCCCCATACAAAAAAAAAAAAATTGTATCGTTGGAACCGTTACAAGCAGATATTTGAAACTATCCTAATATACGTATTATTGTATTTGCTATATAACAGAAATAGAAAAATAAGTGGTGTTCCCATACAAAAAACTTGTAATACGCGCTAAACGACCGGCCAACGGTGTGTCGTCGGCGGCGCGCGGCACCACATAATTATACACAGAAAAGAAGTAAAGAGAATTTAGACAATAGCATAAAAAAGAAAACCATGCAGCAAAAACATTGAATCTCAATACCTGCCTAGTTTTCTTTACAAAAAGTAATGATATCCCACCAAAAACATAAATGTAAAAAAGGAGAGCCAAGTTCAATACAAAAATTATGCTTGTGGGCTTCGTCGCAAAAAGAATGGAGATCTAAATGAGTGCCAAGTTCTATGCAAAATCCAAATATTTTATTTATTTATTATTCAAAACAGTTACACAGCATTACAGTAAAAACCAAGGCACTGCGAACTACAAAATAAACATATAAAAATATATAAAATGACTTAATACTAGGTTGATTTAGCAAAGCACCTAAACAAATGCGAAAGCATGAGTGAGAGGGATAGCAGGCTGTCAACCAGACGTAAGGACATTAAATACACACTTGACGTCCCGAGGCTCAACATTGTGAAGCACTCCGCGAGTTATCAGGCTGAGTTTCTCTACAACAAATTATCTACAGAATTCAAAACGATTACAAGTAGTAAAATTTTCAATGCTAGACTCAAGACTTTTCTTTTAAAAAAGTCGTATTATTCCATAACCGACTTTGTAGCTGATAGTTGTAAATAATAATTCTATTTATATTTCTTGACATCTTGCAATAATGTATCATTATTTTGTTAATTAAGGGACATGTAGTACTAAATTGACGATATTTTACTATTCTATGTTAGGATTTATAATTACATTAACCTTTATTATTTTAATTAATATGTTATTCAATCAAATACAAACACTGAAAACATTGAAAAAATAATCAACCCAGCAGGATTTGAACCTCGCATCGATACGCCTTACCGGGGCTCGATCGCTTTACCAATTAAGCTATGGGTTCAGTTAAAGTTAATTGGTAAAGCGATCGAGCCCCGGTAAGGCGTATCGATGCGAGGTTCAAATCCTGCTGGGTTGACTATTTTTTCAATGTTTTCAGTGTTTGTATTTGATTGAATAACATACTATTGTATGAGTGGAATGCCCCACTTTAAAAACCATGTAAAATAATTATATTTTAATTAAGTTTACATAACACTAATAGATTGATTTTAATTTTTATTTCTTTAGTTCTACTCTACATCTGCGGTACCTACCAATAATTTGTACATCGTCAGTTTGTTTCGATTGTATTTATAGAAGCTTTTTCCTTGTTATTTTATTTCACATGTTATTATGTTCAACACAATATCTATTGTTTAGAACGAATAAAAAAAAAATGTATACTCGTACTTACGCTAAAAAAATAGGGTTGTCTGTAAAGTCGGTTTACGGACGATAATTTTGCGTGATAACACTGATAACGTCATAAGAAAACATTGATGAACCGTAACGTTACCATGGAAATCTGTCCTCAACGTTTCCATGGAGATCTGTTTTCATGGATTTATAAGCACGGATCATAAGACAATCTTTAACTTCATGTTTAACCAAAAATACAATTGAAAATATAATACACAAAGCTTTTAATTCGAATACTTATAGCGAAAAAAATATTGCAGACAATTTTGCGAAAACGTTCCACAACTCAGTTCGTGAGATATTACCCCGGTGTGACAAAGAGATTTTAACGAAATCTTCATACTCGAAATGTTCCAATATGTCAATATCTTATAAAAAATGTGACGACTTTAGTATTCATAAAATGATAAGCCGCATAGATCCGCACAAAGGTCCGGGTTGCGACTCTATACGTCCGGTAGATTTAAAACTGGCAAGCAAGTACATTTCTATTGCAATTGCAAACCTAATTAACTGTAGCATCAAGACTGGAATATACCCTAAACAGTTAAAAACAGGGATAGTAAGACCAATTTACAAAAAAGGACAAGTCGATATTTACGAAAACTACAGACCTATAACTATTTTACCCATAATCGACAAAATTTTTGAAAAATATATATCTAAATTAATATTTGACTTCTACGACACGCACAACATACTTACAGACAGGCAATTTGGATTCAGGCCAAGAAAAAGTACATCGATGCTCCTTTCACAATTTACAGACGAAATAAATACTAAGTTAAACAACAAAGAGCACGTGCTCCTTGTACTGATAGACTATAGTAAAGCATTTGATACGCTGAAGCATGACCTATTAATAGATAAACTAGAGGATAGTGGCATAAGAGGGCCTTTGTTAAACTGGTGTAAAAACTATCTCAGTGACAGAACCTACAAAGTCAAACTGGGCAGTTCCTTGAGCGAAGAAGTTGACGTAACAATTGGCACAGCACAAGGATCTGTCCTGGGTCCTTTACATTATCTTTCTTACGTAAATGACGCGGAAAATGTAATTAAAAACTGTTCCATATACCAATATGCGGATGACACATGTCTGGTCATATCTGATAAAAATATGAACATGGCGCTTAAGAAACTGCAAGATGATTTCAATGCCATATGCAAGTGGTCACATGACGCTGGGCTGGTGCTTAACGCCAAAAAAACCCAGCTCTTATATATCAGTTCCGGACGTAGATTAACGCCAACTAATATTAACATAGTAGCGCATAATCACAATTGCCTTCATATACTGGATGGAAACTCTCCAAGTTGCGGATGTCCCACGATACAACAGAGTAATCAAGCCTCTTACCTCGGTGTCATTATAGATGAGCGGTTTAATTGGGGTATACACATAGATGCTGTATTTGATAAACTGCGAGCAATCCTCTCTAAGTTTTCCGTCATAAAACATAAGGTACCATACAATATATTAATAAATATGTACAATGCATTAGCAGAATCAATCATATCATATGGGCTCACAAGTTATGGTAGAACATTCAAAAGTTATTTAGACAAAATATATAAGCTACAACTCAGATTGCTAAAACAAATAGTCCCTAAGAAAATCAAACTCGAATTCGGACACGATTATAACAAACTTTTCAAATTCTGCAAAATAATGCCTGTTCATACTAAAGTCAAATATTTAATTTTAACAGACAACATAAATAACAAATCAATAATGAAACCAATTCAATTAAAAATACATTTAAGGAAAATCACGCATAAGAAATTAACAACGATTGGTAAAAACAATAAATACGGAGAACGGACGTTACCGTATATAGCACCTAGGTTATTTAATGAAATACCCTTGAATTTAAAGGACACAATAAATGAAAAAAATAAAAAGAACATCTTAAAGAAATATTTTTTCGATAGCATGTAATGAAATAATACTAAATAATAATACTGGCATTACATATAAACTACAATATACCTACGTAATATTAAAAAAAAAACACACTAACGTAATATTAATGCTAAATAATACTCATAACCAACATGTACTAAAATAAGTAATATCTCAAGTTTGGAGTAGACAAATTGAATCAACCTGTACGCGCAACACGCCCCACTCGAGATCCAGGTAAACAAGTCCGATCCATGGTATTGAGTATCTTACCCGATTAAAAGCATTCATGTTAAGGAAAATCAAGCTACTTAAGACGTTCCGGCCATGCACACCGTTTAGCGATAAGCAAATGCATGGACGGGACGGCTTAGTAGTGAGTACCTACATACCACATATAATTGTACCTGAGTGAAACCATTTAATATTACCTCCCGTCAAAATTATAAGTTTATATAATCTCACTTAAGTAAATATTTTATTGTTCCTAGTTTATAATGATTTGTATCTTTTATAGTGTCAACTTGTACTGTATGACTTACTTCCGCGGATGAGGTGTCGGTACAAACCCGATAGGGTTTCACGGCGCTTATCTTGTAAATTTTTATATGAACCTTAATATAAAAAAAATTTAATAATTAATTAATAATTAATGTTTATAAGACGTTCTTCAGTCATAGATGAATATGTATATAACTGAGATAGATAGGCAACTCTACGGCTCGTACTTGCAGCAGCTAGTGCCACCATCTAGTTTCATAGTGCTACATTTGATCACGTTACAGGGGAACGGGGGAAGGGGTTTACAGGGTATGGGGGGGAGGGGTAGACCTCGTCCCCCTCCCCCGTCCTGACAGCCGTTCGACGGGAAATCTAAGTTTGGACGTCCTGTAAATAAAACTAAGTTTATGTCAAATGCATATAATATTTATTGTATAGATAAATTAACGAGAGCATGGAATTGCATATGTAGTAGTATTGTATGTTTACAGGCATTCTATATTTGAATTTTCTATTTTCTCGTACTATCAGCATAAAAAGAGGTTTGTTATATATTGAAGAAGTAAATACCAAAATAATGTCAGTGTCAAATTGTGAATATTATTTACGTTGTGCATATATTTTTACGTCTGATTTTATTGTATTGTCACAATTGTTATTTTGTGTCAGCCCATACGACTAAGTGTACGTTACATAATTTTCAAAAAATATACCATAATTGCGGAATATTGGTCTGAAGATAGACCACTAGTTTATACTGATGAAACCTACATCCACACTTCACATGTGTCCGGAGAGGCTTGGACCGATGGAACAGGATTTGGTGTAAAAAAAACAAATCAGTAAAGGCCAGCGGTTAATAATAGTGCACGCAGGAGGAAAAGATGGTTTTATTCCCAACGCTTTGTTAATGTTTAAGGCAAACCAAAAAACGAGAGATTACCATGACCAGATGAACTTTGTCAACTACGAAAAATGGTTAAAAGAAAAATTAATACCGAACCTTAAACCGAATAGCGTACTTATCGTAGATAATGCGTCCTATCACAACAAACTTTTGAATCGTGCCCCAACGTCAAATTCTCATAAACAAGAAATGATGGATTGGTTGACAGAACACATTTCGTATAGCCCGTTGATGTACAAAACCAGTTTGTATGATTTAATTAAACAAAATAAAGAGCGGTTTCGTGAGTACCTACCACATATATGCAATTTTAAAAGAACATGGCCACTCCGTTTTACGATTGCCACCGTATCACCCGACATTCAATCCGATCGAAAATATTTGGTCCATGGTAAAAGGATATGTAGCGAAAAGAAAAGTTTCATTAAACATGCAAGGCATTATGAGTTTAGCAACTGAACGAATGAATACTATTACTGCTGGGGCTGAGGACTGGGAAAATATTGGTCGCCATGTCGAAAGTGAAGAAAATAAATATCGGTGTCAGGAAGGGGAAATGGATCGAATTTCAAACAATCTTATTATCAATACTTGTGACAGCTCAGATGAAGAACATGATAGCGACTAAAAGCAAAAAACAGAGGACTACTACTTATTCCATTTCTTAAGGGTATGTAATTTTATTAAATTAAGAGAAAATTATTCTCCTTTTGTTGCAAACGGTACAACCACTACAAATGCAATTCCATGATCTCGATAATTCATCTATACTCGTACATATCATTATATTTCACTAGCTTTCCGCCCGCGACTTCGTCCGCGTATAATACGGTTCCTCATACAGAGTTTCATATCCAATTGTAACTTCTTAACTAACTTTTGTTAATCCCCGAACCATCTTCTTAATCTTTTTATACTTATAGCTATTTTGGCGAAAAAACGGGTAACGTAGACATAGTTTCAGTTACAAATACCTAAGTGTTAATATGCGAATAATAACGTAAATGTACCCTATTATTTGCGTAACTTCTTTGTGTACTATATAGTGGTGGTTTTATTTGGCGATACGATGACGAAACTATCGTCAGAGTTCACTCCTCTGGAACATGGAAATGGAACAATAATTCCTAGTAAGTCTCAAACCAAAAAAAATTGTAAATCTCTCTATACAAACTTACAACCCCTATTTAGCCCCGTTCTAGGTTGAATTATGAAAAACGCTTCAGCGTTTAATATTTTTTAATTATTAGTAAACGTACGAAGTTTTAAATCTCTGACTCTAAATTTTAAACCCCACCG